>CM076582.1:454953627-455648953 GCA_034641835.2 Pinus albicaulis | reverse complement strand
TAGTATAAAATTTCCGCAAGCAAAAACTTCAAAGAAGCAAGAAAAACTCTTCAAAAGTTGCAACAAGACCTAGCCTATCGAACTCAAGAAAACCAATCAAGAAACGAGAAAAAATCGTAGTGCCAAGCAAAACACAAAGACAGGAAAGAGTAAATGAGCAGGAGCTCACTATTTTGATAAAGCAGAACAGTCAATAATGCCCAGAAAGCTATCTTGGTACTCAAACCAGAAGTGCCAGCATCAGAAACAACACTTTGCCAAAAAGACTAGTTTTCAATCAAACGAAAGAGAGAAAAGACAAAAGACCACCTTCTTCACAATCCAGAGAGTACAAAGACACTGTAGGAACAGGTCTCCACAGCTAGAAATGACCAAAAAGTCAAGAAATCCAAAAATTCAAAATTTGCCTAGGTATACACTACTTCACAGTTTAGCAACAAGCATGCATACGCGACTGTGCTAAAGGAAACTCGCGTATACGCGACTCCCTTTAGACAAAATTGCGTGTATACGCAACTGTGTGCAGAAAAAAGCGCATATACAAAGGTAAATAATGAAAAAACAAAAAGGATCAAGCCTGGATAAGAAACCAGGACTTCAGACTGACTGAGAAAAAGTAAACTGGACTGCAAATGAAAGTTAAAACTGCTGGAACCTACCAAACACCTGAAACCACCCAATAGGGGAGTCACAAGAATGTGATCCCCAGCGGAGTCGCCAGTTCTGTTTTGGGGAAAATCACCCTAGAGGTTCGTTGGGTTACAACCTCCACAGAGCAGGGGCATGCTACTTAAGAAGGACTCACACAACCATACATGTTCATGAAAAACTAAATAAAGTAGATCGAGGAAGTTACCCGTAGGTCCTACGGTTGAAGCAGATCCCACGGGGTCCAAACCCCCAGCAACCGTCCTTCCTTCTTAACCTGAAAGACAAGAAGAAACAAGCACGAAGAACTGGTTGTACAGCATATATCTACTCTAAATGTTAGTGAAATCCATATGAAACATTAGATAAACCATAATGAATGCTTAAATAAAAATATTCTCATATATGCAAGCAGACACTAACACGTATATTTCGGGAACAAGATGGTACTTCTGTATTATAAATAGCATGTACAGAAATAACAAGTGGAGAGATCACCTGAATCCTTCCACGATCTTCGAGCAGACCGTCGTTCGGATTCGTCCCGCCCTTGCCTCGCTAAGACTCTTTCCAAACTGGTGCATACGAGATGACATATAGGAAGATGAGCATCTCAAGGAAACAAAGGTTTCCTGAACTGAACTGGGAAAGTGCAGGAGGCACGGGGAATCAGACTTGGATAGGGAATACCAACAGAGTATAATATCAATAAATTCTCTCTCTCCCTTAGGCCATACACATGAGGGGCTTTTATACTCCCTCCAAGTAGTTTCAACAGTTAGAAACAGTTGGCCATGTGCTGGGGTGGTTGAACTACCTGAGTAACCATCAACCCAGCCCGAAAATAGGGAATTTTTATATATTTTTTCATGATTTTAATGGCATACGCGGAAAAGTGCATGTGGACTCGCGTATACACGCGGAAAAAGCTGGGCATAACCGCGTATGGGGATTTTTACACTGTTTTTAAGTGAATTTGTCCAAGTCTGTAGGAATGGGTGCCCAAAGCCATAAAAGAAATCATGAATCATATGAAAGTGAGAAATGATGCTATAACACCCACTGAACCCTTTTGTTTGAGATTTATCAATTGGCTAAAGAAGGTGTTGCTCTTTGTATCCTCAGAATGTGCTATCATTTCCTTTGTAAAAATTTACCAAGTGACAATTTTTTTACGAGAGAAAAGCCATCGATACCATACAAATTTATTTTGTTCTAAATGTAAAGTTGCAATGTGTACCTTTTGTGTGTTTTGCACATTATTGAGATCAAAATATTTCTCCTTTTGTAGTATCCATGTTACGGGATCCTTGCCATCAAACTTCCTCATATCCATCTTTGGAATATGGTGGTTCTTCCATCCAACATTAGAGTTTATGAAATCACGATTAACATTTATTTTGTTCTCATCATGAGTTTCCTCTACTACATTATCGCCATTAGGAAACATTTCTTGTATCAACTTTGTCAAACCTTCCATGTCTGCTTTTAGATCATTCTTCATGTTTTCCATGTTGTCTTTCATTTTTTCTTCCATGCCATCCATCTTAACTTCCACGCCTTTCTTCAAACCATCCATCTTTGCTTCCATGCCTTTCTTCAAAACTTCCATTTCATTTTTTGTTTCTCTCTGCGAGAGTGAAATTTGGTGCACTCACTCTTGTAATTTTGATAGATCATGTTGCAATTCTTCCTCTTCATGAGTCATAGTAGAGTACTCTAAGGGATTAATGGGTGTTGAATTCTTTTTAGGAGGCATAGAACCCAATATTGATGTATATGCTCAATAGGCCTTTGGAATCACTTAAAACTGATTTTTCAAACAAGACTTATGCAATTTGAAAAGAAATACACACCTTTTTCTTGATTTCGGGGAGCTTGATATTGAAAATGAATTATATTTGTGATTTCGGATCTTCAATATCTGAAATTTGGCCCTAAATTAGTCCTCTAAATCTTCTTTCGAATGCCACAGGTCTGACCTAATTTGGATTCTTGAAGACAGAGTTATGCCCAATCTCCTACGATGACCTAGTTATGGACTAGTTTAGTAGAGATAACTTGTACAACCTGCCACGTGTCATTGTTTCCTCCTTAGGCTCTAAAATTGATACAAAAGAAACTAAAATCTGTGTACTTGCGGCCACCTCTTACATAATTCCAATCCAATGCTCAAAAAGAGGGTTATGACGATTTTCCTACAGTCACATCTTTGAGATGAAATTCAGAAGCCTGAAAAATCTCTAACTTCCATAGACCCTATCTCCGAAAATATTGCAAATCAAGCTTTTAAATTTTTCCATGACGTTCCTCAGGATTGCAACTTCGCTATGTGAAAATTTCAATTTCTGAACCCTTGTAAAAAAAAAGTTATAACAAAAATTCCACGGTGACATGTTTAGGTTAAATTCAGGAGCCTGCGAAAAACCCTAAATTTCACAGATCATATCTCTGAAAATATTGTGAACCAAGATCTGAAATTTTTCCACGATGTTCCTCAGGATTTCGGCTTCCCTCTGTAAAAATTTCAGTTTCTTAACCTTCATAGAAAAAACGTTATAGAGAATATGCCACGATGACCTATTTGGAGCAGAGAAACCCTAGAATCCAAAGCTCTGATACCAAATGTTATGAAACTAGCTCCAAGAATAGAAGAAAAGAGAGATCAACACCTTAGAAATAAGATACTTCAAGGGGGAAACCTCCAATACATTATATGTAGGTTTTAACCCTGAACAGAAATATCTACACACGATTCTTATAACAGAAAATAAACAATAGCAAGAGCATAAAACATAAAACAGATAAACACAGAGATTTTCCCCTGGATCCCAAATCGGGACGACCAGTTTGATTTTTCATTATATTCCTTTTAGTGTTACAACACATATATATACATGTCGAAGCATACATAAACCCCAATCCATTAACCCTGGATTAGAACATAACCGTAGTTCCCTTGACCGGATCTACAAAATACCAGGGGCCGAAAACCATCGAACCCCAAAACCATGTGTAAAACCATGCACAAAACCATGGGCGGATCCGCCTATGAGTGGGTCTGCACAAAAACCAATTTTGGCCGGGGCGCTGCCCCGGACCCCAACGGTGGGGACTGCTTCACCCCTCGTGACCCCCCAGCTACGCCCGACGCAACATACAGCGTGTGGGGCTAATCGTGGAAAGAATATAACACATACCCAACATTATATAAATAAACAATTCTTGGATGATTCAAATGACCAAAACCTCCTTTCTATATATATGAGTCCATGGGGCCACAATGTAATCCTAGCTGACCTAACAATAATAATGTAAGGGCACAATAATAACAATATGGGGGTTACTGGGGTACAATAATAACAATAAGGGGGTTACGCTAGCAACAATAAGGGACTATACTAGCAATGTAGGGACCTAACAGAATTATTATATTAAGAATAAGTTGTATAATTTATTCAATTCTTAATATAAAATTAACATGTAACATTTAAAAAATATTAGTAATGGAAAAAAAATTAGATATGTGTTATAGATAAAATATTTTTAATGCCCATGTAAAGCAAACTATTTCAATATATATATATATATATATATATATATATATATATATATATATATATATATATATATAACAAAAATCTATTTATATATGATATAAACTAATTGGAAAAAAGAAAAAAAATGTTTAAAAAACTTTAGTTCGTCTTCTTATTCTACATTTTGGTCCCTTCTATGTATATTTTTTTATCGATTTTGTAAGAAATATAGTAAATATTTGTTCAAATTTCAATATTAATCTTAGTTCGTGTGTGTGGGGTGGGGATAGTTGCAAAAAAATTTCTAATTTTTTTCTTTTAAAAAAATTTTGCACCTCAAAATATTTTATTCCTCTTAGCACTTGACAAATTAGTGCTGAATGTGGATCTATATTGGTTACCGCAATGCACATTCTAAAGTCTAGTATGAGGGTGATGTGCAATTTCATTTATGTAACTAAAGAGAATAATCATGACTGCAATAAAAAAACAAAAATGGATAAACATGTTTGGTGTGTAGGAGACGTGGTAAAAATATTTCACTCTCACTCCGAACCATAAATAAAATATCTTGATATTCATGTGAAGTAAGCTAGTTTTGTATTGGCTTTAGTGATAAGTAAAGTAAGTAGAAGTATAAGAAAATATTTTATTTTCACTATTAATTGTGAGGAATATAATTCATATACTTTTAAAAATTCTTCAAAGCACTTATATAAAGTGTTTGAGTATCCCTCGGATGCGGGTGCCTCCCAACGCACAGTTGGCGTGCCACATGGGCTCTCCAACGCCAAGCAGTTGTCCTCGCCACAAGGCAGCACATGGCCTTGGCATGGGAGCCTTAAATACGCCATTCTCGTCCACAACCCGGTGCCATAACTAGCATTCAATTTCACTCGTTGTGAATTCATTCCTTTCCGTCCTGCTTGCAAAGCACCCTGGCCATTTATGGGCAATGGCGTCGTCTCCTCCCATAAATTTCCCTCCATCTCTCTGTCAAGTTTTCTCTTGGCTTTGTTGATCCTTGTTGCACCTCCTCCCCTCTCTTAGCCCTTTAGACGCCCTCCTCTCACTCGCTCCACGCTGCATACTGCCTCTCTGTTTGTCCATCTCACTCTGTTCATCCGCCTCACCTGCATTCTTAGAATTCTGCCGACTCCATGTCTCACTGCCATCGAATGTGTTGTCGTAGAGGCGGAGGCTGAGGTTCGCCCTCCCATCCCCTCCATGGCGAAGCGCTTTGTGGATTTCTCATTAGCCATGGATGCGCCAGAGGTTCTTGACGCTCAGCACGCTCAGCTCCTCTCTACCCACATCTCCCTTCGAATATCTGAAGCTCGGCCACGTTATTTCGGCTTAGGGACTAGGAAAAGGATGTGAAAACAAATATTTCTCACTCTTACCCCTAGCAACATCAAAAAATGGTGGCTCTACCCATCAAACATATAGAGGAATCATCGGATAGCGGAGGCAGCAGCAACTTCGCCGAAGGGGGCAAGGCAGAAGAATCAGGAGTTCGTTCCACCTGCCATGCTCAAGCTAGACCCTCAGCTCTCCAAGCCAGAGGATGACCCCTCTAAATATGGTTGCTACATAGAGAAAGATCAGCCTCCTCAGCAAATTCAAGATGCAAAGGACCAGAACGTCTAGCACCATGGTTCCTCCTTTTCTAGTTTTTCCAGCTTTACTTTAGTCTCTATGTCCATTTACATTTTTCACAACAAACTTGGCTACTGGTTTATTCTGTTTAATGTTGGTTTCCCCTTAAGGGGCAACTCTTATTATGCTCCGTGGATTGGTTTATGGGCTGGTTTCCCCCCAAGGGGTAGCCCCATTTTTTTTTTGAACTTTCTCTTTCCCACTGGAATTGGCTAGCTTAGAAATCCCGATCAGAAAGTTGGACTATACCTATGTACTTTTTGTATTATGTAATAGAATCTAGTCTTGTTCAGGGAATATATATATATATATATATATATATATATATATATATATATATAATTTTAAAAAATTAAAAAATTAAATAAAAAATAAAAATCTACACAAACTAATTTAATTCAAATTCAATTTCATAAAGAGTAAATAAATTGTTTGAGTATTTATAGTAAGAATAAGATGTATAATTCATTCAATTCTTAATGTAAAATTAACATGTAGCATTTTAAAAATATTAGTAATGGTAAAGAAATTCTATGTATGCCATAGTTAAAATATTTCAATGCCTATGTAAAGCAATATATATATATATATATATATATATATATATACACACACACAAAAAAATATTTATATATGATTTAAAATAATTGGAAAATATAATATTTTATGTTTAAAAATATTAATTAGTTTCATTATTCTGCATTTTGGTCTTACTTTATCTATATATACATATTTTTTTTAATCAATTTTTTAAGAAATATAGTAAAGATTTATTCGAATTGCAAGTTTAATCTTAGTAGTTTACAAAATCCAAGTGCCCAAGGAAATTTTCAAGGTGTTGTATCAATTTATCCATTTATTCACATACACACAAACACATGGCAGCAGGGGATAGTTTCAAACATTTTTTTTTATTTTTTTATTTTAACTTTAATTTTTTAATTTTATTTAATTTTATTTTTTTTAAAGAAGTTTCCACTTCAAACTATTTGATCCTTACTTACTAATAATGTACATTCCATTTAGAACCTAAATTTGGATACATCTTGCCTCGATATAGCGTGACAATTGAATGTTGGAGAGGGGTGAGAGGGTGGGACGTATTTGAAGCGTGAAACCCTAGCTGTCATGATGGGTTGAGCTTGACACAGGTGCCAAGCGGCTGCTGCGAACTATAGGCAGCTCCCAACAAGAGGGGCCCTAGGATGGAGGTGGATGGCGTCATGGGATGGAGACAGGTGGCAAAAATGTAAGACCTAGTGTTGTGTGTCGAAGTTGAAATGGACGGAGGGACAAAACGGTTCAGGTTAAAGTTGTTTCTTGTTGTCACTCCCTAGGTTTTCCTTTTCCTATTTTGTTTAAGCATTGTTTGTCGAGGGGAAATAGCTGGAGGCAGGAGGTCATGACCGGTGGGGAGAAAGGAGCACGGGATATTTTACTGTTATTGCAGGCTTCTGGGTTAATCTAGAATGGTTAATCTAGAATGGTCAACAGATCAGAGCGAGTGGAGGTGGATCTCGAGTCGGAGGACTTGCTCACGATGTGAGGAATGGATATTATGGAGTATAACATGAAGGCACTCATTAGGTCTGTGGCTGGGAAAGGTGGAAAAGTTGAAGGTTTGGGTTTGGGGGACAGTCCGAAAGGCATTCCAAGGCAGACTGAGAGACCCGTAATGGCCATGGACCACAGTTTTAACCACATGCCGGTGGTTACTCTGCTTAGTCTCGAGTTTTTCGGCTCTGACAGAAAAAAAAAATCTAAGCTTTCAACGGACTAAGGGGAGGAGTAATGAGGTGGTTAAGCCTTTTATGCATATAGGGGGACTTGAATACATTGTGGCTAGCTGTGGTCTTTTAAAAAATGAATCGTCAAGACACGAGCTCAAGAGAGCAGGCCATAGTTTTTCGCTCGAAGGAGGAGAGGCGTCGGGGTTGATTGGGGTTTCGGGGACTTCGGGTGGAGAGATGTGGATACATTCGGGTCTTGCTGGAGAAGAGGGCCTGGGGAAAAGTAGAGGAAATTGTAGCGGCTAGAAGGAAGCAGTCAGAGTTTCAGAGAAGGGACGATAGCCCTCTTTCGAGCGGGATCGTGCATGGAATCACCCCCTCACGAGGAGGGATTTGAGAGAGGGGTTGGGTGGAGGTCTATTGGAAGGTTGCACCAAGGAAGCAGCACAGAAAGGAGGTTTGAAGGGTAAGAAAAAGGAGAAACGAACATTGTCTGTGGTTGAGGGGAGAAAAGCGACCTTGACATGGGAGACCCCAATTATTCTATCGTACAGTGAGCCGAATACCTCGGATCTGCTGAGGAAGAAAGTTCGGGCTGTCAGAAGGAAAGACCAAGTCCCAAACTCGGTGTTGGGCATCGATTTGTCCATAGATGAGGCCATGGACATGGCTGAATTAACACTGGTCGGGAAAGCTAAGGGGAATAAAGTATCAGCTCCATACTTGAAGGAATGGGTGGAGAAAACATGGCAGGAAGGGCCCGATTCGAGGTTCGAGGCATGAATCTTGGCTAATGGATGGTTTATGTTGAGATTCAGGAAGAAGGAGATGGTATCATGGGTACTGGAAAGGAATTGGGGTTTTGGTCGTGCCTCGATCCTCTTTAAGAGATGGCATCCCCTATTTGATGCGCAAAGGGAGAAGCTTGCAGACCTCCCAATCTGGGTCAAGCTACCAGGGCTCCCTCATTCGCTTTGGGCCGTCAATGTTTTCAACAAAATTGGGAATGTATTGGGATTGTTTTTGGAGGCTGATATGTCATTTATACAAACGAGTGAGCAAGGGACTATTAGAATTCTGGTCCGACTAAACCCTAGAGAAGGATTGGCGGAGGCAATTCAGCTGCACTACAGGAATTAGTCCTTCGTCTAGACTCTGGATTATGAGCAGGTGTCGTTCAGGAGTCACAGATGTCACTAGTATGGGCATATGGCTAAAGAGTGTCCCTTGGGCATCCGAATGAAGAAAAAATCGTCAAAAGGGAAAGGACTGCACAACCCTGGAGGAAAGTCAGTGGATGGGATACTGGACTCGGGTACTGAAAAGGATCAGGTCTTTCAGCCTTCTCAGCATACGATGGAAGGGCAGGGTGAAGATTCAGAGATGGGGGAAGCAGGAGCCGTAGGGCAAGGTGCTACGGACGATGCCCTAGTCAAGGAGCCCTCGGCTGCAGTAGTTGCTACAGATGAGCCTCTATGGGCGGGTACTACTCCTCTTACCCCCTCATCTCTTTCCTTTTCGTTTTCACATATGAATTTTGCATGTTATGGGCTTGGTCCCTCTAGGCCTGATACATTTCATATGTCAAATGGTCTGTCTGTACTTGTCGAATCTTCCATGGACAACGTTATCACTACTATCCTTGCCTTTTCATCCGTCCTTTGCCCTATCCCCTCCTCTGGGCATGAGGAACTCCCTTTCTCAGAAGAAGCAAATCGACCCTATAACCTTAGGCCTCGAGAGAAAAAAGATAATATTTTGGAAATAGTGGGAGGTCTAGGGAATCTTGTTGTCTCATCTTCTAGGCCCAAGCTGAGAGGAATAAAATCTAACCTTTCTAAAGCCCAATTGAAACCCAAAATTGACATAGTTGATGGGAAGCAAAGATCCATTATAGGGGCTCTTAGAGCAGTGAATGCCCCGGACCAAGTGATCAAATGATCGTGTTATCCTTTAATTTTAGGGGTTTAGCTAGTAAGCCCAAATAACTAGCACTCTCAGCCATGCTCTCTGGTTATGGGTCAGACATTATTCTTCTACAGGAAACTCTTGGATCTGGGTATTAGGTATCAGTTGTGCTTCGGAGTCTTTGTCCAGGGTGGTCTTTCACGGGGCTAGATACTTGTGGGAGGTATGGGGGCTGGCTGTGGGATTTAACACCAATAAAATAAAATTGTTAAATTCATGGGGCAGGGATCATGTTTTGGCCGTGGAGGTCTATTCCCTGGAGTTCTGCTCTACTTTTTAGATTATGAATATATATGGCCCATGTCAAGAGAGGAATAGATTCTGGAATAATCTATGGTTGGGGAACTTTATGTACAGTCCCAACCTCATTATAGGAGGGTACCTTAATTTTTCACTTAGACAGGCTGAATCTTGGGGTCTGTCTGCTCCGGCAGATCCTTTATCTGATTTTTCTCTGCTAAAATAATGGAGGATCACCTTATTGATATTAATCTTGTCAAAATTCGGCCTACATGGAGGAATAGGAGAATAGGGGAGGCCAGGGTGTCCAAGAGATTATATATATTTTTGATCAAGGATAGCTTGGTGGATCATCTGCATGCCCTTAGGCAATGGGTGGGGGAGGGAGGGGATTCAGATAATCATCCTATTCTCCTTGAAATTAAAGGTAGTATTGACAAACCTGGATCGTCGTTAAAATTCAATTCGGGCTAGCTAAAAGAGGATTCCTTTAATGCTCTTTTCAAGGAAACCTAGAGGGCTTGGGGGGCCTCAGAGCCATCTAACAAAGTGGCTCACTTATGGGAAAACCTAAAAAATATGAAAAAAGCGACCATCGAATGGGCCAAACAAAGGAGAGAATCTCAGGAGGAGAGGTTGAAATGGCTGGGAGCGGAATTGGAAAGGTTGGAAAGCCCCAAGTCTTATGGCTATGAATCGAGACATAAGATGGATCATATTCAATCCTTGGAGGGGGAAAGAAGGAAGATCTTATTGGAAAGGTAGGAGCACTGGAGGTTAAAAATTTGTCTAGTAACAGGGGAAGAAAACACGAAATTCTTTCACAACTATGCAAAAGGAAGGAGAAATACTAACACCATATGGGGGATGAGGAAGGAGGACAACAAGGCGGAAAATTCTTTCCCAGATCTTGCTAGCATGGGTAAGGAATATTTTAGTAGAATTTTTAAAGCCCCATCAGAGGTAACTATTGCTGAGGTGGTGAGGGTGGCACAACATTTCCCAAGATATGTTGATGAAGAGGGAAACGAAATGCTGACAAGACAAGTGACCAGGGATGAGGTGGAGGGAGTCCTTAAATCAATGCAAAAGGACAGGATGGGTGGAAATTTGATTTCTATCAACATTTCTTTGAAGATATGGGGGCGAAGCTTACTGCTGTGGTGGAGGAATCTTGTTTGAAAAGGACAATTTTCAAACCCCTAAACTCCACCTTTATTGCTCTCATTCTGAAATTGGATGAGCCTGCCTCGTTTGATGAATTTCGTCCCATTTATCTTTGTAATAGTATCTATAAGGTCATCTCAAAAGTGATTATGGTCAGGTTGAAGCCGATCCTCTCTAATAATTTTTCACAGGAACAGTTTGGGTTCTTAGAAGGTAGACAAATCCATGAAGAAATTGGGGTGGCTCAGGAGACTCTCCATAGCATCAAGAGGGACAGAAGGAAGGGTATGATAATAAATATAAACTATCAAAATCTTAGGATAAGATTATTTGGATGTATATCAGATTACTTCTAATTCATCCAGGGTTTGACATCTGCTTCATAAACTGGGTGAAGAGTTGCATAACCAACATCAGATTTACAGTCCTTATAAATGGGGAAACCTCTCCTTTCTTCAAAATTCAAAGAGGTTTGAGACATGGTTGCGCTTTGTCACCTCTTTCTCTTTCTCTTGGCTGCTGAAGGTCTTAGTCAGCTGATAGCAGTAGCCAAAAGGAGGGGATATATCAAAGGAGACAAGGTAGCCATCAATCTGTAGATTACCCACCTCTTGTTCGTTGATGACATACTCCTCTTTAGTAATGACAACATAAGTGAGATTGGGTTTCTAAAACAAGATATTGAACTCTTCCTATTGGCAACAAGAATGAGCATAAATTTTGGCAAATAAGTCATCATAGTAGCATGCCTCTCAGGAGAAGATATAAGAAGAGCGGTGGTGGAGCTCCCCTTTGAGGTCAAAGGACTGGAAGACAACTTAAAATATCTCGGTTTTCCTCTAAAACCAAACTCATACAAAGCTTTGGACTGGCTCTGGCTAGTAGCTAAAATAGAAAAGAGAGTAAACCACTGGAGTTTCCATTGGCTATCAAGATCTAGGAGATTGGTGTTGATTAAATAAGTTCTCTTGGCAATCCCAGTGTACTGGGATATGCTCTCATGGGTCTCGAGGAACATTCTCCTAAAGGTGAAGAAGATCTGTAGCAAATTCCTGTGGGCGAGGTAGAAGGAGGAGAAGGTTATGCCCTGGGTGGCATGGGACATTATCGCCATGCCTAAAGATTGGGGCAGATGGGGGATTAAAGATCTCCCGTCTTTTGTGGCCTCTATAGCTGCCAAAATTGGATGGAGGATATTATTCAAGGACTCTTTATGGTCACAGGTCATGAAGCGGAAATATATCGACCCTACGGAGCTAGCAGATTGGCTTAGAGCCCCGAGGAAAAAATGTACTAAAGCTTCGATGGTATGGAAAGCGATTTTGGGATCGCTGAACATTTTTGATGAAGGCCTGGTTTGGAAAATATGTAATGGGGAAAAAGTGAGGATTGAGATGGACTTGTGGGTAGGGTGCAATGAGGTTTATTCTCTTTCAGTGGAGTTAAGAGCCATCTTGAAGGACAAAGGTTTCCAATTTGTAAATCAAATTGCAAAAGCAACTTCCTCCTCGCACTGGGTACAAGGTTGGACGACTGGAGAGGATCTGTGAATTAAGCCTGAATGTCATGAAGCATGGATTAAGTATACTTGTGAGCTAGAACGAACACATGTGCACATCAGGGATAGAGAGGATGATTTAAGGTGGGTTCATAACCCCACTAGAAAGTATACTCCTAAGTTTGGATATGTTTTCCTTATGGCTAAAAAGGGTTGGGAGGTTCCTGCTTGGTGGGAAAAACAACATTGGAAATTGAAATGTCTAGCCAAAAGTCAGATTTTCTTTTGGTGCATACTAAACAATAAAGTTCCAATCCGGGATAATATGTTGAAAAGGAAGAAGGTAGTTCTGGGGCGATGCCCACTCTGTAAGCAAGCGGCGGAAACAGTTCAACACTTATTTATCGACTGTCCTTTTAGTAGAGCTGTCTGGTCTGAGGCTATGGCCACTTTGGGGAAGTCCTAAAGATGGGAAGGGGATTCGGTAGCGAAATATTGGAGGGTTTGGTAGCAGGAGAGTCAAGAGATTACTTGGAGGGCCCTTCCCCTGCTAATCTCATGGGGCATCTGGCTTGCTAGGAACGGGGCCATTTTTAAGGAGAAAGAGACCCAGACTCAGATCATGCTAAGGAAAGTATGGCCATTTATTTTCAAATGTCGGAGCCAAAATTTGAATCAACTCCTAGGGTGGTCAGCCAAGAAATTACCAGAGGGGATATGCTGTGGGCATATTTTGATAGAGCATCTAGTGATGACAACAGGTGCGTAGCTGGAATTGTGATTCACCTCAATACAAAGAACCGCAAGGAATCTTTGATGGGTCTGGGGAATGGGACGAATAACTTCGCTGAGCTTAAAGCTCTACATTTGCTTCTGTGTTGGCTAATCCAACTAGTTACCAAAGGTGGTATATTATCTTGACTCCATTTACCCTAGGCTTTTATTCTTTTATCGACCATTCTATTCACCTAGAGATTCAGCCAGGAATACCTTGTCAGATAGGCACTATCATATTAACCTTTACTCTACCTTGTCAGTACATATTTTTGGGGACTCCTTGAACATTGTCAAGTACTTCAATAAAGATTTCATGTGCCAAAGTTATCTCTTAAATCCAATCCTTGAAGAAATTTGGTCCTTAATTTTTTTTTTACTTACATATCTGTGTGTTACATTTACAGGGAGTGGAACGAGGTAGCAGACCTCCTTTCTAAGGAGGGCCTACAGCAGGTTCTGGGTAGCTGGAAAATAAAGGAAACATGACTGGAGGGCTAGTTTGAGTCAGACCGTGCCCCTTATCTTTGATTATATTGTTATGTGGCTCTTTGGTAGAGTCTTTTTGTTTTTGCTGAACATTGTATATTTCATTTACATAGTATTTTATTGCCTCATCTGTGAGGCTACTACTTTTGTGGCTACATTTCCCTCCTTTTTCACACATTACATGACATATACACTCTTTTGTTTTTTTACTATTTTAGGCCGGCCTCAGGTCTCGTTTGAGTTGTTTCCCCTCATAAGAGGGAGCTCGGGACTCAATGGAAGGTGTTATGGCTAGCCTAAATTTTCAGGGTGTTTTCCTCAACTGAGGAGCCTTGGAATTTTTGGGTTGGCATAGATAATGAAGACATGTTGCTTTGTAGAGAAACGCTCATGCAGAGGTCTTTACTTCTACGTTATTTTGTGGATTTTGGCTATATGAAAAATGACTAGATAGATTTGATTTATGTGTTCTGCGTGATACAATATCAGATAGAATGCTTATAGCATGTACTCAGCAAACTTTTTTCTCATTAATGGAAAGTTTCGATTTTTTCTTTGGAAAAAAAAATGTACATTCCTTTTACGAAAATAAAGAAAATAATGTTGAGTCAATCAAAAAAATGAATAAGTATGTTTGATGTGAAAAGATGTAAAATTATTTCACTATCACTTTTAACCATAAATAAAATATTTTAATATTCATATAAGTAAAATAATTTTATATTAATTTTACAGAAAATAAAGTAACTAAAATTAAGAAAAATCTTATAATTCCACTTTTTAACAATTAACAAAATAATTCAGATATTTTTGAAAATGATTGAAACTTAAATAAATGGTTCAATTATTTATCTAAACTAATTTCATTCCAGATCAATTTTATAGAAAGAGTAAATATTTGTTTTATAGGGTGAAGTATAATTCATTCAATTATTATATCAGTACTCGGTGTATTATTTTATGTCATACATGGGATATTTTTTTTCAACACAGTAAAAATTAGGATAGAACATTAAGTTCAAGGTTTTAGCACAATAAAAATTAGGAGTGAACATTGGGTTTGGGGTTCCTTGCTGACACAGCATGTTGCTGCCAACAATAAATATTGTGTCAGAGATATTTAATTGAGGGGTGAGTAAATTGATGATCCTTAATTTAATATGTATTTATTACCTTAACATAGATGGAAAAAAAATTATTCCTTCAAAAAAATTAAAAATCTGTGACGTGTGACTGCTTCTTTGTGTCTCCGAGCGACCTCCATGGTCCTCTTTTTGGCCTCTGCACTTGCAATTGCCCACAATTAATACCACTTTGTCTGAGGCAAAATCTGACTGCGAGTTAACAAGGTTATCTGAAGTCCTGGAGGGGCGTATGAGGGTTGTGAGGGTTCTTTTCACCCATTCTCCTTCCACACCGCCAATTCTCGCACATCTAAGAGCTTTAATAAAGACAGATTCACAACAAAGCACGGCTCCCAGAGCTTTAATGCTTGAGAAACGAATATGTACAACCGATTCGTTTCCTTTCCCTAGGCGACGCACTCAAAATACTCATAGCAGCTAAAGTTTCTGTCAAGTTAACGTCAAGTTAAAAAGGTTAAAAAAAATTACACATGTTAATGTATAATTCGTTAGAAGGGCGATAAGAAATATTTATGATTGGGTGAGGTGAACAATTTTTTCTCACCAAATCTCATTGTTGTGAAACCAACTCCAAAAATAGAAGAACATAGATATTAATGCCTTAGAAATAAGCCACTTCTAGGGGACAACCTCCAACACATTACATAATCAAACAATTCTTGGATGATACAAATGAAAAAAACTCCTTTCTATATATAGGAGTCCATGGGGCCACAATGTAATCCTAGTGGAGCCACAATGTAACCCTAGCCGACCTAACAATAATAATGTAAGGGCACAATAATAACAATATGGGAGTTACAGGGGTACAACAATAACAATAAGGGGGGCTACACTAACATAATAAGGGACTACACTATTAATATAGGGACTTAACATGCCCCTCCCCATCAAAAAAGTGTTGTCCTCGACGCTTGAGTAGCTCTGGGTGCTTCTGTATAAAATTCTCATCCTCCCATGTGGAATCTTCTGTGGGTAAGTTCTTCCACTTGATGAGATACTCTGAAATTGATCGATTTCGTAGCTGTCGAGTTCTTGTTTCTGTGACTACTTCAGGTTCCAATATGATTTTTCCTTCCTCATCAAGTTCTGGCAATATTATTTGAACTGGAAGATTTTCACATATAACCTTCTTTAAGCATGAAACATGGAAAACTGGATGAACTCGTGAAGAAGCAGGAAGCTCCAATTTGTATGCCATAGTACCAATCTTTTGCAACACCTTGTAAGGACCATATTACTTTGGCGATAATTTATTATCCTTATTAGCTTTCTTGAGGGACATTTGTTTGTATGGTTGTAGTCGTAAAAATACTCAGTCTCGTACATCAAAAATTTTCTCGCTACGATGTTGATCTCCCTGTTGTTTCATTTAATTTTGTGCCAAATTGAGGTTATCCTTTAAGATTTGTAGAACTTCTTGTTGATGCTCAATGTGATCTTCCACTGCTTGAACCTTCGAATTTTTTCTTAAAGATGATGTGATGTATGGTGGATGATATCCATAAAGTGCCATAAATGGGGTCATTTTTGCTGTAGTATGGAAGGAAGTGTTATACCACCATTCAGCGAGAGGTAACCACCTGACCCATTGTGTTTGTTTATCAGATACAAAACAACGAAGATATCCTTCCAAACATTTATTCACTATCTCAGTTTGACCATTGGATTGAGAATGATAAGATGAGCTATGATCTAATTGAGTACCCAAACAAGAAAATAACTCCGTCCAAAAATTTCAAGAAAATGGGACTCGTTACAAGTTTGACCCCCTTGGGTGTCCATGTAGCTTTTGAATTGTGTCCATAAATGTAGTAGAAACTGTACTTGCTTTAAATGGATGAGATAATGCACAAAATTGTGCATACTTGGTAAGTCTATCAACTACCACCATGATGACACTTTTTCCTTCGGACTTAGGTAAACCTGTGATAAAATCCATTGAAATTTCCTCCCAATGTTGACTTGGAATGGATAAAGGTTGTAGAAGACTCGGAGTCTTAATTGTCTCAACTTTATTCTGCTGGCAAACCAAACATTTCGCCACAAACTTTTGAATATCAGATTTAAGGCCATCCCAAAAAAATTCTTTCTTCACCCCGTGGTATGTTTTTAAAAATCCCGAGTGTCCTTCTAAAGGAGAAGTGTGCAATTCCAAAAGAATCTTTTGTTTTAGTTGGGAATTCTTACAAAGATATAAGCGATCTTTGTACCATAAGGAATCATTTTTTCAACTAAATGTATCATATGTACTAGGATCTTGTTGCAACTTTTGAATGAGTGTCCACACTTCTTCGTCCTTCTTCCATTCATCCCTTGTTTTGGTTATCCAATCTAGTTGGATAATGAAATGGCACAAAGAAAATGCTTCCACCTCTTCATTCTTTTGAGAGTGCATCTCGCAAATAACATTTAGCTTCCTTTTTTTTAGATTATTTCAAAGTCATAACCCAACATCTGTGACTCATTTTTAATTTTTACCGCTCTTCTCAAGATATTCTTTGTTCCAAAAAGTGTTTAAGACTATCAAGATCAGTTTTTACCTTGAAGTGTCTTCCCATTAGGTAAGGTCTCCATTTCTTTAGTGCATGTAGTATTGCCAACATTTCCTTCTCATAAATAGCCTTTTGTAAATAATTTCCTTTGATTTAACGACTTTCAAAAGAAATGGGTCTTTCTTCTTGCATTATAACAACACCAATTCCATTTCCTGAGGCATCACATTCCACAATAAAGGTTTTTGTGAAGTCTGAAGTGACTAAGACTGGTGCTAGGCACATTGATTCTTTAAGATGTACAAAGGCCTTAGTTGCTTCAAGAGTCTATGAAAATGCATATTTCTTCAATAATGTTGTTAGAGGTGCTGCTATTCTCCCATAATTCTCAACAAACTTGTGATAATACCCCGTTAACCCAAGAAATCCGTGCAACTGCTTTATGGTTGTGGGGAATTTCCATTCCTTAATGGATTTAATTTTGTTAGGGTCTACCTTAACACCCTCGTGAGATACAATATGACCCAGATATTCCACCTCTTGTACTCCAAATAAACAATGGATGCTTTTGCACATCTAGATCGCAATAGTTTGAAGTACTTCCGTCAACATGTTGAACATGATCCTTCCAAGACCTGTTGTAG
The DNA here is from genome assembly GCA_034641835.2 of Pinus albicaulis. NCBI lineage: Eukaryota > Viridiplantae > Streptophyta > Pinopsida > Pinales > Pinaceae > Pinus > Pinus albicaulis. The sequence goes on along the minus strand of CM076582.1, from coordinate 455,630,957 downwards.
ATTAGTATATCATCAAAAAATACTAGCACAAATTTTCTAAGGAAGGGTTTGAAAATGGAATTCATCAAACCTTGAAATGTAGAAGGTGTATTGGTAAGGCCAAAAGGCATGACCAAAAATTCATAATGACCTTCATGAGTTCGAAATTCTTTTTTCTGAATATCTTCAGTTTTCATTCTAATTTGATGATATCTTGAATGAAGATCCAACTTGGTAAAATAAATTGCTCCATGTAATTCATTCAATAATTCATCAATCACAGGAATCGGAAATTTAACTTTAATAGTGAGCTTATTGAGTTCCCGATAATCTGGACACATGCACCATGATCCATCCTTCTTGTGTACCAATACCATAGAAGTGTATAAAGAATTTGACTGGGTTGAATGATAATCAACCTCTAACATTTTTGCAATCATACGTTCAATTCTCAGCCTTTGGACATAAGGATATCTATAAGGCCCGATGTTTGGAGGAACACTTCCGGAATCAAATGAATAGCATGATCGTGATCATGAATAGGTGTGAGTCCTTTGGGAGTTTGAAACACCTTGGAATGATTGTCCAAGACGTTTTGGAGATCCAGGGAAATAGATGATTTTGATGTTGAACTTCTAGTGAGCATAATTGTGAAATTATGCCTCGTTTTTCTTTATCCAAAAGCTTTTTCATGACATTAGAGCTTATTATCTTTCCCAGCTTCCCTGCTATACCCCGTAATTCAACTTCCTTTCCTTCCGAAAAAAAATTCAAGAAAAGTTCTTGAAATTAAAAGCCACCATCCCCAAAGATTGTAACCATTTTACCTATAATAATATCAACACCTAGGAATGTTAACAATATTCAATACATATTCTCCCATGGTTAGCTTGATATTATGGCATTTTCCAGAGAAATTTATAGTTCCTCCATTTGAAACCATCACATTACCTTCTGGTGTTGGGTATAGGAAAAAATTCAATTCCTTGGATACCTTACAATGAATAAAATTATGCGTACTACCTGAATCAATCAACACTATTACCTTTTTATTCTTTATATGTCCTTCTATCTTGAGAGTTTGAGGAGTGGTAATTCCTGCCAATGCATTACACGATATGGTCGTACTCATTTCTTCCTCTTCTTGGGTTGGTTCCTGGTGTGTATCCTCTTCTTGTTCATTTTCTTCTTCCTCTTCACAATCTATGTAAAATAATTTCTTCTCAACACACTTATGACCTTTAGTGTATTTTCTATCACAACTGTAGCAAAGCCCTTTTGCTCTTTTTTCTTCCAATTGTTGTGGTGTCAACCTTGTAGGTTGTGGAAATTTAGGAGTAGCAACACTTCCACCTTTATAAAAGTGAGTGGTAGGCTTCCTTGTTGCCATAATTTTACATTCAATTTTTCTTGCCAACCTGAATGCCTTCTCCAATGAATCAGGTTCCAAAACGCAAACTTCATGTTGGATGTTATCCTTTAAAGTACCTATGAAGAGATCAATCCTATGTTCCTTTGAAATATCAGTTACCCTTATATTCAATTTTTGGAAGTCCTCAATGTGCTCCCCCACTAAACACTTTTGCTTGAGATTTATCAATTGGCTAAAGAAAGTGTTGCTCTTTGTATCCTCATAATGTGTTATCATTTCCTCCATAAAAATTGACCAAGTGACAATTTTTTTACGGGAGCAAAGCCATCGATACCATACAAATGTATTTTTTTCTAAATATAAAGTTGAAATGCGTACCTTTTGTGTGTTTTGCACATTATTGAGATCAAAATATTGCTCCATCTATAGTATCCATGTTACAGGATCCTTTCCATCAAACTTCCTCATACCCATTTTTGGAATATGGTGGTTCTTCCCTCCAACATTAGAGCTTATGAAATCACGATTAACATTTATTTTGTTCTAATCATGAGTTTCCTCTACTATATTTTCACCATTAGGAAACATTTCTTGTATCAACTTTGCCAAACCTTCCATGTCTGCTTTTAGATTATTGTTCATGTTTTCCATATTAGCTTCCATGTCATCCATCATAGATTCCATTCCAGCTTCCATGCCATCCATCTTAGCTTCCATGCCATTCTTCAAAACCATCCATATTAGATTCCACGCCTTTCTTCAAACCATCCATCTTAGTTTCCACGCCTTTCTTCAAAACTTCCATGTCATTTTTTGTTGCACTTTGCGAGAGCGAAATTTGTTGCACTTGCTCTTGTAATTTTGATATGTCATGTTGCCATTCTTCATCTTCATGAGTCATAGTAGAGCCTTCTAAAGGCTTAATGGGTGTTGAATTCTTTTTATAGGCCATTTTAGAATCCAATACTGATATCTATTCTACAATATGCCCTTGGAATAAATTCAACTTGATTCTTCAAACAAGACTTATGCAATTCGGGAAAAAAAAATACACACCTTTTACTTGCTTTTGAGGAGCTCAATATTGAAATTGACTTATCTATATACTTGCAGATCCTCAATATCTGAAATTAGGCCCTGCAGTAATCCTCTGAAGCTTCTTTCAAATGCCACAAGTCTGACTTGATTTGGATTCTTCAAGGCAAAGTTATGTCCAATCTCCCACAATGACCTAATTATGGACTGGTTCAGTAGAGCGAACTTGTGCGACTTGCCACGTGTCACTGTTTGCTCCTTTGGCTTTGAAATTTATAGAAAGAAAACTACATTCAGTGTACTTCCAGTAACTTTTTACATAATTCCAATCCGATGCTCAGAGAGAGAGTTATGAAGATTTTCCCACAATCAGATCTTTGAGATGAAATTCGGGAGCTTGAAAAAGACCTAACTTCCATATATCATATCTCCGAAAATATTGCAAACCAAGCTCTGAAATTTTTCGACGATGTTCCTCAGAATTTCAGCTTCGCTCTTTAAAAATTTCAGCATCTGAACCTTCGTAGAAAAAAAGTTATAGCGAAAATTCCGCGATGACCTTTTTAAGTGAAATTCAGGAGCCTATAAAAAGCCCTAACTTCCACAGATCATATCTCCAAAAATTTTGCGAACCAAGCTCTGAAATTTTGCGACGATGTTCCCTAGGATTTCGTCTTCGCACTCTAAGAAGTTCAACTTCTGAACCTTTGTAGAAAAAAAAAATTTTATAGCAAAAATTCCATTATGTTTGGAGCAACGAAACCCTAGAATCCAAAGCTCTGATACCAAATGTTGTGAAACCAACTCCAAAAATAGAAGAACAGAGATATCAACACCTTAGAAATAAGCCACTTCAAGGGGGCAACCTCTAATACATTACATGAATGAACAATTCTTGGATGATACAAGTGACAAAACCTCCTTTCTATATATAAGAGTCCATGGGGCCACAATGTAACCCTAGCCGACCTAACAATAATAATGTAAGGGCACAATAATAACAATATGGGAGTTACAGGGGTACAACAATAACAATAAGGGGGGCTACACTAACATAATAAGGGACTACACTATTAATATAGGGACTTAACATAAAGAAAACGCCTTCGGCTTAAATATTTATGTGCATTAAATGTATATGTGTTGCAAATATTATGATTGATTATGTTATCAAGAGCTTTGTTATAATCTAGTTTACTATAGATAATGTATATACTAAAACACCCAGAGACATACATGCTAGAGCAACATTGTAAATATTTATATGTTGTATGTGTACATGTTGCAAAGATTACAAAGAAAGATGGATAGTTGAGATTAATTAATGCAAAAATGAAGTTAGCATTTAATATTAATGGGGTATCATTTATTTGAATTTTCTCATAAAAAGATACTTATTAACATAAATATGTAAAGATCAAAAGTTGAATAGAGAATGTATTGTAATTAAGAACATGTGTTTCCAAAAATATCAAAACAAAATCTAAAGGAGTAAGATATATACACTTCAATATTTACATGGTGGAAAATGTCATAACTTAAACTTTACACGAATAGAACACACACAATTTAAATTTTTGTTCTAAAGAGGTCCCATGGGGTTCTACTAAGGTGAGACTTTACATTAGTGCATCTTGGATAGGCCTAATAATTAAAAACACTTGTTTCCTTTTTGAAAGTCATAAATTGAATGATGGAATATTTTTTAGTGTATAGTATGATCATTGTGAATGTAGAATCATTATAAAATTTACACTAAAATGATTGGTACTTTTGGTGTTATAGAAAGAGTAAAAAAGGTTTGTTGGTAGGACTTGTCCAAATTACTTGAACAAATTATCTATTCGCCATAATTATATAATGGTATCATTAATAATTTTCCAGTGTTAAATTATTTGTTACTAATTTATCCTTTAACCCTATTTAGCAATAATGTTTATAGGGTGAATTGAATGGTCATAATAAAACCATAATAATCTATCTCCATTGGATACATGAGATATAGTAAAAGTTATGCATAATATACAATGTATATGGTTGGTTATAAGAGTTTAATTTATATAATACGTGAATAGTTTTATTAATGAATATTTTCTGGTAGTATAATAGGATAATGCTACTAGGGAGAGTTGAATGGCCATACTAAAACCATAATAATCTATATTCTTTGGATGCATGAGATATAGCAAAAGCTATGTAAAATATACAATCTGGATGGTTTGTTAGAAGAGTTTAATTTATATACTAGCATACCCCCCGAAGCGGGGGAAAGAAAACGCCAAATTATTTTTGTGTTTGCAATGCTCAAAAGAAAAGAGGTGTTTATTTTGGATGATTGGTGAACAATTAAGAACAAGTAATAATGGATCCATTCAACAACTCCATTTATTTCTTATTCATTCATGCAAGATTGGAGTAAAGAGATAGAACATGTATGGCTTGCTATTGGATCAAAGGTATTGTGGTATGTGTTTTTGGAAAGGCCTTTTGGGGGTTTGAACCTGTGTGTTATTGGTAGGCCTATTTGACTAGTTAAAGAGTCGAATGTGGATGGCCCATCAGGAGGTGGATTCCCTCTCCTATTTTTCCCACTCATAAACCCAAAATCCCCTACCATGTCCACAAACCCTAGCTTCCACTAATCATGGTCACAGTAGATAAGAGCCACCATATAAAGGATAGGTCACATATCAGACATAACAAGAAGAAGAAGAAGAAATTGTAAGGATATCATGAAACATGCCTTAATTCTTGCAACAAAACATCAAGTTTCAAGATTCAACCCATGGAGGTTGTTGGGTTGAAGAGACCCACTAAACAAGTCAAACAGGAGAATAAAACTTACTTTTATTGAATATTTCAACATGGTCCTTGAAACGTAAATCCTTGAACTACCATTCCTTCCCAAGTTGAACACCACCACAACATGACTCTAATCATTGCAAGATAATGCAAATGGCTTATCCCTCACTTCAAAGATAAACATTAGCCTTGCTAATATGCATCTGAGAACTTGAAGATTTAGGGAAGCCAAGACCTATGTAACATCCCCAGTGAAAATTCCATGTAATAAAAGTTAAAAATAATAGCCACAGTTGATGGGACACTTATTCCAAGATGAATGTTGGTAAAAAACATCTTAAGGGATGTTAACTTGGTTTATTATGTCTAAGGAAATTGACAAAGGATAAGGCAAAGACTTTAGAAAGATAAAATTTCATTTTTGACACATTTATTTATTAAAATAATGAAAATTAGGAGAAAAGGGAGAGGAAATTGAAGGAAAATAATGGAAAATGAAGAAAATAGAGGCTTCTTCCATAATAAGGATTCTGAGGATCAATTGGTACCTTTTGTTAGTGCATTTTTTGGAGCTCTCTCATTATTCTCTCTCTCTCTCTCTCTCTCTCTCTCTCTCTTGGACACTTCGAATTTTTGGAGCATTTTGGCTTTGGAGCAAAAAAGACAAGAAAGGAGTAAAAAGGGAGAAGCAAGCAAGGAGCAGGAATCAAGCAGCTACTACAAGATATTGGCAAATATCGATTTGCATGTGTATTTTCATTGCCAGATTTGACATACATGGTATTGCATGTGGTTTCTTGTCGTCTTGACATAGATGTAATAATAATTTATTTAAATAACTTCTGGTCATCAATTATTATTATTAAATAATCAATTTAAATGAATTAATAATTTTTAAATACAAACTTAAATAGCTATTTTTGAAATATATTTATATTATATTGATTTATGTTTAATAAACATTAATTAGATTTAAAAATTTCTCAACCCTAAAATTTAAATTTCCAAAAATAAACTTTATTTATCCATCGTTAAGTATAATCTAATTATAATAGCATTTTATAAATTATTTAATATTTCCAAAAAAATATTATAAACAACCCATAACCTAAGTTGAATGGCGTTTACAAACTCACATCACATACTCATTTAAAATTAAAACAAAACAAAATATGTGTATATAAATTCTATATACCTAGAATTATTAAGCAATATGTTTGTTCATTGAGACATTTAATGTCTCACTTACGTACAGGATAGAGGCCTAATCTTCATTCCTCGTGTTGTCATCTCCCGTGAAAGGTATTTTCATTGAATTTAAAATTCAAATTTTAGTTTTAGTAGAGAGTTTGAAGATAAAAACTACTTATCAATTAAAATGTCTTATTCTTTATCGCACAATATTTTTTTTTTTTTTTTAATTTAAAGAGGACTTAATGGTAGTTTATGGAGTTGTCTTTAGTGCAATGTTTTGGAGTTTTAGGTGAAGGAATCCGGTGAAAATTTTTGAGGTAAAATCTTGATTTTTGTTATTTAAATTGGTTTTTTGAATCTATATATGGATTCAGCACCCTCGAAAACCCCTAGGGCAGTTTGATTTTGCAAGGTTAGCAATCAAATTTCTCTTTTCAATAAATTCCTGCCAGATTTTAGAGAAATTACACCTTAAAAAGCCACCGGAAAAGCCTTCAAAAAGTCGCACTAAAGACTACTCGGTAGTTTATAAGGGCGAGCCTCATTTCCTAGTCCATCGGCTCATGAATGCGCCGAGGCAGGAAATGCCCACCGTTAGATGATGTGCCGCTTTAATCTGACAGTGGGCATTTCCTGCCTCGGCGCATTTATGGGCCGATGGACTAGGAAATAAGATTAGCCGTTTATAAGTATTGTGCAATAGCTACAAAATTAGAAGGATTCAATGTTGGTTTATAAGTATGGTCTACTTAGCTAAATAAGATAAATGATCTTATTTTGATATATTTAATTATATTATAATAATTTTAAAGTAAGATAAAAATTATAATGTTATTGTTGAATGGATGTATTAATAATTTTAAAGATAAAAATTATAATGTTAGTGTTGAATGTATGTATTAATAAAGTATTTTTTATGTTATGTTTATCTATTTGAAATCGGATGGGTATCATACTTATATGATTCTCAACTAAAAGTTATGATAAGGTAGGAATCCACATATGTGACATATGTGAGATCTAACTCTTTTAATCACCTCGAAAAATTATAATAATTATTTAAATATAAAATAGATGACAAAATGATTTTCTTTTTCATTTTATTTGATGAGTTAACACTTGCAGCTACAGAAGATTCTCTCCACCTTCGACTGTAGAGAACTTTAACTCTCTCTAAAAACCAAGATTACAATCCAACGAATTGCAAATCATTACCATGAATGCTCTGTTATTTTATCTGTCCTTCTTAGTTTTCTTAAATGAACCAAATAGGTCAAAAGGTTTAAAAACTTACTAGATCATCCTTTTGACTGATATGTGTTTTTATATAGTCTTTTTAGTTATATGTAATGAACAAAACAGGTCAAAAAGTTCTAAGAAAATATAAAAACACGAGGATAATTTCTCAGTTGGCCTAGAAGTTTTTCTTAATGGGTAAAGATTTGATATTGAATTTCTGCGTAACATTGTCTTTATTTTCTTAATCTAGGCACACTAGTATTCATGCTTGAAATGTTGTTGAATTGGTGATGACAACATTTGTGCAGAATGATCATGCACAAATTACCCTACAAAGAGCTGGAGAAACTGAAAGAAAGTAAAACACAAATATTGATAAGCTATTCATGGAATTAAGCCAGAAGCAAAGTAATAGGGTTGATGTAATATCCCCAATTTAGCAGTCAGCTAATTTGGGATATTAATTTCGATAAATTTTTGCTTTTCCTAAGTTTGACAGGAAATAAAGGGGTGAGGGGACCCATGAATAAAACATTAGATTATAAGAACTTTCCTAAATTCACTTGAGAACATATTTACTTGACAGCGTGGGCCCATGGCAACGTAGTGAAAGAGGGACAACGTGGGCCAAGAGGGACAATGCAGTTTGGTGGGGGTCGGATGAGAGCAAGGCTCTCAAAGCTTAAAAAGGGGAAGAGGCTCCTCATTCGGGGATTCTATTATGCATCTCTAATTTTTGTCTTTTGACATTGAGCACGCTTTTGCTGTTGAGCGAAGTCTGCAAGTGTTGTTCAGCACACCGGGTGTCTCCGAGTGGAGATCCCAACCTCAGCCCTAGGGGACTTCGAGTGCCTGCTCGGGTGAGGAGTTCTATCCATCATTTTGCAGGAGGGAGCCATAGCATCTTCAGCCAAGATTACACAGTTGTTTGGACAATGCAGTCTCTTGGAGGGATCACGCAGTTGTGGTAGAGGCAGTTCCGGGAGTGAGGATTTATCAAGGATTTTAGCCCGTGGTTAGTGTGGAGGGACCAGCCCTTCACTGTTCATCATTTTGGCACAAGAGGAGGCCACCATTTGCAGAGGATCATTCAGGGCCAGTGTATTTTGCTATGATAGCGTTATTTCCCAAGGAGGATCAAATTTCGGGGTCAACCATTACAGAATTCCTTTCTGGGATTTTTTGTGTTATTGGAGGAGAGCCCATTCCTAGAGTTTCACATTTTTATGAGCAGGGGAACAACCCCAAAGAGATATTCCATTTCAGTAGTAGCAATAGCATGGCAGCAACAACTACAACATTCAAAGATTACGTAGTCCTTGGTTGAGCAGCCATTTAGTGAGCATTTCTGAGAGAATTTCCAGCTTGCCGAGTGCAAGCCAAGGTGCCATCATTCTGATCAACATTGTACTCATTGTATCTCTCAATTACGTAATAAAATGGCTCAGTGTTTCTCCATATTTTTCATTATTCATGTGATGTCTCTCTATTTGCTGTAGACACTTGTTTATGTTGATGTGTATTACTGTTTATTTCTATTCAGAATATTACAGTGGTATCAGAGCATGATCTTTGGCTCAGCTTGTGGACATTATTGACAACATATGAAAAGCAAATAGTAGAGATCTACTATAAAGGAGGGATTAAGTTTTGCTGCATCTTTCTTTAGGACTATGAAGGATCTCTCCAAGGAGATCAATGAGATGAAGAAAGAAAGGCAAAGAGAAACCTCAAGAAGGCTTCAAGATGAAGAAGGTCCCAATACTTCTTATCAATAGCAAAGAAGACCAGAGAATCATAGATCTCCTCAAAGACCTAATATGGCCATGTTCTTTGAAGAAGGTGACTGGTATAGAGATGAAGAAGGAAGAAACATGGAACTGGAGACTCATGAGACTCTTAGTTTATATCTTGAAGATTACAAAGCAAAGTCTAGAGAATTCAAGGAGAATATAACTCTCCAACAATTCTTCAAAATCAAAGAAGAAATAAGATCCTATAGCAGCAACAGGAGAAGGAGGCACAACATATTCTATTTGCCTACATTTGATGGATCTTCCTTAAGCAGTGTAAAGGCTTGGAGGAAAGAGTTAGATGCATTTTTTAGGCTACATCCTATAGCTGAAAAAGAGGCTATTGAGATTTCAGCACTTCATCTTCATGGTGAAGCCAATGATTGGTGGTTTGGTCACATGGACCATGCAAAGGTGACTAAATATTCAGATTTGTTTCACAAGTTGAGAAAGAAGTTTGATATGAGAAAACCAGAGATATGTCACAAAGAGACATTTCCTAAGGGATCAAAGGAGGATTTCACTCTTGTCACTCTGGACAAAGAGTCACTACGTTCACCACCAACTGCAAAAGTACTTGTATACGGAGGAGAGACACTTGCATCTTTGCAAAATAGTCTTAAGCTCTTGACATATAGAGTCCCATGCATGATTCAGGAGATGCACGAGGAAGAGGAGGTAGATTCTAGTGTTGGTACATTGATAGAAGAGCAACCATCACTCTTACCAGCAGTTGGAGAGACCATTGTCCCGGTTGGAGGAACTCTTGTGGTCTTGCAAGAGGTTCCCACACATCAGTTGATCCAAGGTATGCATCCGCTTTCATCTCATATTGTTTTAGTACCTCTTATTGAAAATTATGGGGACATTCCATCAGGGCTATTGCATGACCAAAGATTAGAACAACATACTGATTTGAAGCAGCAACATATCACATCGCAGAAGACCCTCGATCTAATAAAGGAGGATATGAGGAGCTATCTCAGCTCATCATTATTGAGCTACATTCAACCCTTTGAGTTGAAGTGTATAATTTCAGAAGATGGGATGAGCATGATCCTATGTACAATGGCTGGCTATGAGTTCAAGATTGTGCCTTACCATGAGACAACGTATGTATCACCATGCAGATACACACAGGACGGGATGTGCAACATATTTTGGGTAGATTCTTTCTTCCTACTTTTGATGGGTCACCTAAATGCACATCTAAGGCTTGGGTGAAGGAGCTAGACACCTATTTGCAGCACCACCAAGTTTCAGAAGAGGAAGCCATTAGAGTAGCAGCGTTGCATCTTGAAGGTAAGGCTTATGCCTGGTGGTTTTATGAATCTTCTTCATTGAATAATGCAAATATATCTACTTATTAAAGGTTCACTAGGAGGTTAGTGAAAATATTTGATCAAAGACATTCTGAAACTTCATTGGGTGAGCTAGCCAAACCCAAGAAATCAGAACCTTTGCATAGGTTGGGAGGATCCATGAAACCAACTCCATTTCAGAATATTGTTGAGGTGGTTAAATATTTGTAGAATGCTTTGCCAAGGGCAAAACCCCCACTTCAGCAAGAACTTTCTTCTCAAGAGGAAGACATGGAGATTTCTTTTTTAAGAGGGGATCAAGACAAAGGATCTCTTAATGATGAGGTGTTTCCCCATGATAAAGAGGAAGAAAAGGAAGATCTGGAAAGGGCCTCCAGCGCTGTAACAACAGGTCCAGGAGATACACCACTATTTGGAGATGGATATGAAGCCATTGCTTCAACTAGAGGAGCTCTTGTATCCTTGCAAGAAGTTCCAAAGGATCTCACATATGAAGATCATGATCAACACGTGTCTATGTTGATAGGCAATGAGACAAAACAATGGAGGAAGTGTGTTCCAACATTAACCATAGTTTTGGGGACATATTCCATGATAGATCATCTCTTTGTGATTAAGACTCGTGACACCAATATGAATTTGGGTGTGCATGGGATGATTACATTGTAGAAGAACACCTTAGACTTTGAGATCTTGCAGAAGGTAGGAGGAGATGAGAAGGATGACCAACATCAAGTGATTGGGAACATACACACCAATCCTTTTCAGGAGATTTATGCACAGAAGCAGGAGGATGATTTGCGCAGTGAGGGCAGGGATAAATCAGTTCAGTCACATATACAACCTGTTCTAGGCCTTGATGTTTCATTACATGGAGGCATTCCACCAGGGAGAACCCCTGATTGGAATTTGGTCAAAGAGTTCTCTCACCATGAAGCAACATTGATATATTTGGCTAAGGAAGGAGCTTTGGGAGGAGCTAGCACAGCGCATAGAACCTTTGATGGGTTCAAAGGAGGGAGGAGAAATTTCCTGATATGGACATTTTCATCTCCCACTCAGTTATTTGCGCCGAAAGATGATGATTCAAGAATCTATGTAGGCACAAGCATGGTGTCAAAGGGCTACTCCAATGCCTTGGAGCAGTAAATGATACTTCCACACATGAGGAAGATTTCTGAATATGATAAGAGATTATTGACACTCTTGTATGCATTGGCCAAACTATGGAAGTTTTGGATGGGCAATACCTTTCAAGAGGAGTTTGACCTCCATGTACTTCAATCTTGTCTTGGGCAAGGTCATCTGCAAGGGAGGCAACAAAAGTGGGGTATCCATACTCCAACATGTGGCTTTAGCATTGAGCATGTCAAAGAGGAGAGCTATGATGTGACAGATGCTTCATTTCAGATTTCAACGACGTCGTCATTGTTGGGGAGCATAGACCCATATTGGGAGTCCTAACTATTGGTGGAATATTCCAAGAACCTCTTCACATGTAAGGTTCTTGATGGGAAAATGATATATGGGAGGTATAGAGTGGTTTATGGAGTCATTTATATGATCAAATCTACTTGACTAGAGACTCCAAGCTTAAGGAGGAGATTCTACATGCAAGCTATGAGGCACTCTTTTCAGGACATGTAGACTTCATTGAGTCTTATCACACCATCATGGAAGGATTCTATTGGGAGAATCTCAAAGAATATTTGCACCAACATATCATGAAATATGTAGCTTGTTTGATGTATGAGGAGGAAAGCAAACACCTTGCAAGTTTGTTTCAGTCACTTCCCCTTTTGATGAAGAGATGGGAAGGTTCATCTAAGGACCTCTTCACCAACTTGCCTACAATATATGGTAAGGATTGTGTCTTTATGCTTATTGATCAACTAACCATGTATGATCATTCCTTTTCCATACATTTGCAACATATTTCTCCACAAGAGAGCAAGCCTCTCTTTGGATTTGATGGTCCTTTTGGGACTATGTTCAGTGATGGGATTGACCACTTTCTAGAGGACTTTGCGCAAGACTTGTTTTGCTTGGCTCACATTCAGTTAACACCTAATGTCCTTTACTATTTTCAAGATTTTGAGAAGATTTGGCAGCAAACAAGTGGTTGGGTGGCCACTTATCATATCATGTTTTGAGACAACAAGAAGTAGAACATCGTTGGTCTCACTTGATGGACTATTGCCACCATCCAATATGTCAAATGACACTTAGTTCATGTTTCTTTTGGATCCCATATGGTGAAGACACTATATTCACTATACGTGGGATGGATTGGGCAAGAGGGATTCTTGGAACCAAAGAGTGGGATCATGAGAGTGAAAATGCATTTTGGCTTCCTAATGACCACATTATTTCAGCCCAAGATCAACAGTTCCATATCTATCATAAATGGAGAGAGATACAACGTGAGTTGAACAATTTAATCTCCCATTTTCAGCCATGCAGCCCCTATACATTGCAGAAGCAGGGGATTGTTAATTATTTCTATGAGCTACCAAGGATGGCTCAATTTGTTTGGATGATAGCATGGATATTGGAGTTTATCATTGGGGATGAGGCACCCAACACTTACCATATCTCATGCCTTGAGGAGACCAATGGACAGCATATCACTTTTTCCATATATCTCCCACTTCTTCATAATGAGAGCTATTTGGTTTATTTACCAAAGGCTAACTTGTATACTTGGGAGGAGACATATCCATTAGAGGTTTTGCAGTTGCTTGAGGAAAGGGGTGAGGGGACCCATGAATAAAACATTAGACTATAAGCACTTTCCTAAAGTCACTTGAGCACATATTTACTTGACAGCGTGGGTAGCATGGGCCCATGGTAGTGCAGTAAGAGAGGGACAGTGTGGGACAAGAGGGACAACGCAGTTTGGTGGGGCTAGATGAGAGCAAAGCTCTCAAAGCATAAAAAGGGGAAGAGGCTCCTCATTCGGGGATTCTATTATGCATCTCTAATTTTTGTCTTTTGACATTGAGCAAGCTTTTGTTGTTGAGCGAAGTCTGCAAGTGTTGTTCAACACATTGGGTGTCTTCGAGCGGAGATCCCAACCTCAGCCCTGGGGGACTTCCAGTGCCTGCTCGGGTGAGGAGTTCTATCCATCGTTTTGCAAGAGGGAGCCATAACATCTTTAGCCAGGATTACACAATTTCTTGGACAACAAAGTCTCTTAGAGGGATCACGTAGTTGTGGTAGAGGTAGTTTTCAGAGTGAGTAGTTATCAGGGATTTCAGCTCGTGGTTAGTGTGAAGGGACCAACCCTTCAGTATTCATTTTTTAGACACAGGAGGAGGCCACCATTTGTAGAGGATCATTCAGGGCCAGCGTATTTCAATGGGATAGCGTTATTTCCCAAGGAGGGTCAAATTATGGGGTCAGCCATTCCAGAATTCCTTTATGGGATTTTCTGGGTTATTGGAGGAGAGCCCATTCCCAGAGTTTGATCACATTTTTATGAGCAGGGGGAACAACCCCAAAGAGCTATTCAATTTCAGCAGTAGCAGTAGTACAACAGCAGCATCAGCATTCGAAGATTATGTAGTCCTTGGTTGAGGAGCCATTGAGTGAGCATTTCTGAGAGTATTTCCAGCTTGTCGAGTGCAAGCCAAGGTGCCATCATTCTGATCACCATTGTACTCATTGTATCTCTCAGTTACATAATAAAATGGCTCAGTGTTTCTCCATATTTTTCATTATTCGTGTGATGTCTCTCTATTTTTTGTAGACGCTTGTTTATGTTGTTGTGTCTTACTATTTATTTCTATTCGAAATATTATAGTTGAGCTCGAGTGGTATAAAAAGGCTTGTAAGGACGGTGGCATCAGATGTTATGAGTCCTCACATATCAAATTTGCAGGAAAAACTGGGTCATTTGCATATAGAAAAGCTCACCACATTTTTGGGTAAGGTTATTGAAATGTGGGGAATCATGTGATCCAAAGTGATTTTCAATCCCAAAATAAGCAAATAAATGCTAGCAATACTTGCCATATAAAAGATTTGTAGAGTCTCTGGATATTATCTCACTAATTGCAACTATATTTCAGATGACCCAATGGATCCTTTTGATATAACTTGTGACTTGTACATTGGCTGCGACTTACCTAAATACACCCTAGTTTTGTTGAAAAAGAAAAGAAAATACGATGGAAAAACAAAAGCATCCTCAAAAGTGATAATGTAAGGCACTATGTTTATTTACGAAAAAAATTAAAAATAAATAATAAAAAATAAATAAAATAAAAATGGTCGTTGTTTAGTTACCCCATGTGAAGTTTTGAACACGATATAGTCTTACATTGAGCTTGGAAATTTGATTATACCATGGCACTCTTACCCAGACCTTCTTGCTGACCCATAATTCTGATATTCGCCCTGGAAAGCAAAGGATCAGTTTCAGCCTCCAGGGCATCCACCCATTGATGCTCGGACGATCTCTTCAGCTCCAACATTTGCAGCTACTTTGGTAGACAAAGATGACTTGCAGAGGTATGCTTTTGCTTAGTAGAAACATAAGTGGTTTTAAGCGCTCAGGCAAGAGTTGGATTCTCGTTGCGTCAAAAAAATTCACAAACGAAAGAGCCGAGAAGGGCATCAACAGTCTGTACGATTACAAACGAGGTCTGGAATGCGTAATGGACTACCTGGAGGATCCCTTGGATCGTACCGAGGTTTCCATGGTCTGCAAGCGTTGTTACCAAGTAGATGTTCTCACGCCTAGTTTTATTTATGAATATTTTTCTAGCAATATAATAGAATATATTATAAATTGTTGTTATATTAAGAAGGAAGATGTTATTCAAAGCACTTTTAAGATATAAGTGTAAAGTGTGTTTATTTATAATATTAAAAAATTTATTGAGTTATACTATTTAATTTCATTAAAAATTGAGTAAAAGAAAATGTTGAATTTATTATTATTATTTTTAATTAAAATTTGAACCAAATAAAATTAATAACATTTAATTTTTATAAAAAGTTTTAATGGTATATAATTAAAAAGTGGTTAAATATTAAAGCTTAAAATTACTTTCATATTTTTCCTTAATGTACACCATATACTTGATAATACAAAGGATGTCACCTTAAAAGTTGTCCAATAAAAAATAAGACCAAGCTCATTGCCACCCAAACCCCTTGACATGGGCATCGTATTTGTTTCTTACATTGCATTAATGAACAAGGGAAACTTTTTCACACTTAGAGGCGTATAAATAGTATACAAATCAATAAAAAAATCACTTGACCTTATCATCTAAACTTACTTGGGACAAACCCATCAACTAGTCCTTGTTATGTAGAGACAATGCAATGCCTTCTATTATCATGTCAGCCACCTCTTAATGAAAACCTATGGTTGAACTCCATGTGATCTCATTTATTTATTTTTATGAACCATCAACTAATCTTGTTCAGATCCAATGTTAGCCACCTCTTAATGCAAACCTATGGTTGAACTCCATGTGATCTCATTTATTTATTTTTATGAACCATCAACTAGTCTTTTTTATGTGAGAGATCCAATGTAGTGCCTTCTATTAACATGTCAACCATCTCTCAATGCAACTTTTGGTTTAAACCCCATGTCACCTCATTTATTTGCCATATGCTAGAAAATACATAAATTTGCTTACTTTATTTAGTTGTCATATCCCAAAAGTATGTAAATCTACTTTCAATTAAATTATTGAATTTTGTAAAAAAAAAATTCTTTATTGTTATTCCTCGTCAAATTTAATTTTTAGAAGACAATTTCATCAATCGATTTAGTTGATTTAGTATTTACAAATTGAATTCAAATTCAATATTATCATTGTGTATGCATAAGTAACAATTTGACATCATTTCAAATAATTAATTTGATTAAATTTAAATTCAATATTACCATTATGTATTCATTATTAAAACTAACATTACAATTAAATATTTAGATTGAAAAGTAATTCATTTAAATGATTCAAATGTAATGTCATCAATATTTAATATATAGCTCCAAGAGATAGCTCAATTGATTGAGTTCCCATTGTTAAGTATTTTGTTAATTGGGAGGTCACAGGGTCAAATATGCTTGACGCCCTTGAGTTAGGCTTGACCAGATAAGTCAGTGAGTACATCCCTTTGGGTGGATCTGCCCTCTGGAAATAGTGGCCACTCAATGACCGTGAACCACAATTGAAAAATCAATATCTAATATATATAGTTTTAATTTAAGGTAATTGGGAAATTTTCTTTAAGAAAAAAAATAAAGCTCTAAAAAATTATACACACATAAGATAATATTCAACTAAAATCCATAATTTTAAAATTTTGTTACACACATTTTTCCAAAGAAGGCTAAGGACTTAAATATATCATAATGAAATAAATCAGCAAAATAAAATAAACCATCCAACCCGCCATACTAGACTAAGTTATTCCAGTAAGTTTGGTCAAAGTTGATTAACATGGATATTTCAACAAAATCCACGATTCATATTTTATAAATTGTGTAGCACCCCACTATATTTAAAATAATTCCAAAAAATATTACTTAGATGTAAGAAGATGTCCTAATTTATGTGAACAAAAATTTAAGAAGCAAATAACCATTAACACCTTTCAAGGTACCATATTTTTCACTAATACTACATATTTAACTAATCCTAATCTGAAAATTGATTCACATTATTTCCTCTTAACAATTTACTCAATCACTTTAATCACAGTTCTCAGATCTTCTCCTTTAATCATGTACTCAAATGCCTTGTTGATATCAAAAAAAGAAACCTCACGCGTAATAACTTTATCCAGTTCAAGATTCTGCAAAAATGATTAATAAAAAACCTATTTACATCCTATCCAATTCAAGTTGCTGCAAAAATCAAGGAAGGGTCTATTAAAAACCTAAATTAAATCTAGAAAGCAAAGACTAGTGTTGTCTTGTACATTGACAAACCCACAAATATTTATCTATGATTAAGGTTTGACAAATATATTTCACACAAGGAAATATAAGCAAACAAATTGAATAATAATTGGAGTCTTACCTTATTCAAATACATCTCTACAAGGCCACACAAATCTCAACGAGGTTTATAATTTCCAAAGAAGGTTCCTTTCAACGTCCTCTCATTCAAAAAATTTACATGATTCGTGGCAAACACCGCCTCTGAATGAGGGAACCCCCTAAAACGAATACCCTCGGCCCTGAAAAAACATAATTACGATATCAAACTCTCTTTCACTGATCAACATATGCATTGGAGGTGTTTGCTTAGAAAGAAGACAATCATCTTTTAGTTATTTTTTTTAATGACAAATTGTTTAAACGAAAGGGAAGTAAGAGAAAATACATCAAGGCAGGCTTCAAAGGCTTGAATCACCACCTTAATGTTTTCTGTGCATTTGATATGACAATTTACTCCTCCGTTAGTTCTTTTTGCAATTACCTATGAAAGAAATTTATAATTATAGGCTCTTAGAATTTAAAATTTTGATGGTAGTGTATATCAGTAAAAACAATAATGATGGGAGATACAAACTCTGAATTGATTAAATTTTTTAGTGACATTTTTTTAATAATAAAAGTTAAAAGCATTAGATAAATATGAGTTAAAAAACTCTCTCTCTCTCACACACATTATGAATTATAATTTATAGGTTTACTTGGAATATGATAAATCTACGTAGGCATAATAATTCAATGACACTAATTTACTTTATGCACATAAAAGCACCATGTTTATTCTCAAGGTGAAAAAATATCTGGTAATATAGGCAGCTCAACATACCTCTTGAATGGGTTTTTCGTAGTCTCTAGGGTTTAAAAATTCTGTTATGCCTAATGGTTTCGCTGAGATTACAAAAAGTATTCAAACAACGATTTAGAATGGAAATTCTAGAGTCAACATATCTAAACAGATTATTTGATATGGAAATGGGAAAAATAAGCAACCTGGTTCATATGTGTCAGTGCTTAAATCTATTCCAATTATTATAGAAGCTCATGCAATTCTTTTCCCTTCAACAACATGCGTAGTTAAGGCCAAATCATAAGATTAACAAACAATTAAACTATACACTCATCATATTAATCCTTAAAAAGAAAAGTTTGAAGACTGTAATAAGATGTATACACAGGAACATAATGAGAGAACACTTACAACAAGCCCAACACTCCCAAGGCCAAATGTTACTACACTCGAACCCTTCTTGGGTTTTCCTACATTCAAAGTAGTACCCATCCCTGATTCCACAAAAGAAATGAAATAACAATAATTGTGATGAAAGAAACAATTATATGGTTTAACATTCCAGCCACCAAAACATTCCCACCACTGATTTACCCACTTCGTAAAAAAATGTCAACTGGGATAAATTTTCATCATCATCAAGAAATTAGTTATAAAAGCATCAACAAGTCCGTGAAATAGTTTTTCTGTTGGCAGAAAAGGGTTTCAACAAAGGCAACCTTTACCCAAATTTGGAGTCCCTCCTCATGGGTAACATTAATTTTTTACTCGAGCATCCAAGAACAACCCAGACATAGAGGGGTAGGAGAGTGTTTATGAGAATTTGAGCATCCAAGAGCAACCCAAACATAGAGGGGCATGAGAGTGTTTATGAGCATGGTCACAATCCAATAGCAACCCAGACCTTAGAGGGGCAAGGGAGTGTTTATGAGCATAGTCACATTCCAATGATGTTAAATTTTTGGATACAAAATCTAACAATCAACAAGAAAAGGAGAACATCCAAGGGCAAGACATGCCTTGCAGAAGCGAGCTGATGGGAAAACACGATTTTCAGAGATGATCATGGTCTCATTGGAGGAATTAGTATTTGGTCATAGAAGAGGAAAGGATAGAAAACATAAAAAAAAAAGTCATTTTAGATCTACAGGAGAAGCTTATTACAAACCATATCAATAGGAAAATCTCACACAAAACTTGTTGAATATGGCAAATAAGATACCTTGAAAAAAATAAGTTATCTAAATTATTAAGGCAAAGGTGAACCGAGATAAGAAGTTGCCTCTTCAAAGTTGGAAAGAGATCCTAAGACGTAATCTTTAATAGAAGTATGTTTTCACAGAAGACAAGGTACGCCCATCTACAATGACCAATCTGTTTGGGCATTTTAGTTACAATCTATGTTATTGCTTAGTGAATATGGACATCTATAATCCTAAATATGGCTAATACTGAACATGTTTATAGAAAAAATATGAATAGAAAAAGATTTGTAAGTAATTTACTTGTAGAGACACCACAACTTAAAATATAAACTTTGTCCAGGGGATCCTTGGGATTAATTTAGGCCACACATATTGCATGGCAAAAAAATGTATTGGCTGAAATTCGATGTACCAAGGAAGTGGTAAACCGGTTTCCCATTGATGGAAAACCTTGACTCTCCATCATTTATCATATCCTCTCTCTCTATGTTAATTCTCAACAACTCACACATGTTTCTCTCTTATGACTTGCAGTGTTTGCATTCCCTGCATTCTCCAGTAAATATTGGAAGCACCTTGTCACCTAGCTTGAGCTCAGTTACGCCTTCTCCAACACTCTCAACAACTCTCTTTCAACCATTGCCACAATTGGCCAAAACTTATAACCATGAAATATTTTTTCTTACGTCCCTATAATACTAATGTATCCCCTTATTTTTATTGTTAATGTAGCCCCCTTATTGTTATTGTTGTGCCCATGTAGTCCCCATAGTATTATCAGTGTGCCCCATAGAAGCCCACTATTGTTATTGTTGTGCCCTTACATTATTATTGTTATGTAGGCTCTGATTATATTGGGACCCCTTAGACTCCTATATATAGAAAGTAGGTTTTTATCATTTGAATCATCCAAGAATTGTTCATTTATGTAATGTGAAGGAGGTTTCCCCCTCGGAGAGGCTGATTTCTAAGTCATTGATCTATATTTTCTTCTATTTTGTGAACTTGTTGCATAGCATTTGGTATCAGAGCTTGGGATTCTAGGGTTTCGCTTCTTCAAATAGGTCATCTTGGAATTTTCTCTATATAAAAAATTCTACAAGGCTTTAGAAGCTAAATGTTTTACCACGTGGAGGCGAAATCATGATGAATGTATTGTAAAAATATCAGACCTTGTTTCGTAATATTGTCGGAGATATGATATGTGGAAGTTAGGGCTTTTGTAGGCTCCAAAATTTCATCTCAAACAGGTGACCCAGGGAAAATCGTCATAAATTTTGTTTCCGACATCCGATTGGAATTATGTAAAAAGTGGTCGAAATTGTACAGGCAGTAGTTTCTTTTATATCAATTTAGGGCCGAATGTCAAAATAGTTACACGTGGCATACCATATAAGTTCGCTCTACTAAACCAGTCCATAATTAGGTCATTGTGGGACATCGAGCATAACTTTTTCTTGAAGAATCCAAATTAGGTTTGATCTTTGGCATTGGAAAGAAGACTCAGTGGGATACTAAAGGACCAAAGTTAAAATATTGGGAAACCTAAATCACATCGATACATTAGTTTCAATATCGATCTCCTCAAAAGAAAGAAAAAGGTGTGTTTTGTTTTTTAAAATTGTATAACTTTTGTTTAAATAAATCAGTTTGAAGTGATTCCAAAGGGCATATTGAAGCATTGATATCAATATTGGGTTCTATAATACCTTACAAAAGTAATTCCACACCGATTAAGCACACAGAAAGCTCTACTATGACGCATGAAGAGGAAGAAGTGCAACATGATATATCAAAATTACGAGACCAAGTGCAACAAATTTCTCTCTCACAAAAAGTAACCAAAAATGAATCAGAAGCTAAAATGGATGGTTTGAAGAAAGGCATGGAAGCTAAGATGGATAGTTTGAATAATGGC
Organism: Pinus albicaulis; assembly: GCA_034641835.2. Lineage (NCBI taxonomy): Eukaryota > Viridiplantae > Streptophyta > Pinopsida > Pinales > Pinaceae > Pinus > Pinus albicaulis. The sequence goes on along the minus strand of CM076582.1, from coordinate 455,609,341 downwards.
ATGGATGGCATGGAAGCTAAGATGGATAGTTTGAATAATGGCATGGATGGCATGGAAGCTAAGATAGATGGTATAGAAGAAAAACTGAAAGCAGACATGGAAGGTTTCAAGGAAGGTTTGACAAAGTTGCTATAAGAAATGATTCCTAATGGTGAAAGGGTAGTAGATCAAACTCATGATCAGAACAAAATAACTGTAAATCATGATTTCATAGAATCTAATGTTGGATTTAAGACCAACCATATTCCAAAGATCTATGTGAGGAAGTTTGATGGAAAATATCTGATAAGATTAATACTACAAATGGAGCAATACTTTGAGCTCCATAATGTGCAACACACAAAAAAGGTATGCATTGAACCTTATATTTAGAAAAAAATCAGTTTGTATGGTATTGATGGATTTGTTCTCATAAACCACTTGTCACTTGGTCAATTTTTATGGAAGAAATGATAGCACATTATGAGGATACAAAGAGCAATACCTTCTTTAGCCACTTGATAAATCTCAAACAAAAGGGTTCAATCGGATGGAGCACATTGAGGACTTCCAAAAATTGAATATGAGAGTAAATAATATTCCATAGGAACATATGATTGATTTATTCATGGGGATTTTAAAGGATATCATCCAACAAGAGGTCTGCCTTTGGGAATCTGATTCATTGGAAAAAGCATTAAGGGTGGCAAGAAACGTTGAAAACAAAATTACGGCAACAAGGAAATTTACCAATCACAACTATAAATATGGAAATGTTGTTGCTCCTAGCCATCCACAACCTACAAGGTTGATACCACAAAAATTGGAGGAAAAAAGAGAAAAAAGGGCTTTGTTATAGTTGTTATAGAAAATACACTAAAGGTCATAAGTGCGCCGAGAAGAAATTATTTTACATAGATTGTGAAGAGGAGGAAGAAAATGTATAAGAAACATCAAAAGAGGAGGATATTCACTAGGAACCAACCCCATAGAAGGAAGAAATGAATCCAACCATATCTTGTAATGCATTGGCAGGAATTACCACTCCTCAAACTCTCAAGATAGAAGGATATATCAAGAAAAAAAAAAGGTAATAGTGTTGATTGATTCGAGTAGTACACATAATTTTATTCATTTTAAGATAGCCAAGGAATTGAATTTCTTCCTATATCCAACACCAAAATTTCAAGTGATTGTTGCAAATGGAGGAACTATAAATTGTTTTGGAAAGTGCCATAATATCAAGCTAACCATGGGAGAATATGTAATTAATAGTCCAATGGTTTACATTCCAATGGGTGGTGCTGATGTTGTAATAGGAGTCTAATGGTTACAGTCTTTGGGAACTACAGCTTTGTAATATCCCATTTCGGGGATATCTCTAAAACACGGCAAAACTCCAACTAGAGATAGAATGGGAGGGCATTTACCGGATATGTCGCCTCTAAAGAGGACGAGATCTGGAGGCTACCTGGCCCTTTCCAGACTCTGTCTATAGATATTCTTGAAGAATCCCACTCAAAATTGACTTGCAGCAATATGCAAATGCATATATGAGCATACCATGAAGAGACAACGTTTTACAAAGAGCTGTAAAATCCCAAAAATGGATTTCTCAGCAAATCATGCCTGAAAAATGCATTCTTCAGGTATGATGGCTTCAACTACCATATAATATGTCTTAGAACGCTTAGCAACCAAAATAAATAATTACAGCACTCTTTACTCAGCTTTTAACATCAGAAAGGTGGGGAAAAGCAGCATTTTATGCACTAAAATGGGTGTATCAGCAAATATGCGTAAAATGATGGGTCAAGGTTCTGCAATATGTTATATTAGGTTAAGAGAGACTTCCATGTCGAATTTCAGCTCAAAAAAAGGCGTTTTTATATGTTAAACAGTTCCTCCTTCCCGACTAGTCAAGAAAAAACCCTGATTTCCCATGACTTTGAGTATGCAGAAATTTACTGCAGCAAGGGCCGCGTATTTTCTGAAGGTATCAGATGTAAAAAAGCATGAAAAATCAGAGAATGAGTTTAGGAACATGGCATAGGCATTAAGCAAGGTTAAACAACAGTTTTACATAGAAAATCCCTCAAGATTGCGGTGCTACAAGACAAGAGAATGACCCAGAAACCCTTCAACATTATTTCCAGGAGGTTGAAGCTTATATTTATTAGATTACAGATCTGCAACTGATAAATACATGAAAACAAAGATCTATAATGAGACAAAATGCCCAAAGGGCTCTTTATTACATTCCCCTTGGGAATTTCAGCAATACATGAAAATGTCGGAGTTACTGGGCAACTGCTGCAACTCAAATTTGGAACTCAATAGAGAAGGCTGAAGATGATGAAAAAACTGAAGTAGGCCTCCTCCAATGGATCTCCAAAGTGGAAGGCTGATCCTTACACTTGAGATCCCACCCTCAAATCAATCTACAAACCCTCACTGCAGATACACCATGAAAATAACGCAGTCACTAAGAGGGACTACGCAGTGAGTGGAATAGAACACTTTGGCCAAGTGCCAAGATCTACAAATCAGCTCCAATGTCTTCCAATCTGATCCTCCAAAGGAAAGAAAGAGTCTCCCTCTGAAAAACAAGAGAAGGAAGAGGTGTTGTGAAATCTCCACGGCAACAACCTACAACACAGTATTATGCTGCTGCAGCAATAACGCTGTCCTGGAGGATGATGCTGAAAAACCAACCTCCCAAGTAGGCACTCGAAGTCCCCTGGGGCTAAGGGCGAGATCTCCGACCGGAGACACTCAATGCACTAAACAGTGCTACAGACAGGCTAAACAACCAGCCTGCTCAAGAAGACAAATGTCTCACTCAAAAATCATCAACTCAAGAATGATCCAAATGAGGAGGCTCCTCCATCTTTTATAGCATTGGTTTCCCTTCAAAACCCAATTTAGCCTCTCTCTCCTCCACATACTCATCCTTATCTGCGCAGAAGCTTCTAGAGTGTATGTAGGCCCCCCTCCTCTACGTGGTGTTTGGCCTCCTTGACTCCCCCTTGAGTCACAACGTTGTGCTACTAGGTGGATGTATTATTCTACTTAAGTGAGTTAGACCCTCTTTACTCACTTTTTATTTATTTACAAACCATAGACGAGAAAACTATACGAAATCAAATATTCCAATTAGCTCTCGCTAATTAGGAATATTATAGTCCCCCCCGCCCCCCCCCGGCAAAATGTTGCTTGTCCTCAAGCAACTAAAGGATAGAACTGAAGAATCTCCACTCAAGGCATGGAGTCTGGAATATAATGAGGAACATCTCCCTCATGTGGATCCTCCATCCCCAAGCAATCATCCATACAAAATGAGCCACCTCCCAACAAGGCAACTCCTGAAAATCTCCTTCCACCTCAAGCTCTGGTAATGAAGGTGGGCTGAAAATCTGAACTTGGCAAGCATCATAGCTTACCCCATGCTGTCCTTCTCTCCACTCATGACAAGTGTAGAGTGTATGCTGATCCTGGGCTGCAAAATTATTGCCCTCCAATGGCAAAGTGAAGAACAATCCTCCAAAGAAGGCAGCTGGGCCAAAACAATCCATCCATGAAGAATAGGACATGGTCATCATGGAACATCCTAATGAGAGGTTTTCTGAAGGTTTTACATGATGATACATGATGCAAACAATTTCTCACAAGGATACAACGCAGTCTCATCCATTGCAACTTCAGAAAATTACATGGCAAGCAATGTCCATGATTCATCACATCTACTAAAGGATAGTAAATGGCTGAATGTAACAACAATAATACATGATCAAGCACTTGCCCATGGTTTTACAATGGATGAATATAAATCTTATGGCCCACCTCAAAAGAGAACAAATATTTGGCTATGGTGGCCATATCTCCTCTCATTCTCCCATTAGAACATGTTGTGCAGAAATTGTGAGAATGCTTCCCACTCACGGACACATCCAGCTCATGTGTCTCCCTCATAATTAAGCCTCCCATACAAATCTGATCTATATCAGCAAATGGAGACATGATCAGCAGTAAAAGGAAGAAAATGCTGAAGGTTAGAAGTGATGCAAGAAGGTACCAACAGCTTTCCCAGTAGTGACAGCGTAGTTTTACAAGTTGCTGCTTGATAAAAGTACATGGAAAAATGTTTCTTTTTACATGGTTAATCATGCATGTCAGCAACTGAACATACATGTGGCGATAAAATTTTTTCCCAAGGCCACAAAAGAGATGGCTGCCTCCATCATGTAGATTGGCCCAATACAATTCATGGAGCAATTTGACAAGCTTGCCCTCTTGTGAAGCAATGCACTACATAAGAATGGTAAGAGTGTGCAAATCAATGAATGTATAAACAAGCTTCTCACCATATGCTAGAAGTAAGATGGTACATGGGTCCATACATGAGTCCTCCATAGTGTTTTGGCCTTCTATGAAGAAGAATGAACCATGTGCGGCAAGAAGATAATCCTCCTTATGCTTGGAAAACCAAGTCAAGAAGAATATGCCATAGTGATAGATGTCTCTTTCATCATTACCTCCTCTTTGTTCATCAAGTGCAACAAATATGAAGTGATCCTGGGACCTATGGGTTATGGATCCACCATATCTCTGCTGGACACACTTCATCCATAAGTCTTTACTCCAAGGTGACAACGCTGTGAGCTTATGCAAATAAGCTCCTGTCAATACACAACTATGTTCTTTGACATGCTCCTTGTCAAATATTCTTCCAATAATGCTAAAAACAAATGTGGAATACTTCCCAAGATGGAAGTGCTTCCCAATCATCCTCAAAGACCAAGGAGATAGTTCCATCCCCTCCTCCCGCAACATTATACAAAGTGTGAGAGCAAATCTACCCTTGCTCTCCCAAGCAAAGCAAAAAAGTATTTTTCTACCTCCTCATACTTCCATCATACAACTCATGTGATGAAGACACATCAAAATCATGCATCCATTCTCTATGCTGCTCAATGATGCAAGTATCCTGCCATCTTTTCTCCATCCTCCCTCTCTTAGGAAGAGTGTTTGCCAAGTGATGGCCAAACTCTTTCAAGAGTAACCAGCGTAGCCAAGCCTCCCGCTGCCCGGTATCATAGATCTGTAAATAGCCTCCTAGTTCCTTGCTCATCAACCACATCCACTCAATCATCTGTGGATGCCTCCTTCTTCTCCTCATCTTGGAACTCCTCCCATGAGGGCTACCATCCTCCCAAATCAAATTCCTGTCTTTGCACTTCATGGGATTTTGAAATGTAAGCTTCTCAAGGATCAATGAGACCCTATCAAGAATCAAATAGGTGGTAGGCAAAAACCTCCCATCATGATCTGTATGGCTCAAGGGATTTCCAACACAAGCATGAGAGATGTTATCCATCCTAAGATGTCCTCCATCTTCTATCTGCTCTTGTGAGAAGGGAAGAAAATCATTGCATTCCATGGTGTGTCGAAGTGCATCTCCAATGAGATCTCTCCTTGAGACCTCCCTTTCATCCATAGTCTTCCAAAACCAATGAGGTCTTGGATCTGAAAGTAGAAGTTCCTCTTTGAGCTGAGAAGAGCTCATTGAGAAAGTGTCATCTTGAAGGGAGAAAAGATTTCTTACTCCAAGATGTCTACCATCAATCTTCAAGGCTTCAAACCCCAACCTCCAATGTGATGTACAATCCAACAATGGCTCATGAGAATGATGGTTTGATTCCTTCTTGAGCGTTTCCATGTTGCACAGCGCAGTGCAACCAAGCTGCTCTATAGTAGCAATGAGATTTGACTGTTGGTCATGCAAAAGTAGATCTCCACATTGATCAAAAGAATTTGCTACAACAATGGAATGTGGAAATCTTTCCATACCTTGATGTGCATTTGGAACTTCTTGTAGGGCTGCAAGAGTCCCTTCCTCAAAAGTGTTGGCTGCCCCAACTGTTGATGCATGTAGCTGCTCCTCCATGAGTGGGACAACGTTATCACAAGCCTCCTCAAGAGGTGATGTGATCTCTTCTTTCTTTGTTCTTTCTCCATGAAAGGTTTGGAACAAACTTTGAGTGAACTCTGCAAAAGTCTTCACCCTTGCATGGCTCAAGTGGCTGCACCACCAATCATAGGCTTCACCCTCCAAATGCAGCGCTGAGATTTCAACAGCTTCTTTCCCTGCTACAGGATGTAGTAGGAAAAATGCCTCCAACTTTCTCACCCAAGTTCTTGCATTAGATAACCCATCAAAGGTAGACAAAAAAAATCTATTGCCTTTGATTTCTTTTCTGCTGCATGGCCTCTTCTCTTCCTTCAGCTGGATGAAATGAGGAAAATCTAGAGTCTCCCTGAAGGCTCTAGGTTGAGATCTATGCTCAACAAGGTAATCACTGAGATTCACTGAGGACAACCAAGAACCCATCCCATTGAGGGGGATTTGTAACATCCACTCATTTCCTTTCTGAAGGTGCTATAATATATGAAATTATTCATTAAATATTGTGTTGTTTGTTGGATGCATGGAGCAATTACTATTTCTTTTCATTGTTTAGCTACTTTTACTGTGTAGATCTAGATTTTTGTAGAATTTGCTCTAAATATTGATTGCATATCTAAATATTTAAGCAGTCATTTCTGTTGTTAGGGTTGTTTGTCACACATAGCTAAAGTAGGCTCTTTTCGTACACTCGCGTTAATAATTTACGGTAACAAATGGCGACTCCGCTGGTGTTTTAATTACACATTGGTGTAAAAAATTAGAGACTTCATTGTTGTAATTCGGATTCCTGTGTGACCATCAGCTTCAGAAACAAGGGTTTTTCTTTAGCTATTTTCAGTCTCTTTTTGTTGTTTTTTTAACTTTTATGCCCTAATTCAGTCAAAATTCTAACTTCTGGAAGTTTTCTAGTGTTTTCCAGAGGTAGCAGGTGTAAGCCGTGCCAGAGACAAAAAAAATTTCCACAACCTACTGCCCGAGAACCAAGGAGCAGCAAATCACACTTTTTAGCTCAAACAGTGTGAGTTCCCCCCTGAAATTTCACTTTTCTGCCCATAAACTGTGATTTCACCTGTCCCCAGGTCGTTAATTGCGATTTGGAATTTTTTTTTTCTTTTCTTTACTGCAACTGCCAAGGTTTGTCAAGAGCACTATTTTGGGTTGTCTAACCTCTGTTTCAGCCCGTCTTAGGCCTGGATATGCTTAGTTTGTATCCTTTAAGTAGAACCAAGCCCCCTAGGGTTTCAATACACTTCCACCTTTTTAGGAGGAGTTGAGCTAAGTAAGTAGTTTGAGATTTACAACAGTTTCAACCATTGTTTTAGGGTCCGATCCATCCTTTTTATAGATCCTTTCTGATAGGTTATTGTTACATCCAAAACTCTCTCTTGAGTTTTGTTTGGTATTTTCCTTTGGATATCTTTGTTTGCCTTAGATTTTTCACCTTTAACCTTATCTATTGCAGCAGTTTTCCCCTCTGGTTTCTTGTTGTTTTCTTCATCATTTCCAGCAGTATAGAGTCATTAGATCCATGTTCCTTCGAATTTAGATCTCTTGGCCATCTTAGTGTGTTTTGAGTTAGTTTCACACTCACACCTAAAGTGAGGAGCGCTTAGTTTACACTGTCAGGCCAAGACATAAACATCATAATTAATTAATATGCCTCACAGATCCTTTCTTTATCACTCTTAAACCTTTTCATGTCATTTGTGACTTTCCATCATAAGACCTCCAAGGCGTTTATCATGAGAATCCAAGGTATTCACCCTGAGTTTCCATTAGGACGTATTACTCCACCCTGTAGGGTCTGAGTTAGTCCTCCCCCGAGTCCCCATACTGAATCTGATTCTGGTTCATTTGGTTCTTCCTCTGATTCTGACCCCGGTTCTACTCACCCTCATACCGTCACCATGTCACGCACCAATGAAAGTGCAGGTCCTCAAGCCAGTGGTGGCCCTGGCGCTAATGGTGGAGCCACTACTGGAACCGTCCAAGCTACTCCATTACTACCCTTTATGGCGAGTTTAATCCTTCCCGATTTCAGCCAGTTAATCAACGACCCCATACTCCATGATGTAGGTTGGCCCGCTATGCCAACTAAGCTTCCCTCCGACATTCCTAAGTTTGATGGAAACACTGGAGAGGACCACACCAATCATGTCTGCTCCTTTCATATGTGGTGTTCGTCTAATTTCATTACTGATGAATCCATTCACCTTCGGTTGTTCCAACGTATGCTCACTAGAGAAGCTGCAAAGTGGTATGTTGATCAACTTGTTGCATCTCATACCACTTTTGCGACTCTTGCTAAAGCGTATTTTTTTCATATTTCCAGTTACCCCTCCGTTATTATACTAGTACCGAGTTTTTGACCGCATTCTGTCAATCTTATGCCACCTACCTTTCTGACCATGTCCAAGAATGGCGTAGAAGAAGAAGCTTGTGTAGAGCACCTATATTCGATGACCGTGTCTATATGGATTGGTTTCTTCGAACACTCTCAGCTCCCATTGGTAAATATGTCACATTTCATTTTCCTCCATCAGAGGAAGAAGCTCTCCATGTCACATTAAAATGTGACTTGATCTACGCCCAGTCTGGTTATGTTTATACCGTTTACCAGATCTTCCTAGAGCTAGTGGTACCAATGCACTGGGGGCATATCATGCCGCCAACAATATCGTTGGATCTATTTCACATCCATATGCTCCTCCTCACATGAGTTATGGTTACCCCCAGGGGGGGACCAATTCCTCCAACACTTAACCCCCTCTAGGAAACTTGTATCTTGGTCAAAGCACGCCTTACGCATTTTCCCAACCGCATCAGTCAATGCCAGGGAAAATTTTTTCTCAACATGTTTACCCAAATGTTTCCCCACTCCCTTTCTGTCCCTATGCATAGCCTGATGCTCAAACCCCTCCGATATCAATGCCCCCGCCTCCCGTGCCTTCTCAACCTCTGCCACAATAGCCACCACCTCCTCAAGGTTAAGTGTATGCTCAACAGAGAGTGACTAATCTTCCTAATTTGAATGATAAGGGCAAGGTCAACTAGAACCAAAAAGTGCAGGGTGGCAAGGGTCGCCAAGGTAATCAACTGAACACACCCCAAGGGAATCAGCGTAACACTGCAAACCAGCAACAGGGCGATCAACCCAAGCAGAACAAGACCCTTCGTATGAATAAAGCTTGTTCATGTTGTGGTGTCCATGTCCATTATACTAATGATTGTCCCCGTTTACCCCAGATGTGGCAGTTTTGGGAAGCCCAAGCAACGTCCATAGGTCAGTAACCCACCGCATCGCTTCCTCCAAACACTACGCTAGCTCAACCAGTTTTGTTCACTAATCCTTTCCCTTAGCAAGGATATGTTGTTGCCAAACCACCTCAAGGTCAGGCCACCCCTCAACCTCTGCAGTCTGGTACCCATGATTACCAAATTCTCATGGTGAATGCTGAAGAGGTCAATTCGGCTAATTTCAACCTTCACACTTGGTCGCGCCAATATGACAAGCAACCTGCTATGTCTATAACCGAGTCCCAAGAAAAAGTACTCACAGAGTCCATTTCGAAACAAAATGTTCCCTTACAGATCCCTTCACCTAAGTTAGAGGTCATTCAAAAGATCCCAAAAGATCCATTACGCCGAAATGTTGCTCCTGCCAAAGCCGCCCACACCTACAACATAGTAGATGACTTGGCACAATCCCTTGCTGCCATGACAATGCTAGAAGTCCTCCAGACGTGCCCATCACAACGAAAAGATCTATTGTCTGCTTTGGGCGATGTGGATCCTTCAAATGATCATTTTATTGTCTTTGATGTTGACAAGTCAGAACATCCCCCTTTACCTTCATCTATTTCCTTCCAAATAACAGTCAAGATCCGTAATGCCCATGTTTAGAGACGTGTCATTGACGAGGGCGCATCCACCTGTGTGATGTTCGCCTATGTTTGGAAGAAACCTAGATCCCCTGATCTTTACCAGTCCACCATCACTTTACGTGCTTGGGATGGTCACCCTTCTCAGCCCCTTGGCATGTTCCACAATTGTACAGTCACACTTTCAGGAAATGCTGTTTGTATTGACATAGAAGGCATTGATGCCCCCTTAGATTATAATATCCTCTTGGGTCGTAGATACACCTATGTGATGTCATTTTTCGCATCTGTAGTTCACTATAAGATGTGATTCCCCCATAACAGAAATATCATCACCATTGATTAGTTGACATATTACGAACCAAAGTCTCAGACCTCCCATGAGTCCATTATATCTTCGGTGGCCGATAACCAATCAGTTGCATCTCTCACGAGTGTTTCACCAGGATTTTATAAAGATTCCACCTTACTTGGTTCATTCCCTAGTCCCCCTCCTCTTATCATTGAGCCCAACTCATTGAGTGTTTGCATGTTGCAAGCGTCTCGGGCTAGCCAAAAGTGGCCTGGTACGACTAGCGAGCAGCCAACGCCTTCGCAACCTGTTGTTGTTCTTTCGACACAGCGATCAGGACCATATCCTCAAGGAACTTCTCCTTCTGTTGGCGTCTCTCTCATTATTTTTCAACTAGGAACAATCTCCCCAAGCCTTAACCATTTGGGAGAAATTTTGCCAGGCCATTACCCTTCCAGTGAGATATCATTTTTAACTCCCCCCTCCGGAGCCTTTTTGGTGCCTGTTATGGCTATGTTGAGTTTACCCAATTTAACCCTGGGGATCCCAATCTGGTACATTGATCCCCCAGCAAACACTCCTCCTGGTCAACTTAAACCATATACCGCTTTAACCCTGGTTAGACCGGTCGCCATGACCCCTCCCTTTGCTTCAGTGCCACAACCACCTCAACACGAACCTGCTCCTATTGTGAAAGCATCTTGTGAGGGGGGGGAATCCAAAACGAAGGAACCTAAGGACAAGGCTCCCCAAACAAATCCAGCTCCACCTAAGCTTCCAAAGTCGACACCTCCCTGCGCTTTGTGTAATGTTGTTGGGCCTGCCACCCATAACTATCCTGAAATTCCTCGTCTCAAACCTGTGGTCAATGAAACATTTCCTAAATCTGACATCCCAAAGGTATATATTACCTAACCTGATTCAGCTAAGAAACTCAAAGCGTTCCACATGAACCACCCTTGTGCTTTGTGCGACCTTTATGGCCAATATTCTCATCATTGTCCCCGTCTCGACGACTTTAAGATACCCTTGAGGCAATTCACGAAATAGAGGCTACTCGTAGTGGATCATGTACTCCTCTACTAGTGAGTTATGCTTCGCTAGAATCAGAGGACATTTTTGCATCCGTTATGATACCTCCCCCCGATGTCGAGATGACAGACTCTTCGGTCACTATTCTTTATCTGTCGTCGTCCATGAGATCCACAAAGGAACACCCCTCTCGGGCTTCCCATTCTGTTTTTGTCGAACCTCCCTCGTCAAACACCTTGGTCTCAACATTAATAGATGTTCCATCTACTAGCTCTTTGTCTACCCTTCATAGCAATGCATATGTGAACCATATTTCTCATGAAGATGCTCTAGGTATCCCCACCACATCAAGTGGTCTCCCTTCCACCAGTCATCCCATCTTCCATTCCGATGAAGACATTATGGAAGCCATGACCACCCCTGATTTTCCCTAGGATGATATGCACCATCGTGTGTACTTTCTTCTGCAGCAGACCCATGACCAGTATGCTTTAGAGTCTAAAGTCTTCATTCATGATGAAGTCGATTGGTTTAGAAATCAAATTCCTACGTCATATTCTTTCGAAGAAGGAAACATGGCAAATATCTCTCCTACTATTAAAATAGACATTTTCGATAAACCAGGGGTTGAAGAAAACATTACCTTGGGGGAACATTGCACCCCGGAAGAAATTGAGGCTTACACCAAGCTATTCAAGGAATTCTGTGATGTTTTCACTTGGTCTTATTCAGAAATTCCTGGACTTGATCCTGCCATTGTTGAAAACCATATCGATACATGGCCCGATGCCAATCTTGTTCGCCAAAATTTGATACCCATCAATCCTTTCGGATGTGAGGCTATCAAAGTCGAAATCGATAAGCTCAAGTAAGCTAGTTTTATCTATCCCATTGAATACACCACATGGGTTTCCAACTCGGTTCCCGTTCTCAAGAAACAAGGCACCATTCATGTATGCACTGACTTTCGCAACTTGAACAAAGCTTGTCCCAAAGACAACTTCCCCACACAATTTATTGACCAAATCATCGATGGTGTGATGGGCATGAGGTTCTATTCATTATGGATGGATTCTCTGAGTATAACCAAATTACTATCCGTCGTGTTGATCAGTTAAAGGCTGTGTTCATTAGTCTGTGGGGAAATTTTTCTTATAGGGTCATGCCTTTCGGGTTAAAGAATGCAACAACCACCTTCTAGCGGGCCATGTCTTACTGCTTGCATGACTTGGCTCATATTATCCATGCTTACCTTGACAACCTCAATGCTCGTTCTAGGAATTGGGCGTAACACATTCATGATTTGCATACCATTTTTCTACGATGTCGCAAGTATAATATCTGCCTCAACCCATTGAAGTGTGTCTTTTTCATTCCTGCCAGCCATATCTTGGGATTCATTGTGTCCAAAGATGCTATAAAGCTTGATCACCTCAATGTTCAAGCCATTCTTGAGTTTCCCATCCCTCGTACCTTGCGCCAGTTAAAAATCCTTCAGGACAAAGCCAACTTCCTTCGTTGGTTCGTCCTTGACTATGCCACCCCTGCGCATGGGTTTCTACGAATCCTTCGATCCAACATTCTATTTCTTTGGGATGACTATGCTCAATATTATTTTGATGCCCTGAAACATGCCCTCACTTCTACTTCCTTGATTATTCCACCTAAATTTAAGAAGGACTTCATCTTGTATATATCAACTTTCACTCATTCGGCCACGGGGGTCCTCATTCAGGAAGATGCCACCAGAAATGAACATGTTATCTATTATGTCAATAAGAAACATATTATTTTGATGCCCTGAAACATGCCCTCACTTCTACTTCCTTGATTATTCCACCTAACTTTGAGAAGGACTTCATCTTGTATATATCAACTTTCACTCATTTGGCCACGGGGGTCCTCATTCAGGAAGATGCCACCAGAAATGAACATGTTATCTATTATGTCAGTAAGAAACATGTGGGACCCCCTGTGTCCTACTCACATGAAGATAAGTTGGCACTGGTCGTCGTGTTCTTGGTCCAATTTTTTTTTCATTATATCCTTATGCGTTCCACCAAGGTCGTGACCAATTCCAACCCCATGGCTTTCCTCTTAAGTCGATGGATCATTAATGGGAAATATGCATGTTGGATCGATATCCTACAGGAGTTCGATCTTGAATTTTTCACACCCAAGAGTAAGAAAGGTTTATCCCTTGTTGAACTCATTTTTGAATTGCCTACTGGTACGCGTGACCTGACGGTTAATGATAATTTACTAGATGAACACTTGTTTTCCATTACTTTGGATGATCCTTGGTATGGCGACATCCTTACTTACTTTTGAACCCAAAAATTCACTTCCCATCTCAATCGTGATGCTTGATGATGTATACGACACCAAGCCCCTCATTACCTTCTCATTGGTGACAATGTTTATCGTCACGATGTTGATTTTTTCCTTCGTCGTTGTCTCACGCGCACTGAAGTTGAGGAGGTCCTTAATGCCTGCCATAGCAGCGCTTGTGGTGGCCACCTTTCTGGTTTGGCCACTACTTAGAAAATAATGTGCGTTGGGTATTTTTGGCCTTCTCTCTTTGGTGATTGCATTGAAGTAGTCAAACATTGTTCCAATTATCAGCTATTTTCCCCAAAGGCACAAGCTCCAATTGCTCCCCTCCATCCTGTCATATCAGTCGGTCCCTTTTGTAAGTGGGCCATTGAATTTATGGAGTGTCAAACTCCATCTGCTAGTAACCATAAGTATATTATTGTGGTGGTCGACTATTTCACCAAATGGGTTGAGGCCATGCCAATGTTCAACAACACGATGACCACCGCAACTCTCTTTTACTTTAGCCATGTTATCGCTCAATTCGGGGTTTCGAAAAAATTGGTCTCTTACCATGGCCGACATTTATAAGATGAGATATGGCGTGATTTATCCTCTTTTTTGGGCTTTAAGTACCAATATTCATCATATTTTTATAACCAAGGCAATGGAAAAGTTGAAGCGGTCAATAAAATCCTTAAAAATATGCTTCAACGGACAATGAACAAGCACAAAACCAACTGGCACCTTATGCTCTTCCCTGCTTTGTGGGCCTATAGAACTTCTGTTAAAACCTCCACCAAGTTTACTCCTTTCCACCTTGTTTTTGGCAAGCAGGTTGTCTTATCAATCGAGTGTGAAATCCCCTCCCTTCACCTATCCGTCAAAATTCTCCCTGACACCCAACCTTTAGAACAACGACTTATCATGCTTGAGCGTGCTTCTGAATACCATTGTGTTTCATTGAAAACCATTGAAGTGACCAAGAAGCACACCAAAGCTTAGTATGATTGAAAAGTCCACCCTCGTACCTTACATGAAAGTGATCTTGTTCTAGTGTATGAATAGGCTCATGATGTCCTTGGTCATGGGAAGTTTGAATCATTATGGCTAGGAACTTACATACTTAGTAAGGAATTAGGCAAGGGGGCATACCTTCTAGAGGATTTCGAAGGCCAACAACTTCCTAACCCTCGCAATGCACTCTACCTCAAGAAATTTTACCCATAACATCTCGCATTGAAATGTGTGTATTTATTTATGTCATGCATTTAGGTAGTTTGCATTGTCCAACCTCATCTCATTTTTTGTCTTTTTGCGCCTTTCAGATGGATCCATCATCCACACCGTATATCGGCCATGCCGATGGTGAAAGTCTCTTGTCCCAAAATCTAGCCTTGGCAGTTAGGCCATTTTCACCCCCTTGCATTCGTTAGTTCACTCCAATGACATATGCATTGGATTTGCCATCAATAACCATGCCAAATATGATGCAATGATAGGTTTGTTACTCAATGCCCTTGAACATCACATCCTTCATCTTCATGTTCATTTAGATTCTTTTCTGCTTGTCATGCAATTGAATGGCGTTTATCGTGTGCATAACCATATCCTATTTAGAAATTATGTACGAATGAAGATTTTAGCATGTGAATTTGAATCAATTACATTTAGTCATGTTCCTAGAGCCCAAAATCACTTTGCATAAACCATTGCAAATAACATTCTAGATTGGTATTTATCACACACATTTAACACAAGACAACCATAAAAAACAAATGGCGAACCACAATCGTAATATAAAAGATGCATATCCATATTATGTAAAACATAAGTATTTTGAGTCCACTACTCTAAATACATCTGACATGCCCATAGCATGTTACAAAAACAAAAAGGGGGCACCACATGCCCCTATCCTTAGTCACAATCTGGAGCCTCCCGGACCAAAGGCTCTGCTCCACCAACCCGTAAGTCCCGAATTGCCTGCCCGGCCATAGCTTTGTGCCGCGTGATGCCTCGCCACTTCGAGGGAAGACCAGTACACTCATATGTATACTGATCCTCTAAATCATGCCAACCATGATTTTCCACCTCGATCAATATTACATCGAACCTGCGACGGAGGTCCTCCAATAGAACCTCACAATCAGGTCTCTGTTGTGATTTTGATCCACCTAGTTCTACATCCCCTCGCATTGCGGCACATCCTGCATATCATGTTGACTTGACAAGGGAAGTCATCTGTCCGCTACTCAGTATCCCCTATTCCATCATCATCCATGGTGTAAGTCCATCAGTCACTTTATTATGATCCCTCGTGCCTTAGTTGAGGATTCATCATTGCCTCACCTATGGTGGACCTCCTTCTGTCAACATCAGCACATTCAATCCAGAAGACAGGTCTAGAGGGCAGTGTACCTTGGTTCCAGCTTCCATTATTTTTCGGTGCCTTGGATCAGGCAAAGGGAATCATCATTGCCCTTTGACTTGGTTGTTTCTCATCTGTTAGGCCTCAACTCATTATTCCATGATTGATATTCATATACTTGATGATCTGGTGATCCAACATATTGTACTAGTGATTCCCAGGCATGTGTGAGATGTTTCAGACCTCATGCGGGGGTGGCCCTTCAGGTAGCCCACCACATGCCCAGATAACCTCAGATTATGCTACAACCTTAGATGTAGTTCCTCATATTTGATGGGTTTAGTGTCAGTCACTTGCAGTGCCCACAACATGCATGTCTCATTCAGTTTTTCAGAGCCCTTTCCTATTTAGTAGGGCTTCTTTGGTTTTGATACCCACCCACCCTCCCCATGTTATATGGAGGGGCACTATTTTTGTCTCATGTACTTAGATGTTATTATTTTTAGTCCTGACACATATTTTTCCAGGCGCATTATGTATATGGAACCCATTGTATTATTTTATGGCCCATTGATGCCAGCATGTCATGTATCATGTATTCTACATTTTGTAGCTCAATCCCACATTGTTGGGCTCACCATTATTTTTTGAACTTTTCCATCTTGACGGGCATAGGTATGCCTCCCCCGCCCCATTGAGAACAGGTACCCCAACATAAAAGGAGACTACACCATTTGTAGGTCTCGCCCCCTCTGTCACTGTCCTCTCTCGCTTCACTTCACTCAAGTATCTCTCTCTCTAACTCAACTTCGGTCTCTAGTGATTGTTTTCTTACAATGTACTTCGGTCATATGATTTTCTCCTAATGCTCGCACGTTGGGGGGCAATTAACCATTCCTAATTTGATGGATCAAAGTACACCATGTAGGGCCAATTTTAACATAGTAAATTTGTTTTCACTATAAGAAATAATTTAATAAACCATATTTTATTAATTTATTTCTCGTTAAAACAAGAAACCCCATGAGGATTAATTAAATACATCCTTATTTATTTGATTTTCCTTTAGGAATAATTAATTAAACCATTGTTTAAATAATGTTCCTAGTCGTATTTAACCCAATGAGAAATAATTAGATAAATCATTATTTTTCTTATTTTTCTCTAGGAATAATTAATTAACTCATTATTTAGTTATTATTCCTCGTTAAATTTGACTAAATCACCTAAGAATAATTAAAAAAATAAATATTTGTTTATTATTCTTTAACCACATTCTTGAAATGATAAATAAATCATTTATTTCTTTATTATTTCTAAATAAAGGTATTTAACCAATTTAAATATTTTTTCCCTCCAACAAAATATAATAAAATATTCCAAGCGGTTAGATCTAGATCTTGGTTAATAATATTTTATTATTCGCCATTATCGAGGATAACTTGATATTTTGTTATAAATATGATGGTTTTTATATTCATTCTTCACTTTGATCATTCTCATTGTCGCTACTATATTCTTTTTCCATTTGAGCTCTCACTTGAGTTCGACACATGCTTTGGGTTTTCTACACCATTGAGAGAGAGAAACTTGTAAAGTTGAAGCGTTGAGGACAACCAAGAACCCATCCCATTGAGGGGGATTTGTAACATCCACTCATTTCCTTCACTAGGTGTTATAATATATGAAATTATGCATTAAATCTTGTCTTGTCTGTTGGATGCATGGAGAAATTAATATTTATTTTCATTGTTTAACTACTTTTACTACGTAGATCTAGGTTTTTGCAACATTTGTTCTAACTATCGATTGCAAATCTAAAGTTTTAAGCAACCATTTATGTGGTTAGGGTTGTTTGTCACACACAGCTAAATTAGGCTCTTTTCGTACACTTGTACTAATAATTTACGCTAACAAAGACCCTAACAAAATTAAAGCCATTAAGGAATGGAAAATCCCCACAACCCTAAAGCATTTGCGAGGATTTCTCGGGTTAACAGGGTATTATTGCAAGTTTGTTAAGAATTATGGGAGAATAACACCACCTCTAACAACATTACTGAAGAAAGATGCATTTTATTAGACTCCATAAGCAACTAAGGCCTTTGAACATCTTAAAGAGGCAATGTGCCATGCACTAGTCTGAGATACGCTGGACTTCACAAAAACCTTTATTGTGGAATGTGATGCCTCAGAAAATGGAATTGGTGTTGTTTTAATGCAAGAAGGAAGGCCCATTGCTTTTGAAAGTCGTCCAATCAAAGGAAAGTATTTACATAAAGCTATTTATGAGAAGGAAATGTTGGCAATACTACATGCACTAAAAAAATGGCGACCTTACCTAATGGGAAGACACTTTAAGGTAAAAATAGATCATAATAGTCTTAAATAATTTTTGGAACAAAGGCTATCTTCAGAAGAGTAGCAAAAATGGGTCACAAAGATGTTGGGTTATAAATGTGAAATCATCTACAAAAATGGAACCTAAATGTTGTCGCAGATGCACTCTCAAGAAAGGATGAGGATGTGGAAGCATTGCTCTGTGCCATTTCTATTATCCAACAAGTTTGGATAACCGAAGCAAGGGAGGAGTGGAAGAATGATGAAAATGTGTGGAGACTCATTCAAAAGTTGCAGCAATATCCCAATACATTTGATACATTTAGCTGGAAAAATTATTCATTATGGTACAAAGAACGCTTATATATTTGCAAGAATTCCCAACTAAAACAAAAGATTCTTTTGGAATTGCATACCTCTCCCTTAGGAGGACACTCAATATTTTTAAAAACTTACCACAGGGCAAATAATTTTTTTTGGGGGATAGCCTTAAATCTTATATTCAAAATTTTGTGGCAGAATGTTTGGTCTGCCAAAAAAATAAAGTTGAGACAATTAAGACCCCGGGTCTACTACAACCTTTATCCATTCCAAGTCAACGTTGGGATGAGGTTTTAAAGGATTTTATCACAGGTTTACCCAAGTCCGGAGGAAAGAGTGTCATCATGGTGGTAGTTGATAGGCTTACCAAGTATGCTTACTTTTGCATTATCTCATCCATTTAAATCCAGTACAGTTGCTACTGCATTTATGGAAATAATTCAAAAGCTACATAGAAACCTAAAGATTATTGTAAGTGACAGAGATCCCATTTTCACTGGGAAATTTTGGATGAAATTATTTTCTTGTCTGGGTACTCAACTAGCTCATAGCTTGTTTTATCATCCTTAATCTGATGGGGAAACTGAGATAGTGAACAAATGTTTGGAAGGATATCTTCGTTGTTTTGTATCTGATAAACAAACATAAATGGTCAAGTGGTTACCTCTGGCTGAATGGTGGTATAACACTTCCTTCCACATTGCAGCAAAAATGACCCCATTTATGGCACTCTATTGATATCATCAACCGTCCATCACATCATATTTAAGAGAAAATTCTAAGGTTCTAGCAGTGGAAGATCACATCGAGCATCAACAACAAGTTCTCCAACTCCTAAAGGATAACCTAACTTTTGCGCATAATCAAATGAAACAACAGGCAGATCAACATTGCAGTGAAAGAAGTTTTGATGTAGGTGATTGGGTATTTTTACGACTAAAACCATACAAAAAACGTCCCTCAAGCAAGCTAAGAAGAATAATAAATTATTTCCAAGGTACTATGGTCCTTACAAGGTTTTGCAAAATATTGGTAATATGGCATACAAATTGGAGCTTTCGTCATCTTCCCGAGTGCACCCAATTTTCCATGTTTCATGCTTAAAGAAGGCTATAGGTCACAAACTCTCATTTCAAACGATATTTATAGAACTTGACGAGGAAGGAAAAATCATATTGGATTTTGAAGCAATCATAGAAACAAGAACTTGACAGCTACAAAATCGATCAATTTCAGAGTATCCCATCAAGTGGAAGAACTTAACCGCTGAAGATTCCACATGGGAGGAAGAGAATTTTATACAAAAGAATCAAGAACTACTCAAGCATTGAGGACAACAATTTTTTGAAGGAGAGGGGCATGTTAGGTCCCTATAATATTAGTGTGTCCCCTTATTGTTATTGTTGGTGTAGCCCCCTTATTGTTATTGTTGTGCCCATGTAGTCCCCATAGTGTTATCATTGTGCCCCATAGAAGCCCACTATTGTTATTGTTGTGCCCTTACATTATTATTATTATGTAGGCTCTAATTATATTGGGAGCCTTAGACTCCTATATATAGAAAGTAGGTTTTTATCATTTGAATCATCCAAGAATTTTTCATTTATGTAATGTGTTATCCTTGATAACAAATAGGTTGGTCTAAGTTTGTCCTACTTGAGTTAGGTTAGGTTATTAGGTTAAAATAAGGTCATTTGGATTGGTAAAGGGCCTGCTAAGATTCTTCGTTTTGAACTCAGATGGGGTTGGGTAAAATAGCTCTCCCTAATTAGTGTCTCTCTCTCCTGCCCCAAGGGAATATGTCTATGCTGAACCTGGCCCTTCAATCCAATCAGGCAAGGGGAGGGTATGTAATGAAGTTGGTTGATTTTGGAAGGAATTGCATGTTGGTCGGGTTGTGCAAATAAGGTGCTTTCTTAATGAATCACTAGTATTTTAGGGTTCATCCAACCCTCCCATTGTTTGAAATGCTCCCCCGCCCTACCTCAATTTGTTTCTGTTTGGGGCACATCGAGCGAGTTATTTCTTGGATGATGACACATTTTCCTTGAAGCTCTCCAAAAGAGACTGAAAGAGTTAATTGATAGCGCAATAAACCTCAATAACCCTAAATAAAACCCATGCTATCTAACCCTCACCTATGCTCAATAATAACCATAACTCGCCCTCACTAACCACACCTAGCCTAGACAAGTAGTTCTAGCAAGTTTTCCATGGGAGGTGATCAAATAGGTAGGTTTGAAAGATCTGTCCGAACGGGGCTTGTTTTCCCCCCCAGCTGATTGATGCGGGTCAGATGCCATGCTTATTCATTAGACGCTATGATACTCACTCATTTATTATTAAGTGATAGAACCGGTGCCCCTATCACTGGCAGGAGGCGAAGCGCACCCACCCTGCCTGCTGCTATTGTTAAAACACTGCTACTGGCGTCCCCCCTTAAACTCCATATGGGGAGATGTATTATATTATGGTAATTCATTAAATTTCAATTTTTGTATATATTTTAAGGGGGTCTAAATGGTCATTGGTCATGTAATTGAGTTCTTATGAAAGTAAAATTCAAAAAATCCAATTACATGGGTTAAAAGAGTAATTTCATGACACTTGGCAACTTTTTCTAGAGTCTGCAACATTTTCTGTGTAAAACAATATGTTTTCGCTATGAACTTACTGTTGAGATTCAACAAGATGACGAGCTTAGTGAAAATTAGTTGCCTTCACTAAGTGGGCCTGCAGGCTATTTTTAGGCGCAATTCTATTTTTAGACATGGTGATCATATTTCAGAAGTTGCAGGATGCTATTTGTGGATGGTTGGTCAAGTTGGAAAAATAGATGAAATTATATTTTTATAATATTAGGCGAAGTCTATTTATAGATCATCGATCTAAAAATATAGGTGTCTATTATTATTAGCTCTTAATAATAATCTGACAATAAACAACAACTTATTCTCTTGGAGCACTTAATTTCAGTGTACAGATTTGGAAAATCAGTGGGCTGAAGGAATTACACAATTCCTAGGGTTTACTGGTGGTTCATGCATGGAGGACTGAGTTAGAACTGAAGTGGCAAAGTTATGACAGAGTTGGAAGAGTAGCTCATGGAGTTGTTATTCAGTTTAACTTAGTTAATGGAGTTAAACTCAGTTGAGCTAGTTGTATCTAGTCTAACTGAATGATACACTAGTGAGAGTGGAGTGAATTAATTAGTTAATTAATTCACAAATAATAACTCATTAATCAACTGAACAATACAAAAGTTAACTACAATGCATGTCAGTTCCAGTGGAGACCCAATGGAGAGATAGGTGAAAGGGCAAGATGGAATATCTGTTGTGACTATAATGATGCATTGATTACACCACACACACATTGGAGTTTCCAATGAGGATTTTGCAGTCAAGGCAACGGTAATTCGAATTCATTCAGAGTTATTCTTCAACAGGGATTGCGCAGTGGAGGCAGGCTAGCAGGTGGCAAGAAATCGGTGCATGGATTTGCATATTCCTTTTGATTAGGGTGTGACAATTGATTGTACTGAGAGATTGATGTACTAAGCTTTGTATGAGATTGTTACATAATCTCCATGATGCATAATATATGATAGTTGGGGTTTTCAGCTTCAGGATTTCCTGTTAAACAACTGTGTTATGTGCGATTGTTTTTATTTGCTTCATGTGTTTACAATTGATTTTAATTTCCGCAAAAGATTAACACTTGAAGGATTTTGTATTTAGCAAGAAGATAAAATATTGTTAGATCAGGAGAATATGGATATATACATGCATCTTGTATATAATTTCTACATGGTATCAGAACAGTGTTAATTCTTGAAGATTGCAATTGTGAAGAATTGCTGAGTTTGTGTTGGTGGACAATTCGAATTTGCTTCATAAAATTCTTGGTGTGACAGTTGAGTATACATTGAAATGTCTTTCAATGGGTTGCGATTGGATTATGCCTTTAATGGAAGCTCAAATTACATAGCCTGGAAGGATAGGATGGAGGCGGTTCTGGAGGATAATCGACTAAAGGAGTTCATCGATAGCGATGTTCCTAAGCCGGGATCTAGCGATGCTGCATTACTTGACGCATGGCAAAATAAGATAGCAAAGAAAATAAGAAATCGGTTGGAAGGTGTGAAGGACCATATTGTGTCCAGCCTTCACGAGAAATCCACTCCATTTGCAATGCGGAAGGCTTTGACAGATTTGTTCCAAAGCAGCAACGACCAGAGGAAGTTGGCGCTGAAAGATAAGCTCAGAAAAATAAAAATGGAGAAGGGAAACAATATTCCAAAATATCTCATGAAGTTTGTCCACTGTAGGGATGAACTGGGAAGTGTGGGGATTACTGTTGACGATGAAGACTTGGCGAGCTTGGATCTCCTTAGGCTTTCGAAGAGTTGGCATAGCTACGAAGACTCTATCAATGGACGGGAGAAACTGCCGGGATGGGAGCGACTTTGGTCGGATCTTGTGCAGAAGGAGATAAGGCAAGGTACCAGGGATGGCTCTTCATCCAAGAATGAAGATGAAGAGAATTGCGCTTTGGCTGCCAAAGCAAGGAAAGAGAAGGGGAAGACATTTCCTTCAAAATATGAAGCTAAAGGCAAGAAGCAGGATTTGTCCAAGGTGAAGTGTTTTAACTGTCACGAACATGGGCATTTCGCCACTAACTGCCACAGAAGAAGAAGAACAAGAAGGCTGTTGGAGCTGCAGCTGGAAAGGCCTTAGAATCACAATTTGAACTTGATTTCTCTTTGATCGCATGCTTGGTTTCAAGCTATATGGGATCGGTGTGGTATCTTGATAGTGGTGCGTCTTTCCATATGAAGGGAGACAAGGAGTTGTTTAGTGACTTGGAGGAGAAGGACCTTCAAATGCATATAGAGATGGGTGACGATGGTCGATACAATGCGTCCGGAATTGGGACCATTATCTTTGAGAGGGATTCTGATATTCCATTCTTGTTGAAAGATGTTATGCATGTTCCAGGTTTGAAGAAGAACTTGGTCTCGGTCGCAATGTTGGAAGACAAAGGTTATGACGTTGTTTTTAGCGATGGAAAAGCTTTCCTGCGACACAAAACAACAGGTCAAACCAAGAGGATAGGGATTCGAGTTAAGAATATCTACAAGCTGGAGGTAGATGGTTGCGCTGTAATGGTGGGCAAAGTAGAAGAAGTGGTGAGCTGGGATGAGGGCGAATTATGGCACAGGAGATTGGGCCATCTTCACCATGGCGCTTTGAAGATTTTGCAGTAGATTTCTACTAGAATTACCAAGGGTACTCTTGTGTATTCAGATTAGTGCAAGGGATGTACTATGGGTAAGTTTGTGAAGACCACCTTTCATGAGAAGGAGAACCGTGCTTCGGTGATCCTGGAGAGAATTCACACAGACGTGTGTGGACCTTTCTCGATTGCTTAAACAACAAAACACAGGTATTATGTTATATTTTTTGATGAATATTCTTATAGATGTTGGATCTTATTCATGCAGAAGAAGAGCGAAACATTCTCAAAGTTTTGTGAGTTTAAAGCATTGGTGGAGAAGGAGTCGGGGAAGCAAGTGAAAGCTCTACGGAGCAATAATGGTGGTGAATACATATCGAACGAATTCAAAGACTTCTGTAGCAAAGAAGGAATTCGAAGAGAACTCATAACACCTCATAACCCACATCAGAATGGGGTCGCCGAGAGGAAGAACATAACGATCGTGGGTGTTGCACGAGCGATGCTGCATGACCAGGGCCTACCGATGCACTTGTGGGCAGAAGCATGCAACATTGCAGTTTATGTGCAAAATCGTTGTCCTCATAGAGTACTTGGCATGAGTACACCTGAAGAAGCTTTTATTGGTAAGAAGCCTGATATTTCTCATTTGAAGATTTTTGACTCATTTGTTTACATTCATGTGACAAAGGATGCCAGGAAGAAGCTGAAGCCGACTGCAGAAGTTGGGATATTTGTGGGGTACACAGAAACATCCCATAATTATCATGTGTATTTTCCAGAAAGTCGGATGACTGTGGTGCGACGGGATATAAATTCAATGAGGTGAAAGCCATGAAGTTGTCGCTTGAGAGGGAGCTACACTTGCATGCGTAGGAGGAACTTCTAGTTCCCAAAGATGAGCCTCTAGATGTGGATCAACCATAGGAGGAGATTCATGGAGTGGAGGAGTCCACTCATGTAGAACCAAACATCAGACAAGGCAGAAAGCGTACCACAGAAGCTGAGAGATTGAAGCTTGATGCGGCACAGAATGTAGGAGTCCTTACATCACAGCGTAGATAGAGACAGTCACCTGACCGTTTTATTGGATACATGGCTCTTATGAGCAAGTGTGTCGTGACAGAGCCATCTTCTTTTGAAGAAGCAGTGCAGGAGCCCACATGGGTAGATGCCATGGTGGAGGAGTATGATTCCATTGTCAGAAACAGTGCTTGGGAGACTATTCCAAGGCCAGTGGGTAAATTAGTTGTAGGATCAAGATGGATCTACAAGGTAAAGCAAGCTGCTGATGGGAGCGTTGAGAAGTATAAGGCAAGATTTGTTGCCAGAGGCTTCTCACAGATCGAGGGGATTGATTATGAAGAAACCTTTGCACCTGTCGCACGGTATTCTTCCATAAGGACCTTCCTTGCTCTCTCAGCGCAGATGGGTTGGCACATTCACCAGATGGATGTGAAGATTGTGTTCCTTAATGGGATCATTGAGGAAGAGGTGTACATTGAGCATCTTGAAGGATTTGAGATCTGCAGCAGCGAGTTGCATGTGTGCAGGCTCAAAAGAGCGCACTATGGGTTGAAGTAAGCACCTCGTGCTTGGTACACATGGATCGACAACTATTTCACTGGAATTGGCTTCACCAAGAGTGAGGCGAATCCAAACTTGTACCAAATTGTGGTGAAGGGTAAGCTTTTAATCATTGATTTTTATGTTGATGATTTAATACTAACGGGTGATGAGCAGTTGATACAATCATGCAAGGCAGATCTTGCAAAGGAGTTTGAGATGAAGGATTTGGGCCTCCTTCATTATTTCCTTGGATTAGAAATATGGCAGTGGGAAGGTGAATTGTTTGTGTCTCAAGGCAAGTATGCCCGGGAGATACTGGAGAAGTTTCAGATGCAAGGCTGCAAGCCTATTGACACTCCTCTTCCGAGAAATTGGAGGAAAGAGGATGCTACATCGACAGAGGTAGTGGATGCCACTGTTTATCGACAGTTGGTGGGTTTGCTCATGTATTTAGTTAATACAAGACCGAACATATGCTATGCAGTGAACCAACTTTCACAAGCGATGGTTAAGCCTACCAAGCTCTTTTGGAAGTCAAGCAAGCATGTCCTGAGATATCTCAGGGGCACATCTGAGTATGGCTTATGGTACAAACAAACGGATGAGGTGAAGTTGCATGGCTTCACGGATGCAGATTGGGCATGCAGCCCAACAGACAGAAAGAGCACATCAGGAGGGATTTACAGTATCGGATCTACGACAGTTTCTTGGTACAACAGGAAACAAAGATCTGTGGCACTCAGTTCAGCAAAAGCAGAATACATGGCAGCAAGTCAAGTTGCATGTGAGGCTATCTGGATGAGGAAGATCCTGGTCGGTTTGTTCGGTTCACATTTAGATCCTTCAGTGATACATTGTGATAATCAGAGTTGCATTAAACTCTTGATTAATCCTGTGTTTCATAATAGATCTAAACATATTGATATCCGGTATCATCATATCAGAGATTGTGTCCAGCGGAAGATCATGTTGCTTCAGTACATTCCTACGGAGGATCAGGATGCAGATATTCTGACGAAGGTGCTCACTAGGAGCAAATTCGAATACCATAGAGGCAGGATTGGGGTGAAGGATAATCCCTATCTTGTTGAGAGGGAGTGTTGAGATTCAACAAGATGATGAGCTTAGTGAAAATGAGTCGCCTTCACTAAGTGGGCACACAGGCTATTTTTAGGTGCAAGTCTATTTTTAGACTATGTCTATTTTTAGACATGGTGATCATATTTTAGAAGCTGCAGGATGCTATTTGTGGATGGTCGGTCAAGTTGGAAAAATAAATGAAATTCTATTTTTAGAATACTGGGCGAAGTCTATTTATAGATCGTTGATCTAAAAATAGAAGTGTCGATTATTATTAGCTCTTAATAATAATCCGACAATAAACAACAACTTATTCTCTTGGAGCACTTAATTTCAGTGTACAAATTTGGCAAATCAGTGGGCTGAAGGAATTACAAAATTCCTAGGGTTAACTGGTGGTTCATGCATGGAGGAATGAGTTAGAACTGAAGTGGAAAAGTTATGACAGAGTTGGAAGAGTATTTCATGGAGTTGTTATTCAGTTTAACTCAGTTAATGGAGTTATACTCAGTTGAGCTAGTTGTATCTAGTCTAACTGAATGATACACTAGTGAGAGTGGAGTGAATTAATTAGTTAATTAATTCAGAAATAATAACTCATTAATCAACTCAACAATACAGCAGTTAATTACAGTGCATGTCAGTTCCAGTGGAGACCCAGTGGAGAGATAGGTGAAAGGGCAAGATGGACTATCTGTTGTGGCTATAGTGATGTATTGATTGCCCCACACACACATTGGAGTTGCCAATGAGGATTGCGCAGTCAAGGCAAGGGTAATTCGAATTCATTCAGAGCTATTCTTCAGCAAGGATTGCGAAGTGGAGGCAGGCTAGCAGGTGGCAAGAATTCGGTGCATGGATTTGCAGATTTCTTCTGATTAGTGTGTGACGATTGATTGTACTGAGAGCTTGATGTACTAAGCTTTGTATGAGATTGTTACATGATCTTCATGATTCATAATATATGATAGTTGGGGTTTTCAGCTTCAGGCTTTCCCGTTAAACAACTGTGTTATGTGCGATTGTTTTTATTTGCTTCATGTGTTTGAAATTGATTTTAATTTCTGTAAAATATTAACAGTGGAAGGATTCTGTATTTAGCAAGAAGATAAAATATTGTTAGATAAAGAGAATTTGGATATATACATGCATCTTGTATATAATTTCTACACTTTCCTGACAGTTCCGTAGCGAATATGCCCTCCCACTAACAGAAAATGCTACGAACTCCGTCTTTTCTACTAACGGTGGGGTAATTAGTATCTTGTCATCATTTCAGTGGTCAGAACACCTTTTGTCATCCTAGTACATTTCAGTTATGTGTCATATTGTGTCATGTTGCACGTGTGGTAATCATCATGCCTTCCATCATTTTGTTTTCCCTCTCATCTCTCTTTCCTAATTTAGCCTAATCCCTCATTCAAAAAACAACACTTTGCCTTTCATCCTTGTAAGTTGTTTAAGCCTTTTGCCAATAGTCTTCACTTTTGTTTTTTTTCTAGTAGTTGTCTTAGGCTAGCTGTTACCTCTATCAAGGAAGGTGCTTGCTGTCTTAGATAATTTTTCAGGTGTCAAAGTTTGAAGCTGATCAGCGTTGTATTAGAAGGCATGAATTCATATAAAAATCCAAATAAAGGTGGCTTTATAGTTGGATACGAGCCCATGGACATGAAGCTGATTGCAGAAGACCCGAGCTTCTCACAAGCTTTCAAAAATGTAGATTGTTTGAGGTTTTTCCAAAAAATGCAGGGATATCGTGCACATGTGTCCAAGGATTTCATTGTAAACTTCATTGGTACAGATTCAAAGGTGGGCATCCTCAATTTTACTGTTTCCCCTGAGACCGTTGCATAGGCAACTGAGATTCCAAGGTCTGGAGAGGAATGGTTCAAGGTAACAAATTTCAAGCTTAAAAAATGTGATGAATTTACGAAGCAGGAGCATATAGGCATTGGCATGACCTCAGGCATCTCTAGGATTTGTCTCAAGGGCAACTACTCAAATTTGCTAATGGTGATTCAAAAATATTTTACTTTTGAAGGTAGATTTCACATGATCTACCAATACCACTTCAGATTGTTGCTTCATTTCACAGGTAAACAAGCTCTTGATCTACCATTCTTTCTATTTAAAAGTTTAGGCAAAATGGCTGAAAAGGTGCAAGCTAAACCTGAGAGCAGTGATACTTATATTTTTCATCAAGGTTTAATTAAATTGTTAGTTATGGAGGAGTTGACGAAGTTGAATAGGGATTGGGCTACTTTTATGTTTTTGAGTGGTTATGAGGTAGATGTCCTCACTCCAAGAAAGACACCTAGGTCAAAGACAAACACTCCTAGCAAGGAAAAAGAACCAAGAGCTGAAACAGAGGTTGAAATTGAGTGGAGGTGCAACCCGTGGTGGAGCAAATGTAGGTAGAGATTGATTAGTTGCAGGGGACAGTGGTATGTCAAAAAACCCCTTCTAACAGTAAATATAAAACTGATACAAGAGCTCATAGAAGGATCACTATAAGTCAAACAGAGGGGAAATGCAAGCTTGAAGACATCTTGCAGGAAATTGATATTGAAGAAACTCCCGTGGTGAATCCTGTAGAGGTTAAAGGAGAAAAAATCAAGAAAAATGGACTTAGAGCTAAAAAGCTCGATTTTTCCAGTGAAGATTCATGAATTGCTTTTAAACCTAGGAAGCTACTCACTAGGTCACAACTATCAAAGGGAGACAAATTTGATAAACTGCACAAAGAACCAGAAAATATGAAGAAGCCAATAAGGGAAGAAATCATAGAGCTATCTCCAACTGAAGCAGAGGTGATTAAGACAAGGAAAGGCAAAGAAAAGGTTCAAGAAAAGTCCGAATTGGAGCTTCAAAGAGAACAACTTAAGGAAGCCAGAGAAGAGGTTTTAGAAGCTAAACTGGAGTTATATGACTTTAAACAAGAGAGGAAGGAGCTCACAGAATTAAAAAAATAAGTGAGCAAACAAATTGATTTTTATGATGAGGTTGCAGAAAGATCAAGGAAGATGCTGAGAAGAACATTACCATTGCATAGAATGATGAAACATACCTTTAGGAGAAATAGGTGGTTGCAGTTAGAGAGGAGGAAGCTACAAGGCCAAGTGAAGGAATTAGAAATACAAATGTAGATGGTGCAAACAAAATTGAAGAAAAAGGGTTTGAAGATGATTATAATGGATGACCCTGTTGCCCCTTGAAAGATGGTAAGACACAATTTTTGGCCATTTTTGTCTTAGGATACTATATCAAGTCATTCACAGATTTTTAAGCATTTTTTTTTGGAGATAAGGAGTAAAAATTGCAAATTATGGAGAAGTTAGGCAAGTTCGTAGCGAGCTTCGGGCATAAAGTTGAGTTTTCGCTACAAACTCGCTGTAGAATTTTTTGAGGTAAAATTTCCAAAAGATATCATGATAGGGGTAAAAAAGCATGTGTTTGCCTTATTTTACCTAATGAAGACCCTCCAACTGGTAGCAAAGTCAGAAAAAAATTCAGAAGGTGTTGAAATGAAAATGCTACAAAAACTACGTTGCAAACTTGCCTTAAAATACTCTGTTTTTACAGCGAGCTGAAATTTTGGTATTTTTGTAGCACTTAATGTATTTATAAGAGAAATTGAGTCATTAGAATAGGTTGAAGAGTATCACTGAGATGGTTGTTGATGACGGCCACTCAACAAAAGGATGATATGGTTTCCAACTCACCATTTTTGCCACCTCACCATCACACGGCTCATCCTCAAATTCTGAATATCAGAGCCTAAACTCTAGCATGATAGTTTACCACCTGATCATGGTTGTTTCCACCTTAGAAAAATTTGTTTGGTTCGATAAGCATCATTAGCATGGGTTATTTAAATTTTTTTGATGAAATTAATAGTGATAGAGTCCTTTTATATTACAAACTCTTTCCAACATAATTATCTCTATTTTCTCTCAATGTAATGAATTCCTTTTGGGATTAGAACTCTACATTAGTTTCGAGAGTCTATCCTAGGTGGCAGACCTATGTAAAAGGGTTTTCACTCTATAAATAGAGAAGTTATAGAGTTAGAGAGGGTTGATGGATGTAAGGGCTTAAGCTACTATTGTAAACTTTTTCTACTTAGTTAATAGACAGTTGCAGAAGACTTTTGTTCAGACCCAAGATTCTATTCAAGTTCTTATGCATTTTTATCCTTTATCTTTTTAATGTTATCTCAACTTTCTCTTACATAATTACTTGGAATTCATAGATTATTATGCTCCAACTTCCTTTATGTATCTTGTTTGCTGTCATAATTGTTTTATAAGAACTCATGTGCCTCAACTTCCATGAATGATACTTTTGTGTAATTGAATTCCCATTCTGACTCCATGCCCAATGGTATCCCTCACACATCTTTCACTTACAAAAAATCATCCAAAAAAATCTGAGAGTTAGCCATCTTCATTTTAAATCTTGTTTGCTGAATATCATATTTTTTCTTGAGAGAGCCCTCTCTGGTTGGAAGGGATAACTTCCAACCCTAAGTGGTTTGAAATAGTTACATTGGATTGACTATTGAGCAGCCCAATTAGTCCCATTTTGGTGATAACATAATGTAAAGGAGGTTGCCCCCTCGAAGAGGCTGATTTCTAAGTCGTTGATCTATATTTTTTTATATTTTGTGAACTAGTTGCATAACATTTTCCATGAAATATTACATACCTCACTGAATTATTATTCCAAATACACAATTTCATTGCAAGAACAAAGTGGGTACCTGATTGCTTCTGTCCAAAGGTGCAGGGAAAGAGTGGATCTTGACCCTGTAACCAAAGCAATAATAGACATTTCATTACCAAGAAAATTTAATTGCACCCAAAGAAGCTAGATGTTGTAGAACCCAAGTGGGGAAAATGTCCATTTATGCATATTTATGTGTCTATAGCCCTAATAAAATATACTTCAAATATACTAAGCACCAATGGGGATTAAAAGAACAAAAGTGTAAACCTATAACACAAGTGATTGAGTTTTCTCCTCCAGTTTTTTTTATACCTCTGGTGCTGAAAACCAATGTTAAGATGGAGAAATTCTATTTGTTGATATCCTTTGCTTCCCAAAATACAAGGTCAGTGCGACACAAGGCAGTATAATTCACTTTGATTTTGACTTCCATTGCCTGTGGAGGTGCCACTTGCACATATTAATTATTCATAGTTTTCTTTGGTCCCTAACCAACAGCAACTATAAAATAAATCAAATTAAAAATGTCAGAATTTGACATGGCGAACAAATTCCACTCCCTAACAATCAATGTTATGTTAATGAGAGGCAATGTACCATTCTCTCTACTCTATTTTTCAACCTAATTCATATTCACAAATAGATTTTACTTGGCAACAAAATTTCGCTCCTTAATCATAAACATTATGTTAGTAAAAGACATTAATCATTCACTTCATTCTCTCCACTTATTGGGTAACCTATATCCATTTTCACAAATCTAGTATAGTTTATTTTATTATCATATTTCTAAGCATAGTTCACATGGAAGAAAGATGTTACCCTACCAGCAATGAACCTATCAAAGATTTTTAAAAAAAAAATTATATTCAACTAAACATAGTTGAGATGGGAAAATAAAATTACCCATAAACAATCCACCAATCAACCACCATGTAAATAAATTTCACTATGGCTTCACTAAGGTACATGCATTCACTGTGATCCACACTTTAAATCATATGGAAACTGTTAGAATGTGGGAAGTCCTAATTACCTTTACATGTGATAACTTCGGTTGCAGTAGAGCTTGTCATTTTACTTTAAGGATTGACATGGTCCTCAGATGGATTTTGTGAGCCTGAACACTGAAAATTGATTATAAATTCCTAACTGAATAAATCATATGGAAATTAGAATTTGGGCACTCCTAATTACCTTTGCATTCGGAAACTTCACTTGTAGCAGAGCCTGACATTATCCTTGAAGGAATGAACTCTACGTATGGTTTAAAAATGGATTTAACACTGAAAAATGGGTTATCATTCCTTGAAAAAACCAAATGGAATTTAAAATTTGGGCAGTATTAGTTAGCTTTACATGCGAGCACTTTCCCTACAGTAAATATTGTTGGTTTCCTTGAAGGGTTGATCTCCCCAAATGATCTCTTGTGCTAAACAGTGAAAATGGATTGAATCACTAAAAATGAGTTACCATTCTCTTACTAAAAAAATCATGTAGAGATTCTTATAATGTGGGAAATACAAATTACCTTTGCCTCTCATAACTTCGCCTACAATAGAGCTTGCCATTTTACTTCAAGTATTGATATTCCAAAATGGTTCTCTTGCTATGGTGGGTGTTAGTGTCAGTCTAGTCATACTGCCATCAGTGATTAAAATTTCTCTTTTGCATTTGCATATTAGGAGTCCCATACTAATAAATTTCACCATTCCGCTAGGTCATGGATTCATTGATGGTAGTGATAATTCATCAGTTTTCCCTCATGTAAAACTTGTTGATTCTCATCTCCATGGTCTTTAGTCATGAGTCACTTTCACTCTCAAAATCATGTCATTAGGTCATAGGATGGGTCTCATTAGGCTCTAGTATCTCACCATGGTCAAACTAATGAGTTAAGTGTCAATAAATATCAACAAGGTCATGAGGAAGTCAATAAACTCAAAATCACAGTACCTGGAAGATCAAAGAGATCATGATACTTTACCTTTATTATCATTCATTATGTAATTTTATGTTAGCATATGCAATAAGTCACACTTAAGAAGATGCCATCTCCACAAAGTCATCACCCTTCCTTTCAGAGAAGTTTTCCATAGCATGTTCAGCATCAAATCATGTTCTAAGTATGTTTAGTAGAAAGAGCCCGGAAAGAGCTTTCCGACGGTATATTACACTCTCAAAACTGACTTCTGGATTGAAATTTATGCCTAAGTGAAGTAAAAAAGTCCCCTATACCCTTAAACAATCCCTTTTCCCACCTTTCCCTTAAAATTTATGTTATTAAAGTTTAATATTTTTCTTTATAAACCCCTTTTTCCCCTTCC
Organism: Pinus albicaulis; assembly: GCA_034641835.2. Lineage (NCBI taxonomy): Eukaryota > Viridiplantae > Streptophyta > Pinopsida > Pinales > Pinaceae > Pinus > Pinus albicaulis. The sequence continues at coordinate 455,575,899 of CM076582.1, read as the reverse complement.
GATTACCCAATCCCAATATAAAATTCCGATGTGATTTAACCACTTCCCCTCCATGTCCCTTTGAGACTTTATAATAACGTTTTAAAGTTTTGTTATTATAAAATCCCGTTAAAAAAACCACTTCCCCTCCATACTCCGTTGAAACTTTATAATAAACATTTTAAAAGTTTTTATTATAAAGCCCCGTTCCAATTTCATAATCATAAATCCCATGTGCTTTAATGAACCACTTCCCCGTCACACCTTAGAACTTATAATAAAGTTAAAGTCTTTATTATAAATAAATCCCACCGTTCCAAACCCTTCCATTGCAATCGCAACATTTTGATTGTGCGATTGATTCTTATAAAATCTCCGATGCGATTATATCGACTTCCTCCGATGTACATCATAACCGTTGATTGGCCCCCCTAATCCGACGGCCCATATGCCATCCGACCATCACAATCGGCACTTTCAAAGAGCCCTCCCGATTTCCATAACCCCGATAGATGTCCTCCGATTAATGCCCTTGTCGTCGATCTGTTTGCCCAATCCAATGGCCTGCAAGCCGTCGCGTCCATCGCATCGACGATTTCATATATCACTTCGCCCTGCTCTCCTCCGATCCCCGATGCCGATGGACCTTTGGGCCCACCATATTATATTCCGCCCAATCCATAATAAAAAGCCATTTTCCTTTGTAAAATCGAATTTTATATTATTTCATTTTACCAAAGGCTTCCCCCCCTCATTGACTATTCCCATTGCATCGGAGAAACTCTATTATGCAATACACCGCCCCGATCTCCCCGATTGCGATTCCCACGGGCCCCACTTTAAAAATCCCTCTGCTCCTTCATACAAAATCACTTTTTCCCTTTGTAAAAGCGCCTAAGACATTTTTATTCGTTTTTCACTATCCCTTTGGCTTGTTCTATTATTCCATCGGACCTATGCCAATCGCATCAGACATTTGCCTCCTCTCCATACTTCGGTTCCCTTTCCCCTTCCAATCCCGATTGCGATGATGCCATTGCATGCCACGTTTTAAATGCTCCATTTTATATTATATCCCCTCTACCCATTGTTCCAATTGTGATGCGGACCCCGCCTCCTCTCCTTGCGTTCCCATTCACTAAAAATGAGTTTTTCCCTTCACTGAGGCATCATTTCATTTTATTTTCAAAGGTATTAATATTCCAAGTCAGTTTTCTTCAAAAGGACAAAAAAAGTGAAAGAAAGTCGAAGGACCGAGAGTTAAAATAAAACAGAGATTTCTACAGCAGCATAGAAAAAGGGATTTTCTCCTCAAATCGCCTATTTATCTTTCAACGTTGAAATTGTGAAATCTGCCAAAATGGTCAAATGTATTGCTATCTCTTATTTTTAGGGGCAGATTGTTGGTTCTATTTTCTATCTTCAGATTTTAGTTCTTGAGCTGTTAAAACAACTCCCTTTTTCTATGGATCTATGTTCCCACAAATCTGGTCTATTTAATGTAATTGAAAATCATTTGTAAAGCAGTTTGAGAGTCTGTAATTCAGAAGTAGGGGAATAGTGTGGAAAGAACGCTCTGCGCTCCATTATACAGTTTGACAGGGAATTAATAAGAGATGCAGCTCTGATTTGTGGGATCCATGTGGTATGAGATTTAGCATTTGTTTCTCTCCTTTGTTTCATATGTTAATTGTTATGTTTTGCCTCTCATCCATAAACATTTCATTTTGAATACTTTCAAGATAGAAAGGTAGAATCCATTTTATATGCTCTGCCTTGGGAAATCATTCATAATCTGTGTTTTTATTCTGTTTGAAAAGGATCCATTTATTGTGCCCTTTTCAGCTCCTCACCAGTCTTTCCATTTCATCCTTATTTTACCTTAATTGCTAAAATTTCATGCCTATCTTGCCCCATGAAATACCCTGTATCCTGATTTAATTCCCTAGTTTCAACTGTCCCATTTTATCCCATACATCCCTGAAAAATTCATTCATTTATTAAAATTCTTTCCCATCATTATACCTAGCCTCAAATCAGTTTATATTTGTACTTTGTTGAATATCTTTCACGGAGAGAGTCCTCTCCTGACCTTGTAGGGCTAACTAAAAGGCTAAGCATGGTTTAGATGTTACCCTGTTTTGCCCTTTTTTAGCTTGGGGTCCAATTCAGGTGCTAGCATCTCTGGCGACCATACTGGGGAATGCTTCGATTTGACTGTCTGCGAGCTTGTATTCTTGGCATTGACTGTGTTTATTTTGTTTCAAAGCAAAATCATAGTTGGTTCTGTGGAGTATTGGAAACTCTGTCTTGAGTTTAAACCTTGGTTATATAAAACACGACGGTTCTTTACAAATATCTGTTATCAAAGAAAAAAGCTTTGTCTTGTTACTAGTGGAATAATACAAGTGGGACCCATCTCTTTGAGTTAGTGCATGGAGTTAAAGTGCTTAACCACAGTCAAAGCCTAAGTCAAAGTTCGGTTGATTTACCGGCAGCGGGTTTTGGAAACCAGAACCGCCTATATCGCACCGCTTTTGCCCAGGGGCAAAACCACTTCAAAAAACACGCGATCCAGTAAATTTTGGGCACGTCATCACCCAAAAACCGCCCATTTCGCGCAACTCTTAGCTGTTAAACTTCGGCCTTTGAAAAAACGCGATATTCACGAGAAGCGTCCGATCTAGAGAGCCTTGGATCTGACGATAATCGCGCAGTAAAGAGCTCAAGCGATAATCGAGGTATGATTTGGCGGTTTTATGTTATTGAATTTATTCATAAAAAGCCGAAAAGTGGATGTGTGGGCCCCAGCTGAATGAAATGTATGCCGCGTTTGGTAAAATAAAAGGGTTTTATGGTATAAAGTTCGAAGGTTGGCGTTTATCAAAAGAATCGCGCCATTGTTATAATTTGGTACTATGACTGGATGATAAGGTTCGCTTAAGTATTTTTAAACGTATTCCCCTATGTCCCATTAAACTATAAATATTTGCTTGCGAGGTCTGAATATTATTACAAGCGGACATTGTCAAAGCACATTGGAAGGGAATATAGTTTCAAGCACTTGTTCCAAAGTCATAATGTATTCATGGTATCAAAGCATAAAGTCAAATCACCCCAGTGATACCTTCCCTGGTAAAGAATGACAGAGTATCATATTTTAATGTTGACGGTGAACAACAATCAGATGCATATGAAGGTTGAATTTTTCACCTGGCGACTCCAACTCAATATAAAGACTCTACTGGAGGACCGACTTTTTCTACAGGAAAATGGAAGGATCTTATATAAAGTTCAAGTATTCAAAGCGGAATGGTATTCAGGATCTAATCTTCTTTCTTTTAATTACTTTTTGCTTTTCTTGAAGTTGTCCTGAAAGTTTTTTCAGAATTTGCTGCATGATAAAGGTAACCAAAATCTTGGTTCTACCTATTCAAAAAATATAAATACTGAGGTTTCTTTTGATCTTGGCCTTCATCCTTTTTCCAATTCTCATGATGAACCTCTTTGAAATGATGAACCTAAAGAGACCAAGACTCATCCTCTAGCTCCTGTATATACTCCTAGACCTTCTATAATCTCGGATAGATATAAACCTCTCATATTACCTCCTATACTCCATGCTTTCCTGACAAATTATTACCTTTATTTGTCGAGGTTTGATGGTGAATGTGACAACATCAATGCTGAGCAACATGTGAAAAATGTTAAGAATTTCCTAGACCTTTTTGAAGTTGATGAAGAGGATGTTAGGATTAGGCTTTTTTCTCTTTCTTTGCAAGGCAAAGTCAAGAGTTGTTTCAAAACCTTGCCTGATGCAAGCATCTTAGATTTCCAGCAGTTCGTCAAAGTCTTCCTCGATAGATGTGTGGTCAAACAAAACCCTTTCCTAATTTTAGAAGAGTATGCCCAGCTGAAAATGCAGTTAGGGGAGACAGTAAAACAGTTTTCTGCCAGGTTCAATCGAGTCTATTATTCGATACCTGCCGATATAAGACCTCCTCCTGGCTCAACTCTCTTACATTACCCAGGCGCTTTTGATCCAGAAATGGAGTTTCAGTTGAGAGAAAGGAACTTAGCAACACTTGAAGAGATACAAAACAGTACAGTAGATGTAGAAGCTAATTTGTTGATCAGAAAAGCAAAGCTCAAGGAAGAAGAAAAGAAGAATGTTGTAGAGCACCTGACACCTTCAAAGGTAAAGCTTGACCATTTGGTAAGCGCGGTGGAAAAGATGATGCAAAAAATCACTGCAAGGAATGAATATGATGTTCAAGAAAAAGTGGCTGATCCAAAACATGTTCTTTCTTATCCCAGTTTCCATCGATCTAACCATCACTGTGTTATAGAACATCTCGGAGAAGAGAGATTCGTTGATATGACATGTATGCTTGATGATATGTTTTATGTTGATGATTTGCCAAAGTTTGATCAATACGATGATGATGATTATGTTTTCCAAACCAAAGATAATCTTGCAGAGCAATCGACAGTTGATTTATGGGAGGAAATTCAGTTTCAATAGCTTGAAAACAGTAATCATCCAATGCACACCATCCAGGACAATGATGAAGGAAGTCTGGAAAATATGGAAGTAAGTGGGGGATCTCTGCCTCTTTGTTTCGCTTCAATTCAGTTCATCAAAAATAACTTTCATGCAATTAGAAATAAACAATCTCTCAGTCTTAATGTTGAGATTGAGACAGATAGTGAAATTCCTAGGCAAGTCATCAGTGAGAAATCTTCTCCTGAAACGATTGATGAAATCATTTGCGATATAAAATCCTCCCTAGCTCCAGATTTGCAGCCACCAAACGCAATTGAAGGTCAGATTACAGATGAAGGCTTGGAAACTGAAACATCTGATATAATGATGCAAGATGATTCTGTACCCTTATGTTTTAAAGCATTTCAGTTCTTAAAGCAGAATTTTCATAATACCTCTAAAGAAAAAGATGAGCAGTCTGTAGAGTGTCACGCAGTCTCATTAAAATCAATAGATACGTCACAACAGTCTTTTCAAGTTTTTTTTTGACCTTGTAGCTCATGTGTTGGATGATGTTTGCTGTAAAAGTCCTTCTCCATTGGCTAACCGTGAGTCAGAAAAGAGTTTTGACGGTAACTTTATTCGAAAGCCGACTTCATGATCTTGTTCAATAGGCGTTTCATTACTAAGCTCATATCAAGGTTTGCAGTCATATGAGGAGAATAATGAAGGATACTTTCATTCTGTTTGGGATCATCAGCAGAGATTGGTTATTCACAAATGTCAGGATCCTTTTGTCAACTTGCTGAAAACATCAGAGAAAGACAACACAGATGTTAAATTTTTTTAATATCAAGATATGAAGATTACTTGGAGCAGAGCAGTGATGTATTGATCAATAGCTATTTTTATGAAGACCCTTTCACAGTATTCTTGAGGTCATCCAGTCAACTCATGCTTTGCAAGTTTATCAATATTCAACTTGATCCGAAGTTTCCAGGGGAGTTTCCTTTCAGTTCTTCTCTCTACTTGCTCATTAGAAAGCACTTAGGGAGAATTCAAATAGAAGCTAGGATGCTTACATGGTTGCATTGGTTGTTCCATTTCACTTGATGAGGCGGTGAATAGAACAATCAGAGTAGGCTTGATGAAAAAGCTCAATTATGAGCATCTTTCCAGTTTGTCAATTGTGTTTAGTCATGTCTTAAGTCAGTTTGGTTTTATTATGGTTTTCAGTCTTAGTATTGAGTCAGAGTCAGTCTGCATTGTGTTAGTTTTCAACATTTTTTGACACTATGCCCAATGGATAAGGCTACTTGGTCTACAGTGTTCTTGGCACCTCCAAGGAGCTACCATCCCCATTGGAGCCAATGTTAGTGTCAGTCTAGTCATACTGCCATCAGTGATCAAAATTTCTCTTTTGCATTTGCATATTAGGAGTCCCATACTAATAAATTTCACCATTCCAATAGGTCATGGATTCATTGATGGTAGTGATTTCTCATCAGTTTTCCCTCATGTCAAACTTGCTGATTCTCCTCTCCATGGTATTTAGTCATGAGTCACTTTCACTCTCAAAATCATGTCATTAGGTCATAGGATGGGTCTCATTAGGCTCTAGGATCTCACCATGGTCAAACTAATGAGTTAAGTGTCAATAACTATCAGCAAGGTCATGAGGAAATATATAAACTCAAAATCATAGTACCAGGAAGATCAAAGAGATATTCTATTCAGTTTGATGTAATTTTCACCTCAAAACCATGTTTTGAGGTGAAAACATGATACTTTACCTTTATTATCATTCATTATGTAATTTTATGTCAGCATATGCAATAAGTCACATTTCAGAAGCTGCCATCTCCACAAAGTCATCACCCTGCCTTTCAGAGAAGTTTTCCATATCATGTTTAGTGTCAAATCATGTTCTAAGTATGTTTAGCAGAAAGAGCCCGGAAATATCTTTCCAACGGTATATTACACTCTCAAAACTGACTTCTAGATTGAAATTTATGCCTAAGTGAAGTAAAAAAGTCCACTATACCCTTAAACAATCCCTTTTCCCACCTTTCCCTTAAACTTTATGTTATTAAAGTTTAATATTTTTCTTTATAAATCCCTTTTTCCCCTTCCGATTACCTAATCGCAATATGAAATTCTGATGCGATTTAACCACTTCCCCTCCATGTCCCTTTGATACTTTATAATAACGTTTTAAAGTTTTGTTATTATAAAATCCCGTTAAAAAAACCACTTCCCCTCCATACTCCGTTGAAACTTTATAATAAACATTTTAAAAGTTTTTATTATAAAGCCCCGTTCCGATTACATAATCATAAATCCCATGTGCTTTAATGAACCACTTCCCCGCCACACCTTAGAACTTATAATAAAGTTAAAGTCTTTATTATAAATAAATCCCACCGTTCCAAACCCTTCCATCGCAATCGCAACATTTTGATTGTGCGATTGATTCTTATAAAATCTTCGATGCGATTATATCGACTTCCTCCGATGTACATAATAACCGTTGATCGGCCCCCCTAATCCGACGGCCCATATGCCATCAGACCATCATAATCGGCGCTTTCAAAGAGCCCTCCCGATTGCCATAACCCCGATTGATGTCCTCCGATTAATGCCCCCGCCGTCGATCTGTTTGCCCAGTCCAACAGCTTGCAAGCCGTCGCGTCCATCGCATCGGCAATTTCATATATCACTTCGCCCTGCTCTCCTTCGATCCCCGATGCCGATGGACCTTCGGGCCCACCATATTATCTTCCGCCCAATCCATAATAAAAATCCATTTTCCTTTGTAAAATCGAATTTTATATTATTTCATTTTACCAAAGGCTTGCCCCCCTCATTGCTTATTCCCATTGCATCGGAGAAAATCTATTATGCGATACACCGCCCCGATCTTCCCGATTCCGATTGCGATTCCCACGGGCCCCACTTTAAAAATCCCTCCGCTCCTTCATACAAAATCACCTTTTCCCTTTGTAAAAGCGCCTAAGACATTTTTATTCATTTTTCACTATCCCTTTGGCTTGTTCTATTATTCCATCGGACCTATGCCAATCGCATCGGACATTTGCCTCCTCTCCATACTTCGACTCCCTTTCCCCTTCCGATCTCGATTGCGATGATACCATTGCATGCCATGTTTTAAATGCTCCATTTTATATTATATCCCCTCTACCCATTGTTCCGATTGCGATGCGGACCCCGCCTCCTCTCCCTGCGTTCCCATTAACTCAAAATGAGTTTTTCCCTTCACTGAGGCATCATTTCATTTTATTTTCAAAGGTATTAATATTCCAAGTCAGTTTTCTTCAAAAGGACAAAAACAATGAAAGACAATTGAAGGACCGAGAGTTAAAATAAAATAGAGATTTCTATAGCAGCATAGAAAAAGGGATTTGCTCCTCAAATCGCCTATTTATTATTCAACATTGAAATTGTGAAATCTGCCAAAATGGTCAAATGTATTGTTGTCTCTTATTTTTAGGGGTAGATTGTTGGTTCTCTTTTCTATCTTCAAAATTTAGTTCTTGAGCTGTTAAAACAACTCCCTTTTTCTGTGGATCTATGTTCCCACAAATCTGGTCTATTTAATGTAATTGAAAATCATTTGTAAAGCAGTCTGAGAGTCTGTAATTCAGAAGTAGGGGAATAGTGTGGATAGAATGCTCTGCGCTCCATTGTACAGTTTGACAGGGAATTAATAAGAGATGCAACTCTGATTTGTGGGATCCATGTGGTATGAGATTTAGCATTTGTTTCTCTCCTTTGTTTCATATGTTAATTGTTATGTTTCGCCTCTCATCCATAAACATTTTCTTTTGAATACTTTCAAGATAGAAAGGTAGAATCCAGTTTATATGCTCTTCCTTGGGAAATAATTCATAATCTGTGTTTTTCTTCTATTTGAAAAAGATCCATTTATTGTGCCCTTTTCATCTCCTCACCAGTCTTTCCATTTCATCCTTATTTTACCTTAATTGCTAAAATTTCCTGCCTATCTTGCCCCATGAAATACCCTGTATCCTGATTTAATTCCCCAGTTTCAACTGTCCCATTTTATCCCATACATCCCTGAAAAATTCGTTTATTTATTAAAATTCTTTCCCATCATTATACCTAGCCTAAAATCAGTTTATATTTGTACTTTGTTGAATATATTTCACGGAGAGAGCCCTATCCTGACCTTTAGGGCTAGCTACAAGGTTGAGTGTGGTTTAGATGTTACCCTGTTTTGCCCTTTTTCAGCCTGGGTTCCAATTCGGGTGCTAACAGTGGGGTACACAAATAATGAAATATTGTATGCATTGTTGTAGAGAGGGAAAATTGCTTAATTATGCAGAAGGCATTCTCTATATGGCATTTTGATTTGAAAGCATTGTTCACTGCAATGAATCAGAGCACACAAATTTATTCCTCCTTCGTCGAGTAGGAAACTTACAGATGGAAAGAGTTTTGCCCTTATCGTCTTGTTTGACCGCAAATGGCAGGCACGTTTACAAAAAATACAAAAGCTTGTGGAGGATATCATGGTGAAGCTCAACAATGGTGAATACTATGAATTGCGGGTATTTATGCCTCTAGAACACCTCATTCTCATATATGACATTTTCTTGGGTTGCTCCACCGCAGTGGCAACCAAATTCGGCATCCTCGGGAAGAACAAAGGAACCGTGCACACCAATTATTACACTATGGGAACTGGTGATCTAGATATTTTACTTCAAGGATGCATACATAATAGCATTTAAAATATCATGTAACCAAGTTACATTTACACATAAAATAAGAGGAAATTCAAAGCAACCATGAGATCAAAGGCACACAAACAAGTTGATAACAGAGTTCACCCAGTGTGGGCTATGTATCCGGACCCTGCTTAATGTGGGGAGGCCTCTTTCATTAACTGGTAGTGAAATAAAATTACAAGAAATTACAAAATGACACCTTATACATCCACTTCTGGGGATGGCCTAAAATTATAGACCCATGTTGAAGAAATAGACTGCACGGTTGGATTACTAGCGAAAAATCGTGAAAAATGACTATATATAGGGCCCTGTTATGTGTTGGTGACCTCTGGGGCTCTAGGGAATATTTTAGATTCCCTAAAATATTCTCAAGGAATTTGTCTCGAAAAGGGCACCCAAGTGGGGTGCCAATTCGGCTCTGGTTTCCTTGCATGCTCTGAAATTTGGCCTTCATCGCTCCATGTGTCCTCCTCCCTCGCCATTAGGTTTGAAGTTATTTGAATAAGAGTGAGTGGGCGAACCTATCAAAGGTCGCCACCAATGACCCAATGGTAACACGTCGGATTTAGGTCCATGCGACCCAGTGTCAACCTCAACTTGTGAAGATTCAATGGTTTGGGCGTGTTTTTTTTTTTTGGAATAGAGTTCAGAATGACAGCATTGTCAGATTGATAGGCGGACCCGCCGAACGGTTTCGACTCCCACCATTAAATTATATATATATATATATCGCAAACCATTTCCCGTTGGCCAGCTGATTGGCGGGGTTTGAATGCCCACGGACTGGTATGTTTAAATTTAAAAAAAAAATCTCGCTAGTTTGGTTTCCCACTGATTTTTTAGCGGTCTCTGAAGATTTTAAACATGCGAAAAATTCGTCATCGCCAACCACAGAAAAGGTCCAAATTGTATCATCCTTAATAAAATCTGATGATGCTAACTGGGTGCCACATGGAAAGCTCTGGTTGGTTCATATGACTGACTGGGCTGTTGATCACGCTGCTGACGTCACTTGCCACATGTCGTCGCCTGATTGGCTATAATCCATGTGTACGGCCACGCCACCCTGTTGACGTCAAAATCCATATTGTTAATGTCATCATGCCAAGTGTCACCTGTGGGTCCTTCTTGCAAAAATTTTAGTTGTTTCCAAAAAACTTCAACGGGCCGTAACTTCTTCATATGATGTCGTGTTGAGGTGTCGTTCACGTCGTTGGATTCAAAACAACAAGATATTTGATTTGAGACTAGTTTTGTTTCGTTTTGAAGACTTTGAAAGTTTGTATTTTTAGGACCCTCCTACATCATTCCTCCCCACTAATGAGATTTCGGGCCGCCAAAAGCTTTATCAGTGAATTGGAAAGTGAGGGAATTTCCCTCTCACTTTCTCCTATTCAATCCAACATGCCTTACTTTGAAGAATTCCGTTGAAACCAATACAAAGGTACTCCAAGTCTCCCTGTCATGAAGTCCTGGTTCCTATGTAAAGAATGATATCTTCATGTAGTTTGTCCAAGTATTCAGGTGCAAAATCATCCACTGTAGGAACCTGTACAACCTCTTTAGTGTCCATGATCAAAGGAGGCTCATAAAGCTTCAAGTTTTCAACGTTCACCATTTAGTACATCTACATGTTTGTTGGAAAATCAAGAAGAAAAGCATTGTCTCCAATCTTCTCTAATATGGTGAAAGGACCATATCATATTGGTATCAGATTATTTCCTTCCCATTTCATTATTTCTTTGTTGACGTGGAGCTGCACCCTGTCTCCAACCTAAAATTGGTGATCAACCCGGTGGTTGTCATGTCGAGCCTTGTATTAAGCTTGAATTTTCTCCAATTTCTCCTGAACTGATTGGTGAATCATCTGAATTCACTGAGTAAACTTTTGTGCTTTGTCCCTGTCATTTTCCTCACTGGAATCTTCATCTCTCCCAAAGACCATGTCTAAGGGATCCTTTGAAAAATATCCAAATCATGTCTCAAATGTTGGGCTCTGAGTGGATAAATGCACAACCCTGTTGTATGCATGTTGTAAATAAGGAATTTTCTTGTCCCACAACTTGGCATGCTTGCCACAATATCCCCGAAGTATATGTATCATTGTGCGGTTGACAAACTTTGTTTTCCCGTTGGTCTGCAGATGAAATTATTTACTCCTCTTCAGATTGGTGTCCATCATTCTCCACAAAATTGTCTAGAACTCTCCAAGGAAACGAGAGTCCCGATCAGACACAATGGATGTGGGCATCCCATAGTGAACCCATACAAATTGGAAGAACAAATGAGTAGTCTACTCTGCAGTGATCTTCTTTTTACAAGGCATTAAGACACACATTTTACCAAAACGATCCACAATGACATACAAATAGTCATGACCTCTCCTAGAAAAAGGAAAACTGCCAATAAAATCCATTAAGACACTTTCCCATGGATGACTCATAACAGGGAGTGGTGTGTAGAACCCATATTTTCTATTAGTGGGCTTGCAAAATGAACACAATGCACATCTAATTACATATCCTGTTACAATTTTTTTTCATTTGAGGCCAATAACAAAACCTATGCAAATGACAAAATTTTTTCCCTACAATAAAATGAGCTGACACAAGAGAGGTATGTGCCTTTATGATTACATGTATTCTTTCATTGGCTGGGATAAAAAGTTTGCCAAGATGGTGCAACAATTTTCCCTGCAAATGGTAATTATCTACTTGCTATCCATGAGTCAGCTTTGGATAAATCTCCTTAAAATATTCATCATCAACATATTGTTAAACATAACTTTCAAAATATAAATAATCATTTTGAAAAACAATAGATGCGGAAATAGGAGGGAGAGAGAGCATTTATTTGCCATTTTGTTGCTAGTGCCGTTCGTGTACTTTATTACCAAATGAAATTGTTGAAGGAACCCCATCCATCTAAAATGACGTGCTTGTTGAAGCTTGGTTTGCGACTAGAGGTACTGCAAGGGCTGGTGATCTATGTGAATGATGAGCTCCTTTCCAATCAAATAGTGCTTCCACTTCTTCACACTTTAAACCAAGGCATACAACTCCTTTTCATATGTTGGATAGTTCACAACATCTTGGGAGAATGTCTCTGAATGGAAACATACAGGTTTCCTTTGTTGCATCAACACGGCTCCCATGGCATACCCATTGGCATCTGTCTCGATCTCAAAATGTTGTTGGAGGTCAGGTAAGGCCAAAACTAGTGCGGTACTAATCTTCTCTTTCAGTGTATCCAAGGCTTTATGTTGCTTTCCTCCCCACTGAAAGGTCTGCTTCACACTTGTCAATGAATGTAATGGGAATGCAATGACGAAGAAGTTAGCAATGAACCTTCTCGAGTATTTTACTACACCCCAAAAGCTATGAACCTCAGTAACATTGGTGGGCTTAGGCCACTTTATAATCACATCAAATTTAGAAGTATATATTTTTAATTTTCCACCTCCAATAATGTGTCCCAATTAAACCAAAGAGGTCTTACCAAATTCACACTTATACATTTTGACATGCAATTTTTCTTTTTGCAAAACATCAAGCCCATTTTTAACATGAATCACATGATCTTCCCATGTTCTACTAAAAATAATAATTTCATTAAGATACAAAAGTACAAAATCATGAAGAAAAGGTCGGAAAATGTCATTCATCACCCTCATGAATGTGGTCAGAGCATTGCACAGTCAAAATGGAATCACCAACCATTCAAACAACCCCTGTTTTGTCTTGAATGCAATCTTCCATACATCTTCTTCTGCAATCCTTACATGATGATAGCCATTGCCCAAAATATGATGATTGAAAAGAAGGAGAAGGAAACTATACTACAAGACACTTTGAATGAGAAGATGAAGGGACACCAGATTACAACAACAACTGATGATCAAGATCATAATGAAGAATCCCTGCGTTCAAGCTTTATGGAGGAGGAAGAAGAAGAGCATGCACCATATTTCAATAAGACACAAAGACACCATCATAAAGAGTGGTTTGACATTGCTACATCATCATTGAGTCCATGTCATCAATATCATGTCACGTCATTTCAAAGTGTCATATAAGGCATCATTTTCCACATCATTTGTGGATATGATTATTTTATTTTTAATATATGAGAAATTTAATGAAGAGTGGAAGTGCAAGAGTCATCTATAGAATGTGAAATGTCATGAAGAAGTCGAAAGGTCATATGGAAATCAAAGGGTCGTGAGAATAGTATAAAAGTCACAAGGGAGGTGAAGAGTCACCCCATTTGTTATATATACACCCTCATAGCTCAAGCAAAGAAATTTTCACCTTGGCTCCTCCCACCTGGCATTATAGAGGAAGATAGTTCTTTTGGAGGAGCAAGTGGTAGCTCTAACACTCCACTATTGGAGCTAGTGGTGTTCATTATACCGATGTATCTTGGAACATTTTCTTAATATTTGAAGCTCATTAAGCCAACACACTTTCATGTGTATGTTGCAAATGTTGTAAGACTATTCTTTGAATGTTTGTGATATATGTTGTTTTCATTTGTGCTAAAGAAATTGAACTATTTCAGTGGCTTTGGTGCTTCTCTTGTTGAAGGACTGTTGTACTTGTTTTAACAATTGTTGCTTCTATGTGAACTATTTCTCTGGTTGATCAACGATTCATTCATATATATATGCTCATGTGTTTTTATTAGATTAGTACTATTACTCTTCTCTTAAAGGCTCACTTTTGTTTCCCCTCGAGTGAAAGAACCTTGATACATTATGCAACTGAACATTCCACAAGGAATACTCACTTGTTCATTCAAAAGTACATGTATATTACTCTCTTGTGTTGACCATCGCAACCAAGGAAAATCTATAATAAAAATGGTAGTCGAGCCTTATTTTTGGAGGGGCTCCTATACCCAATGGTGTGAAGTCTAATTGGCACTTCTCATCAGGGATACCCCCCTTGCATGTTGGCGAGATCCAACAGTGTCAACAACATAAAACCTTAGCTCCTCAAACATACAGAATTGTAAACCTTGACACATATCCTCTAATATAGTCCAATAACATTGTTCAATAATAACAACAATTCTGCTCAACAGTAAGCCCTAGCTCAAATTCTAGCAGCACATCAACCTACTCAAAATCTTATCATCAAGCAAAACCTCAAGACTTATGCTTTATGATTGTTCTCTTACGAATTCGTAATTGTAATGTTTTTTTCTGAAATACAATTTGAACTAAAATTATTCCACAAAACTCCCAAAACCAAAAATTAAATTATTTGTTCTACAAAATGGTCCATTCAAACTGCATTCTACAAAATTCCCCTTTCTCGTGATGATTTTACAAATTGTACTTCTCATTCTCTTGATTAATCAAGAAAATGAAATTTTGAAATAAAAAAAAGATATGACCATATGACCATATGGGCAACCAACTACTTACGGATTAGTGAATTCAATATCTGAAGACACGTAATGTTATGCTCTCATACTTTTATGTAATAATAAATTTGACACCAAAAGTGGATGATGATACCTCGGCCTACTATGCAACATATGTAAGCAATGGTAATGCCATGTAGCGCTTGGTAATCTGGAACTTTACTGTCGAATTCTCGACTTCCACTATATCATAACCAAGATATAAATTCATGCTCGACTTCCACTATATCATAACCAAGATATAAAGTCATGCATCTGTTGAATATAGTCGAACCCAAGACAGAAAGGTATTTCAACTTCGTGGCTCGAGAGTGTAAAGTTGCAAAGGCATGCTCGAGACTGCACCTTCGTATTTCTGAGCCAAATGACTGCAAGAATTGCCCAGAGATTTTGTACAAGAAAAATCCAAAACATTTCCTCAAACAAAGCCAAACTCAGAGTATGTTTGAATGCAGTCATTGTTTAGAGTATGAGCTAATTCTTCAAAAATCTTCCAATATGGTCAGCTTGACTTCCTTTTAGCAGGTTCATGAATATATATATTTTCTTTAATCTTCAGGTCACTAATGCAAGCCACTGTATATATATGTGTCACATGTAGAGAACATTAAATCCTGAGTCACAGTGATTTTGACATTCGTTATTTGTAGCTTGATTCTTGGCACGGGTGTCTTCCTTGGGTCTGATACAAAAACACATATAGTAACATGCCGAAAGAGTAGTGAAATAGATTCTCTAGAAACGCGAGTTGAATATAAGCCAAAATGAAACTTATTATTAATATTGTCATACAATTTTATTGAAATTCGATGAATTTTGATGCCAGATGTTGGTGCAATTAGGCTGCAGTGAAAATATTTCCAGAATAAGCTTTAAATGATGTCACAGATCTGAGCCGCAGGTCAATAACAGTCTTTAATCATCCCTTGGTCTTCTTTGAGACTATATTAGGCAATCACCTCTTCTTCGTTGGTCTGCAAAAAACTTTTATGCACCGAATTTGTAGTCGAAACTTCAAATGCTATGTTGCTCATGGATCTATTGTAATGGAATAATAGTATGACTATAGAGAATAGTATTTTTCAGAGCCAAGGCCAACATTCGCTAGCCTTTAGTGATGTTTGCTCAAAATTTAAAGCCCTGGAGGGTTGAAAACAATTCTTTGGTCTGGTCCAATAATATTCAGAGATAAAAAAACTTGTACTTGGTTGATGAGACTGCAATAGAAATCCATAAACCCAAGTCCCAAACTTAAAAACAAAAACCAAAGTCCCAAGCCAGTTGAATGATGCTCCCTTTATCCACAGGGTCAAGACAAAAATTGCAGAGCTAGATTACTCAAGAAATATTCGTCAAGTTCATACATTAGGAGGTGAGATCAATGCCTTTTTATAATTATTTGGAGGGGCTCCTATAAGCATTCAAATTCCTATTTTGGAGTGTGACCACTTCTGAAATTCCTATTTTGGAGTGTGACCACTTCTGAAATTCAATGTATTGATGGAATAAACCCTTCTGAGGGATTTTAAATTTTGATTTTAAAAACAAAACCCTCACATGTCTTTGTAATAAACATTTTACCACAAGATGTATTATTTTAATTTTTTGAGAGGATCCTTATCACTTATCCATTTGATTTGACCAAAGAGGATTTGCCACAACATTGTCCTTTGTGAGTTTTTGCCCAGAAATTGGCTCCTTCATTTTCAAACAAACATAACTCACAATTTGTGAAGGCTCTTGTGGTGAAACATATACCACTGAAATCAGCTTGACGAGAATGAGAAGATTCTAATGATGATGATCATGAGGTCAATTTCACTACTCTTCCTATTCAAAAACCACGATGAATGCGGGGCTACTAGGCTTTCCATCCATCCTTCAATTGGAGCTTCCAAATGATGCAATCTAGACAAATATTAATAGCGTTCATTAACATACGTTGGCATCAATTATAATACCATTCAACAATGAGAATTGATGGCAATAGAAATTGGTATCTCCCCTTGGGCTCTTTTTGACTTCTAATACAAGTTTTCACTATCTCCTAAAATGTCCTTGAAATATCTAAACTTATTCACTAGTGCCCCCATGAGGAGGGCCATGTTACAAGACATGTCAAAAACTTTCTCTTGCAACCTCACAAATCTCTCTTCTACTGCATATGAGGTTAGTTATGACTGGATTATAAACCCTTCTGAGGGTTTTTAAATTTTGATTTTGATTTTTCTTTTAAAAACAAAACCCTCACATGTCCTTGTAATAAACATTTTACACAAGATGTATTATTTTAATTTTTGGAGAGGATCCTTATCACTTATCCATTTGATTTGACCAAAGAGGATTTGCCACAACATCATCCTTTGTGAGTTTTTGCCCAGAAATTGGGTCCTTCATTTTCAAACAAACATAACTCACAATTTGTGAAGGCTCTCGTGGTGAAACATATACCACCGAAATCAGCTTGACGAGAATGAGAAGATTCTAATGATGATGATCATGAGGTCAATTTCACTACTCTTCCTATTCAAAAACCACGATGAATGCGGGGCTACTAGGCTTTCCATCCATCCTTCAATTGGAGCTTCCAAATGATGCAATCTAGACAAATATTAATAGTGTTCATTAACATATGTTGGCATCAATTATAATACCATTCAACAATGAGAATTGATGGCAATAGAAATTGGTATCTCCTCTTGGGCTCTTTTTGACTTCTAATACAAGTTTTTACTATCTCCTAAAACGTCCTTGAAATATCTAAACTTATTCACTAGTGCCCCCATGAGGAGGGCCATGTTAGAAGACAGGTCAAAAACTTTCTCTTCCAACCTCACAAATCTCTCTTCTACTACATATGAGGTTAGTTATGACTAGATTATAAACCCTTCTGAGGGTTTTTAAATTTTGATTTTAATTTTTCTTTTAAAAACAAAACCCTCACATGTCCTTGTAATAAACATTTTACCACAAGATGTATTATTTTAATTTTTGGAGAGGATCCTTATCACTTATCCATTTGATTTGACCAAAGAGGATTTGCCACAACATCATCCTTTGTGAGTTTTTGCCCAGAAATTGGGTCCTTCATTTTCAAACAAACATAACTCACAATTTGTGAAGGCTCTCGTGGTGAAACATATACCACCAAAATCATCTTGACGAAAATGAGAAGATTCTAATGATGATGATCATGAGGTCAATTTCACTACTCTTCCTATTCAAAAACCATGATGAATGCGGGGCTACTAGGCTTTCCATTCATCCTTCAATTGGAGCTTCCAAATGATGCAATCTAGACATATATTAATAGCGTTCATTAACATACGTTGGCATCAATTATAATACCATTCAACAATGAGAATTGATGGCAATAGAAATTGGTATCTCCTCTTGGGCTCTTTTTGACTTCTAATACAAGTTTTCACTATCTCCTAAAACGTCCTTGAAATATCTAAACTTATTCACTAGTGCCCACATGAGGAGGGTCATGTTACAAGACAGGTCAAAAACTTTCTCTTCCAACCTCACAAATCTCTCTTCTACTGCATATGAGGTTAGTTATGACTGGATTCATCTACCATGGATAAGGTTTTATGACTTCCTTCTTAATCCATTTTTCATTCCACAACTTCTAACAAATACCCCAAAGAAAATTTCTTTAAATAACTTTATGTTACAACCTTTGTATGATGAAGTTGTAAGTCTTCACAATATTTTCATGTATATGTTTGCCTCACATTTATAGGGACAAAAACAAACTTGCAAATGGGATCTAAAAAACCAAAGTCCAATTGGAATGAGGAAACTAGGTCATTTATATAGTCAAGAATGGAAATTCAACTAAATATAACCATGACTCTTGGATTTGACATCTTAATTCTCAATTTGTATCATATTTTTATGTACAAATAGTGGAAATTTCTTGCAAATGGGATCTAAAAAACCAGAGTCCAATTGGAATGAGGAACCTAGGTCATTTATATAGTCAATAATGGAAATCCAACTAAATATAACCATGACTCTTGGATTTGACATCTTAATTCTCAATTTGTATTATATTTTTATGTACAAATAGTGGAAATTTCCAAGACTTATGTGTGGATGGTTGATGTAATTTTTTTATATTACTTTATGTTTTTTAAGAAAAAATACAGATGTAACTCTTGAGGTATAGTTTTCAATTTTTAGCTATAGGAGAAAAGGACATAGGAATGTCAAGATAATGGCTTAAATGCACTACTAATACCATGGGCATTTGACTATGCATTTTTGTTTATTTAATAAAAATACATTTTTCTTGCATTCTGAAAAATTAATTGTGAATTGTGATTAATTTTTAGTTCAAATTAATTAAATACATGAATTTATTAAATTTAGATTATTATTATTATGGTAGTTAAACACTAAGCCTACAATAATGTGCATTTTCATTTTTACTTTGTATGTATATATATATATATATATATATATATATATATATATATATATATATATATATATATATATATATATATATATTCCTCTTAGTAAAAAAATGGTCATCGACTTTGGGGGTTTAATATGTTTCTAGCACTCCTACATGACTAGGCCTCGAGTCATTGGTCCTATATCACAATTCTGAAGCTTCCCGGCCTCTTTTCTCCCTATCTTGATGGCTTTCGACATCGGCCTCCACTCCCTGCCTCACTTTTTCCTTCTTGTTGGATGTTTATCCCATTTAACCTCTTGCTCCTCACCTGACACATTCGCTCCTCCTCACTGGTGATGGATTCATACTTAGACATGATAGATTACTCTAATAGCCTAGATCACCAATATATTTTCGCACCTGAGATGAGTATGATCAGGCTTACCCTGACCCTTCAACCTTAGATCCATGTGTCACTTTTACTTCTATGTCATTTCATCCTCATTAATCTCATAGATTTATCAGCTCCTGTGCCCCTTAGGATGCTCACCCACATGTCCTCACTTACCTCCCCCATCACCAACCAGGAAGCCACTTTCCCCATATTCTCCATCTTCTCCCCTATCATGCCACATTATATTTCATGAAAGGAGGAAATATCCAGGAACCATAGGGTCTCCCTATCAAATTTTACGTGGGCTTCCATGACTTAATTAAGGATGAGTTACTCAAGGTGGTTCAATAATCCCAATGTTCAGGGAAAATATCTGAAGCATTAAAATTCAACTTTCTTGCTCTCATTCCCAAAAAAATTTTTGAGGCAACGTTTGACGAGTTTGGACCCATATCCTACTGTAATGTTATCTACAAGATTATATCTATATTTATATTCCGTGCATTAAATCCGTCTTCAGTGAGTTCATTTATGAGGAGAAATTTGGATACCTGCATGGCAGACAAATTCATGTTGTGATCTCTATTGCATAAGAGACCCTCCATTTCATCAAATCCTAAAGTTCTCTTCCTTTTCTCTCAAGTTAGATCTTTAAAGGCCTTTGACATAGTTATCGGTCTTTCCTACTATTTGTTTTTCACAAGCTTGGTATGGGGCTTCAAACTATAAACTAGATCATGGGGTGCCTAATTCCTACTTCCTTTGTTTCCTTGATCAATGGCTCTCCAACTTTCTGTAGAGCCACCTGAGGCCTTCGACATGGTTACCCCCTCTCCTTATCCCATTTCTTCTTGTCGCTAAGGCTCTCAGTACCATACTTAAGGAAGCCAAATTTGAAAATCATATCAAATGTATTGAATTGGTTCCGCTCCTACAGATTCGTCACCTCCTCTTCATTGACGACATCCTCATTTTTTCAAATGGCTCCCCTAAATTCCTCCTCACCCTTAAATATTCCCTTTCCCAGTTTTTTCTTGCTATTGGTATGCAAATAAACCATTCCAAATATTTCCTTATCCCTTATCGTCTTCCTACACAAGCTACACATAGTCTTAATAAAATATTCCCCTATTTTTCCTCCTCATTAGACAATTTTTTCAAATACCTCGACTTCTTCCTTAAACCTTTGAGGAATCGCTTTACTGCTTGGCTTTGGTTATTCCAAAAGGTAGAAACCTATATTAATTTATGGGCTAACAAAATTATCTCTCTAGGGGAGGCAGAGTTATTCTTATCAAGGTTGTCCTGAAATCATTCTATTCTAATGGTGTCCAATCTCATATGTTTCAAAGGGAATCCTTACAAAAATCATAAAATATTATATCCATTTTCTTTCGACAGGAGATAAACATGTTGTGGAAATCCCACTTGTTAAATGGGCAACTTGACATTACCAAATCCTTGGGCGTCGGGGTTTCAAGAACGTATACACTTTTAGCAAGGCTATGACAACTAGAATCTGCTAGGGACTAGCACACAACACATCTCTTTTGGGTAACAGTCTCAAAGAAAAATATCTTTCTCATGCTTCCTTCTCATACTAGTTTCATCTTCCTATAAATTCTCCTAAAGGATCAAATACTTGGAAATCCCTTATTCTATCCTTCCCACTTATCAATTCCTAAAGTTTTGAGAGTTGCTGATGGTCAATATATTAAAGTGGGCCTTGATCCTTGGCTAGGAGCAATAGAAGACTCTACCCTATCAAACTCCCTCATAAATAGACTACACAACTTAGGGACCTACACACTTGTGGACACCAAGGGTCAATATCCACAAGAATAGGGTGTGGTAGGATTTTTTTTCCAATGCGAACCTAACATGCCATGAAGCTTATGAATGGAAAAAATACATAATACTTATAACATCCAATTTCATCACACTGAAGGATGAGGTAGGAGATGACCTAGTATGGTCAAAGAACCCCAAAATGGCCCGAGAATTCACAACAAAATTGGGATATGAAGCCAGCATGGAACACAAATTTTCTAACCCCAAACATTAGTCGTTGCATCATTTATGAAAATTGCATGCTCCACTAAAATGCAAATTAACCTTTTGGTTGGATTTATCAAACAAACTTGTTCTTTGGGATAATCTCAACAAAAGAGTATGGTAAGGACCTAGTTTTTTCCCTTTATGCAAAGCAAGAAGTGAGAATGTCCCTCACTTGTTTCTATCTTACTCCTATACAAGTCAGATCAGAGTAGCAACATTTCAAGAATTGGACATAAATTTTCATTGGACAAGACCGAGACGAGAAGATAGGTTTAAAGCTTGGAAAATTAACACAAAAAATGAGTGTTATAAAGTATTTACATGCATCCTTATAAACTGCATATGGTCGGATAGAAAGAATAAAATTTTCAACTCGAGGGACATCCCTACAAAGGTTACAACATGATTGGATACAAAACTCTAACATGAATATAACGTGGGGCCAAAGTCTCTAAATCCATGAATTCCTACAATGCCCCCACTCACAAAAGCCATTCCATGGGTTTTTTGAGGGTCTAGCCAAGGAATTCTTCTTGGGTGTGGAGTGGGTGTGGCGTTATTTCTTTCCTATTCTACAAGTATAAAGGTAAGATATGCACTTGGAAGAGGCACCAACAACTGACCAAAAATTATAACCCTTCGAACACTACTGAAAGTAGATTATCTAAAAAGAGTAAAATCACTTCAAATCATGGGAGATTCAAAACTTTCAATTGATTGGGAAAACACAAAGATCACAACTGAGAATATATATTTGCAACAAATTCTACATGATATACGAGACACCTTTTCCTCTGACTGGTTATCTTTCACTATATCCTACGAGTGCTAAACAACACAACACATAGACTATCAAAAGAAACTTTCAAATTGTTAGTTAGAACCTTTGTTGTTTCTGATTTTATGGATGGTGTGGAACATGGTTGGATGGTCATCCATGTCTAAACACATCAACTCCTCAATCTTCCAACACAATTCACAGTCACAAATAATCACAAGTTTTATTTATGAAAAATTAACAAGATTATACTTTGTTGTTCAACACGCAGATAACTCTAGATCAATCGCAGTAAAAGGGAACAAAAATAAACTCCACAAGGAAAAGAACAACTACTATGTACAATCACTTTATGATTGTATTTACGAATATTTATTTACATTTTGAAACACGAGAGATCAATCCTGAAAATTTTAGATAGTCCACATATATATATATATATATATATATATATATATATATATATATATATATATATATATATATATATATATATATGTGTGTGTGTGTGTGTGTGTGGACTATCTAAAATTTTCAGGATTGATCTCTCGTGTTTCAAAATGTAAATAAATATTCGTAAATACACTCTCTCTCTTACGAATATAACAATCATCTTCTCATTGAATACACACATACACTTTTATTAATTAAAACCACTCAATTGTTTATCAATTAAATTTATAATTATGATCCATGTAATAACTAAACCTTTAAAATCCCTTCTAATCTATATAAGTGATTTAATATAAAATATTAATTAAATTTTGATTTATATTCTCTAAATTTATAAGTCTATACATTTAATTTATATAATTTAAAAAAACCAATGAGTTAATCTTTTATTTCATTCGATTTTAAATTTATATCTCACTAATTGTGATTATATTGCAATTTTTTGTTGTAGAAATTTCATAATCAAAAGCAGAGGAGGAAGTGATTGATAAATTGGAGCCATGCTACTTCTAGACTATTGACCATGTAACTAAATAGGTTATTGCAAGCATAACTTATTCATCCCCAACCTTAAAATTGGTGAGAAATTAATAGTTGTGAAGATTTCTTAATTATTCTAAGAGTGAAGGTTAGGGTTTTATGTCAATAGAGTTTCTTAGCACATTGTTGTTGAGGTTTCTACCTATTCATTTCCATATGGGATATCATTTGAAGCACTCACCACATTGTAGATCTTATTCTCATGTAAGCCTATAATCTTTAAATAATGATACATGTGTGGCACCTCACATCACAAAATAACCTTGTGATTCTTGTAATGCTTGTGGTTAAGTTATTTGGGCTTCGTGGATGTACGATGGTGTAGGGGTCATGGGAGTTCGAAATATTGGTGAGGACCTTGCTCACTTATTTGGATTTTAAGTTCATCTATCACTCTTGTAATGAATTTGGTTGTGTAAATGAACCTCTTAATTGCTTGAATAACTTGAATTAATTAAAAGTGGTCATACTTTTGGTGAATAACTTGTAGGGTGGCTAGCATTTTCATAGTCTTTATAACTTTTACAAGAATTTTTTGACAAATTTTAATCATTGTCAATAAGATATGGGAATATTTGAAGTTGGCACAAACTCTAATTTTCCTTTATGTAGGGAGATCCAAGCTAAGGATTCCATAGTGCAAGAAAATCATTTGTGAGACATAATATTTGCACATGCGTGAGAGAGTAGAAGGTTTTTGTAACAGTGTCAAATAGACGAGTTATAACGGTTGTAAGTAGGAGGAGAGAATTCAAGTGCTTGAAGAAAAAGTACGAGAAACACATTAGAGAAGAAAGATCTCGAAAATTTCTACAATCCCATTCCCTTTCTTATTAGGCGGACCTTCACAATGGGTGATCTCTACTTTCATCAAGGTGGTTTTTATTTGCATGAGAAAGGATTGTGTTTATCATATAGGACCATTTCCATGTCATCATAATCTCCATGGATGGATAAAAGCTTCATCATATATTAAATCAAGAAGTGATATAAAGGTGTAAATGCATTTTTCTTCTCTTTTTGAGGAGGGTCCTTGTGCTATTGTAGCACAAATAATTGGGAGTGGGCTAACCATTCGACAGAATGGCCTTGGTTTTTGTGCAGCCGGCGACCGACAAATCCATCCAACGAGTCCCTCTAGCGAACGCTCCTCACCGTCTACGTCTATCTCCATCCTGCGATGTTACCGTTAATGTGCCCCGTCAACTGTCCCCGTAACGGGCTAACCATCCCCGTTTCCAGCCACCCTTGCGTACGCCCACACGAGCTGTCACGTGGGCTCGCGCAGCCGGTTTGGAGGGCTGAAGTGACACATTCACAAATTTGAACCAAATGACTCGCTCAGGAGTAATGACTACTAGCTACCAGAGCTGCAGAGTTGCTGCCCAAATCCCATTTCAAATTTATGCATCCACAGCTTCTCCTTATTCATTTCGTCGACCACCATTCTGTCGAGAGCATTTTTGCATTCCGTCAAGAGCAGAGCAGAGCAGTAGCAGTAGAACAGAGCAGAAAAGAGCAGAGCAGAGCAGAACAAAGCCCCTGGTTCTTTCTTATCAACAGAGCAGAACAAAGCAGAGTAGTAGCAAGGTAAGTAATTTTTCCTCCTTTTTATTTGACGGAATGGCCTTCTTTTTATAACTCGCTGTTACCTGCAAATTTTGTTTTTGAGAAATGGCGGCATCTCGCCGTTGCAGTAGCGGCAACTCGCTGTTGCAGTAGTAGCAACAGTGAGTTTCCGCCACTGTAACAGTGTATTGCTGCAAGAAACTACTGTAAATTCCAGTTTTTATTTATATGAACAAAATTGCAAACTACATTTTTTATTTATTTCGTAGAGAGCGGCAACTCGTTGTTGCAGTAGTGGCAACAACGAGTTGTCGTGAATGTAAATTTAAATTTTGAGTAGTGGTAGAAACAACGAGTTGCCGCCACTATAACATTGTGTTATTACCGCTGTAACTACTCGCTGTTGCAATTGCGGAAACACACTTATAGTGGCGGCAACACACTTACAGTGGCGGCAACAGCGAGTTGTCGCTACTGCACAAAATTAAAATTTACACCGGTGGGAACACACTGTTACAGTGGCAGCAACTCGCTGTTACCGCCTCTGTAAGTGTGTTTCCGCAACTGAAATTAATTAAATTTTTATTTATATTGCAAACTTCATTTTGTCTTTATTTTGTAGAGAGAGCGATATTTATTTTGTATCTTCTTGTTTTGCAGATGGTTGCAAAATGGGTCCTGGCTATCTAGATATGGTGCCATCCAAACCCTGGGAATGCACGGATAAGGTTCGTGCTTCACAATGAATCCCTTAGCCAAGTTTATCAAAATAGTAGACAAATACCTGGGATTACAACGAACAATGAGGCATACTATCATGCATTGATAGAGGGCCTCACAACTGCATGGAGTTATGGTGCAAATGACATTGTCACTTACACTAACTCCAAGCTAATCATCAACCAGATGAATGGAATCTACCAAGTTAGAAGACCTAACCTAAAGCCCCTTCACCAGCAAGAAAAACCCATTGCTGCACAATTCCACGGTTTTGAGATTATGTACCAATCTAATGTCCAAAGGGTATGTGATTCAATACTTTTTGAAACAACATCTAAAGGACATGGATGTGGTAGAATTGTGGAGCCAACATGTGCTCCAATTGTTATTGATAGGCATCATTATAGATTGCCTATTAATGAATGGATTATTGCTGTGATTGGGATTGGGGTTATTATGGGGGGAGTAATATTATTGTGTTCATCTTTTTTGAGATAGATTGGAGCAACCTAATCTCCATCATTTTTGTATGAGCTGTTTTTTATAGATGGCCTCACTATTTTTTGGTTTTATATGTGATGGATGCTTTTATTTTCTGTATTTATGAAAATCATTGTTTAATTTATTTTCAGTTTATATGTAGTAAAATTAATTTGGGATTGTATGTCATTTAATAAGTTTTAGGTGGTGCTCATAATTATATAACTCTAAATGCAAGATTTATGAAGTGCGACAAATTCTTATCAAATTAATATGTTAAAATTATACTTCTCAATGATTATGTAAATAAAATCATATTTGAAATTTATCTTTTGAAAAATAAATGTCATATTGATTTCCATACAAGTAGAAGTGAGTTACTAGTTTTAATTAAAACTATATCTCATACCAAGGATGACTATTTTTAGTTAAAACTATATCTCATACCAAGGATGACTATTTTTAGTTAAAACTATATCTCATACCAAGGATGAATATATCTCATAAGAAGCTGCCTTGAGGCTATAACAAACCTCATCAACAATTCTAAAATCAAATTTTTTAAAAATAAAAATAAACATAGATATAAATTTATCTTTTGAAAAGTAAATGTCATATTGATTTCCATACAAGTAGAAGTGAGTTACTATTTTTAATTAAAACTATATCTCATACCAAGGATGACTATTTTTAGTTTAAACTATATCTCATACCAAGAATGACTATTTTTAGTTAAAACTATATCTCATACCAAGGATGAATATATCTCATAAGAAGCTTCCTTAACGCTATAAAAAACCTCATCAAAAATTTAAAATCATATATCGATACTACCCAAAAGTCTTTTTGTAGGGTGTCAATGAGGAAAAAAAATCCTATAGTTTCATAACTTAAAAACATTGTTTTGCCAACCTGGTAGAATTGATATACTTTGAATGACATTATTTGGCATAGTTCACCATTTAACATGGTCATGTTATAACATGTTTATGTAATTTTTATAGGACCAAAGCATGGCAATTTGTTGAAAGAAATAAACTTGTGAATGATAGTTTCACATTTGAAGGATAGGTTTACTTTGACACTGCTCGATGTCATTAGAAAGGATATTGTGCATCCTTTTTCAATTGTTTTAAAACATTTTATATGTCATTAGATTATGTGATGGATGCTTTTAATATGCCTTTTATTCTGGAAGTCAAATTCCAATACACCTTCATAATTCCAACTTCTATGAACATTGAAAAATTCATTATCCATGAGCTGCACATGGTCCCATAATTTATACAAGCCTCATTTTTTACTATAATGAGCTCTAATTCTTATGTGAAATTGTGAACTTCATTAAGAAATTATTTGAGATACCCTTGGTTACAAGCCAACCAAGATAGCTTATATATCAATCATTATTTGTCCTTTATACATAGATGGTTAAATGCAAGCAAATGTGACATCTTGGACTTTTGCAATCCATAGATCCAACCTCATTTAAGGGGCAGAAATTTATAAATACCCAAACCAATAATCCAATTGTTGTGAATTTCTTCATCATCAACATCTACAGCGACAAGGCTAGGTGTTTTGAACTGGAGCACGTTTTGACATCCATGACAGGAACAACAACTTAGCCTGCAAATCAATGAAGTTATCTTGACAACCCAACTCTTTAACATTGTTATGTACTGAGAATAGAACCCACACAGATACCAATGCAAGTGAATAATGCCAGGGGATATGCTTTGAAAAGAATTAAGGTATATATGATTTTATTATTTGAATGAATCGAAAATTTAGCTTCACATGGACTTGTAAAAGGGAACATTCATCCCCATCATAACATGTTTATATGAAATTGAGCCATACAGAGACTATTGATCTCAATATTGAAGGTATGTTGTCTTGAGAATCTCATATAAAATTTGCCTAAAGTTTTAATAAAAATCCAATCTTTTGATTATGAAAAAATGCACATGTGGTGTTAGTAGATAGGTCAACAATTTCATAATGGAATTCATTGTTACAACATGAACTCTTTATTTTCACATCGTACCAAGCATATTGATACATATTTATATATTGTAATTTTAATATTTTTAAATTAAAGTAGCTTCAATCTCCTATTTCCAAGATATGTTTTAAAAAGCTTGAATATATATTTCTCGACTCCTTGCGGCAACACATGTCTGCATATGGGCACCGCCCTAAATAACCCATCAACATTATTTATTTATTACTGTACCCATTACCCTAAATCTTCCATTGTGCCATTGTCCCACATTCGAATTCTTGCAAACAACTAACACAACCAGAGCCACTCTGAACTCTAGCTAGAGATGGGAGGTGCAAGAATATGCCATGAAAGTTCCGAAGAATTTTTAGACACATTTCCACCCGTTAAATAATTATTTGAACAATTCGGCTAGATATATTATATTCGCAAGTTTCAGGGGCATGACAATGACATACCCCTAGAATTCGCCATGCATTACCGGGAGGGTAGATTAGAGGTAGCAGGGACAGTGGTGCATGCGACAAAAGAGGTGATTGTTGAAGTGTCAGGGTTACTCTAGACGGGAGAAAAGTGGTTTGCACCTCGAAAACCCCAACCTGATATTGTGAGGAATTTCCTTGAGGTAGGGGAATGACTGATCAAGAGTGGCTCAGGATATGAGAGGAATTTATTACCACAACCCTGGTCGGATGTTGCAATCCTTGTCCAGAGATTTTTCACGTGTGAAGGAAGGTATGCGGTTATTTATTATGAGCACCTCCGCTTGTTAGACCACCTGCGTCATGGTAGGTTGTTTAACATGCTTTCTTTCTTGCAAAAACCCTAGAGAAAATGGCTCGAGGTGTGTAGAAATCAAAGTGGCCACTCGAAATCCTTTCTCACCAATGCCTTATTAAAATTTTAGTGGTTTCTGTGCTGCAAAGGGAAGGGAGAACTTGGGATGAACTAGTTAGAAGGCCATTGCATGTTGAAGCTGCGACGCCACCCTGTGACCTCCAAGCTACAACTCTGCCCCATGACCCCCCAGCTGCAAATCTGCGCCATGCCCTCTCAGCGGCAACTCCACCCCATGCCCTCTCAGCGGAAAATCCACCCCATAACCTCTCAGTGACAACTCCACCCCATAACCTCTCAGCGGAAACTCCACCCCATGAGCCCTCAACAGCAACTCCACCTGATGACACCTTAGCGGCAACTTCTGCTACTAAAGCTGCACATAAAAGAGATGACCAAGATGACGATGATGAAGTACAAATATTGGTGAGTAAACTTGTGACCAGAAGATTGAGAGGATACAAGAAATGCCCAACAGTAGTGCCAAAAGCCCAGAAGAACAAGGGAAAGAGAGGTCGTTATGCTCCAGTTCCTCAAACCCTCCCCGTTGTTACAAAAAAACTCCTAGAAGAGATAGGAGTAGAATAAGAGTAAGAGCAAGAGCAAGAGTATCCACATGATGTATTAATTGAAGGGGTCATGGAAGAAGGATGCATGCAACAAGGATGCATGGAAGAAGGATAGGCCAACTTGCTGACACAAAAGAATAAGTTGATAAGCTTCCCTCTCCAGATTCTGACTATGAATACATAGCGGAACTAAGCAAATGGTACTGCTCAGTGTTAGCCCCCTATGAATTTTTTGACAAGAAAACAGGGGTCTAAAATGTTTTTTGAGCCTTCAAGGAATGCATTTCCCCTGAAAACACATCATCCTTGAAGCCTCCTTGTGCCTTTGTCCTTTGAGAATTCCTCACTGCTATTTCCAGTTTAAAAGCCTCTCTGTTGTGAAGAAGAATGCCCAAAAAGGCTTTGTCCCTCTTATTTCATCCCCACTTAACCTCAGTTTCTTCACCTTTTTCCCTTCCCTTAATTCCTCATTAACCCCTTAAAATCATCCCAAATCCCCTTTTAAGCCTTTTAAATTACCTTTGTTCGGCTTAAAACCCCTTATTCCCTTTATCGAATGCCTCCTTTGGCCTTAAATGCATTAAAAACAGGCCAAAAATCCACTTTCCACTTTATAACAGGCTAAGCCCCCTTTGGCCTAGCCTCGAAACCACTTCCCCTCCATGCGACCAGGCACCGAGACCAGGCGCTGAGCCCGCAGGCGCTTATCGCAATCGGGGGTCTCGCGGCGAGCACATTTCTTTGTTACTCCGGAAATCTCCGATGCGATTGTTTGCTATTCTGTGAAGCGCGGGTGTAATACCCACCATCGATCTATACAGGTCCGACGGTCCGCGCAGGTCCTCTCACGTCCTGCCTCTCCCCTTTGTTACTCCTCTGATTACAGTCTCCAGCGTTGATTCACGTTTTAATCCAACGGTCGAGCGCCATTCGCCAATTGGAAATTATTAATGCACCCCCCTCTGCGTTCCCCGATCGCGATCCTCCAATCCGATCGCAATCGTTGATCTTTTGAGATCCAACAGTCCAGATCTCATCGCTCCCTCTCATCACATCAACCTTTCTCCCTGCCGATTGAATCTCTGCCGTCGATCTAGTTCCAGATCAGACGGCTAGCACTCAATCGCACCATCACCAATCGCAAGTTCTTAACTGTGTCACCCTCGGCATCCCCCGATCACGATCCTCTGGTCCATTCGTTACCGTCCGTTCAAACGAAATCTATAGCTCACATTGCATCATCTCCCCATCCATATTTCTTCATCGAAACCTCCTCTAACTTCATCGCTTAATCACCACCGTTGATCTCCTCCTGAGATCCAACGGTTCATATCTAATAGCCCTCCGTTCATGCCCGGTCCCATCAGTTCCTCAACCCTTTTCATTGCATTTTAGTACTTTTCCCTTTATATTTAATTTCAAAGGCTCTAGCCTCATTTGCTTCTATCGCGCCACCATTCCTCCAGGCCTTCAAAGCATTTCTCGACCACTATCCAGGTTTTGTGATAGGTTTATTTTATTGTGCAGAGATCACAGAGAGGCCATTGCAGCCGCGGTCGGTGTGACAACATCAATGATTTAAAGATTGAGTAAAGATCGAAATTGAATATTAAACACTTTAATCCTGGTTCAGAAGGGAAGGCGCAGTTGGAAGACTAAGCACACTAACGAGTTACATCAGTGCATTCATATCAGCGGGACTTCTTTCTCCAGACAGTTCACCTTCTTTTAGAAGTCTCCATGCCTCCTCGAGCCCAGGAAAAGTTAATTACACTGACAGAAGCTTCTTACAAGACTGTCAGATAGCAATTATGAAGCATGGAGACCTTGCAGATTTTCCATCCAGTTCACTTATTCCAGTAAGGCAGCGCAGAGTTCCAAACAGCTAGAAGGATTTCAAGAACACATCCGAGGTCAATCTCGACTTGAAAAAGACTCCCGAAGCAGCCTAAAGAGTACACACAACATGCAGAGTCATTAAGGAGAGTGGGCTTGACCTTCTACCTCCACTCCGTCTTAATGAGTCCAATTAAATGTGCATCTACTCCTGCTATTACTCATCCTCCTATAAGAATCCTAGAGAACATATTGTAAAGGGTTCGGTTCGGTTATTGCTGTTGTAGTTGTAGGGATTCATTTCGACTGTTAGAACAGTCTTGGGAGGGAGTAGCATAGTAGTTTGTAATGTAGTAGGCTGGGAGGAGAAAGTTGGGACTGTAATAAGCCATTGAGCTTAGTGTATGTGACTGGTTTTGATTCAATTAATCAAGAAAATTTCACAGGATCCCAGTCTATTACTACAGGTGATGTTTTTCTTATCATATTGTTTTATTACACTTTTTCATTCTGTTCATTTCTTTTGGTACGCATCAGAAATCTGGCATAGGATTTACCCTCACATGTTACCCTATGTTTCTGCTCTCCCTACCTTCAATGTTTTATGCTGATTGTGAATCTAAGAGAAAATGCATGTAATTTAACCAGTGTAGCAGCTGTCATTCACTGCTAGCTGATGTATGAATTCATGTTTGTCGCTTGGATGTCCTAGCTAGTGTCAAAGCAGGTAAGGTTAAAATGTATTCTCCGATCTATAGACCCTAGCTCTGTGTTAAACTTATCTTTGTTTTTCCCTTGGAGCATGCTAAAGCAGACCTGGAGTTAAATGACCTCTGGTCCGATCTATAAGTTGCCCCTTTGTGACTTCATCGAAAGCCACCTTGGAGTATGTCCAAGCAGGTCTGGAGTTAAATGACCTCTGACCTGATCTATGGACAGAAATTGGGTTTCTTTCTTTCTTTCACCTTCTTTCCTTAATGTTCCATTCCATCATCTATCTAGAAGATCCTTTAGTATAGATGACTTGCCCTCTGGAAGCCTTGGCTAGTTGTTTGCAAGTAATCTCCTTTCATGACTCCATATCCCAATGGATGGCACAATCTTGACTCATTATCTTTTTGCCGAAACGTCCTACTACTCTGTTTTCCCTTTTCCCATTACCTTCTCAGTTGATGATCTCACGACCAACTCAACAACCAACCACATCATTTTAAACCCCCCTCTGTGCTTCATATCTAGCCTAACATATCATTTTAAGCTTCAAAGATATATCATTCTTTGCTTCTTTTGGAGAGATCCCTCTCCAAATCCAGGAGGGCTAGATCCTAGGATTCAAAAGCGGTATGATGTTGTCTCATCTTTTGGTCTTGCCAATCTGGCCAAAACATAGGAACCCCAACATAATAGCGACTCCACTGGGGAACAAGACCACTTAGCCTCTAGATTGGTATTTAATTGCTGATGGTGGACAACAGCCTGCTCCAAACAGTCAAATTCATCCACCCGATGACTCCACACTCCATAACTCCTAGAAGACCAAATGACTCCACTGGTAGAAGACTCTGAACTAGTTGAGAAGATACAGTGACCTCTTTCTGATTTACAAACATGCTTCCACGCATACAGAGAAGATATGCCCCAATGAGTAGGGAGCATATGCCCCAATGAGTAGTGAGAAAACCTACCTACCTTTCAGGGTGAAAACGTTGATGACCCCTTGCTACATCTCATCAAGTTTCATATACATGTGTGGAAATTTAAAGTTGAATGGCATGAAGACTGCCTAATGAAAATGTTCATGGCAACATTAGAAGGAAAATCTAGGGTTTGGTATGAATGGTTAGAAGCTCAGAGTTTGTTTTCTTTAAGGGACATGCACCAAGTATTTTACAATAATTATAAAGGAAACTCTCCATCCTTATCATGGGATTGTTGTGATCAATCTCAGAATATCATACAGTACCTGTTCGATATTGGTGAGGATTTAGTTAATATGCATCCTGAAGATCTGTTAACAGCCATTCAAGAATTTCATAGGCATCCTAGCTATCACAAGAACACGGATGAATCAGCTGAGGAAGAAAACAACAAGAGACCGTAGACATTCCTCAAGATATTACTGAAAACTCAGATGCTGATTCATCATCCCTTGTAGTTGAGGCTCAAGATGAAATTCTGCCTCAAATCCAGTCTTCAAAGGAAACAGAGAGCTGCTACACTTCTGCGCAAAGGAACACAAGACCATCTTCTCCTTTGATAGAAGAAGAAATAGATCAGATCATCAATGGACAACCAACCTCTGAAATTTTTTGCACAACAGACATTCTTTCCCATTCATCTGATGAGCTTTGTTGTACAGAGTTGGAAAGCTCACATGTAAATATGAGTGAAGAAAAATCTGCTGATAATCCAGTATGTCCGGTTGGCAGCATTACTTATATTCATGATTTTCCTATTTTTGATCTATCTCATGATGATGTTCTCCAAACAGAAGATGATATTGCAGGGTCATCATTAGTAGATTTATGGGAGGAGGATTAGTTCCATCAACGCCAAGAGAGTAATGAGCCAAGCCAGGCTATTTATGATACTGATGAAGAAAGCTTTAAAGGTGCAGAAGAGGGTGAAGGGTCTCTGGACCTTTTCTTCACTTCGTTACAAGACATCAATAGCAATTTGCATATGATTGGAGATCAACGGCCTTTCATCCTAGAGGATGAAAAGGGAAAACGAAGAAGAGATTTTTGAGCAATTTGGATACAAGGATCTTTCTCTTGAGGAAGAGGAAGCAATAGAACAAACCACTGCTCAAAAATACATAGAACTTTTCACAGAACTCAGCCCATCATATCAGAACATCTCAGAGCTCCAAGAGGACAAAGCTGTAATATATGATGCGTTCTCCAGTTCAAAAAATGAAGAAGATGAGGGATATTCTCTTTCTCAAGAGAGTCTTTTTCTCGATCCAGTGGCAGAAGAAGAAATCCTAGTTGAAGCCTGCCTGCCAGATATCCATAACCAGGTATCATTTCATGATCCTTATGTTTATTTCTTGCAAACATTTGAGGAAGGATCAAAGGTCTTGTTGAGCAGCATGTTGCAAACAACAAGAAATTTTTTTGTAGCTGCTGTTGTGGAACAGAAAGAGTGGGAGTAGCCCTGCCTATCCAGCATGCTCAAAGAGTTGAGCAAGAAAGACCAGTCATGGGATCACTTGATGGATTGGTTGCATTGGAAGACAATGTTTGTAAGCTAGACTTGTAAATAGTCCAGTTAGAGTAGGGTAGGTAGGAAAAGCTCAATAAAGCTAAGTTTGTGAGCATGTAGTTAGTTGTTAAATTTCTGCAAAGTTTCAGTCCATGAGCAGTTTTGTCTTTATGCCATGGCCTACAGCAAGCCAGACGGTCTAATCCTGGCTTGGCTGTTTTTCAATTTCTGTCTTAGAATGTAGAGAAGAAATCTGCTAGACAGTTTAATCCTAGCAGATACTTGTTCAGGTAGAGAAAGTATGAGGTCAAAAGTTTAATCTGGTCTCATGGAGTAATAAGGGTAGCAATAGAATAGGTTTATTTTCCTGTTTGTAAAAAAATTGATGATGTAAAGGGTCTGCAAGTCCAAATGCACCCAGAAGAAAAAATGTTAGGATTTAGTTTGGGTAGGTAGTTGTTTGAGTAATGTTGCTGCTGATATGTGTCGTCATGGTTTGTGGCAGCTGAAATCAAAGAAAAGGGTGGTTAAAGCATCAAGCATCTGGCCTACACCAAAGATCATTCTCTGAATTCTTGACTCCTTCAAGAAGAAGCCATCCCCATGTGGAGCCACTGTTAGCCCCCTATGAATTTTTTGACAAGAAAACAGGGGGCTAAAATGTTTTTTGAGCCTTCAAGGAATGGATTTATCCTGAAAACACATCATCCTTGAAGCCTCCTTGTGCCTCTATCCTTTGAGAATTCCTCACTGTTGTTTCCAGTTTAAAAGCCTCTCTGTTGTGAAGAAGAATGCCCAAAAAGGCTTTGTCCCTCTTATTTCATCCCCACTTAACCTCTATTTCTTCACCTTTTTCCCTTCCCTTAATTCCTCATTAACCACTTAAAATCATCCCAAATCCCCTTTTAAGCCTTTTAAATTACCTTTGTTCGGCTTAAAATCCCTTATTCCCTTTACCGAATGCCTCCTTTGGCCTTAAATGCATTGAAAACAGGCCAAAAACCCACTTTCCACTTTATAACAGGCTAAGCCCCCTTCAACCCAACCTCGAAACCACTTCCCCTCCATGCGACCGGGCACCGAGACCAGGTGTTGAGCCCGCAGGCACTTATCGCAATCAGGGGTCTCGTGACGAGCACATTTCTTTGTTACTCCGGAAATATCCGATGCGATTGTTTGTTGTTTTGTGGAGCATGGGTGTAATACCCACCGTCGATCTATACAGATCCGACGGTCCGCGCAGGTCCTCTCACACCCCGCCTCTCCCCTTTGTTACCCCTGCAATTATAGTCTCCTCCATTGATTCACGTTTTAATCCAACGGTTGAGCGCCAATCACCGATCAAAAATTCTTAATGCACCCCCCTCTGCGTTCCCCTATTGCGATCCTCTGATCCGATCGCAACCGTTGATCTCTTGAGATCCAACGGTCCAGATCTCATCTCTCCCTCTCATCGCATCAACCTTTCTCCCCGCCGATTGAATCTCTGCCGTCGATCTAGTTCCAGATCAGACGGTTGGCGCTCAATCGCAAGTTCCTAACTGTTTCACCCTCGGCATCCCCAGATCACGATCCTCCAATCCAATCGCGACCGTCCGTTCAAACGAAATCTACGGCTCACATTGCATCGCCTCCCCATCCATATTTCTTCATCGAAACCTCCTCTAACTTCATCGCTTAATCACCACCGTTGATCTACTCCTGAGATCCAACGGTTCATTTCTAATTGCCCTCTACCAATGCCGAGTCCCACCAGTTCCTCAGCCTTTTTCATTGCATTTCCGTGCTTTTCCCTTTATATTTCATTTCAAAGGCTCTAGCCTCATTTTCTTTTGTCACGCCACCATTCCTCCAGGCCTTCAAAGCATTTCTCCACCACTGCCTGGGTTTTGTGACAGGTTTATTTTATTATGCAGAGATCATAGAGAGGCCATTGCAGCCGCAGCCGGTGTGACAACAGCAATGATTTAAAGATTGAGTAAAGCCCGAAATTGAAGATTAAACGCTTTAATCCTGGTTCAAAAGGGAAGGCGCAGTTGGAAGACTAAGCACACTAACAAGTTACATCAGTGCATTCATATCAGCGGGACGTCTTTCTCTAGACAGTTCACCTTCTTTCAGAAGTCTCCATTCCTCCTCAAGCCCAGAAAAAGTTAATTACAATGACAGAAGCTTCTTACAAGACTGTCAGACAACAGTTATGAAGCATGGAGACCTTGCATATTTTCCATCCAGTTCACTTATTCCAGCAAGGTAGCACAGAGTTCCAAACAGCCAGAAGAACTTCAAGAACACATCCGAGGTCAATCTCGACCTGACAAAGACTCTTGAAGCAGCCTAAAGAGTACACACAACATGCAGAGTCATTAAGCAGAGTGGGCTCGACCTTCTGCCTCCACTCCGTCTTAATGAGTCCAATTAAATGTGCATCTACTCCTGCTATTACTCATCCTCCTATAAGAAACCCAAAGAACATATTGTAAAGCGGTCTGCCTTAAGTGATATTGCTGTAGTTGTAGGATTCATTTCTTTACCTAAGTAGAAATGCTCTTGGGAGGGAGTAGCAGAGTAGTTTGTAATGTAGTAGGCTGGGAGGAGAAAGTTGGGACTGTAATAAGCCATTGAGCTCAGTGTATGTGACTGGTTTTGCATCAATTAATCAAGCAAATTTCACAGTATCCTGGTCTATTACTACAGGTGATGTTTTTCTTATCATATTGTTTTATTATATTTTCATGTTGTTCAATTGTCTTCTGGTACGCATCAGAAATATAGCACAGGATATACCCTCACATGGTACCCTATGTTTCTGCTCTCCCTACCTTCAATGTTTTATGCTAATTGTGAATCTAAGGGTAAATTCATGTAATTTAACCAGTGTAGTATTTGTTTTCACTACTAGCTGATGTATGAATTCGGGGTTTGTTGCTTGGATGTCCTAGCTGGTGTCAAAGCAGGGAATGTTAAAAGTCCTTCCCCGATCTATAGACCCTATCTTTGTGTTAAACTTATCTCTGTTTTTCCCTTGGAGCATGCTAAAGCAGACCTGGAGTTAAACACTACTACATTTGGGGGAAATTCCGACACTTGGTTCCGACGCTTTTGACCAAATGTCGAAAATTTCCCCAAATTTTTTCAATCCCGCCTGAAACCGTCGCTATACCGAAGTTTATAGAAAAGTGTCGCAATACCGACACTTATACAAAGTGTCGCAATTGAGATGTTTGGAGGAAGACGTCGCAATTGCGACACTATGCCCCAAAGCGTCGTTATTACGACGGTTGCCTCCAAATGTCGCAAGTGCGACACAATGTCTAAGTGTCGCAATTGCGACGTTTGGAGGCATCTGTCACAATAGCGACGCTTTTTCCGCCATCGGTATAACGAAATTTATATGCGCGCTACATAAAAATGATTTTATTAAAAATACGAAACTTATATCCGTCGCAATAGCTACATTAACGTCTGATATCACGCGCGCATTTGCCCTCCCCTCTTGCAGAAGAGCATTCGCCCTCAGCTCTTGCAGAACAACATTTGCCCTCAGCATTCGCCCTCAGCTCTTACAAAACAAAATTTTCCCTCAGCATTCGCCCTCAGCTCTTGCAGAACAACATTCGTGCTCAACATTCGCCCTCAACTCTTGCAGAACAACATTCGCCCTCAGCATTCGCCCTGAGCTCTTGCAGAACAACGTTCACCCTCAGCATTCGCCCTCAGCTCTTGCAGAACAACATTCACCCTCAGCTCTTGCAAAATGGTAAGTTCTGAGTGCAGGCCCTTCCTCCTATAGTAGGGTTGACTCTATTTGGGTTTTTTTGGTCAATTCCATTGGATTGTGTTAGGCTGTAGGGTTCTCTCTAGATGTCAAGAATCAAGATTCAATACCCTTTATTATCTTCATCACCCAATACAAGATTTAAATTTTTCCCAAAGAAACGCTTATTAATTTGGCAGCCATTATTTCTCCCTGCTTTAAAAACCCTACATTTAAATAAAAACAAGCATTGCATTTCAACTACAAAAATCTATTAGTGTTCAAATGTACATGTGTGCATCACTTGTGTAGGGTATTCCTTTTCCACTTTCACATTATCCAAGAATGTGTGTAGTATAGTTCATATTTTTTGTGATTTAGATTATCATGAAAAAGGAAAGGTAAATTATTTCCCATGGAAAAAGAAGGTTTTCCCTTTTTACTACTGGAAATGGTACAACAAAGTTCCATTTCTACCCGAAACTCCTATGAAACATGAACCAAATAAAGGCCATGTCCTCAATGGACATCATTTGGCTTTGAAAATTTCCATTGCACCGTGTTGTTTCTTATATTACATCACGATAGTTTCTTAGGTCATTTCTTGTTTCTTGAGATGAAAAACAACCAAAGAAATCATGAAGATCCTTTCAAGAAATAAATGACCATTTCTCAATCATATCTCAACTATTTTTTATTTTATTCAGTGGTTGCTTACTTTGAGAGAAATTTGACACTTTTAAAAGGAATATAACATAAAAACACAAAATGGGAAGGAATTGATGAGGTAGATGACCTTTAGTTGTTGTCAATTAAGAATTGATAATACACAATGCATGTTCTGTACTACAAACTAGATTCCTTCCTGGAGTTAGGACACATAGTATTGAATCAAAGTTGTAGTTTCTAACTTCTTGTATTGGTTCATCAATCTTGAAATTCAGACATTGCATATCTTCATTGCTTCATGTTTGAATAATTTGCATTATATCGTACAATAGGAAATTAGGAATTATGATTATTATTACTTTATGGATCTATTAAGTTACTTTTAAGTTTGCATGGTTTAGTGTGAAATTATTCTTGTGTGCCCCTAGGCCCAGGTGAAGGAATTCCAAGGACTGAGAACCATAATTTTCAAATGGTATTGTTTCTTATACCCAAAAACCCCTCAACATCACTTCTTATTAGTTCTTAACAATAGTGTTGTAAACAATTTGAGAATTGATATAGCAAAATATCACACTTCTCAAGATAAAGTCCTAAAGCTAAAGTGTGATACCATGTGTAATTCAATAGCCCCATTGTCACCTCACCAACCTCTTTTCACTTCGGGCTAGCTCTCCTCCAACTCAAGGGGGGTTCTCCCTAGTAGATGTTAGGGATCTAATGGCCCAACCAAACCAAGTCGAGAGCCCCCTAACTCTCTATGCTTACTACTATCAATCAAAATATTGAACAATAGGGTCAGCCATGCATCTTGAAGATAAAATTGCCAGGGTATTTTTGGGTAATTTCAAAGGGAAAGTCCCCAAACACATATAATCAAGGAATTATAACGTGATTTCAAACATTAAATATCAACAATATCATTTAAAGGATATTGAAAGGAAAAAGGTGATGGAAGATAGAAAGTGCCTCACTTAAATGCTCTAAGGATTTTTCAATAGTTGCTCCAAAAGCTTCACTTCAAGGCCCTTCAAGATTGTCTCCAACAATGCTATACCATCAGCTTCAACAATGTTTCTCCAAAAATATCCTCAAGGTCTTCACAACAAGTTTACTAGAAGTTTCTCCAACAATATATTCAATAAGGTCTTCATTGTCAACTCGTCTCTTGTTTGGGTGCCTTAATGTGCAATGACATGTTTCGAGGACTGAATTCAATGCAAGGCATATTTGAAACTCTAACTCTATCTTCCGGTGTCTTATTAGAAATTATTTCAGTTTTCATTTTGTGTTTTCAAGTTAGATATTGTTTTCAAGTTTTTACATTTATAATTTTATTGCAATGTGGTAGACTGATCAGAGCAGTGCAGGAACAACCCCGAGATGGGATGATCGCGGAAAGAGGCCAGTGGAAGAACATGTAAAGTGCCAGCATTGCTCTATCTTCAGGTATTTTAGTTATTTACATAATTGAAATAATATTAATTTTGTTCAAATATGCAGACACCTAGCCATGGTACACCTGATGATTCCCTCTTTGAGGAAGAGCTTTCTTCATCCATATCTCCAGTGTTGTTGTTGCAAAAAAAGGCACGAGATGCAAGGTCGGAATTTAATGCTTTGATAGATGCGCCTCAAACACCTGAAACAGAAGAGAGGATACAACATCTTATGAGGCAGCTAAATAGATATCAGGTAATAATAAAAAGTCAAAAGGATATTTTTTTTGTTCTGCATGAGATGAATTGTGATAGTTTGATTTTTAATTTTTGCATTGACTAAACTAACAAAAAGTTCTTTTGTATGTAGCGTTTTCTGGCATTTGCTGAACCCGGTGTTGGTGGTAGTGGGACACAAGGGCAAGAGATTGCCCAACAACCCTCTCGTACACCTTCTACTCCCTTTGGGTGCCGACGAGAAACACACACCCTCTGACGGACCGCCCGACCAGCAAGCTGAACGTGTCGACGATGATGAGACGTACTTGTTGACACCGTATTGCGTTTCCTAGAGCTACACGTGTCAGCTCCACAGGGACCATTAATAGCACGTTGTTGGTGAACGATGAAGGTGTCCCTATAAAGCATGTACAACTCCCAGGTAAATTTTAATATTTTAACTATTTCATGTACTTTATCTAAAACATATTTATCATGATTTTTATTTTTAAATTAATGATAATATCTTCTTCTTCTTCTTTTTTCTTTTTCTTTTCTTTTCTTTTATTTTCTTTCTTTCTTTTTTCTTCTTCTTCTTCTTCTTCTTTTTTCTTTTTTTCTTTTTTTCTTTTCTTTTTCTTTTTTTTTTTTTTTTTTTTTTTTTTTTTTCTGTGTAGGAAACAATGATTTCTACAGGTTTCTGGAGAGCCATGCGTTGGTAATTTTTGGCCCAACCATACGCACAGGGTGGAATTCCCAGAATTCCAACCTGAAAAAAGAACTTCTAGATTATCTAGAAGCCCTTTTTGGGGTCGGCACATTTGACAGAACAACGGTGGCTCGGGTAGGCGGCAAATATTTGAAATATACCAAGGACACCTATAGGACGCAATTGCAATTTAACCCTAGATATGAGCATCCTCTCGCAGTTCCAGAGAGTGAGTGGAGAGCACTCATCCATGACGGAAAAGAGAAAAGGGCAAAGAAAGAAGGAAAAATGCCAACTGGACCCGCAAGGTAAATTACAACTTTAATTCAATAGCTTTAATTTTCTCTATGTCTAAAATAATAGTGTGCTACGTCATATCTGAATTCAATCTTTTGATGCTAGGTTTCCTGACACCTCAAAGGCAACCAAAGCTAGGATTGAAAAAAAGGGCCATCACAAGCTAGGCCAGGGCGGCTACTTGAAATTAGCCGCAAGAATTGTAATTAAGTAGCTAAACATATTATAATTAATTGTATCACCTTCCAACATTTTTGTAATCCTATCAAATATGATTAAAAATACACAATCATATGTAATGTAGGGTGATGACTTCAGAACAGAAACTACAAAGGAATTCGGCTATCAAGCCGTAGTTGAACGTCACAGAAGCTTGGGGCAGGTCCCAAGATCCAGAATGCTTGATAAGGTAAAACATTAACCTTTCAATATGTTTTTTTTCATCCATAAATTTAATGTCTAACAACTTTGTTTAAAAGAGAGGAATAACCTGTTTAATAAATAAACTCAGAAACAGGTTATTCCTCTCTTCTAAAAACTATTTTCACCTGTATGGATTCTTTCTTTAAAAACTTTGTTTAAATCAGGGGAGCAACACTACCGACGAGGCAAATAACCCAGTTTTAGAGCCAGATGTAGATGATCCTCACGTGCAACCTGATCATTGTAGTGGGGACCAGGCCGACAATGCTACTATCAGTGAGGGCCGTGACGGTAATTAATTTCCACTTATATTTTTTTCTAATTATACCTTGATGGTTGTCCTTATAACGTTTTTTGTTTATATGACAGAGAATGTTTCCCTTGAGGATCTTACCACCAGAGAGGAAGACAGGGCAACAGTCCCAACGACGACAACTGGTGCACCAGGTAAATAATCTCATTGCAATTTTTTTTATTAATATTACCGAACTAGTTCAATGATATTTAAAAGCTGACAATTAAAATTTAATATTATCTGTTTTTGTAGGTGATGCCCCGTCACTGGATGAGACCAGACATCGTGACTACGCAACTAGGTCAGCGGCGACAACTGGTGCACCAGGTAAATAATCTCATTGCAATTTTTTTTTATTAATATTACCGAACTAGTTCAATGAAATTTAAAAATTGACAATTAAAATTTAATATTATCTGTTTTTGTAGGTGATGCCCCGTCACTGGATGAGACCAGACATCGTGACTACGCAACTAGGTCAGCGGCGACAACTGGTGCACTAAGTAAATAATCTCATTGCAATTTTTTTAATTAATATTACCCAACAAGTTCAATGATATTTAAAAACTGAAAATTAAAATTTAATATTATCTGTTTTTGTAGGCGATGCCCCGTCACTGGATGAGACCAGACATCGTGACTACGCAATTAGGTCAGCGGCGATAACTGGTGCACCAGGTAAATAATCTCATTGCAATTTTTTTTATTAATATTACCCAACTAGTTCAATGATATTTAAAAACTGACAATTAAAATTTAATATTATCTGTTTTTGTAGGCGATGCCCCGTCACTGGATGAGCCCAGACATCGTGAATACGCAACTAGGTCAGCAGTGCGGGTTGAAAGGCACGAAACAGGAGCAGAGCACGATGATATTGATGATGTAATTGGGAGCTTTAAAAATAGGAAGAAGAAAAAGAAAATTTGACAATGTAAAATATTGTATTATTATAAGACAAACGTTACCATACTTGGAACGTTATTTGCATTATATAAAAAACTCATTTATCATACTATTTTTATGTCAAGCATTAATTGCAATGTTTCCTTGCGTACTTTTTGTTGAATTGTTTTTTTATTAGTTATTGAATATTTTTTTTTATGCTCATGAAAGTAAAAAATGAAATATAGATTAGGTATTGGGGAATTGAGAGTGATGTGAGGGGGGGGGAGGGGCCATAAGAGCTTCCACCTTCATGTGGTTGGCCCTGTTTAGTAGAGAATAATTTATTGGAGCGATTTAATCTTGGAGCGAACCTCCCTTGATCCAGCGTAGCAACAAAAAAGTCACTGTTGACTTAGTTGCTACTCTTTCAGATCGTGGGAGGCTTGTTCCAAGTTCATGCGACTCCAATAAATTGTTCTTGAAACGAAGAGGAGCTTATTCAAGTATGTTTTGACATTTTCAACATATTTTCTAACATTATCATAAGAATGCATCTTAGAGTAAAAATTACTACATCAATTACTTGTATTTATTGTATAGATAATGATGGATTTTGATTGACTTGGCAGTGCAGGTACAAATCCTCTTGCATCATGAGCAATAAAACTTGCCAAATAGGGTCATGTCCAGGATATTTTTGCTTGTGCGCTTGACT
The DNA here is from genome assembly GCA_034641835.2 of Pinus albicaulis. NCBI lineage: Eukaryota > Viridiplantae > Streptophyta > Pinopsida > Pinales > Pinaceae > Pinus > Pinus albicaulis. The sequence continues at coordinate 455,531,958 of CM076582.1, read as the reverse complement.
AGGTTCGTAATGTCACATTTTTTAAGTTCCTTTACAGTTCATAATTCAATATTAAGCTTGTTCATGATTATTATCTAGGTTTTTTGTATGTGTTTTTTCATCTATTTGATTGTAAGCAACTCTGCATGTTTCCTGTTGTTCACTATGATTTCTCCCATTACCACTCCCAAGATGAATCCGAATTTATTTTTACATAGGTTACTTTATTGTTACTATGATTTCTCCATTTACGATTTCATAGGTTACATCATGTAAAGTTGTCAATCTCAGGTTGGTGATGAGCTTTAGTTCTCCAGATTTGGGGCTTTTCTGATATTTTCTCCCTCGTGTCATTCCTGCATCACCTCGTTGTTTGAGCATGCCAATTGTCTACCACTTGTGCCAATTGGCACATGTCAATCTCTGAGTGGTGCCACATTTCACCTATTTTCAGTGAGAGTTTAGGGTTTCTCTAACATAGCTTCAGAAATCCGATTCAGTGCCTGCTTGAATATCGTCACATAATACTCATGGTTTGGATTGATGAACATGTTCTGAATGGTTGGTTGATTCATAAGAACCACCCATATAGTCATCTTGAGATATTTCAGAAGTTTTCTCGGGTTTCCTTTTTCACCGTTTCTAGTGAGTGGGATGGTGTGGGGTGATCCATCAATACTGGTGCTCTTGTAGTAGGGAATTTGTTTTTGGGGATATAAAGGAGCATTTGATGTAGATATCCCATTGGATGCATTCATAGATGGGCACGAGAGGTCAATAATTTAAATTAAAAATATGCAACCTCTAGCATGGCAACTTGAAGGCCGCGAGAGACACTGGTTAAAGATTGTTTTGTGCTGGCCTTAATATAGTCGTGATTTCTTTCTATTATCTTAATGCAAATATATAGTCCGGTCTCATTAAAATGAGGATTGTGGTTGTATTTATCTTTGGTTTTTTCTCTCTTAATGCTCCAGAAGTTGCCAAAAGTTGCGATAGTTGTTTAGTTTGCCTGTTACAACTTAAAAGTGGTTTTTATCAATGGGAGTCATGTTTTTTAAGGTTCATACTAATATGAAGATCTTGTAATTCTATATTCAGGATAAGAGAAGATGGCCTTTGCTTTGGGCAGTACGACAACAATTGCCACATCTACCTCATTGGGTAACAATGGAAAGGGGAAGAAGTTGGGTGCAATGTTTGATAATTATGGCAGACAATTGTCTTCTCTTTCAGTTTTTTCACCCATTTACTTTAATCGCTCAAGCAGAAGAGGGACTCTGAGATTACGCGACAGAGAGAAGGTAGTTAATACAAGAGCTATGGAAAAGGAGTTGTACTTCAACAAGGATGGCTCGGTGACAAAAAAATTGCAGGTCAGAGAAAAAATTATGTTTAAAGGAAGGTCACCTGCACATGAAACTTCACTGCGGTGGATCTTTCCTTGTCCACTTATATTCGATTTTAATGTGTTATTTTAATTTTTCATGGAGGGTTTTTTTGGCATATGGTCTGGCATTCAATTGCACACTTACTGAAAGCATTGTCAATTTGTCTTGCAAGTGGTGTGAACAAACTTGTTGATCTTGTTGGAGTCACCCTTGGGGCGAAGGGAAAAATGTTGTCTTGGAGAGCAAGCATGGTTCTCCGAAAATAGTTAATGATGGTGTGACATTAGCTAAGGAGGTAATTTGTAGATGTGTGCTCTGGTTTTCTTTTTAACGTTGTATTAGTTCCCCCTCTTAAATGTCTTAGATTTGGTAGGCATAATTTGAAAACTCAAAGGTGAAAGGAAACATATTTGTTACCCAATGGTCTACTTGGCCTATGGACTAGCCACATTAGAGTAATGCATAAATCTTTTCACAACAATAAAAGGAAAGGGTTATGGCTGAGTCAAATTTTATTGTTATTGACAGTGTAATGAAATGTATCTCAATGTTATGGTTTTGGCCTTTTTATTTGTTGAATTAGAGGACCCAGTTGAAAATATTGGGGCCAAGTTGGTAAGGCAAGCTGCGGCAAAGACAAATGATTTAGCTGGGGATGGAACCACAACATCTGTTGTTCTTGCACATGTTGGAATATTGAAAAATTCCAGAACAATGAATGGAGAATAAATCTCCCTTCCTCTAACACAGAGAAAATAAAAATTTCTTTGACAGGAGACAGAGTTTCAATACTTTGAAAACAAACTTCTATTCCCTTCAATAACTAAAAAAAAAACTATTACACTTCTTCCTCATTGAGAGGGATTACAAAATTATGACTGCTACAAAACGCAGTGCATAAAACCAACTCACTGTCTGTTCAAAACAAACATACTCTGTCTCTAAAACACTCTGTTGTGTTTTTCACTTTCGCACTGTTGTGCATACACACTTAAAAAGTTACACTCAGGCTTTCACTTTTTACACACTGCTGTGTAATAAAAAATTTACGTACTGTCTATAAAAAAAACTACCAAGCTTTTTGTCCTTTTTATTTTTATATGCCGTAACATATAAAACATATTATAATAAACCCTCTTTTAAAAAAAATAAAATTAAAACTAAATTCTATGGCCCACCTTTCATTTCACATATGATATATATATAACATATGTTTAAAACATATGTATATATTAAAGCATACATAAAATTAAACTATCAAAACATTAAAGAACCCTTTCCGTCGGACTTCAAAATTCTGAATAGATTGAATTTCAAACTAAATTCACGTTCCAAAATGGGATGCTGACATTTTCCTAATTTGTAACGCGAATTCTCAATCCAATGTGCCTTATAAAAAATTTGGGTCCGGTTTTCAGGTTTTCAGATTCCCTTCAATTTCATGTGATCCAATATTAATGCTCCACGTGTCCTCCTTTTGAATTTACAAAACTGGGGGGTAAATTTCTGTTTGTTTAATTTCTGGTTGGTGAATTGCGTTAATGCTGGTTGTTGTGTTTAAATACAATCCTGTACAGAAATATGGCTGTGGTCGTCTACAAAAAAAACTTGCAGGAATTTTAAATGCTGAATTAAATTTCTGGATGGCATGCAAGCAACCTCCAAAAAAAATGTTGCTGCTGCATCCGTCCTTCTGCTGCAGCAGTTGAAGTTAAAATTCAACAGCACAGGGTTTAATAAGTGAGGGTGTAAAGGTAACTTTTTGTCGATAGTACTGGATTAAGATCATCTATTCATTTTTTTAGGGTCTTATGGTGTTTGGTTTTTAGTTTTGGGTTGGGCTTATTGAGTCTAAGATAGTTTTTGAGTGAAAAAATTGCTATCAGGTATTAAAAAATTTTGGTTCTTTTGTCAAAATTTATGAGCTTGTCAGGAAATACAAAACTGACAATGGTTGTATCTTAAATTTGTGGAAAATAATTTGAAATGAAACCTTTTTGTTTAGGTTGTTGCAGTAGGTGCAAACCCCGTTCAAATTATTAGGGGCATTGACAAGAAAATAAAGGCCCTTGTTTCGGAACTCAAAATTTTGTAAAAGGAGGTAAACGCTTGCCTTTGGAGTAGGTTGGTTTTCCTTTTTGCTGATGGTTTGGTGTATCTAATTGAATTAGTTGCCTAAGGTATTTTTGGTTGCGAACTCCTTTTCATTTTTCATACAGTATTGGCCTTGTGGAATACATTTTATTGTGTGGTCTTGTTAGATCTACAACATTTGTAGTTGTTTAGTCTTATGGCCAAGGTGCACTTTTATTATGGAAATAGTTGATGCAATATTGTCATTTAATCCTCACTGCAGGGTAGCATGTTGAGAAGTTTCTTGTGAAACATTTGGTATTCAAAATGACACTTTATCCTATACAACATCACGCACTTGACTTCAAAATTAATATTCAAAGTGTGCTAGACAATTCTTGCAAAATTTCAAATATTTATGTTGTTTTAAACCATTATCTTTTTCATGTATTGGATGCTGAAAATGAGAAAAAATTTTTGGTATCAAACCAACTGGTGAATAATTTCCAGCAAAACAACCAGTTCCAAGACATGATTTAGAAGTAGAACATATGTACTTATGAAGCATAGAAAGATATCCTTGATGCATTGTCAATGTTTGGCTAGGGTTATTTTGGGAGAAAATAACTCCTTATTCCTAGAATAGTGATCTTCAATACAAGTAAATGCCAGAGAAGAGAGATCATCGTGTGACATAAACCTATTAACAAAAGTGAACAGGGAATGATTATTAATTATGTCATACTAAGTTGTCAGTGATTTTGACTATTTGTCTTTAACATGTAAAAATGTTAAATTCCAAACTTACATCATCATGGTTTGGCATCATGAGCTTGACTAATTGTCCACCATGCTCATAATTTCATTGTTGTATTCATATCTATAAAAACCGTTTCAAATAATAATAAAAAAGTTCTATAAGAAAAATCCAGACCTCCATGCTGCTGCTCCTTGTGAGACAAAGTCAAAATTGCATTACACAATCTGACACATAAGAATCTCCTATATCTCGGTGGTATGTATCCAAACTCTTATAATAGTGTCTTCAAGACTTATGTTGACATTTCCAATGAGATATTTAAGCAATGAAAGATGGAGCCTTCTTCATTTTTGTATATGTAACAATCTTTTATTAATATAAATATTGATGGTTTTGTCTTTCTGAAAACGAAATGTAAAAATAATTTATTGTGGTCAATTGAAAAGTTTTTTTTTTTAAAGCTTTTAATTATGGAAGGGCGACATAGATATATGCCCTTCTAATTGAAATTCGGACCCCCTTCAAATTTGATCACTGTGTGGGACCTTAACAAACAATAAAACTATTCCGCCGCGCGTTATATAAAACATATAACAAAACCTTTGTCAAAACTTCAAACGAACCCTTTAGCCGTGGGTATTTCATCACGAGTTGATCATTTTACCATGTACCTTCTTCTAGAGGAATATTATTCCACTTGATTAGGTACTTCATAATGGTTATATGTCAAAGAGATACAGAATGTTTATCTATAACTTTTTGTGGTTCAAGAATCAACTTTCATTCTTCATCTAATTTTGGAAGTTCTATTTACATTGACATATTTTTTCCCAAAACCTTTTTTAGGCAAGATACATGAAAAACCTTATAAATGCAAGAAGAAGGAAAATATAACTTCTATACCACTTGTGCAATCCTATGAATAATTATTTAGGGCCATAAAATTTTTGAGCTAATTCTTTATTCTTATTTTTCTTGAATGAAGATTGCTTATAATGCTATAATCTAAAAAATACCCAATTACCCTCCTCAAATTATATTTCACTTCAATGTTGTTCCCCTTGTTGTTTTATCATGTTTCATGTCATTTGAAGGTTTTCCACAATAATTTTCAAAGTTTCTTTAGTATTTTCCATATGTGACTCTGTTTCCTATACTTTGGACTTATCTTGCAAAAAGTATGAGATACTAGGAGTTGGATATCCATAAAGGGCCTTAAATGGGGAAATTTTAGTAGATATGTGATAGGTAGTATCATATTACCATTCTTCCTTGACGAACCCACTTCATCCATTAAGATTGCTTTTCTAAAGAGTAACATTGTAGATAACCTTAAAAACATTTGTTAACTATTTTGTTTGACCATTTGATTATGTTTGATATGTAGAACTCATGGCAGCTAGTGTTTCTCCACTCATATTAAATAATTATTTCCAAAAGTTTCTTGTTACTATTACTTTAGGAAAACCATGAAGACGATGAATTTCTTTCACGGACACTTCTGCCACTTGGCTTGTTGTTTATGTACTTTGAGCTCTACAAAAAAAAATCTACAAAAATTGTCTATATAAATGACCACAAAAATGTAATACTTACCTTTATATTTCAGTAACCCTGTAATAAAGTCTATTGATATATCTTCTAGTCTTTGAATATGTATGTGGAATGGTTGAAGTAACCCTAGAGATTTTACTATCTCTCTTTTATTTATTATGCAAACTTGACATTCTCTTACAAAATTTTGAATATCTTTCTTCATTCCTTCCAAAAATATATTTTTTGATCCTTTGAGATGTTTTAAGGAACCCTGCGTCCTACCATTAGAGAGACATGGGACTCCCTTAATATTTTTTTATTCAAATATGCTTGCGTGCATAAAAATATTCTACATTTGCACCAAAGTATATCTCTCTTTCACTCCCAATGCTCCATAGAGTTCATCCCATCCTTTATAAATTTTAGTTTTGTTTAGTACTATTGTCATTTTTCCATTATGGCAAGCTTCTTCTAGCCACCTAGGAATAGAAAATGTAATTGGATATAAATTTGAGGCCTCTTCTATTTTAGAAAGAGCATCATGTACTAAATTTTCCTTACCCTTTTTGCAGATTATCTCAAAATTAAAACTTTGCATTTTTTCTCTTCATTTTTGTTAATCTTCTAATGAAAATCATAGCTTCAAAAAATACTTTATGCTATCATGGTATATCTTGAATTTAAAGTACCTCCCAATGATATACTATCCCCATTTTTTATTGCATGTAATATTGCTTCCATTTATTTTTCATACGTAGATTTCACCAAATATTTTCTTTGAATTCCTTGCTTTTAAAAGCCAATGATATCCCATATTGTGTTAATGTTACGTAAATTCCTTGTCCTAGTGCCTCACACTCTACTATGAATGTTTTACCAAAAGTAGGTGCAACCGATGTTGGTGTAGAAGACATAGCATCCATTAAAAGAGAGAATGCCAAAGTAGCCTCATCATTCCATATAAATGATATTTTCTTCAAGAGATATGTGAGTGGACTTGAAATGCATGCATAATTCTTAACAAATTATCAATAATATCATGTAAGTCTAAAAAATCTTCTAAAAACCTTGATTTTCTTAGGAATAGGTCATTTTGTAATAGCTTGCATCTTTTGAGGCTCCAACTTCACTCCTTCCTTTAAAACAATATGAACCAAATACTCGAATTTTTATTTCCCAAAAGCACATTTGGATATTTTTACATAAAAATGATTGTTCTCAATAATTTATATAACTTTTCCACATGTTTACTAGTGTGGTATTTCCATGATTTATTATAAATATGTGTATTATCAAAGAAAACCAACACAAATTTTATAAGATGGGATCAAACAAAATTGTTCTTAAGTCGAGCCCGCCGGACTTAAAACGGCAATAAACCATAATTCAAACCAAATTCGCGTTCCAAAATAGCCTGCTGACGTCGACCAATTTTGTGACGTGAAAACCAATTGAATTCCGCCCTAATATTTTTCGAGTCCGAAGTTGGGCTGGCGTACGGAGGGAGAGTTGTGACGCGAATTTCTTATCAAATTCGCCCTAATATTTTTCGGGTCCGGATTTCTACTGTGCGAGCGGCCCAAACAAAGATCTGCTCCAATCAATTTCTGCCATGTGTCCTCAATCAAATGTTGCCCTGTTCTCGGATGCGAGTGCATTCGATGGCGTTTAAGGCGATGGGACATGGATGTGACGATTTCATATCAATCGCATTAAGTTTTAATGCTGTTCAATTAAGTTCCAAGGTTTTCACATCTAATCGCATTAAGTTTTAACACTGTTCAAGATCGGACCTCCACTCCTGTTAGCGATTCCGCATGCTCCAATATGATCCAGCCTTCGGCTCTCATTAATGATCAGAGATTAATTATGACGGGCGTCCTTCGATTGCATTGCAGTCGGGTCGATAAAATGGCATTTCGCTATGGTTTTTTAGACGAGCCGGTTGCTGGGTTACACTGCCTGCTCACTGTGACGAGAAGGAGAAGTGGCCAGCTGAACTGCTGCTTAGACCTTGCTGCATATCTGCATTTCTCTCGGTCTGGTCCTTGTCTGTCTTCCTATGTTTCTTGGAATTCTGCTTCTCCGTCTCCTCTTGTGCCTACTGCTGAGACTACACCCATGCCTTGCCTGCGTCAAAGGATGCGTTGCCACAGGGGGAGCACTAGAGGTCAACCCCTGCACGCTCCCTCCAGCCCCTCAACCAAGTCGACTTCCCAGTCCAGTGATTATCATGCAGGTCGCAATCCAGATACTAGAAGTGGGCGGGGTCGGGTTCTAGGATCTAGCCACCGTATGGGCTCCTCTGCTCCTCATTTCCCCATCGCTTCACCTTCTCCCATGACACGCACTGCGCTTTTTTCCTTTAATTGCTCTCTGAACCGCCCACGAATCACAACTTCAATTACTATGGTTTTCCATGAGGAGGCCCAAATGGAAGAACAATGCACCCGTCCGGTGGGTCTGAGCTTAGAAAAAGCTGGCCAGCATTCGGGCCTTCAGGAGGGGAGCGGTGGCATGAATTTGGAGGTAGCACCTAGCGATCCTGGACCTTCCGAAGGATGGTGCCGAATCATCGAGAAGCCGGAGGAGTAGTTTGGTTAATTTGTTTTTCTTGCTTCGTGGCCCACTTAATTGGGCTGCTTTTAGATTATTTTACTGTGCCGGACCTTTGTAATATTTTTGAATTCTGTAAACATTCAAGACTGGTTTCCCCGTATGAGGGCAGTCTTCTTACTTTTTTGATTTTTTGATGACAAATTTGCCATGAGTCTGGGCAATGTTTTTGACTTCGGTGTAATTTTATTCCCACTGTTAGTAGATTAAATTTACTTAGAAAAACAAATGTTGCCCTGTTTCTATTTTAAACTTGTTTTTTGAAATAATGTTTATATGATTGTTTATAGTCGAAGCACTGCGAGGTGGTTTATTATATTAATATTTCACGGTCGAATTATGTTCATAACAATTGGAAAAAAAAAATGTTGCCCTGTTTCTATTTTAAACCTGTTTTTTGAAATACAGAGCCATTTTTATATGGTCTACGTATTATACTCTTTCTATGTATATCTACAGGAACCTTTTTGCTATGAACAGGGTGGATGCTATAGCGGGCTACTAATGGAAACAAGCGAGCCTGAACCTTACATCTCGGATGCAACAAATGGTTACCAATTTTGGAATCAAGCGAGCCTGATCTTACAAGCGAGCCTGGGTTTCTGCATATGGGTTTTACTTTCGGGAACAAGCGAGCCAGAACATACAATCGACCCTGGGTTTATACATATTTTTTCTCTATCATGGATGCTTTTTGTGTGAGGCGTATATCAACAGTACATGTCTCTGCACATTTCCTGTATCCGCTTTATGATACTATTTTATGTGTTGATAGGTTATCACTCTGCCTTCAAAACTAGTGATGCTAGTTTATTGATATGGTCTAATGGTATTTTTATATTTTGGACATATCACACTCCTCACATGATTAGCGTTTTTCTCTATTCAAGGATTTTGGGTACTTTAATTTGTATTTGGAACAATGGACGTTGATACTTTATCTGTTGATTTACTATTCTACATACTGCTATTTCACTTTCTTATAGATGCCTCGGGCATATTTGGATGCTTTCTCAGATTGTCGATAATATCCATGTGGACCGTTACTAGGTTTTATATTATGTCCCTATATGTGACATGGGGTATTTTTCTATCATTGTCTAGGGTGGGACTTCCACTTTTCTGGATGGATATTTGGGTTCCAATCTTCAGATGTGAAAATGTAATGACTTCATGGACTGTTTTACTTCATATAATATATTCAAAACAAGGTTTTTTCTCTTGTGAAAAAAAAATGATTAATGTTTATCACTCTGCCTTCAAAACTAGCGATGCTGGTTTATTGATATGGTATGATGGTCTTTTTATATTTTGGACATATCACACTCCTCACATGATTAGCGTTTTTCTCTGTTCAAGGATTTTGGGTACTTTAATTTGTATTTGGAACAATGGACGTCAGTACTCTATCTGTTGCTTTACTATTCTACATACTGCTATTTCACTTTCTTATAGATACCTCGGGCATATTTGGATGCTTTCTCAGATTGTCGATAATCTCCATGTGGACCGTTACTGGGTTTTATATCATGTCCCTGTATGTGACATGGGGTATTTTTCTATCATTGTCTGGGGTGGGACTTCCACTTTTCTGGATGGATATTTGAGTTCCAATATTCAGATGTGAAAATGTAATGACTTCATGGATTGTTTTACTTCATATAATATATTCAAAACAACGTTTTTTCTCTTGTGAAAAAAAAAAAATGATTAATGTTTATCACTCTGCCTTCAAAACTAGCGATGCTGGTCTATGTTGCTGGTTTATTGATATGGTCTGATGGTATTTTTATATTTTGGACATATCACACTCCTCACATGATTAGCGTTTTCCTCTGTTCAAGGATTTTGGGTACTTTAATTTGTATTTGGAACAATGGACGTCGGTACTCTATCTGTTGCTTTACTATTCTACATACTGCTATTTCACTTTCTTATAGATGCCTCGGGCATATTTGGATGCTTTCTCAGATTGTCGATAATCTCCATGTGGACCGTTACTGGGTTTTATATCATGTCCTTGTATGTGACATGGGGTATTTTCTATCATTGTCTGGGGTGGGACTTCCACTTTTCTGGATGGATATTTGGGTTCCAATCTTCAGATGTGAAAATGTAATGACTTCATGGATTGTTTTACTTCATACAATATATTCAAAACAACGTTTTTTCTCTTGTGAAAAAAAAATATGATTGTTTATAGTCGAATCACTGCAGGGTGGTTTATTATATTAATATTTCACGGTCATTGGAACGCCCACAATTCATAACAAATATTGGAGATTTACTGTCCTGTTTTAAAGTTTCATTTTTTTTTTAAATTGAACCCACCGTCGGTATACCGACGCCTTATAAGCGTCGGAATTGCGACCGCTTAAAAATGTCGGAAGAGCGACAGTATAAAAACATCGGACCACATTTCGTCGGAATTACGATAGTTTACAAACGTAGGAAGAGCGACGTTCAAAACGTCAGACCACATTTCGTCGGAATTACGATAGTTTACAAACGTCGGAAGAGCGACGTCCAAAACGTCGGACCACATTGCGTCGAAATTGCGACAGTTTACAAACGTCGAAAGAGTGACGCTCAAAACGTCGGACCACATTTGGTCGGAATTGTGATAGTTTACAAACGTCAGAAGAGCGACGTTCAAAACGTCAGACCATATTTCGTCGGAAGTGTGACAGTTTACAAACATCGAAAGCGCGACGGTTTGGGAAACGTCGGAAGAGCGATGCCTGTTTGGAAGCAACGGAAAAAGTGTCGGTTGTGCGACACTTTTTAAGTGCGTCGGAATTGCGACGGGATGGAAAACCACATTTTTCCCGTCCTCGAACTGTCGCTCTTGCGACGACTATGTGTCGGAATAGCAACGCATTGGCTATCGAAAATTCTGCCAATTTTTCTAGTGAAATGACCTCTGGTCCGATCTATAAGCTGCCCCTTTGTTCTGTCATTGAGAGTAGCCTATGAGTATGTCCAAGCAGGTCTGGAGTTAAATGACCTCTGACCCGATCTATAGATAGAAATTGGGTTTCTTTCCTTCTTTCACCTTCTTTCCTTATTGTTCCATTCCACCATCTATCTAAAGATCCTTTGTTATAGATGACTTGCCCTCTGAAAGCCTTGCTTAGCTGTTTGCAAGTAATCTCCTTTCGCGACTCCATAGCCCAATGGATGGCACAACCTTAACCCATTCTCTTTAACCGAAACGTCCTATTACTCTGTTCCTTTCCTTCCATTACCTTCTCAGTTGATGATCTCATGACTCAACCCAACAACCAACCAACCAAATCATTTAAACCCCCCTTTGTGCTTCATACCTAGCCTAACATCCTATTTTGAGCTCGAAAGATATATCATTATTTGTTTTATTGGAGAGATCCCTCTCCGAGTCCAGGAGGGCTAGATCCTAGGGCCCCAAAGTGGTTATGATGTTGTATCATCTTTTGGTCTTGCCAATCTGGCCAAAACATGGGAACCCCAACACTCAGATGGCCTTATCTCAATTCAAATGTTGTATGCGGATGAAGAGGAGTACCGACAATTGAGTAGGGAAAAAGTGTTGGGGCAACCAACTGCGCAACCCAAATTGTTTGGGGATGATCAAGAGGACCAATCAAATGCACAACCATAATTGTATGGGGATGATCAAGAGGACCAACCAAATGCACAAACAAAATTGTATGGTGATGATCAAGAGGATCAATCAACTGCACAACCAGAATTGTTTGGGGATGATCAGGAGGACCAACCAACTGAACCACAAGAATTGAGAAACAAGCACATTGCAAAATTAAGTACCTGTAAACATCTTCCTCTGTATATTTCATTATTAAGGAAGAATAGGACTCTCCAGATGAAAAACAGACAACTACAGTTCAAAGTTAAAACCCTAACAGATGAGCTTAGACAAAAAGAAACTTTTGATAGATTAGATTGCTTGGCCCAAGTTGCAGAGTCCATACCCACTGATGACATTGAAGTTGCAGAGTCCATACCTATTGATGACATAGGCATTCCTTCTCCCAGGGTCCAACAACATATACCCCTTGGAAAAAAACAGACTAATGACATTGAAGTTATAGAGTCCCATACCAAAATCACAGCTGTCCATATAGAGGAATAGGAATTACATATCAAAGATACAAAATAAATGGGTAGAGACACGGAGGAACAACAACCAGAATTGAAACTAACAGAGGATGAGGAACCAAAGATCAAACTGACCAAAGACATTTTTGAGCAAAAATATGATGAGGAACCTTACAGTGTGTAGAACAAATCACTTCCTCACCTTGCCAAGATATTTGAAGAAGAATATCAAAACAAAGTTTTACGAAGACAAAAAAACAGTGGCTAAGCTGGAAAGGAGAGTGACCAAGTTGGAGAAGGATAAGCAAGAACTCGGACATCTAATGGATGGTGTGCTTGCTTGCAGGGCTCCTTCAACCAATTACAACGTGTACTTGACTGAAAAATTCATGATATTTAAAAAGAATGCTATCATCCAAAATATCCCTCTCCGAGTTGAAAACAGTTATTGTTTCGAGGAGGCATATACGTCAATTTGTAATCAAGAGAAATACTTGCTCTATGAACTGTACCAACATAATTTTTTGGTACCTTATAATACAAAATGGAATCCCAATTAAGTTACAAGGGATGTCCAATTGAGGGCATTTGTATTGTATTTGAGAAATCAGGCCAGTTTTTTGGATGATCTGAACATTTATTTGCAAAATTCCGAGAGCCTTCTGTGGGTTAGACGAGAACATCCCAAACCTGTGGAGGTGATAAAAGAACATCAAAAATACATCAACTCTCTAGAAGTAGTATAGGTTATCTCCAAGAACAGGGAGATGACCATTGCATATTGTGCAGACCAGATTCAATTATTGGAAACTAAGGCACAGGGAGGATGTAAGGCAAGGTGGGATAGCATGGGAAAACAAACCCGAAATAAAGATCCATTTAACTACCTCAACTTAAATACAACCTTAACAAGGGTTTCTCAGTATATTATTGCTATGGGATAGTGTGGGAATCACTGGATAGGTCTTAGATTTAGGTCTCCAATGGTCTGGCTTCCAACAAGGTATATAAAAAGAAATATATGCTAACAAAAAAAGAATAATTTGATTGCTGGAATGTAATTATGGAGACAAGAGGGTATCTTTGTCCCGATGAACCAGGAAATAGTGATTATTATATCAGCAATCTTCATGAATGTCCCCCTTCATTCACAGATTTAGATTGGCAAACTGGGTCACCTTTGTTGACACACTGGATCACAGTTGCTGACACACTGCGTCACCGTTGCTGCAACACTGGCTCACTGTTGCTGCAACACTGGGTCACCGTTGCTGCAACATTGGGTCACCGTTGCAGCAAATCATAGACAGTAAAGGCATTATATTTGATGTTGTAATATATAACTGTCCAGTTTGTTTTGTTAGTTATAAAAAACTGGTAAAATTGTGTTTCACATGTTTAGTTACAATTTCATTGTAGTTCCTTTAATAATTTTGTTACATTTTCATTTTTTTTTAATTCGAATTTATATATCAGATTGTTGTTTACACACCAATATATGCAACTATGCAAACTGGCTCACAGTTGCTGCAACACTGGGTCACCGTTGCTGCAACACTGGGTCACCGTCGCTGCAACACTGGCTCACCGTTGCAGCAACTCATAGACAATAAAGGCATTATATTTTATGTTGTAATATATAACTCTCTAGTTTGTTTTGTTAGTTATAAAAAACTGGTAAAATTGTGTTTCACATGTTTAGTTACAATTTCATTACAGTTCCTCTAATAATTTTGTTACATTTTCATTGTTTTTATTCGAATTTATATATCAGATTATTGTTTGCACACCAATATATGCAACTATTCAAACTAGCTCATAGCTGCTGCAACACTGGCTCACCGTTGCTGCAACATTGGCTCACCATTGCAGCAACTCATAGACAGTAAAGGCATTATATTTGATGTTGTAATATATAACTCTCTAGTTTGTTTTGTTAGTTATAAAAACTGGTAAAATTGTGTTTCACATGTTTAGTTACAATTTCATTGTAGTTCCTCTAATAATTTTGTTACATTTTCATTGTTTTTATTCGAATTTATATATCAGATTATTGTTTGCACACCAATATACGCAACTATGCAAACTGGCTCACAGTTGCTGCAACACTGGCTCACCGTTATTGCAACACTGGGTCACCGTTGCTGCAACACCGGGTCACCGTTGCTGCAACACTGGCTCACCGTTGCAACAACTCATAGACAGTAAAGGCATTATATTTGATGTTGTAATATATAACTCTCCAGTTTGTTTTGTTAGTTATAAAAAACTGGTAAAATTGTGTTTCACATGTTTAGTTACAATTTCATTGTAGTTCCTCTAATAATTATGTTACATTTTCATATTTTTTTATTCGAATTTATATATCAGATTATTTTTTGCACACCAATATACGCAACTATGCAAACTGGCTCACAGTTGCTGCAACACTGGCTCACCGTTATTGCAACACTGGGTCACCGTTGTTGCAACACTAGGTCACCGTTGCTGCAACACTGGCTCACCGTTGCAACAACTCATAGACAGTAAAGGCATTATATTTGATGTTGTAATATATAACTCTCCAGTTTTTTTTGTTAGTTATAAAAAACTGGTAAAATTGTGTTTGACAAGTTTAGTTACAATTTCATTGCAATTCCTCTAATAATTTTGTTACATTTTCATTGTTTTTATTTGAATTTATATATCAGATTATTGTTTGCACACCAATTTATGCAACTATGCAAACTGGCTCACAGTTGCTGACACACTGGCTCACAGTTGCTGACACACTGGGTCAGAGTTGCTGCAACACTGGCTCACCGTTGCTGCAACTCATAGATAATAAAGGTATTATATTTGATGTTGTAATATATAACTCTCTAGTTTGTTTTTTTAGTTATAAAAAAATGGTAAAATTGTGTTTGAAATGTTTAGTTAAAATTTCATTGCAGTTCCTCTAATAATTTTGTTACATTTCCATTGTTTTTATTCGAATTTATATATCAAATTATTGTTTGCACACTAATATATGAAAGTATGCAAAACCAATTGAAATCTATCTTCCATGACTTACAAAACAATCAATGAATTAAAAGAATGAGTGTAAATGCATGGAGTTATTTAATCACCTTAAATGAAAATTCCATCAAATTAGAGAAATCTCCAACCATATCCTCACCACCTATCAAACATACATGGACATAGTCAACAACACATTAATACATCAAATACAGCTAATACAGGAATAAATATTAATATCAAATTGAAAACAAAATCGTGTACAAGAAACCTGGAAAAACATTCATTGTTGGCACGGGGGCGTCCTCGCTTGTTGAGTTCTTCAAACTGAAACGATTCATCTTCACCTGTCGGGATATTCAAGTCAATTTCGAATCTTGCACTGTGTTGCCTTGTTTTTCTTCTCTTTTTGAGGCTTAGGAAACTCTTCTTCCTCTTCAAAGACAACTCAAAAGCACCCAATCCATACTTGAATTCATAATCCATAATATGAAGATTGTTGGTGTCATCCAACAATTTTTTAACTAAAGCAATCAACTGTTCAATCTTGGTCAATGTAGCAGGAGGACTGTTTTGAACTAGGTCTAAGTAGCCAAATAACTCCTCCTTGGCCATCTCAATTTCTTCAACATTTACATCAACATTGCGACTATCCATGTCATCTTTAAGAAGATCAGATACCACCTCTATATTTATCTCAGGAGGGTCATTGTATGACTTAGTTGTGCTTTGATGATTTTGTAATTGGTTTGAAGCCATTGAACTAGAACACAACCAACCCACCTTTATGGCATGCTTGCATATGTTGCCACGAATAGACCATGGACAATCACAAGTTATGAAATTTGTACGATGACAAGTGACAAGTTATTTCTTATTAACTTTAGATTGACTCCTCACCCAAAAAGCATGAGACATTTTCGAATGAGGGCTGCAATCACTATCTGGTATCCTTTTTGCTTTTTCCATTGATGATTCCAGCTGTTTCTCTTTCTTGTAATTATTTAAAAATCCTTCCTTTTTTAGAATTTCCTTAAACCAATAACAGGGTTCAACATTTTTTAGAAGAACATATATCAACCAATCCATCCTACGAGAACATTTCTTTCTTCTATCAGATAGAAATTTTGTCTTTAGGTAACAGTGATATGATTCCACATCATTGTTTGTCTCCTGATTTGCATCGGGAAAATCCCGACAACCTTTGACCCACATCCCTAATGGCATAAAATTTGGTTTAATGAAGATATTTCATCCATATTTCAAACCAACAAGAGAAATGTAACTTAAGAGTTTTTCAACTTACAAATCTTGTCACCAGCAACCCAATTCTTGTTGAAATAGTCTAGGAACGTTTCCTGATCAT
Organism: Pinus albicaulis; assembly: GCA_034641835.2. Lineage (NCBI taxonomy): Eukaryota > Viridiplantae > Streptophyta > Pinopsida > Pinales > Pinaceae > Pinus > Pinus albicaulis. Next base: position 455,515,139 of record CM076582.1, on the reverse strand, counting down.
CAAATTTGTTGAAGAAAGCATTAATTGCAGTGCTGACTTCAACATTGGAACAATAATTCATAATTAAACCCAAATCACTAAACATTTCTTTTGATATTTCTGGATTGCTGGCCAATCGATTCACATTTTTTAGCCATGCTCGATGTACGTGCCAAACACACAAGATAAAATTGCACCTTGTGATTCTCCTGCCACATTCAATTCATTTCAAGCATGTTATTTTTGTAATAAATACAAGTTGTACAGTAAAATAAGAATATTGAAGTTACCTTAAAGCACCAATTTCAGCCAATGCATCCTCAACCATGAAAGAATTAACTTTCCAACTATGATCAACTTGGTGACACTTATGCATGAGCTGCTCCAACCATAGCGAAATGTCCTATGATGTATTACGTGATGACACCACCCATGCAACGGGCACCCCACTTTGTTGGTGATCAAACACGACGAGTGTGTACAATTGATACTATCACATTCAAAATACATAGATCATCAACTACAAATCATCAATAATTATTAATCAAGTTATTGTACTAGATCAATCATTCTTAATACACTCACCCCATACTTATTCGTGCTGAATGTCGAATCCATGGATATTAGGCTATTATTCGATAGCTTCACCATGGTCTCCAACATCCACTTCGTCTGAATTCCAATTATAAAAGGGACATCTCCACCATTGGGCTTTTGATAAAAGAAAAAATCATTTTGGTGTTTCCTGTACCAAAGGTTCACACTCATTTCATCCTTCTTATGCAACTGATAATTTCCTTTCATTAGACGATTATATATGTTAACAACATATTTTATACACAAAAATAAATCCCTATCTTGAGCTGCAGCATCCATGTCAATATATTTTTTAACATGCATTTTGCAAACATCCAAAAAGAAACAACTCTCTACATAGGAAACCATGTCCCTTGATAACTTTGGTTGATGCAGCACCCTAGCATGACCTGAGGTGTCATGTTAGCCATGACAAGACAATCCTTGGCTATCTACATGCTCATACATGTTATATGTTATTATCGCAACCTCAAGGATTTGAACCATAATTTTTACAATGAAATGGCATTGGCATCCCCTCTTTTTCACAAATGATTATTTTCGCTTCACTTCATCTTGTCCCCTTCTGTCATCGGGGCCATATGAACAAGCATAGCTGCATAAAAATTTTGGAAACTCAATACATATGATACCAACATATTGAAAACTGTTGAAACACTATTCATACCAACATATTGAAAACTGTATGAGCACTATTCATACCAACATATTGAAAACTGTATGAGCACTATTCATACCAAACTATATGAGCACTATTCATACCAACATATTGAAAACTGTATGAGCACTATTCATACCAACATATTGAAAACTATTTGAGAACTATTCATACCAACATATATACATAGGATTTATTGAAACTCAATACATATTATTCCATGAAAACTATTTGAGCACTATTCATACCAACATATATACATAGGATTTATAAAAGAACTTACACTTCATATACCAAGGAAGCAGTAGGCCTTGAGCCTGGGCGTTTGCTTTGTACCCGGGTGAAAGAACATGGACCATTTGGGTTCATTTCCTCTCCATTAATAAAGTCTTCAATTCTAGCTGAAGGAATTTTTGCAATCCGATCTAAGGAGTCCATGTGTTTTCCTTGTACAAGAGACCAATCTAAATCCGACCTAGAGAAGATGAGCTTTTCTTTAGGGTTTTGCACTGGAAGGGCAATTATTGATTCCCATTTCACTTGCTTCACCATTTTTAAGCGAGTATCTATTTAAGCAAGTTGTCGCAACGGTGGAGTGGGCGCAAAGGGTATTCTCACTTAAAAATACTTAGACATCGAATTAAAAAATAGTGTTTCACTAAACAAAGCAGAAACAGACCGGTTTTCCGCAGATTGGTTTTCAGTAGTGGTCCTACGAATCATACTGGTTTTCAGTAGTGGTCCTGCGAGTTGCTGCAACGGAGGAGTGGGCGCAACTGGGATTCTCCCTTAAAAATACATAGACATCGAATTAAAAAACAGACCCCGATTTTCAGTAGCTGTTTCATGACTCTCCCTTTCATTCAATCCAACGACTCTCCCTCTCGATTTTTCAGTAACATTCCAGTGATGGCTTTCATTCCGTCGTATTCAATAATTCCATTCCATGACACGGTTTTTCGGCTCGATGACACGATCATTTCACGCCTCTCCCCCGTCTTCCCTCGACTGGTTTGCACCAAATTGTTCGTAGGGGGCACGGGAAATTTGCATTCATGGGCACCCCCATGCATAGGTGGGTAGGAGGAAAACGAGACGTTTCGTGGGACGGAGACGGAGACAGAGCTCCTAAACGGGACGTCTCGTGGGACGGAGACGGGGAGAGGCGTGGGGCTACGTTTTCCAAAGGGATCCGACAGTCTGCTGGGGGCTCAAAACCCGAAGGCCATTCCGTCGAATGGTTAGCTTACTCCAAATAATTGGGTTATCAAACTCATTCCCTAGTTTTGTAAATGAGAAAGACAATTAGGCCCTAATAAATGAACTTAGGAATGAAAAATTGTTTCAAACTTTGCTAAGTTTTCAAAAGGACAAAATTCTTGAGCCCGATGGATTGGCAATGGGCTATTATAAATTTAGAGAGGAAAAATTTTGAAGAGTGGTGGAGACTACAAGAAATCAAGGAAAATGTTGGGCTCCTTAAATACAACCTTTGTATCAGTAATTCCTAAGGATCCATTATATACCAAAATCACCTTATAAGTCATTGATATATGATTGAAAAGTGTCCTCTCAAATCAAATCTCAAGAGAATAATTTTGATTCTTGGATAAAAGAAAAAATCACGAGGTGATTAAGGTAGCAAAAGTGTGCATTCCATAAAAAGTCAAAAATAAAAAATCGATGGTGATGGAAGTGGACCTCTCCAAACACTTTGGTAGGGTAAGTTGGATTTATATTAATACTTATTCTTAGACATGTAGGCCTTTGTCACCGGATCATTTTTTGGATAATGAGTTACATTTCCTTAATATCTTTTGTTGTTTTTATTCAATGGAACAGGAACCCCTTTCTTCAACTCAAGGAGGGGCTTCAAACAATGATGTCTCCTACCCCACCTTCTCTTTATCTTAGTAGTTGAAGGCTTAAGTAGGCTACTTTAAGTAGGAGAAAATGGTAGTATAAAGGGGTCCCTATTGGAGTTTCATGCAATACATCCACCATTTGTAGACAATATTATGCCTTTTTGTGAAGATATTAAAATGGTTGTTGAGAAATTCAAGGGCATCATGGAGTTATTTTGTAAACAAAATAGAATTGTCAATAGTATGGAAGAAACACTAAATGACCTTTGGGGGATATCTAAGTAGTATAAGAACTATATCTCTCAACTATTTCCCTTTATGTGTCTAATATAAACCAAGGTTTGAAATATTTGGGCTTTTATTTGAAGTCAAACCAATATAAAATATGTCATTAAACACTACAAGGAAAAGACCCTCTAGCGGATGTTTTCGAGGAACCCCTTATAAAAATACCCCAGACGTCTGTTTCTAGTTGAGGTTACTAGAGGAGGTTGGTGGATGGAGGTTTTTACGGATGTTTTTTGTCCGGTGCGCTTACCATCCTAAACCACACCGGTGCTTTCAATAAGAGAAAGCATCGGTGCGCACAAAACATTGGCACGTTGGACACCGTGCACTGCGTACACACCCGCCCGATGCATCTTATTATTGTAGCGCACTAGTGCTTTACAAATATTCCACACTGGTGTGTTATAAAACCCCGTGCTAAAACAGAAACCGCCCGGTGCGGTCTTAAGCAACCATGCCGATGCGCCTATAAAATCCCGCACACTGGAACATGGTTAAATAAAAAAATTACGGCCAAAAAATATCATTTTTCACTTTTCTCAGTGCTCCAGAGCTCTCAAGCACTGGTGCAATTTATCCTTGTCTGAGCCTCCTTGATATCGGTGCTCCCATTGCACCCGTTGCATGCACTGCTGTTGTGCATTGCCCACCAATATCCAGCTTGAATTTTGCAAAACGGTGGGAAAATTTTGAAAATTTTCTTTTGCAAATTCTACAGCCAATATGCCTCCTCGATGGCCAAATGTACAGGTATTTTTTATTTTATTTATTTATTTTTTCCCCATAATTAAGCCTTTTAGCGGATTAGAATTTCAAATTACCTTAAAATTAACCATTTAAAAGAAAAAAAAAATATGTCGCACGCTGCGCTTGAGCCATTCGGCTCGTGCCAGTTCGCGGTGTTTCCTGTAAATTTACAAGCCACATCATAACTGGTGCAAACAGTATCCGCATCGGTTCCAGGGCGGTACCAAAGGCGCACCATGCTATTTTAAAATTTAAAAAAAAGTGCGGTGCGGTCAGTTACCCAGCCGCACCGTTGACCATGTGGAATAGCGGAAATGCGGTGCGTTGAATTAAATATCTGCCCTAGGGCGGGTATTTTTGTCAGTGCACTGCATTCCGCATTTTGACAGGGTCAACGGTGCGACCTGATAAAAGACCGCATAGTTGACTATGTAATGATTTCAGGAGGTCGGTGTGCTGACCAAACTAAACGCCCCGAGGCATAGAGTTTAGTCAGCGCACCGCACTCCCGACACCAGCCATTGTCAACGGTGTGCTGAAAATTTTCAGGTGCACCGCCGCCAGTGCACTGAACATTTTCTGGTGCACCGCTGCCAGTGCGTGACAAAAAAAGATGCATTGGTGCCAGTGCATGCCTGTTTTTTGTGGCGCACCAGCTATTTTTTTTCCTAAAAAAATTATATATGTATATTCTTAAATACATGTCTCATTTAATAAAAAAATTGTATTTAATATGCCAATCATTCAGAGACATGAAATAAGAGAAGAGGGGGAACAACAAAAAAAACATGTGGAATAGTATAACATGGTTCGCTTGTGGGAGGCACGAGAGAGGGAGAGAGATGCGTACCCTTGCCCTATTACAGCAGCTGCCCAGGGGCTCCTAAGGCAAGTAGGCCTCCTCAAGTTCTATGAGGAGGCTACTTCCCTAAAGGGCCATGGTTTGTTTTTGAGACATCTTATCCGCAGGTGGACTGCCCACCTACAGGCTTTCCGGGTTGGTCCTAACCAGTGCAATGTGCCCACTGAGGAGGACATATATTTCATTACAGGGCTATCGAGGAGAGGGGTGGATTTTACCTCGTTCCTGGAGGTTCCAGTTGGCTATGTAGCAGGGAGTCAGTTGGTGTACTCCCAGAGATACATTAGCGCAGATATACTGTCTCCTTTAGATTTTCATGTTTCTGGAGGTCAGTTATGTATTGGTGCATTTGGTAGTGAGGAGGTGAGGTGCCTCTCACTTCTGATTTCGACTATTTCACACAACACCAGTGACGGGAAACGCATTAGTTGCTCGTTTCTATATTATGATGATTCTTTAATACATGAACCACGACTTATCAGGTGGTCTGCCATTTTTTTGCGGTAGTTCTATATAGCCGTAGATAGATGTCGTGCTCATGCATAAGGGAGGGTCAATTTCCCTTTTTCTTCAGAGCTTTTTATTTTTATTTTTTGAGAGGTTTCTAGAGATGAGGCCTACTTTTGTTTGGTAGCCTCCTAGGCCGATGTTCGAGGCAGGGATGCACATGTGGGGACAGATGGTGCCCAAGAGGGGCCAGACTGTGTTTCCAGTGAGGATATCGCATGATGCACTGGAGTTTCTAGCCAGTGTTGACGAGCATCCCTTCATTATGGTCCCCTGTCCTTATGTTGGTTTGGATTGGCGAGGGTGTGCCGACATCCTCTTCACAGATGATGAGTCGCTGAATGATAGAGGTAATATTATTGTTTTATTTAAATTTATTCTAACATGTTCTTTAACTTGTTTTTATTAAATTGTATAATGAAATTGTCTAATTGTTGTTGTGTACTTGTATATATTTTGCAGACATTGGGTCTTTTGATGGCGAGGACATGTCAACACCACCACATGATCCAGGTGTGGATCTTGATGATGATCAAGGTATACCAAATGTCGAGGATCATCAGAAGGATGGTGCAGAGAGACCTGCTCCTGTTGGTGCGCCGGTACTGCCTTTTTCTAGGCGCGATAGGCTTGATAGCAGATACAAGATGGAATTGGGCGACCAACTCACTGCATTGATTATTGAGGTGGGCATCAGGCCCGCTACTATGAGAGACATACAGGCCGATGGTAGGTTGTTACATATGTGGAGAGGCATGTCACCTGATATGTATAGCTTAATACGGCATGTCGTAGGAGCTATGACCTTAGTTACACGGATGAGGAGGACCATTGCACGTTATAGGTGTGGTCGAGACACAACACGTGACCGACAATCCGCGAGCAGCGACGCATCATCTAATGATCGTTCACCTCGCGCCGCGCCAGATGAGCAGCCTCCACGAGCATCGAGCATCAGTCATCATAGAGAGCAGGTTGGACCATCGACCACGTCCAGTCAGCAGCCTGCAACATCCAGCAGTACTCATGATCATGAGCAGGTTGGACCATCGACCATGTCAAGTCAGCACGATGAGCAACCAACAGTTGATCCAGATCAGCAGGCATGTGATGATCAACATGTATCTGAGCTTGTCGAGGCTGCACCATTGACTGAGCAGGCCTTGACTAGTACTGCTATTGATGATGTACCACCAGCTGATCCATGACATTTGTATTACAATTGTATATTTTTAATACTATCTTGGGCTTATATATATATATATATATATATATATATATATATGGTCCATGTAATTTATGTTCATGTTGTTGTTGTACTTAATTTACATCTTGGTGATCATCATGATGTGTATATTGTTAGGTCATGTTAGATATGTTCATTTAATGTGCAGCTTGCAGATAGATGTGTATGTGATAGCAGTTATTTCACATGGAATGTATATTTGATGTTTTTGTTGTGATGATGTTATATAATGTTAATTGTGTTTTGTTAGATGATCATGATCACGATGATGTTAGCAAATTTGAATGTGTTTTTTAGTCAAATATGATGTTTGTACGATGGTTATCATGAATGTGATTTTTATTAATTAATTTAATATTAATAGTCATGATATTGTAAAATTGTAATATTTGTAATTCTAATTGTATGTTAAATTCTAAAATTGTAATTGTAATGGTATATATGTAAATTTGTAAAATTGTAATTGTATATATGTAAATTCTAAAATTGAAACTGTAATTGTACGTGAAATTGTAAAATTGTAATTGTAATTGTAATTCTATATAAAATATATGTAAAATTTTAATTGTATTAATGTGAATTGATTGTAATTGTAAAATTGTAATTGTATGTAAAATTCTAAAATTGTAATTGTATGTAAAATATTTGTAAAATTTTAATTGTATTAATGTGAAAATTTTAATTGTATTAATGTGAAATGATTTTATTAAAAATTAAAAATTTGTAAATTTGTAAAATTTTAAATAATTGTAATATAATAAATCTAGAATAATATGAATTATTGTAACATAATAAAGTTTAGAAAATAATGCAAATGAATTCATGTACTTTAGAATTATCATTATTTTATTATGATCTTACATACAAAAAAAAGAACTTTATACAGTACGCCATTGTTTTTGAGATCAACATAATTGCAAATTATCAAGTGAAATATTGATTTTAACATTAACACAATGCAAATTACCAATTAATTCAAAATACATATTATAATGTTTCGAAAAACCTATCTTAAAAACTATAAATATTGATGAAATAACACATGTACCATATCACTCTCGGTTCTCATGATCACCCTCATTATCTTCAAGCTCGCATGGCATGATAACACTATTGTTCTCAAAAATATGTTTTGATCTAGGGTCATGTCTCAATATGAACCACCAATCTCTATCCAACACTTCTGGGTAAAAAAACACCTGGTTGCAGTGTTTGAGGAAAACATAGGGCTCCTTAGCTTCATCCCACATCTTTCTATAGTTGATACGTATCGGCCTACTATCGCGATCTTTCTTTACATTATTCTAATCAAAGGTGTCCCACCACTTGCACCTAAAAATAACACATTGGAAAGAAGAGAAATCCACTTCAATGATCTCTTGTATCTTTCCCACATAACCTAACGCCCCTCATACTAGGTTTTGATCATGGTGGCTGGATCAACTAGATTGATCGAACTCGACTTCCACTCCACAGTCCTGTGTGATGTTTCTAGCATCGGCATTTTCTGTGCGAAAATGGTGTCCATATGCCCACATAGATGGGAACAAATGCACCTATTATAAAGAAGTTAAAAAAATCATAGTGTCATGTGTCTTATAATAACCCAATAGTTAAAATATGAAATATAGATGTCTTATAAGTTTCAATTTACATATAAATTAAATAGATTATTACCGAGTTGCTGCACCCAATCCCTACGTTTAGAGAATCCTCTTCAGCACGCGGGTAACGGCCGGTTGCACCGTATTTCTCTCTGACTTGGTTAGCAACCTAACTGCTGGGGCATATTTTTGGCATATTTTCTTTTAAATGATTGGAATAAGGCACACTTATACCATTCAACCGTCTGAATTATTTCCTGTCACTATCCCATTTCATCCTCTTTTGTTCGTACAATGCAACCCACGATTGCGTCACTTCAGAATTGTAAAGAACAAATTTATTGATTGCTTCAATTTCTGCATTCGTTGATGAAATAAAACCGAAATTATATAGTACATAGAGATCAAAATATAAATTATATCGAAGTTCAATATTAATATTTACTTTGTGTAAATTTGAAAAATTATAAGTCGCTTACTCTTTATCAAGCGTTTTTTTCCACTCATTCGGAGCAACTCCCCTTCTCTTTTGTCTTCATCCCTTTCATCATCCCAAATCACCGCACCTGGTTTGTTGTCGATTTGCTTGATGTACTCACTAGAATAATAGAAAGACTCATATGATATGTACCCCTCTGCCATAGACCCCTCGGGTCTTGCCCTTTGTCAAACAAAACCTTTCAATTTCTTTATGTACCTCTCTAAGAAGAACATCCGACAGCAAGAAACCACCCCAACTAATTCAACCTCATCTACTAGGTGGATTAGAAGATGAACCTGTAAGTCCATGAAACTCGTCGGAAATTCCTTCTCAAACATACAAACAATCTCAACTATCTCTTAACGCCACCGTGGAATTCTAACCACATAAATCTCCTTTGACATGATCCAACATAAAAATGCAGATAATTTAGATATGGCACATCCTAGGTCTTGAGGGAATTCATGTTTCACACATCCACACACGAAAAAAGGATAATGACACTACAAAGTTATAAAAACGTGCAATAATATACAAAATTAGTTATGTTTTATGCTCCTCACATGGGATAAAATTTATTAATATAACAAATAATAAAATCATGCTTTTGACATTATACGTACTCTTAGAAGATTCAAATGGTCATGCAATTTCAACCCCGACAAATGGTCATCCACGGTGAAGCAACGCCGTAGTGAAGACCCGTATGAAGTTGGCACCCTCACACCCATTATAACTTCTTTTTCCAAAGAAATATCATCTTTTTTTAAAATCCATGGGACATCACCTTCTTTGAAAAACCATGAATTAGAGGGACCAACGACTGCCTCTGATCCCGTACTTTCTAATCGTCTTGGCCAATGTTTATTTTTAGTTTTTGAAGTAATAAGATCTTTCCTAACAACCAATGTGTCACTTTGTTTCGATGATATGTGCCTCCATAAAGAAGATGAAACATTTTTAAATATATGCATGGGATCTAATAAGTGGGTAACCTTAATATGCTCCCAATATGGGAGGTTATAAAAGATAGATTTCCCTTTCATCCCAATGGGCAATTTCTCAGCATAGGTGTCGAAGAATTATGGATCATCGAACATAGGCTCCCCATTTGAATTGAACATTTCTATGAAATCCTTCTCCTTCTCTCTCTCATATGCTCTAAGCCATTCAGTTGGTGTCGTTATTGGAGGCATTTGGGTTCTCTCTCGTTTACCATTGAAATCAGATGTTGCTTTTCTGTAAGGGTGTTCTTCTGGGAGGAATACCCTGGAGCAATCATACACTGGCTTTCATAGGTCCTTGGACCATCTAGCTTTCATAGAAGGTCCATAACATTTACATCCAAAATAACTTTTTGTTACAAGACCTACGAGATTATTGTATACAATTAATATGCATGGCACGTTAAAGAATATCATGAAGATCAGAACAATAACAACAGATTAAATAACTAATATGTGAAAGAATATTTTTACCAAAGCAAACTCCTAAGCCTGGATAATCATGTGTCGTGTAAGCACATATGCCATACAACGTAAAACTCCTCTCTGTTGCGATGGGTCTTGATACATCATATACATTTATCCCATCCCATAATTCCTTCAATTCATCTACCAGTCATTGTAAGTAGACATCCATATTCTTCACTTGTCTTCTACCAGGGACTATGAGAGCCAACATAAGATGTTCATTCTTCACAGACAACCATGGGGAGATATTGTTATTGATCACTACTACAGGCCAAATAGAATAGTTGGTGTTCTGGAAGGAATATGGGTTGATGCCATCCATGGCTATGCTGAGTCGTAGACTTCGTACTTCATCCTTGAAATTTTCGGGCCATGTATCCTCTATATGCTTCATGGATATTGAATCAATTGGGATTCACATAACTCCCAACTCACTTTTGTGTGAGGCATGCCATCCCTGCAACATCGCTAATTCTTTGCAACGAAAGAGCCTTTGAATCCTTGGGATTATAGGCATGTGCCTCAATATCTTAAAATGAGGACCAGTATGTGATTTACCCTTCTTTTTTTATTTATCATACCTGTCATGCCCACATTTCAGACATATCTCTTTTTCTGCATATTCTCCTCTATATAGAATACAATCATTTGGACATGCATGATATGATATGTACTCAACACCCAACATTTTCAATAATTTCTTTGCCTCTTCGCAGCTACCGGGCAAGAGATTATCACTCAAAAGAACCTTATCTTTGAATAACCTGTAGTTGGTGATCATGGAAAAATATATTAATAAATTTACATTAATGCCGATATAATTATTAACGTTCATAAAATTTACTATTTGTAATGTTCATTGTACTGTACTGATTATATTTCTCAAATTTATATAAGGGAGGACTTTATGGTAACTTACCTCAAAATTTAGGAGAAACATGCATTCAACAGGGCCAAACTTTGCTTTCAAGTTGTACAATAACATCATTGTCCCCAATTGGGTAGACTTTGAATGATTGCCAGGTCAAAAGAGAGGGGTGGTGGAAGCATATTTAAGGATTTCGAAAAAGGCTTTAGCGATATGAGCATCATCCACTAGATGATCATCGTTTTGGAGTGGATCTAACAACTTGTCTCCATGGCAGTCGTGTCCCTTAAGTAATCATCCATACCAACCTCTATTTGATTTCCACCATTTCCAGCTTGTGAAGAACTACTATTGCTGTAGTCATTCCTAATTGGTGAATTTGGAAGTAGCGGGAATTGAATTGGTGGTTGATTTAACCATTTTTGTTATTGTTCCTCTTCGATTTTTTCTCTTAATTCAGTCTTCTCTCGATTTGACATTGTCGTAGGGTGCAACAGAAGATGGTAGGTAGGTCGCTCATCATCACTAGAATCCTAATAATATATATATATATATATATATATATATATATATATATATATATATATATATATATATTTGAACATGATTAGTACAAAATATATGATATCAATTAGTAACCATGTTGAAAATATTGCATGATTAATTGGTTTGACGTTGAAATAATTACATTAATCAATATACCAAACAATTATAATTATTACCATCATTAATGTCCCAGGATTGTGGCTATAAGATGCAATATTGTTACAATTGGCAGGGTGAAGCGGTTGTCCATTTTCATCTACCAAATGCGCCTTGCAGTATACTGCTCCTGATAAGAGCTTCCGACGTTTTGGAGCTGGCGTTTAAATATTTTGTGCATCTAAACTCGATTCTGAATCTGCGTGAACCTGCAAATTTGTATACATTATAAATTTAATTAAGTTGTGCATGATTGACATAGATAAAAAACATAAATTCAATTAGATAATGAAAATATAAATAAAATTTGTAGTAAATATTATGTCTTGAGATGGATAGTGAGAACTCCACGATGGACTTTGAGAAATATTATGGAACGAGTTGGATTTTGAAGAATTGTTCATTCGATATAATTATGATATTTTCTCCCCGCATTTGAGCTAAATCAACAATAAATTTTGGTGCACACACCTGAAAGTAATTTCGGTGAATTAAATGGACTTCTTGTTATCGACACTAATATATAGATCACTGCACCGGTGCATTTTTGTTAATGCGCACAACTGTCGTGATATAAACAGACACACTGGTGCAGTGGTATTAAGTGACACACCGACGACGAATAACTGCAAATAAAAAAAGCGCAATTCTATTTTCTTTCAGTGAAAAAAAAAACGGTAAATTGAAAAATGGGCAGGAAAATATTTTCAAAAACCTAATTTCATAAAACAATTTTTTAAATACTAAACACTTTTCATTATTTCACTATTTTTGCAAAAAATTTCAGCCAGAGATTTGCAGGAGACATACCTAGAGCAATAGAGCACGAGAGCACTGTGGAGCAGTGAAATACGTTCGAACAAAAGTATTTAGACAATCAGAATTCCAAACCTCTGGTGATTCAAACCTTGTAGCATAGAATTTCAAACGATCTCGTGATTAAAGTTTATTGTTTTTTTTTACTTTTTCTGCAGTTTTTTTACGCAGTACAAAAAAAAAATTCAATTTCTTTTTCATTTTCAGTAAAATAAAAAATAAAAAAATAAAAAATAAAAATCCATTTTTACCCTAAACCCTACATTCTTTTTGTTTCTGCCCTTTCTTCTCTTTGTTTATGTGATTTCAGAATTAGGGCTTTTCATTTTAGATTTATAGGGTTTTTGTATTGCTATATATAGGCCTAAGACATCCAATCCTTGGGACGACTTGCATAGTCGGATCCCAATCCATGTCGGCATTTGCGTGAATTTTTATTTATTTATGTATTTATTTATTTATTTTTTCGGTGCACTTTGCATATCCTAGCACACCGGTGCGTTATATTATCCTAGTGCACCGAGAAAGTACTGTGATAGAAAACTTAAAAACATTTTTTTTTAATCAGTGCTCCATAAGTAAAATAGGGCACCGGTGCGCTATTTCATTATGGCGCACCGCGAATGTGCTGTTTCGTAAGAAAATGTTTTATTGTGTTAATTGGTGCACCATGTAACATATAATGCACCGCACCGTGTCTCCTAGTTGACAAAGAGCACTGTATGGTGGTCCCTTGTTTACGCAGGGCGTTTATGCTACAAAAACTAACACTGGACGATTTTTATTATTTTTTTGTGTTAATTGGTGTGGTAGTTAACATGTAACGCACTGGTGCTCTTTATTAACATAAAGAACTGTACGGTCTATTATACTGTTTGTGCAGTGCGTTTATAAGACACGCACGCAACGATGTCGGTGCGTACTCCGTGAATAGCGCACTGGTTTCTTGAGATTTTTTTTTTTAACTTAAAAATTTGACAATTTATTTATAAAATGTATTAATGAATGATATGGTACAACTTTCATATTGATAAAGAAATTGCTAACAAGAGATCAAGTAACAAAAATACTGATAACACATCAAGAAAAGAAAAAAAGACAAGTTCTTTGTAAATTATTTACAAAAAAATGATTTTTGAACTATATGTAAGTTTAACTAATATGTATTGTTTACTGTGTATCATGCAAAGCCACAAAATGACGAAGCTCGATAAGATTATTTCTGATCTAGGACCAGAAGAGTGTAAAATCTTGATGGAAAAATTGCAAAATGATGAATCAAGTGAATGAAAAAATACTATTGATCCAATATGAGTTGTTTTTTTTTTCATTAATAATATACTTAAAATTATTAGATAACATGTGTCAAACAATATATTAATTCACATTTGTTTAATGCTCTACAGTGACCAACAACTCATAAAATGAATGTTGTTCTAAGAAAATAAAAAAAATATAACATGCAAATGAAAATGAAGTGCTCATTAGCTCATCTAGACTGGTACTGGAGGCTAACGAAAGGGGGAAAAACTTTTACAAAAGTTTGAGGGATCTAGTGGAATGAATGTATAGACGTTCTTTCTTCTCACAATACAAAAATCAATCCAATGATTCCAAGAACCAAATTTTATCTAAACTATAAGAAGAGTTTCCAAAGAATTGGTCAATGAGACATGTCATACTTTTAATAGCAAAAATGTACAAAAAAAAAAAGAAGGAATGAAAAAGTAATATTCCTTTGAAATGTTTGTCTAGAATTATTTATAAATATCACTTTTGTTATATTTACTTTTCATATATCAGTATAAAAATTAAATAGTTTATTGTCATCTTACATTTTCAGGAAGATTATGAAAATTTCAAAATATGAACGAGCTGATATCAGAAATATGTCAGTAGGAATGTCGAAAAAGGTGTACAAGGAGATGGTCAAAGGAATGGACAAAATTTCATTGCAGGAGGAGTCATCTCTACAAAAACGTGCTTCAAATGTAATATGTAATCATTGGATTTTTCGATCATTAGGTACAATAAATAAATAATCTAGCATTAAATATTAATTTTCAAGTATTTTCTTACAAAAAAAGAAAAGAAAATAGAACTCATTCAATGCATAAAATAGGACAACAAGGAAGAAAATGGTTGATATCTAAGTTTGTGAGTAATTGTTACTTCCTTATAACAATTTAACTAGATTTCATTTTTGTATTTTTTAAGTTGTTTTACAAAAATCATCATTGAATGTCTTCAAACAGGGGCTAACATACAAAGAAGAACCATCATAGGAATTGATTGACATTGGGTTAAATATGGGTTGTGAGTATATGTTGGCATATCATAAATTAATTATGGAATTTGTAAGCATCTATTGATCTTGTTTGACTTAGCTCCGTCTACAATTAATAGAACAAAAAAATCTTTTATATTAAATATATGATTTGTTATGAGATATAAAACTTGCAGGAAACAAAGTATGGAAATGTGCCAACAGATGAAATCTTGAAAGATGGCATACTACATGGTTTTGAAAGAATGTGTATAGTTCATGAGTCAATTCTTGCTATGGTACGTCATTTCTTTTCGATATACATTGATGTATATTATTTAATATTGCAATTTTCATTATTCTTATCAATGTATATACACTCATTACAATTTAATTTTATGTTTGTAGATGGAAGGTGAAGAAGATCAAGAAAACAATCAACACCGTGAACAAAACATTCTTGAAAATAACCCCAAGTCACAGAAGTAGCTCTAGCAGTGATAACAGTTCAAGCGAAGAATGATGATCACTATGTTTGGATATCTAAGCAAGGCGTTGTATTTTATGAAATATTTGTCTATGAAATCAAACATTTTGTTTAATGTAATGGACATAGTATCCCAATTGAAAGACAAAGGGATACCAATAACTGTCCCATTTTGTATGACAAAGATTTTCGTATTCATATATATATAATAAAATATGTTTTAATTTATTCTATTTCGTTCTCCATTGTCACTGTGAAATGTAACACCACTGATTAAACTTATGGATGATTAAATATTATAATGAAGAGATGTGAAATTTGATGATATGATATAACAAATTAATCCAAACATCACATTCAAATGCACTAATAAGAATTTAATTCGTATGAATACTGTTATAAGATATGTATCATCTTTTGATAAATAATGAATTTTAAAAAATCACAATAATTATAATATGATATAACAAATTAATCCAAACATCACATTCAAATGCATTAATAAAAATTTAATTAATATGAATATTGTTATAAGATGTGTCGACTTTTGATGAATAATGAATTTTTAAAAATCACAATAATTGCACTGTCACAGGTCGACGTTTCTAAAAAATACAAAATGAACACTGGTATGTGTTAGTTACTGTACACCGGTGCATTTGTATGATGCAACGCATTGGTGCGTTTCTACGACCTATATGCACTGCACAAATACCAATAACGATTTTTAATCTTGGTGCATTTTTGAGATACTATGCATCGGTGCGTTTATGTGAGTCTACGCACCGGAGAATTTGTACAACCTATGGGCACTGTACAAATACCAATACGAATTAGAACAAACGGTGCGTTTTTCGGATACTGTGCACCGGTGTGTTTCTATAACTCGACATATTGGTGCGTTTAGACGACCTATGGGCATAGCACAAATCCCAAGGCCAATCAATTAGAACGACCCCATGCATTGTATCACCAACACTGCGCCCCGGTGTGATTTTATACCTTGACGGCTCGGTGCATGCAACTTCGATGACCCCAGGCCACCTTCTAGATGACACACACCGGTGCGTTGACACCTTCGTAGCGCACCGATGAAAAAAACATTCGGAATAACCTCTGGCCGCCAAGTTTTTTTAGTTGTGTTGAAATTCCGTTAAAAGCTCTGCTAAAACCTCCGTAACCATAAACGAATGTTGTAGCAATTTTTTTTTTGACAATTTCGGCCAATTTTATAACACTAAAAACCTCCTTTATAACCTCCCCTAGAGGGTCTTTTATTTGTAGTGAGGTGTCGTTGATAGTGAAAGTGGTGAAGCAAATAAACACATGGAGTTGGAAGCCCCCCCTATAAATTAAAAATTGCCAACCCTTCAAACTAAACCTAAAGTGGATGAAGGTGGAGTATTTTGTTGAAAAGATCAAAGATATTTAGAAACCAAATAATGTTGTTCTACAAGAATTTTCTCATATTCAATTTCACCAAAACTCAAAAAAAGGAAAAAAAGGTGGATGCTAATTGGGCAAGGAACAAAAGGATGAAAGATGATAGGATTCATAGAGAAGTAGAGGAAGCCTTGGATATTTGAGTGAATAATAGAAAATCAAAGTAAAATCAGTAGAAGATAATTGAAAAAAGAAAATGAATGGAGACTTAAGAGTAGGGAATTATAGTTACAGAGTAGGGTTGAAAACACATTCTTTCATAGGTATGCAAACTATAGAAATAATATAAACTCTATTTGCAAATTTCATAAAGGGGATGATTTACACAATGGGATTTTCCATAATTTAAAGTTTTGACATTTATATTTGGTGATTTTTCAAGCAATTATTCATTGAGGGTTATCATAGGAATTTTAGCATGAAGACTTGGAGATGACACCAATTTATGCACAATTCTTGTTTCCTTGTTGGTTTTCTTGTTTAAACTTTATGATTGAGAAAGGGCATTTTAGCATGTGACCCATACACAACCATGAAGTCCTACACCACCATTGATATTTTACATTACAAGATATAGTTTTTATGCTAAATCTATATCAAATCCTATTTTTCCTCCTCCCAACTTATCTCTTAATGAGAAGTCAATATGAGAGAAAATGAGGTGGTTTCCTTGATGCGTTATATATTTGTATCATTGAAATTAATACAATATGAAGAATATGGCTAGGAGGTTTTATTGTTAGTTCTTATTTGTTGTCATGTCTCATGTGTGTTATTTCTTAATACAAACAACATAATGATGCCTCGATAATCTATAATGCTATTATCTATATTTTTCACATGATTGGCAACTAAATAATTTGACAAATTGGAAAAATGGATAAAATTACAAATTGGTCTTGATCCTTGGATAGGGAACAAAGGTAATTATGGTGTGCCACTCCAAATGATTCAAGAATTAAGGAACAAATGCTACTTCAATTTATGACGGGTCTTAAATGGGGCAATGCTTGCTACATGGCATCAACAATTGTTAGCTTAGGAAGAAACTAGATAGAGGGAAAAGTAGATAAATGAATGGAAAAGATACACAGACCTCTCAACAAACAACAATATTAGAATGAAGGAAGAATAGGTCTAGCTTATCTAGCATTTGAATCTTGCTAGAGCATATTCTCCTAAATTATGCTACATAGCACTAGCAAAAGAAGGGGAGACCAATATATCTTATGGAAATTTTTTATTTAGAAATTAAAATATCCTGCAAAACTCAAGATATTTATATTGTTGACTTTACTCAATGAATAAATGCTTATTTTTTAGATTTCATATTTAATAACGTTACAACAACGAACTGCTCTGGAGCTAAATTTTGAGCTTAGACTCAAACTTTTCACTAATTCTAAGCTCAAAATTCATGGCCCACTCAAGCTATACAATTAACGTTGTATAATTAAAATGTAATAAGAGTTTTCTAAATGACTAAATCCATTTATACATAACTATATAGGATTTGAATTTTTATGGAACTAAATTATTATTAAGAATTAATGTGTAAGACAAGACAAGCATTTTGGTGGAAAAGGCCATAAGCCATTCTATTACACATTGTATTGATCTTAGGATGTGAATTTATAATACATCAATTTAACCTTCTATGTCTAGATCTGGATCTCAATAACAACTCATCAATGGATGATGACAACACTAAATCAAGATAAGACTTACAACTCATGACTATGTGGTCTCAAACTTTGTAATTTTCTAGGGGATCATAGTTTAACATTCCTTTCCCCCCTCCCCCACTTCTCCCCCTCTCAAATACAAGGCTAAATCATTTTTACCAATAAATTTTGTCATTGTCAATCTGAAACTGCTGAACTTAGCTTCAATGAAGATATTCTTGAATATCCACCACTATTTGAATATTTGGATGTGAAAAGTTGTTATGTCTAAACAAGCTAGGGACGAGAATACAAAATTCTTTAAAACTATGCAATCTGTAGAAAGAATATAAAATCCATTTCAAAAATTGATAAGGGAGAAGGTACCGGGATTACAAATTTAGAAACAACATTTAAAGGTGTAAAGCCAATTTTCTAGGCTACCAATTTAACTAATTCCCTAGTTTTGTTAATGAGAAAGACAATCAAATATAGGAACATATGAAAGAAGAATTGTATCAGACTTTGCTACATTGCCAAAAGTACAAAAACCTTGGGCCTGATGGACTACCAATGAGTTATTGTGAATTTAGAGAGGAAGATTTATGAAGAATGGTGGAGATTACAAGAAACCAAGGGAAATGTTGGGATCCTTAAAAACAATCTTCCGATCATTGATTCTTAAAAATCCATCACATGCGAAATCACTTCATAAGTCAATGATAAAATATTGAAAGATGTCATCTCAAATCAAATCCCAAGAGAACAATTTGGATTTGTAGAGGGAACATAAAGTCATGAGGAAATTGAGGTAGCAGAAGAATGCATGCATTCAATAAAATTCAAAGTGGAGCTATCAAAGGCCTTTGATAGGGTGAGTTTGCTTTATATTTAGATTTATTCTCATTACATTTAAGTCTTCATCACTAGATCATTGTTTGGATAATATGTTGCATTTCCTTAATATCTTTTGTTGTTTTATTCAATGGAGTAGGAAACCCTTTCTTCGAATCAGGGAGTGGCCTTAGGCAAATGGTAGTACAAAGGGGGTCCGTAATGGAGTTTCATGGAATATCACACATCCACTATTTGTAGACAATATTCTATTTTTTTGTGAAGGTATTAAAAGGGTCATTCATAAATTCAAGGGAGAACGTGGAAAATAGAATTGTCAATAATATGGAAAAATTGTTAAATGACCTTATGGGGGATATAAGTAGTGTAAGAACCAAGGTTTGAAATATTTCATCTTCTATTTGAAGCCAAACCAATATAAAAAATGATCACAGTTTGAAATAATCAGGCTTATTTTTTAATCCAAACAAATATAAAATTGCCATTACATGTGGTTGATAATGAAAATGGAGAAGCAAACGAATACCTAGTGTTTAGGTAACTTATAATAGAAAAAATTACCAATCCTTCAAATTGAACCTAATGTGGACATTGTGGAGGATTTTATTGAAAAAATCAAAGATGTTTGGAAACCATATAATGCTAATTTGCAAGAATTTGCTCAAATTAAATTTGACAAGAACTCAAAAAGGGTAGTGATTAATTGGGCAAGGAACAAAATGATGAAAGATGATATGGTTCTCAAAGAAGTAAAGGAAACCTTGGCTTTCGGTATTTGAGTGAGGAATGGAAAATCAAAGTAAAGTCACTAGAAAATTAAAAAAAAGAGAGGATAAATTATTTGAAAAAAAAATGGACACGAGAATTTCAATTATTTGAAAAAAGAAAAAATTGGAAACATAAGAATTTCAATTATTTGAAAAAAGAAAAATAAGACTTAGAGATGGCATGGCATTATTGCTCAAATTTTATGAGTGAGAAAGGGATTGTTAGCATTTGACTCCTACACAACTATGAACACACACCAGCTTTATATATTTTACATTATGGGATATAGTTTTTCTCCTAAATGTATATCTAATCGTATTTTTCTTACTTTGAATATCTTTTGATGAGATGTCAATGTGAGAACAAATGAGGTGATTTCTTTAAGGTACAAACTATTATCTATGTTTTTCATGTGGTTGACAATTAATTAATTTGACAAATTGGAAACAGGGATAAAATTACAAATTAGTCTTGATCCTTGGACATGGGAGCAAAGGTAATTATGATGTGCCACTCCAAATGATTCAAGACCTAAGGAACAAATGCTACTTCAATTTCTGACAAGTCACGAATTGGGAAAAACCTACTAATTGGCATCAATAATGATTAACTTATGAAGAAATTGGATTGAGGGCAAAGTAGACAAAGAAATGGAAAAGACACACAAACCACTTTACAAACAACAATATTGGATCCAAGGAATAAGAGGTCTTGTTGATCTAGTCTTTGAACCTTGCTAGTGCATTTCTCTTAAATTAGGCTATAAAGCACTAATAGAAAAAGAGAAGACCAATATCATTGCTGGTGAAAATTTATTTGAAAATTAAAATGTCCCACAAAACTCAATGTCTCATTCTTCAATGTTCTCATTAATGGTGAATTTGAGAACACCATCAACCCAAATTTATAAAAAAATGACTCACATCACATAGATAAATATCTTTATGCCCAGTCTTATCATCACCCAACCCAAAAACCTATAGTTTTAAAAATTCAATCTATAGTTTAAAATTTTTTTGATTACTCCAATCTTTGGAATCTTTGCCCACCAATTTCTTTAAAAAGGAAAGGCTCACTTGACAAAAACCCTTTTGACTAATAGTTACTTTTTATTTAAAAATTAAATCTATAGTTTTAAAAAATTTGATTACTCCTATCTTTGGAATCTTTGCCCACCAATTTCTTTAAAAAAGAAAGGCCCACTTGACAAAAACCGTTTTGACTAATAGTTGCTTTTTATCTAAAATCAATAAAACTTTCCAATCAGATTACCATTATTTTGAGGAAACATATAGTGAATGATTATTTCCACAATTATTGTCTATTATTGTAAAACACTCCAAAAAAATTTCTTTCCACAATTATTGTCAATTATGGTAAAACACTCCCAAAATTCTAAATGTTGTTCTTTGACCAGACTAAAATTCTTATATTTCTACAGTATCATTCTTATCACATCATTCAAATTCAAATTCAAATAGTATAATGTAAAACCACCAAAATCCATCTTATCGTATCAAATAATTTAATATAATACACAAAAATTTAAAATAATTAAGTTAATATAATAAAAAAAAATTATATAAATTAAAAATTAATCCTTTATAAAAATTAATCCAAGTTAGACGTGTAGGATATTCCACCAAAATCCAGCATTCATATTTTACCAATTTTATAGCATCCAGCCATAATAATTCCAAAAAATTTGCATCTAAGAAACAAGGTGAACAAAAAACTTATCCAACAGATAACCATACACTTTCCAATGTATCAGGCTTTTCACTGATTCTAGCTCAAAATTCATGGCTTCCTCTTGACCATTTACTCAGCCACTTTAATCACAGTTCTCAATCCCTCTCCTTTAATCATGTAATCAAATGCCTTGTTGATCTCCGCAAAAGAAACCTCATCTGTAATAAATTTATCCAGTTCAAGCGTCTGCAAGAAACAAGTAATGATCAATTAAAAACCTAATTGCATCCTACAACAAGTAATGATCAATCAAAAACCTAATTGCATCATACCCAGTTCAAGCTTCTCCAAAAATCCAACAAGGATCTATTAAAAACCTAACTTACATCTAGAAAGCAGAGTCTTGTGCTGTCATTTACATTGGCAGACTAACAAACATCTATCGATGACCATGGTTTGATAGAATATTTCAAGCAAGGAAATCTAAGCAAACAAATAAATGCATCATTGAATAATAATGGAAGTCTTACTTTATTCAAATACATCTCTACAAGGCCTGGCAAATCTGAACGAGGTTTATAGTTTCCAAAGAAAGTTCCTTTCAACGTCCTCTCGTTCAGAAAATTCACAGGATTCGTTGCAAACACTGCCTCTGAATGCGGGACACCCACTAACACAGATACACCCCAACCCTGAAAAAACAAAAATATGATATTAAAATTCCCTTCACTGATCAGTATATGCATTGCAGGTGTTTTCTAAGAAAAGAAGCAATAAGCTTTTAGATATTTCTGGAATGACTATAGTCTTTTAGACGAAAGGGAACTCAGAGCAAATACATCATGGCAGGCTTCAAAGGCCTGAATCATCGCCTTAATGTTTCCTGTGCATTCGATACTGCAGTCAACTCCTCCATCAGTTCTTTCTGCAATTACCTATAAAATATTGAACGAAATAAGTGTATCAGTAAAAACAATAACGATGTGAGCTATTAACTCTGAATTATCTTTGATAATAAAAAAGTTCAAAAATTATTGGATAAATCTGAGTTAAAACACTTCTATATTCGTTTATATACATTATGAATTAATTTATGTTAAAACACTTCTATATTTGTTTATATACATTGTGAATTAATTTATGTGTTTGCTTATAAAGGAATTTGATAAATCTACGTAGGCATAATAATTCTAATAAGGAAATTTATTTTTTGCACATAAAACATTAGCACAGAGCACCAAGTTTCTCAAGGTGCAACAATATCCAGTAATGTAAGCAGCTCAACATACCTCTTGAATGGGCTTTTCGTAATCTCTAGGGTTTAAAAATTCTGTTACGCCAAATGGTTTTGCTGAGATTACAAAAAGTATTCAAACAGCGAATTAGAAAGGCAATTCTACAGTCGACATATATACACAGATTATCTGGATATGGAAATGGGCAAAATAAGCAACCTGGTTCATATCTGTCATTGCTTAAATCTATCCCAATTATTCGAGAAGCTCCTGCAATTCTTGCCCCTTCAGCAGCCTGTGTAGTCAAATCCAGATCAGAAGATTAACAGAGATTAAACAGTACGCTGATAATATTGGTCCTTAGAAGGAAAGTTTGCAGAGTGTAGAACTACAGTATGTTCTAAGAAACATACACAGGAACATGAAGAGAGAACACTTACAGCAAGCCCAACACTCCCAAGGCCAAATATTGCTACTGTCGAACCCTTCTTGGGTTTGCCTACATTCAAAGTAGCACCCATCCCTGATTCCACAAAGAAACGAATTTTAAAAAATAATTCTGAACAAAGAAACCATTATATGGATAATTTTATGAACAGTACAGCCAGCAAAACATCCCCAGCATTGAATTAACCACTTTGTAAAACATTTCAAAACGTCAACTGGGTCAAGTACTTCATAAATTCATTTCCCTTGAGTCTTCCATAATTGAATTAACCACTTTATCAAACATTATAAAGTGTCATCTGAGTAACATTCATTTTTTAGTGGAGCATCCAAGAGCAAACCCAGAACTTGGAGGGGCAGGGGAGCGTTTATAAGCATGGCCGCAGTCCAAGAGCAACCCATACCTTGGAGGGGCAGGGAAGTGTTTATGAGCAGAGTCACATTCAAAGGAAAAAGAGAACATCCAACCAGAAGAAGAGAACATCAACCAGAAAAAGAGAACATCCAAGGGTAAGCCATGTCTTGCACAAGCAAGCTAAGGGGAGTGGTGGACGCAGTGCTTAGAGATGACCATGGTCATATTGGAGGAATGTTGAGCCAAGTTTTTGGGCATCAAACAGAGAAGGAGGCTAGGCATTTGGACGTAAAAGAGTAAAAGACAGAAAAAGCTTATTATAAACCATATGAATGGGGAAAGCTAGATGCTTATTAGAGACCATATCTATCGGAAAATCCGGCACAGAATTTATGAATATGGCAAACAAGGTCTCTTGGAAAAAAGAAGCTATCCAACTTATTAGGGGAAAGGTGAATCCCGATAAGAAGAGGAACGGACATCTGCAGTGATCAATTTGTTTGGGCGTTTTAGTTACAGTAATATATAACTGCTTAGTGAATATGGACAGCTATGCTCCTAAATATGGATGATACTGAACATGTGAATGTAAAAAAATTGATTAGAAAAGACCGTAAGTAATTTACCTGTAGAAACACCACAGCTTAAAATACAAACTTTGTCCAGAGGAGCCTCAGGATTAATTTTGGCCACACATCCCGCATGCAAAACAGTGTATTGGCTGAAAGTCGATGTACCAAGGAAGTGGTAAACCGGTTTCCCGTTAATTGAAAACCTTGACTTTCCATCATTTATCATAACCCCTCTCTCAGTGTTAATTCTCAGCAGATCACACATGTTGCTTTCTTCTGACTTGCAGTGTCTGCATTCCCCGCATTCTCCGGTAAATACTGGAAGCACCTTGTCACCCGGCTTGAGGTCAGTTACGCCTTCTCCAACACTCTCAACAACTCTGTCAATCATTGCCACAATTGGCCAGCAATTAATCAGAAGGAAATTTTTTCCATGAAATACCACATGCCTGATTGAAATATTATTTTAGATACAGAATTTCATGGCAAGAACAGAGTGGGTACCCAGCTGCTTCATGTCCAAAGATGCGGGGAAAGAGTGGAGCTTGACCCTGCAACCAAAGCAATAATAGAGAGTTCATTACCAAGAAAATTTAATTGCACCCGAAGAAGCTAGATGTTGTAGAGCCCAGGTGGATGAGATGTCGATGTGTGTGAGTATTTCTGTGTCTGTAATCCTAATAAAATATAATTTAGAACTACTAAACACCAACAGGTGTCAAAAGAACCCAAGTGCAAACCTCTACCAACTGAGAAGATCCCGAGTTATAAGATTCCAAATAGCATGGACCCATCATAACCCCTTAATCTTAAATTAGGAATTGCTCTTTCAGTTTTTTTTTTCTTCTTAAAACCAAGAATACGATGGAGAGCTTATAATTGCTGATATTTCTTATAGCTTACCTTTGCTTCCCAAAATACAAGATCTGTGCGGCACAGAGCAGTATAATGCACTTTGATTCTGACTTCCATTGCCTGTGGAGGTGCCACTTGCACTTCTTCAATCTTCAGAGGTTGTCCTGGTCCCCAAGCAACAGCAGCTATAACAAAAAACAAGTTAAAAATATCAGGGTTTAACATGGCAAACAAATTCCATCTCACATCAATCAGCATTCTATTGTGAAGAGGCACTACATCATTCTCTCTACCTTATTGGCCAATCTAGATTCATCTTTACAAACAGAATTTAATATGGTGACAAAATTTCACCCAACTAATCATCTTTATATTAGTAAGAATCACTACTGCATTGTTTCTGCCTTATTGGCTAACCTAATCCATCTTCACAAAGCTAAGAGACATTACTCCATTATTGCTATCACAATATGGAGTTTTATCCCCACAACAAAGTTTTATCCCCACAACCTGACACATTATTTTAGTAAAAAATCATCAATCCATAATCTTTACCTTATTAGACAACCTAAATCCATCCTCACTATGTTTACCTTATTAGACAACCTAAATTCATCCTCACAAAAAATGTTTAATATGCAAACAAAACTTCATCACACAATTACATTATGTAACAAAAAAGCACTACTCCATTCACACTCTCTTGATTAACCTAAATGCATCTTCACAAATCTAGGCTGGCTCATCTTATTATTATATTCCTTAACATAGTTAACATGATAAAAAATTACCTAAACCATTATGCTACTATTCTGTCTTCCTTGTTGGCCTAAAGAACAGGAAAAACCCATCTTCACAAACCCGGGAGGCACTCTAATCTATTCAGGCTGGCAAAACTCGTCTCCACAAACCCTAGAGGCACTACTCTATTCAGGCTGCCATATTGTCCCAAGGACATGGCAAGATCCTTCTTCACAAACCAAGGAGGCTTTATTTTATTGCTATTATGTTCAGAGAGTTATATTGCATGATGAACAAATTTTCTCATTTGAAATTATGATATGTAGAGATTGTATTCTACAGCGGACAAAACCTGGAATAGTAAATTTTTAAATAGGAGGTTGTTAAGGTTCTAGAAACATTTCCAAGAGGCTCTATGGCAATCTATATACTCGGAGCCATTTTTTAAGTATGAACTAGAAATCAAGCTATATGCATTCGCTGTGCTGAACACTGAAAATTGCTTGCCATTTCCTTAATAAGTAAATCATATGGAGACTGTTAGAACGCGGGCAGTCCTAATTACCTTTGCATGTGATAACTTCGCCTGCAGTAGAGCTTGGCATTTTACTTGAAGGATCGATCTGGTCCTCAAATGGCTTCTTGTGAGCCTGAACACTGAATATAGAATGAACACTGAAAATTGATTATAAATCCCTAACTGAATAAATAACATGGAAATTAGAATTTGGGCACTCCTAATTACCTTTGCATTCGGCAACTTCGCCTGCAGGAGAGCCTAGCGTTTTCCTTGAAGGACCCATCTCCCCAGATTGTCTAAAAATAGATTGAATACTGAAAAATGGGTTATCATATCCTTAACAAACCAAATGGAATTTAGAAATTGGGCACTCTTGATTACCTTTACATGAGAGAACTTGCCCTGCAGTAAAGATTGGCCGTTTCCTTGCAGGGTCGATCTCCCCAAACGATCTCTTGTGCTGAACACTGAGAATGGATTGAATCACTGAAAATGAGTTACCATTCAACAAATAAAGTGGAGATTCTTACAATGTGGGCAGTACCAATTACCTTTGCCTGTCATAACTTCCCCTGCAATAGAGCTCGCCATTTTTCCTTCGAGTATCGATCTGCCAAAATGTTTCTCTTGGTATGAAAATAACGAAATATTGTTTCCCTTGCTGTGGAGGGCAGAATTCCTTAATTTATATACTTCGCAATACTGTGGAGGGCAGAATTCCTTAATTTATATACTTCGCAATACTGTAACAGTTTGGACAAGTCATTTGAGTACCCAAATTTCTATGGATTCGGTATAAACCACAGTATTTCACAGTGAGGGCTGCGGTTTCCTCGCTACTTAGGTTTATGTAGGAGTTTCCTGGAATCGACAAAGTGATTACCCATACAATCTTGGATTTAGAGTCCATGGATTTTGAGTATAAAACATCGTACTCCATACCAGGGGCTGGGGTTTGTTCCCGAGTGAGCTGGTTATTTGTTGGACACCAGGGTTGCATGGCAAATAATAAGTACGTTAGTGGGCATGATGTTTATGAAAATGCCTCCGAATTAAATTTTAAATAAAAGGAAAATCTAACTGAGTAGTCTTTAGTGCGACTTTTTGAAGGGTTTTATGGTGGCTTTTTTCGGTGTAATTTTTCTAAAATCTGGCAGGAATTTATTGAAAATGGAAATTTGATTGCTAACTTTGCACAATTGAAGTGTCCTAGAAATTTTTGAGGATATTGAATCCATATATAAAATAAAAAAAAACCAATTTAAATAACAAAAACCAAGGTTTTACCTCAAATTTTTTCACCAGATTCTGACCCCTAAAATAAAAAATGAAAAGACCCATTAGAATTTTCAAAAATATGAAACCACTTGAAGAATCCATGAACATGACTCCACCCATGTTATCCAAATTACGTGACCATGTAGGTCTTTGCAGGCTAACACTTTGATTGAATCCATTTATATTTATGTTGAAAGGTCCTTTTCATTGGGTTATTAATTAAAAATTGGTTATATTAAGCTATTGTATTTGGAAAATCATTTTTGTTTTATCATTATTTTAGATTGTTTTTTTTTATGCTATAACTCTTTAGTGTTCACTCTATAAGTTTAGTTTCATAGTTGGAATATATATGTGTAAGGGTTTTTTTGGGTTTAATTTATGTTTATTTTTTATTGGAAGATTTGGCATTTATATATATTTTTTCATTTCTAGAGTTCATCTATCTTTACTTTGACCCCTAATTAGAAGTGTAATTAATTATGTTAATTGTTGTTTATTTTTTGTATGGATAATTGATTACAATATTTTGATTTAATGTTGTAAAATTATATTCTTCAAGTAATAAGAAAATTCCAACAACTAATTTGAGGCATAGACGCTTATACGAACAATGATACCATGAGAAGGGCATAATGAGGGGAGCATGAAGGGGGCTCAACATACCTGATGATCCCTAGCCACCCTTGCAACTTTATTTTTATGATGCCAAATTAAATTGTGAGAATTATCCTCCATTTCTTTTGTTGACTTTACAAACCAATGATTGAATGTAATTGGTGGAAGGACCACCTTCCAAAATTATGAGAGGAATGGGTCAAGTACTTAAAGGTTGGCACTGTTGAAAGAAGAAGGGTCAAATTTCCTCTTAAAGTTTCTCCCATGTCCTTGGAAAATGTGCCCACCCTTGAAGCGGGTGAATTGCATGACAGATGGAACTTGATGAGATTAGATAGAGCAAACCCACACTTGAGGGTGAAGGAGTAGTAGAGAAGGTCATGTGCACGAGAAAGCAACATGTGTGGGCATAAAAGACAGTGGCTTTCACCTATAGAGGGAAGAGTGAGGTAAGTCACAAACTTAGAGGCCTGTGAGGAAGTCCTAGTCGAAAATCATATTATTTGCTGCCAAATTTGCATGGGAATGGTTGTGTCTCACTTGGAAGGTGGAGCTATGAATTAAGGGTCTCATGGGTACACAAAAGGGCACTAAAGGAGGAGTTGCTTAAGGGATTGTGTAGTAGTGAATATAATTGGATCTTGTGCCATGTAAAATTAATAAACGATCACCTCAAGGTCATGGAGTCTTAGGATCTCACCAAAGGGATTTCCTTCCAAATGTTATATATATGAATTTAGTCTTGAAGAGTTTTCCAATTGTTCATAAATAATTAAGAGTGTTCAAATTTTCCTTTGTGGTATCATGGTTTGGCTAAGGGTTGTGTAGCTATAGAAAGACTGTGTGGAATAGTGCCTATGACTAGGTGGAAAATTGATCATCTCTAGTCATTTTGTTGGGAAACTTTGAAATTAGATAAGTTTTTCTATTGTGCTTTGGAATTTAATATGTAGCTATGTTGAATTATGAATTTATGCTTGCAATGGTGTAAGATGTGCCATTTCTAACGAACTTCCTAGGAATGACTCTATATGTGGAATTGATTGATTGCATTAGAATGAATCTCTTACATGGAAAAATGTTATCCACATTGCAACACTAAATTAATCAAATCCTTGAAGGGTAGAAACCTAGGGGTTGTATTGGCTATGAGGTTTAATGTGAAGGACACAACTTGTAATGAAATTTAGGTGGATTGATGACAATGCCATTGATGTAGTAATCATCATTCCTACATCTTATGTTTTTTATTTAGCTAGTGATAAATTATAAACTATTTGTAATTCCTAATGGCCATTTTTTTCTTTCTTTCTTTTAGTGATGTGTAAAGGTCTCTCTATAGTCCCTATAAATCCATGAAATGTTCATCCATATATTGTTGTGGACATTCCATTAGACTAGTTCATCACAACAAATTTAATGAAAATACTAAAATATTCACTATGAAAATTAATTTCCTTTAAATCTCATATTATTTATTTACTACATTTTTACTTAAATATATGAAATAATTGATAATTTGCAAAAAAATAGGGAACAAAAAAATATGCACACACACCATCCACAAATAAACACAAGATTTTACACTGGAAAACCCTCAAGGGAGAAAACCTATCTAGAAGGTGAAGCTACTCTGCTCTCTTTCTTTAGTATGCAAATGTGAAAATACAAAGAAAGAGGTACTCTTTGTCTGAGTTACCTAAGACTTGTGGCCTCTAAGGATATTATGGAATCTTATCCCCATATATTCTACTCTCTAACTTTCCACTCTAAACTACTCTACTCCACTATGGAAAAAATACAATAGTTGATCCAGATTGAATCATTATATTATTTTTCATCCATCTTGATGCTTCCAGAGTGGAAAAATAGAAGGAACAAAATCATAAGATACTTTTTCTTTGTGGGTTTTAGTTTGGTGAATTAGGGTCTAGCATTAAATAACATTTTTTAGTAGTAAAATTTTTCCATTTTTACATTTCACTCTTAACGCTTTCTACACTCACATAACTTTCCAAGAATGCAAGAAATACCTCAAATAAAATCTGTATGCAAAAGTCATGTCGCTCGGAAGTTGACCTTATTGTTTTGACCAACATGATTTGAGAGGATGCCATGTTAGTCCCCTTTATTCATGGAAAATGGGCTAGCCACTTGGTCATGGTAAAGAATACTAGAAGAGTTAATATTGTAACTCTAGATAAGAGTTGAAGGAATCAGACTTAACCTCTATTAATCTATCAAGTTGTATTATAACTAGGCCATTAGGAGGAAAAGCGTTCCATATATGAGCATAGTAGCTAAGAGTGGAGAGAGAGAGAGAGAGAGAGATAAAATAGAGAGGGTTTATGTAATGTAGCAACCCATGGCCACAAGTCTCACTCTTTTGCACTTGCAGCCATTTCCATTTAGAGAAAGAGGCAACATAACAGTGACAACTTCCAGTTAGGTTTTCTCCCATAATGGTTTCCAAAATCATATCTTGTGTTCATTGTGGTTTGTGAGTTTTATTTCGTTGTTCTCCACTTTCCACATTTTATCTATTACTTGCATAAGCATAACACAATAATTGACAAATCTAGAAATCAAATTAAAAATTAACCCTCATAGTGTAGATTTCAAATTTTCAAATATATTTTAGTAGTTCTATTGTGATGAATTGTCTAGTGGAAAGAGGAATATCCACACTAGTTTATAGATCAATAACATAGAATGGAACCCCTTCTCCTCCTAGCAGCTCAATATTTAATATTGCTCAATAGCCATATATGGGTAGGTTTTTGACATCCTCAACCCTTAAATAGAGTTAAAATTATTGATCTTCTAGAATCTTCTTGAAATAATAGATAGGGCTAGCGCCATATGTGTGAGTAGTGGAGGATGATGTGGCATCCTCTCATACAATGGTGGTCAACGTGATAGGGAAACTTGCGATAAGCATAACTTTTGCATACGAGCTCTAATTGATGTGATTCTTGTGTTGTTGGAAAGGTATCTGAGTGTAGATCAATGTCAGGGGGTCTTGGTGCAAGAAATGAAATGTTTAACCATAAAAAATTTTGTTTTATGCATCAAATACTTTTGGAAGGCTTCAATCCCCATTTTCCAAATTAGAACTTATCGCAAATATAGCCCTACAGTTTTATTCTTCCACTTTTTCACTCTAAAAGTGTAACACCTCCTCCCACATTTACCCACTTTTAAAAGCTCTCTAGGGTAAACATGAGTTATCACTATGATATGACTCGACCTCCAAGTTCCAGTTATGGAAGTGGGGTTGACACACTGAAAACTTACAGACATCCCTCAGGGACTACGGACCACTCAGGAGTCTGCGAACCACCCCAGGTGATCAATCCATAAGCTGGAGTTCTTTTCACAAGGGAAGCTCGCCAACCACACAAACAACACAACATCAATGCGATTATGAGGTCCCTATCGCACGCATATGCCTACTTCCTTGTAGTTATGACCCCAAATCTCTAGTTCTGTGTTAGTGGTTCCGAGACCTCAGCCACTTTTCCAGGATAGCCTTCAGACCACTGCACAACTCTCTGTAACTTTCTAGAAACATAAACAAGATGATGACAAGGTCGACCAATCAAAACTCAAGCAAGAAATTTACCTATACATGCCTAACCCATGATATACATTTCTTCAAACATATGGTAAATGTTCGAGCTACAAGTCATGAATGCAAATATGATCATAGGAGTCTGCACTTCATCTAAAAATCACCAAGAAGGTCTAATGGCCTTTCGAGAAAACTACAATAACACTTGCTAGACCATTCATTCATCAACCATTCAATAAATTATCAAAAAATGTCAAGAGCCATAGATAAAATACAACATATAACCAACATATACATAGAATGGAAACCATCACAAATCAACCATAAAATCACCAACATAATCACTACAAATGTTCATAGATCACAATAGGAAAATATCTCATATTAACATGTGAAAATGCCAACCAAGTCAGGGAATTCCATGTACCACCCAACCATAGATTGGGATGAACCAAATCTCTCTTTCAGCCAATCACCCCCTGCACCATATTCCAAGCATGAGTGCGATCTCTTAGGTTAAACAAAAAAAAAAATGAACCAGTGCTTCTAGAGGCCAAACCACCTCAACCCTCAACCACGGTGATCTCACCTATATGGTCCATAAATCACTAACATCAACCAGATCGGTCTCTATCCAAGCTATCTAGGGCTCTAAGAACTAGTAACCCAACCCAAAACCTTCCATGGCTCTAGAGAATTTGTTCCAACCCATGGCTCCAGGGACTAGTAACTCAACCCACAAGGCTCCAGAGCATTTGTCCCAACCGGTAGGCTTCAAGAACTCGTAACTCAACCCAAGATGTTCCAAGGCTCCAAAGTGTTTGTTCCAACCCACAACCATAGGGATCCTGAGCAATAATCAGAAAAACAAGTGGGAAACCCACAACACCATGGGTATCTAAGAAATGACAAGGCAAGGTTGAAACCACTGTCAATCCAAGAAAATCTCCATGCTAATGACAAGACAAAACTAGGGAACCACATGCATATACCATGCATCCAAAAATCAACAAGGAAATCACACATGAAACTTGTTACCTGCAAAGTATCCCTATTGTAGTTGCTAATCCAATTGTTCCCTTGCAGTCCCTTACTTTCCTTTGCTTTCTTTCTCCAATCCAAGGAAATGATAGAGTGCTACAAGAATGCTCTAAGTGTGCAAGAGTATGAGAGAATGAGAGAATGAAATGAGAGAGCCAAAAACTGAACTGAAAAAAGTTGTGAACTTATTCTCTGATGCCTTTTTATAATTGAGGTCTCCTTTTTCTTCATTTTTCCTCTAATTTCCTCTTCATGCAAATTTGTGTCTCTTCACCTTCATTTTCTCCTATTTTCCTTATTTCTCATAATTAATTGTTAATTATTACCTCTTTTTGAATTTTCCAATGTCTTTGCCAATGTCCACAGCTATTATTAATCCACAAGTGATGCCCACTATAATGTTTTCCCACCATTAAGCTTGGAATACATGTCCCATGACCTTGGTCTTATTTTATTTACATGGAAAATCAACCAAGGGTTGTTACAAACCCCTCCCCCTTAGGGGAACACCGTCCTCGATGTTCAATGAGGCTTATAACCAACAAACACATGTTTCCCATGGAGCTTTATAACACAACTTGATGCACCATTTACAACATACCAACTACTGAAAACATGAACACGATGTTTCTTATTGGAGCTTTATAGCACAACTCGATGCAGTATTTACAACAGATTGCTTATTGGGTCATTATGACACATCTTATTGCAGTATCTATGATACACATATGCATAATCAAAAATCAAAACCCATAAATCAAACACATATTCTCAAGCAACAAATAAAGAAGGATACATAGCCTGCATTTGATCAACCATCTCCCATGTAGCTTCCCCGAGCCCAAAGTGTTTCCACTGCACTTTAACCTACTACATTTCTTTGTTCTGAAGCATGAGTTGTTTCCACTACAAAATGCATTGAAATTTTGGTGGGAATTATCCCTGTGGTTCCACCTACAATACAAACCAATCAATCACATTATCAACATCCTGGACATATATCTTAAGTAATGAAACATGGAAAACATCATGGACTTTCATTGTTGGAAGTAGTGCAAGTATGTAGGCCACTGGTCCAATCCTCTCAAGGACATCAAAAGGCCTGCAACATCAAGGTTCCAACTTGGCACATGACCTAATCCTCAAGGATCTCCTTTTGGGCTTGAATCACAATTACACCTGCTCTCCAACCTAAAACTCCTTGAATGCTCTGTGTTGATTTGCATAACTCTTCTTCTTGTCTTATTCTGCCTTCAAATTCCTTTTAATAAACTGCATCTCTTGCTCCATCTTATCCAACGTGTCTAATCCATTAGCACCCTGTTCACTGGATCACTCCAGTCGATATGAGTATTACAACTCTGCCCATAAAGAGCCTCAAATGGAATCATCCTCAAGGACTCCTAATACCCATTATTATATGAAAACTCTACCAGTGGAAGATACTCTTTCCACTTCCTTTGATAAAGCATGAAATACATCCTCAACATGTACTCAAGAATCTTACTGACCCTCTTTGTTTATCCATTTGTCTACAGATGATAAATTGTGTTGAATTCCAACTCTGTCCCCAAGCCTGCAAACAACTCCTTCCAAACCTAGAAGTGAACTTGGCATCTATGTATGATATGATCTTCTTAGGAACACCATGTAATCTCACTATCTCCTTGATGAAGATCTTAGCTACCTCACTAGTTGAATTAGTCGACTTCACTGCAATGAAGTGATCTACCTTACTCAACCTGTAAACCACAACCATGATGGAATCATGATGCGTCGATGTCCTCGACAAACCTGTAATTAAGTCCATGAAAATGACGTCCCATCTCCACTCTGGAATCAGATTTGGCTGCAACAAACTAGTTGGATGCTTACACTCTGCTTTCACCCATTGAAAATCCAAGCACTTCACAATAAACTCAGCCTCCTCTTTCTTCAAATTCGGCTAATGGTAAAACTTATTTATTTTTGTAAAATTATTTTGATATCCGGGGGGGCCTGAATTCATGTTGACATGAAACTCCCTTAAGATAAGATTTTTGAGCTCACTGTTACCTGGCACATAAATAATTATCCTGAATCTAACCAAGCCATCTTCCATGAGGTGATACTCTTTGTCTCTATCACCTTCACCCTGCTGCTGCAATCTCTGCTTCAACTGTTGGTACATGTCATTATGTTGCCCGACATGCAATATTTTCTTCTGTAAATTTGTCCCGTAAGAGATCATAGATGAAATGTGATTCACCTATACTTTTCTACTAAGAGCATCTCCAACCATGTTCTCCTTGTCCTTGATGTATTTGATCTAGAAATCAAACTCACTAAGGGTATTCAACCACATAGATTTCCTGGCATTCATATTAGGTTATTCAAACAAGTACCTCAGTCCACTACAATCACTTATCAAAATAAACCTCCTGCCAAGATGATAACTTCTCCAAATATTCAATGCATGAATGATAGTTTCCAACTCAAGATCATGAGTCACATAATTCCTCTCATTCTAATTCAACTTCATTGACTCATAGCATGCCACCTGTCCTTCCTACATAAGGACTCCACCAATTCTTTTTTTGCAAGCATCTGTACACACCACGAAATCCTTATCAGGATATGCCATCTTCAAGACTGGAGCATTTGTAAGCAGATGCTTCAACTGCTTGAAGTTAGATGCACACTCCTCAGTCCATTCAAAATTAGTTCCCTTTATCTGCAAAGATATAATAGGATAACCAATCCATGAGAAGTTCTTGATGAAATCCCTCTAATAACTTTCTAGTCCCATGAATGATATTACCTCATCCACATTCCTAGGAGCTGGCCACTCCATGGTAGCTTTAATATTTTTCAGGTCCACTTCTATGCCTTCCTTGGAAACAACATGTCCCAAATAATGGATTTGAGACTGAAATAAATTTCACTTGCTAAGCTTGGCATGCAACTGATGCTCTCTCAACAATCTCAACATTGCTGCTAGGTGCTATGCATGCTCCTCCTCATTCTTAGAATAAATCAATATATCATCAATAAACACTATCACAAACTTGTCCAGATAAGGACGCAACACATTTTTCATCAATCACGTGAAAGTGGCTGAAGCATTAATAAGCCCAAATGGAATCACCACAAACTCATAATGCCCATACTTAGTACAGAAAGCAGTCTTGTAAATGTATTCTTCTTTGATGCGCATCTGATGATATCCTTATCTCAAATCAATCTTTGAAAACATTGTTGCTCCTTTCAAATGATCAAAAAAATCGTCAATCTGTGGAAAATGATACATGTTCACCTTGTTCAACTGACTGTAATCAATTCACAATATGAGAGTATTTTCCTTCTTTTTTACAAACAATAATTGTGCACCCCAAGGTATGCATTTTATATTACTTTGAAAAGGAGGCGTTGATAGAATTTTCTGCCATACATGCACATGTTGTCTAACCTAGATCTGGTTTAAAATTTTGACTCCTCCCTCTGCCACCATGGCCCCTCCGGAATCCGATCTGGGAGGGGATCTGCCTCCTGATCCTCTGTGAAACAATACACAGGTCCTTCCTGATGAAACAACGATGGAATTTTCTTCGCTTATATCTTCAATGGGGCCTCCACGCACTCGTCCAACAATGACCAAATTTGTGAAAAAACTTGAAGGTGTACCAGAATCGCTCTACCTCCATCACTTCCACGTAGAGCAGCCCTTTCGCTCTCAAAAAAATGACTTGTTGGATAGTTTATAGGGCTTTGGTCATCTCCTAAAATAGTCCAGAAATGGGTTGAGAGAAACTGAACTCAAGTCACTCAAGGGAAAATAGGCATCAGATTTTGTGGGAGAGGATTTTTCACCTTTCACTTTGAAACAAATGAAGAGAGAGACCTCATCTTCAGAAAAAAACCGCATTTTCTGGACTCTAGAGGCCTCTATCTTAACATATGGACTCCTGACTTCGATCCCAAGTTGGATGTCCCGAATTCTGTTCTGGTTTGGGTGCAATTATCTCATCTCCCCTTGAAATGATGGGGAGATGAGTCCGTCAAAGCCATTGGAAATGCTATTGGAAAATACATAGATAGGAGTGAGCCAAAAGATAATATGTAGGCATGTGCGAGGATTTACGTTGAAGTTGATCTAGGCGAAGGACTACCAGAGGCTATCAAGATCAAAGTTTACAACTGGACACACATTCAACAACTGGACTATGATCAAACACCCTTCAAGTGCAAGGTATGTCATGAATATAAGAATTTCACAAATAGATGTAGTAAGAAAGAAGAACAAGAAAATAAAAATGAAGAAACACAAGAACCAAAATGGGAGCAAGTAAAAAATAATACAGGGAATAAACCTCCTCACGCTTCCGTAACAACATCAACATCGACCTATTCACCTCCCTCGAAGAACCCCCTCCCCTCTTCCACCCCCCTCCCTAATTCTAATCCTCTCTTCGGTGTTAACCGCTTTGAACCTCTTGATATTCCCTCTGATCCTCATATTTCTCCTCATGTTCCTCCTATCTCCTCTCTAGCGCATTTTGGTGGTTTCCCTTCTCCCCTCTGCCCTCCCTCCTCTCCAGATTTTTCAGGCTCTGCTCCTTCTCTTTTGATTGATACCCCCTTTCCTCACAACCCTCCCCTCCCCTACTCTGAAAGGATCCTTACTAGAAACCAGTCAAAGGAATCACTGACTTCTGCTGATAACTCCAAGAATCCAGGAAGAAGATTAAACAAGGACTTAAGAGATGAAGCAACAGGAAAGGATCTTACATTAGGCACGCAACAACCTATGTAGAATTACCTTGAAAAAGGCATTGGAAGCAGAGAGAAATGCCATCATTCACACCGAGGGAAAGGTCCCTTGGAAACAAATCACAGTAAGTAATGATTTTGGTCTCTTGGAACTATAGAGGTTTAGGACATCCCTTTAAGTTAAACATAACAAGTGATCTTATAGCAACGGAAAAGCCAGATATTCTAATGATTCAGAAGACCAAAAACAACCGGAAAGAAATGGAAAATATATACAAAAAATAAAAAAATTATGAAGGAAAAACCTTACTTGCCATTGGGGCCTCAAGAGGAATAAGCACTATATGGTGCAAAGATAACTCAGAATTAAAAAATCAGCGAATAGAGCCACATTGGATAAAGGTTGAGTTAAAAATCAAAACTATGGATATCCAAATCAACCTCTATAATGTATGCGCTCCAAATCATTATAAAGATAAGGAAACATGTTGGAAAACCTTGAAAGAAAATATTTTGTTATAAAAAGAAGAAAATATCACTTTGGGAGGAGATCTAAACCTGGTTTTAAATGCTGAAGAAAAAAGAGGTGGCACTGTCCACTCAGATCCCTCTCGAGACTCTCTTGAAGAGATTATAGAGAGTTGCAATTTATTGGATATACCACCTAAAAATGGAAAGTACACTTGGGACAACAAAAGGGTAGGGAAGGAAAACATAAAAGAAAGCTTGGACATAATTTTAATTAAGGACAACATAGTATCCAAGTTCAATATGGTCACTTCCAAGGTCATTTCCTCAGCTGCCTCAGACCATAAACCGGTGGCACTAATTTTGGGAACCTATGAAAACTATGGGCCTCTACCATTTAGGTACAATCAATTGTGGAACAATAATAAAGGGGAGAAACAAATAATCACAAAAGCATGGAAAAATAAAATAAAGGGTTCTCCCAACTTCATATGGGAAACAAAATTGAAGAGTGTAAGAACAGGCCTTAAGAATTGGGCAAAAAATAGTTACAAGGAACCACAAAGGGTAAAGGAGGAGTTGCAAAAATAAATGGCAAAAGTTCTAGAGAAAACGGAGAGTATGGAAAACAAAAAATAAAATTAGATAAAGGAGAAAGAGTTGCATTGCGAGATATATAGAATCAATAGGAAGGAAGAATAGGTATGGAGGTTAAAGTCGAGGCAGTTGTGGATCCAAGTAGGCGAAAAAAACACAACTTTATTTCACAATTATGCAAAGATCAGAATGATAATAAATCACATTGATAAAATTAAAGGAGAGGGAGGCACTGAGATTAGAGGGCATGAGGAAATAAAGAAAGAAGTGAATAACAATTACAAAACATTGTTAACAACTAAACATGGGAATGTAGACGTGGAAAATTTTATTAAGCATATCCCCCACATAATAAATGAAGAAAAGAATTAAAAACTAACCAAAGATGTCACAGAGGCAGAACTAATAGCATCAGTTTGAAGCCTTCATCCAGATAAAGCTCCTGGACCGGATGGATTCTCCATTTCTTTTTTCTTTACTTACTGGAAATTGATAAAAATATATTTGCTAAAGATGATCCATTATGTCTTTAAGAAGAAGGAGATGGGGGGATTCACAAACTCCACCTACTTGGCTCTCATTCCAAAATATACTCGACCATGCTCTCTTAGCAGATTTCGACCAATATTTCTTTGTAAGTCTTCTTACAAAATTATAACTAAAATTATAGCAAGCCACATTAAACCTCTCCTACACTATCTTATCACAAAAATGAAGGAGGCTTTGTTCCTTGCAGACAGATAGTTGATAACGTAATGCTCGTTTAAGAGACATTAAATACCAACATAGCTCACAAAAAGCAGGGATTCATTTTAAAAATGGATATGGAGAATGCCTTTTACAGAGTTAATATGTCTTTTATTACAACAATGTTACAAAAAATTTTCTTCTCGATAGAGTTCTTCGAAATCATAAAATCTTGTGTAATTGGTCCATGGATAGCTCCTCTAGTCAATGTAAGACCTTGTGATTTTTTTCAGAGTGCTCGGGGATTAAGACAAGGTTGCCCCTTGTCTCCTTTCCTTTACATTTTGATGGATGATTCTCCGAGCATAAATTTGGAGCATTTCA
This sequence comes from Pinus albicaulis, assembly GCA_034641835.2. Lineage (NCBI taxonomy): Eukaryota > Viridiplantae > Streptophyta > Pinopsida > Pinales > Pinaceae > Pinus > Pinus albicaulis. The sequence goes on along the minus strand of CM076582.1, from coordinate 455,475,151 downwards.
GAATAAACCATACCCTGATAGGTCTATCAATAAGTAAAGGAGTAAAAAGCAGAATCACTCGCCATTTGTGGATGATACCCTTTTCATGGGAGGAGCATCTTGCGTAGTTGCAAGAATATTTAAAACAAGTTTAGATAATTTCATAGAAGTCTCTGGAGGCCTATTGAACAATGGAAAAAGTTGCATATTTGGTTGGAATAAAACACATCAGACACTCCAAAGAATGTCCCAGATTCTTGTCACTCCATTTCAAGCCAATGGAACAACTTCCAATACCTTGGGCTGCCAATAACAAAGCAAAATATGAAAACTGAAATCTGGAAAAAAAATACATCGAGAAGATGAAAAAAAAATTCACTCATGGGGAATGATTTGGTTAAATCAAGCGAGCAAATTCATTATTATAAAATATATCCTCTTAGCTCTTCCCCTCTATCAGTTTTCCACAATCTGCGCCCCTGCAAGTATACACAAGAAAATATAATTAATAATTAGAGGATTTCTTTGGCAAGAGGTAGAATAGAAACAAAAAAAAATAGTTTAATTAAGTGGAGCCAAGTAACTACACAATATGAGAAGAGAGGCCTTTCTATCTGTTTACCTGGAGTGATGAAAATTGCACTTGGTGCCAAGATTGCATGGAGATTCATTATCGAAGAAAGAATTTGGTGGAAGCATGCTTTGGAATCAAAATACTTAAATGCTCCAAGAATCACAACCTTGGGAGGGAAAGCACCGATAAGACCTTGTACACAAATCTAGAAAATTATAACCAATGTTCTCCCTCTGATCAAAAGCAACATATCAAATATATTGGGAAATGGTAAAGAGATTAATTTATGGAAGGATAACATAATGGGAAATGAGCCACTAAAAAATATTCAAGAAATACAAAGATTGAGAATCTGGATGATGTCAAGAGACTATTCCAACCTAGAAAAAATAACACAATGGGACACATATAGAACTTGGAAGCAATGGAAAACACCTAATCTACCACGGGAACTAAAAAATTAGTGGGAAGTTATGATCTCCCTACTAAAAGGCGCAACTCCAATGGAATAAGGCAAACATGATACTTACATATGGAACACCACAGGAGGGGAGTATACATTCAAATATGGGTATGCAATGTTGCAGGAGCAACAAGGTCAGCAGGAATCACAGCTCTGGAAACTGGCATGGAAAACTGAAAGCTTGCCGAAAATCAAAATTTTCAAGTGGACCCTCCTAAAGAGTAAAATACTCACGACATAGAACCTAAAAAATAGAGGAATAATGGGGCATTCTCAATGCCCGTTGTGCCTTCATGAGGAGGAAATCATTCAACATATATTCATATAATGTAGATTCACAAAAGAATGTTGGCATCGTATGGTGTATCCTTTTGAAGCAAATTTAATTACTCCATCCCTCTCAATGACTTATTTGTTGAATGGAAAAGGAAATACCCTTACCCTCTCAAAAATAAAAACACAGTTCAAAGATATTGGACTAGCATTCCCTCCTTTTTATGCTGGAAGATATGGTTAGCTAGAAACAACAAGATCTTCCAGAACAAAAAGCCAACTGTGGAAAGGGTCACCTCCAAAACTTGGGGACAAGTTTCAAAATTTTACTCAGTCAAGGGGGAAAAATAGATAGATTGGGCGCAGCTCTAGGAAGAAGAAAGGGAATGGATAAGGTATTCAGATAGTAGGCCCAAAATAGCATCAATGCCCAAGCCCAGAAAGGAAAAACAAAACTGGAAAATAAGGCTCTCTGAAGATGAATTCAACATTTGGATAAACTCTCTTAAAAGGCCCTAACTCCTCTTTGATGGTGCATAAAAAATGAACCCATAAAATGCAGGTGATGGAGGGTTAATTCTCTCCAGTGATAAATAAAACACCATCCTGTATGATTAGGGTTTAGGCATCATGACAAAAAACAGGAAAGAAACCTGTGGGCTTCTTCTTGGAGTCAAAATATTGAAATATAGGACCATAAATAACTCAGTAATTTTGGAAGACTCTTCGATAATCATTCAAGCAATGGTTAATGCACAAGGCTAAAGAATGAAGCACTGCACCATATAATTGAAAGGATTAATCAACATGTACAACAACTTGGAAAAATCAAATTCTACCATATTCTAAGGGACAATAATAAAAAGGCAGATGTGCATGCAAATAAGGCAGTTGAAAGAATATTAGGTGAATCCATGATTGATAGAGATCACATAAAAATCCCAATTCCATGATAACACAAATCTATCAAAAATAAAATATGTAAAAATGAATCTCTCTAAACAATTGCACTCTCCTTGTCATGGTTGGAGATGGAATATTTTCCTGTACCATTGGCAACCTGTCTGATCCTTCTTGGATTCTGCTCATGTCCCCTCTCAAACCCGTGACTCCTCAGCTCATGTGCCTTTTATCTATTTATTCTCCCCCCTGGGTCGCATTATCCACTCTGTTTGTGACCTTCTCCGATCTGATGTGCGATCAGTGGGTCTTTAACTTCGAATTCCGTCTTCACTACTTTCGGCCTTGCCTCTCTATTGTCTGCAATATCCATTCTTTCACTTCTTCGTCAATCCGCCTCCGCTCCCTCCCCTGTGCCATTTCCTTGTGCCTCTCTTCATGGAAGAATATCTCCCCCCTTGTCTTTAGAACCCTGTTTCATATCATTCACTCCATTTCCACTTACACAGGTTGGGCCTCCATCGCCTCCATTATATTCTCTGTATCTTATCACGCAAAATATCAGTGCATCTTGAATCACTCTAGCCATACCTCTACAATGCCTCTAGTTCTAGATACAACTGATCTTAATAGATCCTTATGCAACTACTGCGCTCCTGTTTTGCTAATAGTCATAGACATTAGTGCCATTTCAGTTTCATCTCTACAATAACAAAGAAAGGAATGGAACTCAGGGATGCCAAGTCTCAGTCATGTTTGCATTTTCACACACACAAGGTAGTAATAGACCAAATCAAGGAAAAAATGAACCAGATGAGAAATCAAACAAAATATGAGATTGTAGTCCTTCAACATCAATGGAAAAACACGACAAAGGAGATTATGGAGGTCAAAAATAGATTTTTGCATCTTGAAAATATAATCACCTATCTTAGAGAAATTACAACAAAGAAATCCGAGGGATACAACTCCCTCGATCAATGGAGTACACATTGAGATAGTGAAATACAGTAAAAAAATAGGAGAAATCTCAGCTCTTTGGTCTCCAGGGACAACAGACAGCATCAAGCCAACTCTCAATATATAGTTATCTAGTAATATCATAGAATGAAAACAAAATGTACTTTTCTATAACAACAATATGTAAAAATATATAATTTGAATGTAGTAGATAATATATGAAACATGAAGGAAATAGGCAGTAGTAAAAGCTATGTAATAGGTAGGAAAGATGCTCGAAAGAAAACTCTGAATTTTGGCCAGCAAGGGCGGACATGTAATGAGGAATTAAACCTCCTCCTTTTTCCTGATATATAATATCATAACCGAATCTGTTAAAAAAAAATGTGCACCCCAAGGTGACACACTTGGCCTTATGCATCCCTTATCAAGCATCTCCTTAAGCTACAACCTCAATTCCATCAACTTTTGAGTGCTCATCTTGTAAGGTGCCTTTAATGCTGGTGTTGCTCCTGGCATCAACTCAATAGAAAATTATACCTCTCTATGAGGAGGCACCTCTAAAATATTTGCAGGAAACACATCCCTAAACTACTACAAAACATGATACATCTTTACGAATTAATCTTCCTCATCTTCCTTCCATTTGTCACTAAAAATATCAAATGTAAACAATACACATCCCTTCTTGCAATTTCACTTTTCTTGCATAGCTATAACTATTCTCATTGATGTAGGCTTCTTCTTTCCCTACAATATTCTCCTTTCCCCATCATCATCCAAGACACGCAATAGCCTTGTCATAGAAATCTACCTTAGTCCTATGAATGAACAATGAATCCATGCCAAAAATCATATATTGTATGAACCCAAAGGAAGCACATTTAGATGTGATGATGTAGGCATATCATTCACCTCAAATTTACAAGATCTCACCTAATGATGAACTCTTCTCTTGGTCCCTATATTCAACTACACGAACCAAGATTCTACATGAACTTATTTATTCAAGCAACATTTGTCCACCAGGTCAAAAATGATATAATTATAGTTACATCCAAGATCAATCAAAATAGAAACAACTTGATCATAAATCTTGCCTTTCATCTCAATAATGGATCCATGACGATAAACCTGCCTATTATCCACTGCTACATAAGTCTGAGGAATACTCTACCTAGAATATCCAACTGTCTGTGCCTCATGAGCACTGTAAAAATGAGGTCTTCCACCTTGATGTGATCGATAATCTCTCCTGCAATACTCTCCACCACAAGTACAACACTACAAAGGCTTCCTGTCATCACCCTCATTGTGCTCCTCAAACTGAAATCCATGTCCTCTGTCAACTGCATTGAACTTATTATAAGGTGCCAAATTCTCCTTATCACCCACATCCTGGGGTCTCCCTCACTTTTTAGCCCACTTTCCTTTAGTCTTTTCATTAACTTTCCAATCCTGCTTAGGCTCAGACTTACACTTAGACTGTTCATAACAATGTTTCTACTTCCCATTGACTTCCTCTAATGATCTAACCTCATCACACTCAATCCAATATTTGAATGCTAAAGACAATCCAACGATGAATCTTTAAACCTTTGTCTTCTCATCCTTAAGATATTGGCACATACCTAAAAAACTCCAGAAACTTGGTAGTATACTCTTCATCTTCCATAGACGCCATCTTCAAATCGTAGAATTATTTGCCCTTTCCATCATAATATCTCTTAGATAAGTACTTCTTCCTGAAGAGTCTTTAAACTCATGAAAACTTAAATCCTCTATCTTGATGCCTTTCACATGCTTCACATCGAGCTAGTGTTTGAACATAGAGGCTCTGATACCAATATGTAACCACCCCCTCCCACATCCACCCACTTTTACAAGATCTCTAGTATAAACATGAATTGGGTGTCATTATGATATGATTTGACCTCCAATTTCCAGTTATGGAAGTGGGTTCAACACATCGACAACTTACAAACATCCCTCAGGGGCTACAAACCACTCAGGAGCCTACAAACCCTAGGTGATCAATCCCTGAGTTGGAGTTCCTTTCACAAGGGAAGCTCCCTAACTACATGCACAACAAAACATCAATACAGTTATGAGGTCCCAATCGCACATGTTAGGGTCCTATAATAACAGGATTCATAATTTAGAATTGAATATTGTAAAAATTGTAATATTATACATACCTTTGCTTTCTGCAAATGTTTTTCGATATTAAAAAATGAAAAGAGGGTAAGTCCTAAAAGATAAATCAAAGGACCAAAAGAAACAAGAACAAAAAAAGAATATAAAATATAAAACCCACAAAAAGAGATAAAAATAAGATCATGAAAGTGTTGCACATTCAAATGCCACTACTTTAGTTTACTTTATGCAAATAAAATTGTGTGCAGCTTGTCCAAAATGCCACAATTCATGATAATCATACAGTTTAATCTTGATCATTCATGCTTTAAATTTCATGTTGATAGATAGTAAATAAGATCTGGCCAAACCATTTAATCTTAGCAGATCAGTAGTTAGGTAGAGAATAAAAGAGCTCATCAGTTTAATCTGAGCCATTGGAAGTTATAAGGTTAGAAATAGCTTCGTTTGCTTATTAAAAGAAAATAAAAGGGTCAGCAAGCTCAAATGCGCCCAATAAAGGAAATAAAAATGTTAGGATAAAAAAGGGTAGGTAGATTACTTTCACAAGCATTCGAAAGCAGCAATTGGTTTGTTTCTTATCACTAATATCTTACTAATTTTCCCCTTCCTAATTCCAAGATCCCCTTCCCTCTTCATTTTCCTTTATTCTAACACATTTCCCTTGTATAAAACCCTTTCCTTTTTTATAAATACCTTTTCCCTCACTTAAACCCCTTTTCCTAACTTAAACCCCTTTCCCTTGGCTAAAACCCATTTCATTGCTAATACCCCTTCCCCTAACTAAACTCCGCCTTTTTCAAATTAAAAATGTAAAAATCCACTTCTCCAAAAAGTTTACAACATTTAATATATGTGTTGGGCCCCATTTCAATTAAAACATTCCCCTTTATATCATTTTAAACCCCCCGCCTAATGTATTATTAACATCCCGTATTCATTTTTATTAATCCTCGTATTATATTAATTCCCCATTTAAATACATATTTCCCAACCCCCTTTATGTTATTTTAAAAAACCTATAGTTTATTCCTAGTTTTATATATTTCACCCTCCCACTATATTAGTATCCCCGATCCCATCATTATATTAAAGCCTCCGCTCTAAAACCTTCCCTGACCCTACTTACCTTTAACCATCCTTTCACATTAATCACCCCGATGTCCCACCTATTCAAAACCCCTAACTCTTCTAGCTGCTTGATCACCATTCCACAGATCCAATGGCCTACATCCCTTTCGCACTCCTTAGCATTCAAAAAATTAACAACAATGGGAGTTGTGAAATGGGCGGTTTTACCCGTCGCCCTCCTTCCACGTGGCACTCCCACATCTCATCGCACTCCAAATCCTAAAACCGCCATAGCACCCTTCCACCGTGCGATAAAACCACTAAACCGCTTCTGCATTATGCGAAAAACTGCCCACCCATCTGCGCAATGCGATGAAGCCCTTCTACTATGCGATAAACCATACACTGTTTAAATTCCACTATGCATTGTATGATGAATTCATCTATCAACTCCCGACTGTTTCATTTAATTGCCTATCTTTGTTTGAATTGCATAAACTAGAAAATCATTGCCAACGCCGAACTAAAGCCAACTGTTACTCTAACCCATTCAACATACCTCCCCGTTCAAATCTTTGCAAACCTGGGTTTTATTGACAGATTGTTTTATTTTTGTAGGTTATTATCAGAACATAAAATCAAACAAACAGTTTTGATACTAGTCACAAAACTTGTTTGCTCCATATTCTCGAATTTTAATTCAAAGGCTCCATTCATCAGAAAATCAGGTGCAACAATACAACAGAGAAAAGATCATTGAAACAGATACAGTAATGGTTAAAACAGAGATAAAATACTTACATCAACAACAACGAAGTTATTCAAAGTAACTCTCTAGGACAAATTTTACATAAAGTTAAACATGTCTTTTAGTAAAATCTACTTTTACTAAAAAACACAGAAACATGAGAGAGTGAGTAAGATTTACTGTAAATGGTAAAAAAAGAAACAGGTTAAATAGCATATAGATAAAGAAAAGACAGAAGAAGAAGAAAGCATGAGAGATAAGCCAGCATGAGAAAAACAAACAGATAACAACAATCAAGTAAAATAGGGACAACTTTCAGTCAGTTTAAAGGTGTCACTACATTTTAGCATCCAGATATTTTATTCCTAGAATAAACCCTGATTAGTTAAACATGATATTTAGTATTAATTTTTGTATAAATACTTCAATCATTCGAAGCATTAGGTGAGTGTGGATTTTTGAACATTTTTATAGTTGTATTGATCTGAAACCTGAGGGTTTATTGTACCATTTTCAAGTCAGCAGACTGGACTGAGTAATAAAGGTATTGCATTACAGGATTCATATGTTGAGCCACTTCAGTGAAGTATCTTTCTATTTTTCAATTGTTATTTTATTAAGTGTTCCATGAACTTGCATGTTTTCCAATTTAAATGTTATATGTAATATTCCAAAATTGGAACAACTACACTATTGGGAATATCTTAAGATATTACCAATGTGGAGATCAACAATACATAGACATGAGCTGGAAATAGCAGTGAATAACATCAACCTCAGAAAATGCAATAAGATCTCATAGCCATCTTATTAATAATATAGTAGCAGAAAGTGTACAATATCTTGAGGAAATGATCACTCAAGCTTAGGCAAATCCATCATCAAAGACACAAGTACAATAATCATGAAATGCACTGCTACATATGATAAGCCAAGCTATGACTGTGCAGTCTATAGAGGATAACTACTGCAAACTGATGTCAATACATGAATATAGCAATGTAGAGCTCAAACATAGATGGGGGAGCAAGATCTCAACCCTTGGAAACAAAAATACACAATCCTTAGAAGGATTGGATGAAATATACACAATCCTTAGAAGGATTGGCTGAAATATACACAAAATGGCAAATCTGCAGAAATGTCGGAGTTGCTGGGTAGCAGCTGCAACTCAGAAACTGGAAATGGATGAAGATAGTTGATGATGCTGCAAATGATAGTTGAATCTCATCCAAAGGATCTCTCAGGTGAAAGGCTGATCCAATCCCTGAAGATCTCACCCTCCAAAATAGTGGAGCAAGTCCCCATTGCAATTGCACTCAGAAATAACGCAGTATAAAGAAGGGAATGCGCTGTTGGTGAAGGGAAGTGCTTGGCCTGATGCCAATGATCTACAATAAGCTCAGGTATCTCCCTCACTAACCTCCCAGAGGAATAGGAGCTCCCTCCTCTGAAAGATGAGCTAAGGAAATGGTGTTGTGGAATCCCCCAGTGCAACACCCTGCAACACAAGCTATCTTGCTTCAGGAATAATGCTGTGACTGAAGGAGGTGGCTTTGGCCTTGAGCCAAGAAATGTGGAGAGTGAAGAAAAATCCCTCAAGAGGCCTCTCAAGAAGGATAAGGAATCCTAAACAGGAATTCCCCGGCAATTCTGCTAAACAGCAGGAGAATGCACAATGTCTGAATAGACAATGAAATCAATAATCCAATTCATGAATAACAATGGCTGCCTTGCCCTCCTTTTAAGCAAGTGAAAGATTTATCCCCATGGGTCCCACTCATTAGGGTTTCCTCCACCAAATATCCTCTTCCTCATTCACACTATGTTGTCTTCCAAAGTGATCCACTCCTCCTATGGCAGTGTTGTTGACTTGGTCAAACCTGACCTTGTCTTCATGCAATCGCCCCCTTTCAAACATAAGGGTGTGAAATCCAGTTCTTATATCTATCCATTTTCACATGTGAGGGATTTTATTCAAGTTTTCAATAAGAATGGGCCTCCTTACCCATTTATTTAGCTGCTAGGTGATAAAAACAAAATCTTAATATTCCATTTAGCTATGTGCTAAAATAGGAATATTACAGTCCTCCCCTCCCAAATGTTGCTTGTCCTCAAGGAACTGCAAGGATAGAACTAAAAAATCTCCACCCAAGGCATGGAGTCTGAAATATGTTGAGGAACATCTTCCCCCATGTGGATCCTCCATCCCCCAAGCAATCATCCATACAAAATGAGTTACCTCCCAGCATGGCAACTCTTGAAAATCATCTTCCACCTTTGGCTCCTGCAATATAGGTGGGCTGAAAATATGATCTTGGTAGACAAAATATCCTACCCCATGCTGTCCTCCTCTCCACTTAGGATAAGTGCAGAGTATATGCTGAACTCTTACTGTAATAATGTTTTCCTCAAGTGGCAATATGAAGAATAGACCTCCAAAGATCTCTTCTTCAACGTTATGAAACATGTTGCCCCAAATCATCTCATATGTGATGAGTTGGAAGTCACCATCATATGGCATCCAGACAATCATATTGCTCACCTCAAATGGAAACAAATGTTTTGCTGTAGTGGCCACATACTCTCTCCTGCTCCCATTAAAACATGCAATGCAAATAATGTGGGATATCTCTCCCCCAAGGGACACATCCAACCAATGTGCCATTCCCCCAAACATGCTCTCAACAAATATAAAAACAACAGCAACATAAGGAATCATAATGAGAACCATGCTTGTTGTCATGTGTAGCAAGGGAGAAGGACAATGGTCCCTCAATTGTAACCAACACAGTTTGACCCTCAACTGCAAAAGAGTGTGATAAAAAGTGTGGCTTCTCAACCACTTGTTTTCTGTCCCACTCTCCTCATATGTATGGAGAAAGTGAATGATGTATGGTGCAAGGTGAGCATGTCCTCCAAAATAAATTTCCTCCCCAAGTCCTCCTAGGGAGTGGTCACCAATATTGCTCATGGCCTCAAGTAGACCATGGGGTCTAGAAAAAAGAATGATCCTCCTTGGAGCAACATCCTGTACATGTATGGTTAAGGGATGAATATATACATTATACAAATCATTATGCAAATAAAAAATACCCTTACCATAAGTCTTGCTCATGCAAATGGAGTGACCCAAATATGAGTCTCCTCTCAACCTCAAAGAGAAAAGAGGTGGTTGTGCTAACTCCTCCAAAGAGTTATGTATCTCCTCCATCTGCACATGATCCATGCATCTCCTCATATGTTGATCTGTCAATACCATGCAAGTAAAATGATCCTTGGAATACTCCACCAACAACCGGGAGTTCCAACATGGATCCATCCTCCATAGTGACAGCGCTGATGATTCCCCATGAAGGACATGTGTCATATGGTTATCTCCTTATTTGACATCTCCCATGCAAAATATGCAAGTTGGAAGGCTACTATCCTTCCCCTGCTGCTTCTACCACAGTGCAGAATCTACAATGAGTGTGGGTAAAGATGATGTTGAGAGAATTCCTCTCTCCTCCTTGAGCCTACCTTAAAATCTTAGCGGTGTAAGAATACCTCCTAAGGTCTCCACTCCTCTGAAATCACTGAATGGTGCCTCAAAATGTGAAGCATCTCTCATCCTCTGCTGGTCTGGTGGTCTCCTTGGTGAAATGTCTCTATGCAATGAGACATCATCATCAAGAGTAGAATACATACATGAATGGACAAACTTGTCCCTGCTTTCAATGCAAAATCTAGTATCCCTCTCAAGTGCATCAACCTCATGAAATAGACAAGGATGTGTGATCCTCACCACATCATGATGGTCATCCTCCCTATCTTCTCCTTGTGTCTCCATGGTTCCACACCTCCTCATCAATGGCACATGTAGAACATGAGTTGTGCCTTTATCTCCACATATGAGATCCTGGGGAATTTCTTGCAATGATACAAGAGTCCCTCTAGTGGGAGCAAGAGCTCCTCCTTCCTTTGCATGAGGTGCTAGATTAACTCCAGATCTAACGGCGTTGTTGCCCTCAGCTTCCTCATCATGAATGGGCAACCCTCCAATAATGTTGCTGCAAATATGGAATTTCTCCCAAGGTGGAAGTAATTCCTGATCTTCAAAGGCCAAGGAGTATCGCCTTTACACCATGATGGTGCCATCTTCTACTCCTGCAACATCATACAAGAAATGAGAGCAAATATTCCCTTGCTCTCTGAAGAACAACCCAAGCAACAAAATTTCTTGTTGCTTCCTCATGCTCTCATCATACAAGGCATGCGTTGAAGACATAGTGAAGGATATGAATGTTGCATCATCACTATGCATCCATAATCTTTGCTGCTCCATGATGCCAGCATCCTGCCACATCTTCTCTATCCTCATACCCTTGGAAAGAGTGTATTCCAAGTGATGGCCAAACTCCTTCAAGAGTAACCAGTGCAGCCAAGCCTCCTGCTGCCCGGTATCATAAATATGCAAGTAGCATACCAGCTTCTTGCTCACCATCCACATCCACTCAACCAATTGTGGATGCCTCCTTTCACCCTTTATCTTGGTACTCCTCCCATGAGGGCTACCATCATCCCAAATCAGATTCCTACATTTCATGGGATCTTGAAATGCAATCTTCCCGAGGATCAATTTGACCCTATAAGGATCCAAATATGTGGTAGGAAAAAACCTCCCATCATGATGTGCATGGCTCAAGAAATGTCCAACACAGTCATGAGAGATGTTATCCATCCAAAGATGTCCTCCATCTTCTATCTGCTCTTGTGAGAAGGGAAGACCCTCCTCAAACTGTTGAAGAATCTTGCACTCCATGATGTGCAGGAGTGCACCTCCATTGAAATTTCTCCTTGAGATCTCCTCCTCATGCATGGTCCTCCAAAACCAAAGAGGCCTTGGATCTGCTGCTAGTAGAAGTCTCTCTTTGAGCTGTGGCATGCTCATTGAGAGAGTGTCATCTATAGAGGAGAAAGAGTTTCTTATCTCCAGATGTATACTCCTTCTCATTGCTTCCTTCATGGCTCCCTGAATTAAGCTGTCCTTTGAGTGCTCACATGAGGAATGGCTCCTCTTTTCTCCATCACTGCTCTTGTGCAACACAGTGCTATTCTACTGCTCTAGGTCAACTGCATGCAATGATGTAGACCCATCCAAAGTGTTTGCTGAAATGAGAAGAGATGGATTTTTAATCATATCTTGGTGAAATGTGGAAGCTCCTTGCAGGGCTGCAAGAGTTTCCTCCTCATAAGTGTTGGCCTCCCAAACAGTTGAAGATGAAGGCTGCTCCTCCATGGTCTCAATAGCATTGGTACATGCCTCATCAGCTGGTGGTGATGGATCCTCCCTCCTTTTGCCAAATATTCTGATCATTCTTTGGGAAATATCAGCTAGAGTTGAAACCCTTGCATGGCTTAGATGGCTGATCCACCAAACATTTGCTTCACCTTCAAGGTGCAGCGCTGAAATTTCTATAGCCTCTCTGTCTACTACAGGATGTAGCAGGAAAAATCCTCTAGCTTCTTCACCTAAACCTCTGCTGCACATGTGAGTGATCGATCAAATGTGGACAATAGAAATCTATTGCCTCTCATCATCCCATAGCTGTGGGGTCTTCTCTCTTCTTTCTGCTGAATAAATTGTGGTAAAGCTAAAGTCTCTTTTAAGGCTCTAGGTTTAGCTCGGTATTCAGCAGGGTACTCACTTAGAATTTGGAATTCCAAGTGCTCTTCATGCTTCTATTCTTCTTCTTTGTGAGAGTAGGAAGTGCATGGTAATTCCTCTTCTCTTTCTTCAATATCCTTGACCTCCTTGGGGAGGTTCTCTCTGGATCTGAAAATTGATGAGAGCAAGCTCATCTTCTTCATCATCTTGATCTTCTTTGGCTGAGACTAACAGGCTGAGCTAGAGATCATGCTTTGATACCACTGTAATATTCCAAAATTGGAACAGTTACACTATTGGGAATATCTTAATATATTACCAATGTCGAGATCAACAATACATAGACATGAGCTGGAAATAGCAGTGAATAACATCAAATTTAGAAAATGAATAAGATCTCATAGCCATCTTATTAATAATATAGTAGCAGAAAGTGTACAAGATCTTGAGGAAATGATCACTCAAGCTTAGGCAAATCCATCATCAAAGACACAAGTACAATAATCATGAAATGCACTGCTACATATGATAAGCCAAGCTATGACTGCGTAGTCTATAGAGGATAACTGCTACAAACTGATGTCAATACATGAATATAGCAATGTATAGCTCAAACATAGATGGGGGAGCAAGATCTCAACCCCTGGAAACAACAATACACAATCCTTAGAAGGATTGGCTGAAATATACACAAAATGGCAAATCTGCAGAAATGCCAGAGTTGCTAGGCAGCAGCTGCAACTCAGAAACTAGAAATGGATGAAGATAGCTGATGATGCTGTAAATGATGTCTGAATCTCATCCAAAGGATATCTTAGGTGAAAGGCTGATCCAATCCCTAAAGATCTCACCCTCCAAAATAGTGGAGCAAGTCCCCACTGCAATTGCACTCAGAAATAATGCAGTCTAGAGAAGGGACTGCGTTGTTGGTGAAGGGAAGTGCTTGGCCTGATGCCAATGATCTGCAATAAGCTCAGGAATCTCCCTCACTAACCTCCCAGAGGAATAGAAGCTCCCTCCTTTGAAATATGAGCCAAGGAAATGGTGTTGTGGAATCCCCTACTGCAACACCCTGCAACACAAGCTATCCTGCTTTAGGAATAACGTTGTGACTGAAGGAGGTGGCTTTGGCCTTGAGCCAAGAAATGTGGAGAGTGAATAAAAATCCCTCAAGAGGCCCCTCAAGAAGGAGAAGGAATCCTAAACAGGAATTCCCCAGCGATTCTGCTAAACAGCAGGAGAATGCACAATGTCTGAATATACAATGAAATCAATAATCCAATTCATGAATAACAATGGTTGCCTTGCCCTCCTTTTAAACAAGAGAAATATTTCTCCCCATGAGTCCCACTCATCAGGGTTTCCTCCACCAAATATCCTCTTCCTCATTCACACTGCGCTGTCTTCCAAAGTGATCCACTCCTATTATGGCAGCGTTGTTGACTTGGTCAAACCTGACCTTGTCTTCATGCAATTGCCCCCTTTCACACATAAGGGTGTGAAATCCAGTTCTTATATCTATCCCTTTTCACATGTGAGGGATTTTATTCAGGTTTTCAATAATCATAGGCCTCCTTACCCATTTATTTAGATGCTAGGTGATAAAAACAAAATCTTAATATTCCATTTAGCTATGTGCTAAAATAGGAATATTACATTATAACAGGAATATTATTACAAAATTTTTTTTAAGTACACTATGTTCCAAACTATTATTCATTTTAATGATTTCTTCTGATATCTATATTAGGGAATTCTTCATTTATCCTTAGTTTCGATTGACCTCCTTCACCTCATTCATTATCTGGTTTGAAAAATCCTTAACTGCTCCTTGATCCCGATTGAAACCACTTCACCATCTAGCCTAAAAGATTTGAATTTACTCAATTACCTTGCCCTGTGAACACTTCCTTTAGACCTTGATTCAATATTGTTTTCTTGACACTTTGACTCCATATCCCAATGGTAAATAGATAGTCATATATCCATCTAAATCAGTAATTCCACCACCAACTCAAATCAAAACCCAATCAACCTTACATAACTAGCCTAAAATCAACTAAAAACAAGAAAGTTAAATCATAAAGAGAGAGCCCTCTCTGAGCATTAGGAAGGCTAGATTATGATCTCAAAAGTAGTTTTGTGGTTACCTCAGTGAATTCTTTTTTTTAACCTTGAGAAGTTACTGAGTGATAACAACACACATAGGCCCGCTTCCATGCGATTAGAGCACAAAAAATCTAGTTTTGTGCTAGTAATCTGATTAAGGTATGTTAGTAATGTTGTGCTAATTCATCTTTTGGATTTTGAAACAAATGTTTTACATATGCTTAAGGGTTCAAGTTCTCTTGCAAGTTGTTGAGTTTCATGAGTGATTTTTATGTTAATTTTATGAATAATTTAACATAAAACAAATAATGAACAACAACAATAAAAATTACAGTACATCACCATACAACACATCAACATAGGGATTTTATGAAGGAGTTCACCCCTCATGGGCTACATCTCCTTGGTGCATCTTTCATGGCTTTTGCCTCTATATTATGCTCAAATTTTCAAAATTATGTGTTTACAATGCTTTTATGCTCCTGAAATTTGTTTCATTGAGTCCAGAACACTCCAAAATGACACCTTAGCCTCTTTTTTCTCCTGATTTGGTCGAAAACTGAATGATTTATGCTCAGACCTAATTTTCCCACAATTTGCTCCACAATTTGCACAAAATTCGGGCCGATCCTACAAATCTGCCCATAATTTGGCAAACTGTCCTACAATTTCGTTGACCGGCGGCGCAAATTGTAGGACAGGTAGTTTTTCTAAGGACGCATGTGAACTAGATTAACACTAATAAAACCCTCTTACTGTTAATATAGTCGAGATTAATGTGGTAATGGCGCACTATTCATAACACCAGTTTAACGTTAATTAAACCTGTATTAAGGTTTAATAACCATGTTTAATGGATATCGCTTCAGTGCTCTGCCTGTTGTTGACCAGATAAATCAGTCTTGTGGACAAGATCGATTTCCTTAGTACCAAAAGGTAATCTAGCAACAAACAGCCAAATAAACCTATCTTTCTCTAAACATATGAGATTTACAAAAGAATACTATAAAGGTGTTAAGGTCTTACCGTAGATCCAATGCTTGTTCGAAGTTGTTGTCCCTCGTGCACTTGAAGGAGTTATCTTTGTAAACCTACAGTCACAAACATGCAAACATTAAATAACACCTGTATAGTAAACATCATAAATCATGCCTATCATGGTGATAAGGGAATCCATGAAATAAATAGTTAATTAACAGCTTATTGAGAAAAATGAATTCATTTGTATTAACTTTGAAAGAAGGAAAACCTTACAACCTTAGCCTTGATGTTGAACAGGCCTTCCCGGGGTCCGAAGCAGGAATCTCCTCTACTCTGACAAGCCTCACACTCTTCCAATCGAGACAGATAGAGGTATGTGATCTCTCCTTACAAAAATCTCAGTTAAATGAGTCTGAATCCCAACAGCACTTAACCTCAAATAATTCTAAAGCTTGAACTCCCCTTGAGGTTACCCAATGCCTCTTTTTATAGTGCAAAAGAGGAGGTTTCAGTTCCAACTATGAAGGGATAGAATCCTCCTTCAAAGGGATAAGCTCCTCACATAAAGGGGTTAGCTCCATAAGGTAAGGGATACATGAACCTCAAAATAGCAGTTCTTCCATCGCAAGATTCTTTCCAGAAGCTTCTAGAAATTACTAAAAGTGAGGTTTTTGAGTTTACTTGTGCCTTTTTAATCTTTTACAGGGGTCTGCACCCATAACAAAGAAAAAGTGTGTTTAGGTACGCAGGAGTCATGAACATTAGGTGCGGGACTGCAGGCAAGATACAGAGAAAGTGCGATACCAGAGTTAAGGAGATTTTTAAGAATTTTTCTCTGATTTTCAAGGCTTTACATGAGGAACTGATGTGTTAGACTTGCAAAGGAGGAAGTATGAGTGATAATGAGCTCATAAAAATAGCAGAATGTCAAGATGACAATTTTCAGTGTAACAGATTGCCCCCTAAAGTGCAAAGTCTGGAATAGATGAAGATGAAGTCTGTCATATATGAAGAGTGCAGTAATTTATCATTTCAAGGATAATCCTGTGGACACCCCAGTCGAAACCTGTAAAAACATTCAACGCAAAATATATATATGTAAACATATCATCACTGAGGTAGGCATTCCCATACTCAGATCAAAACTAACTAGAAAAATTATTTAAACTGTTCTGATACAGGAATGATTTTGAATACATCAACAGTATAGACATGTGTAGACACAGTATGGGTGCAACCATATGTTTATGAATAGTCCACTGTATAAATTAATAACAAAATTTCTCTCAGCCTGGATGGTAGAAACTAGATCCAGGGTCTTGATTTCCGCTTCTCGAACCAATACGATTCTATCCATGTGAATGAATGTGTCGAAGTCGAACATGGTAGAAATCACTTGATTACCAGTCAATAATGTAAACTGTTAACAAGTGCGAGAGTAACCACCATTAATGTCAATTTCTCTCAAAGTACTCAGTACAATCCATGAAATGTGAATGAATAAGATCAAGTCGAACATGTCACAGAATCTTTCGATCGAAGGTCATTGATGCAACCAGATAAATCAATTTTGTGGACAAGATTGATATCCCTAGTACCAAAAGGTAATCTAGCAACAAACAACCAAATAAACCTATCTTTATCTAA
This sequence comes from Pinus albicaulis, assembly GCA_034641835.2. NCBI lineage: Eukaryota > Viridiplantae > Streptophyta > Pinopsida > Pinales > Pinaceae > Pinus > Pinus albicaulis. The sequence goes on along the minus strand of CM076582.1, from coordinate 455,457,639 downwards.
ACATATGCGATTTACAAAAGAATACTATAAAGGTGTTAAGGTCTTACCGTAGATCCAATGCTTGTTCGAAGTTGTTGTCCCTCATGCACTTGAAGGAGTTATATTTGTAAACCTGCAGTCACAAACAAGCAAACATTAAATAGAACCTGTATAGTAAACATCATAAATCATGCCTATCATGGTGATCAAGGAATCCATGAAATAAACAGTTAATTAACAACTTATTGAGAAAAATGAATTCATTTGTATTAACTTTGAATAAAGAAAACCTTACAACCTTAGCCTTGATGTTGAACAGGCCTTCCCGGGGTCCGAAGCAGGAATCTCCTCTACTCTGACAAGCCTTGCACTCTTCCAACCGAGACAGATAGAGGTATGTGATCTCTCCTCACAAAATCTTAGTTAAATGAGTCTGAATCCCAACAGCACTTAACCTAAAATAATTCTAAAGCTTGAACTCCCTTTGAGGCTATCCAATGCCTCTTTTTATAGTGCAAAAGAGGAGGTTTCAGTTCCAACTATGAAGGGATAGAATCCTCCTTCAAAGGGATAAGCTCCTCACATCAAGGGGTTAGCTCCATAAGGTAAGGGATACATGAACCTCAAAAGAGCGGTTCTGCCACTGCAAGATTCTTTCCAGAAGCTTCTATAAATGATTGAAAGTGAGATTTTTGAGTTTACTTGCGCCTTTTTAATCTTTTACAGGGGCCTGCACCCATAACACAGAGAAAGTGCGTTCAGGTACGCAGGAGTCATGAACATTAGGTACGGGACCGCAGGCAAGATACAGAGAAAGTGCGATACCAGAGTTAAGGAAATTTTTTAGAATTTTTCTCTTATTTTCAAGGCTTGATATGAGGAACTGATGTGTTAGACTTGCAAAGGAGGAAGTATGAGTGATAATGAGCTCATACAAATAGCAGAATGTCAAGATGACAATTTTTAGTGTAACACCTGTGGTCTCGGGTATTGGCAGCAAGACTTGGCGGCTGGCCCCCTCTCCGCTCAATGACGCATTGGTTAAAATTTAAATAGATATGAAAATGTATATGGGTAAGAACCATTGCGTAGATGAGTTTGTAGCATGGTCTGTTAGTTGGGTGGAGGTGTCGTGTTTGACCCCCGTCCGGTCCCTCTGGTCCATAATAAAAATTTTACTCTGCCGTGAGGACACATGGCGGCCCTAGGCTGAGCCATGTGACTCCTCCTCACTGGTCTAACCACAACCAATAGAAAATTTCCAACACACACCGAAATGCACCAACCATTAGCTGCCACTTGGCAATCAATCATTCACCGAAGAACATGGTTGACCTACCCAATTAGGATACCACATCAGCAATACGGATTGCTGACTAGGTTCCCTGTTTGCAAATTTTTTTACCAAATTTTAGTGCTCAACTTAGTGTTCCTAAATTGAGGTCATAAATTATCAACCAGGGTTAGTAAACTGCTGAAGTGAGGTGCACTATATCTGCCTAGGAATCTGTTTCTCACTACATTGTGTTTAATGTTTTTATGATGTTTTTGGTTTTGTGGTTTTATGTTAAGAAGGAAAAGAACTAAATGTTGAAAAAGAACAGTTGTTGGTCACACTAAAAACAGAGCAAAACCTATACTAAAGAACAGAAAATGAAAAGTTTGATAATGACTCATAGCAAGGAAATAAATCATAACATGAACTCAATAACTCATAACATGAACTCATCCAATTCATTCATTAGAAATATATTGGAATAGCTTGAGAAAAGGACAAGTTTAGTGCAAATGAGGTTCTCCTAAGTAAACAGTCATCTTACAATATTACAAAGAATCTCATCCATGGCTAAAATTTTATTGGAACACAATTGGAAAAGATTATTTGTAGCACAATAAGATTTCTACTCTGAATTAACTTGTAATGCTAAGATTAATCCATTCTGCAGCTCAACTTTTCACTACTAAGCCTCATTCTAAAGTTAGAGATTTTCTAGAATAGTTTTTGGGAAAAGGCTTATTTGTGAAATTGCAAAAGATTGCAGAACAATCAAGGCCTTAAACTGATATCACTAATTCCTGTCCATATGATGATGCATTAATGGAAAGTCAGAACAAGAGTAGTTTGTAAACAATGAAGGCCGTGAAGTCTAATTTTGACAGTTAACACAACTTAAAGAACAATGGATAACACTGAACTAGAATGCAATTGATCAAGCTTGAAACACAGTGATCACAACTAAACTAGAATGCCATTAACCTAACTTGAAATGCAGTGAACTGGCACTGAACTAGAATGCCACTAATCTAACTTAAAATACAGTGAATAGAGTTGAACTAGAGTGCCATTATCAAACTTGAAATATAGTGACAGAATTAAACTAGAGTGACATCTACCTCTGGAGTATTTCAACTGGACTAAAATGCAACTAATTCTATGAAATACTACAACCCTATCTCGTTCAATATGAGTGATATTTTGGAATAATTTGTAAAAACAAGTCTGGTTGTATCATTCAATGCAAATGAGCATAAAACATAAAGTTCAACAAAACGCAGTAAGCTCTGAAACACCACAGCTATGTCTCATCCGGAGTTAGTGATATTTTGGAAAAGATTAATAAGAACAAGACTAGTTGTAACAACTGATGTCATTGAGCACAAAAAACATAAAGTTCAAGGAAATGCAACTAACTCCTAAAATACTACAGTTATATCCCATCCAATGTTAGTGGTATTTTGGAATAGTTTGTAAGGATAAGACTGACTGTGGCATCCACTGCAAGTAAGTATAAAAACACAAAGTTCAGAAAATTGATTAAACTAGGAATGAAACAAGGCTAAGTTACTTATCTAAAAAATATGAACAAAGCTTCTCAGGTAGAAGGGGCCCTCTACCACTGGATTAGCACGAAAATCTACTCAATATTGACTCAGCTCTTGCAATAAAGTGATGTTTCTTTCATTAAAGGAGAAATTCTTCAAAACAGAGTATTACGGTCTTCTGAGATCTAGCAATAAAACATAAATCTAGCTAACTGTTTCTCGGTCTCCCGAGCCATACTTATAACAAAATTACATAACTGTATTTGAGATAAAACAGGAATAATTTTCTTTCCCAACTAAAAGCAAACTAGGACTCTGGTGGTGGCCTCGTACTATGATTAAGGACATCTGTACAGTCCTTGTCCTATTAGAAGTCTATCTCCTAGTTTTGGTTTCCCACGTGCATAACCACCTGTAGACTCGAGCTCAGACTTCGTGGAGAGCAAGAAATGATGGGGGAGTGATGTGGAATACGACCATATGCATTTTTCCTTGAGGTGACACCTGGAACCTGCATAAACATGAAGATATTTGTGGAATAGGCGACTGGCTACAGAATGACTGCGTTCTGTAGCAGAGTCTAGTCAAAAATTGCTACAATAACAAAATCATGAAAACATAGCAAGTTAGTCATTATATACATTCTTAAAGTAATCCTAATCAATCCTATTGATCATTTAAGCCTGTAATTGATGAGGGACAAAGGAAATGAAATGAAATGTGGTGGAAAAGAAGGACATCTTTGGGGCTCAACATACCCCCACTGCAAGGCTTTTGCATGTCCTCATGCAACTATTCCATGTACTCTGAGACCTCTGCTAGGACATCTAAGCCTCTTCTTCTACTTTTCCTGACAGTCAATGGCCTTCTGGGCTTCCTTATGACTAACTTGAATCTCAAATTTGTAAGTGCCCTGCTTAACTTTTTGTTTTTCTTCTTCAATCTTTCACTGGCCTTGTACAACTTTTTCATTTGTAGAGACAGAGTTGTATTCATATCACCTTTCAGCTTAACCTGCTCCCTTAAATTTCATTCTCATTCTTGATATGCCTATTGAGTACTTCTAACTCATATTTATCTCTTCTTAGCATATCAATTGCAGATTTTGGTGGACTAGGAGTTCTGTCTCTACTTTCTGAAGCTCTCTTCTCTAGTGTCTCAACATAATTGTAAATTTCTTGTTGTGCTGGGTCTATTTCAGGAGCTCCTTCATCAAAATCCTCCTCATACTGATACTCAGGTGATCTAGCAGTAGGTGTTTCTTAATCCTCAATGTTTATGATTCCAGTTTGTCTAACCTCTAAGCCTGTGGCTCCTTCTCGGTTGAGATGGCCCTTCTCCTCTGTCTTTGGCATATTTTCTTATTATTCTCTCCTTCTTAAGCTGCTTCTTAATTTGAGCCAATTTCTCAGAAATCATCTCTTCACTGTCCTCTTGTATTGATTTACCAGTTTTAGTTTCAACAGCTTTGGAAATTTCCTTTCTCCTGCTTCTTCTTGTAGGTTTGCCTTCATGTGGAGATTCCTTGGGTTCTTCAAAATCATTCCTCACTAGAAACTCATCCCAATTATCTCCCATTTTTCCCAAATGATGTTCAATTAAGATTTTGACTAACCCATGGTGATACAAGGTTGTTTCCAGAAATTGAACCCTCTTTTGAACATTTGAGGCCATTCTCTTTAAGCTATGAAGTAAGAAAAAAGACAAATTGATTTCTTCTACTAAGAAATGTATCATTAACCGAATATGATAAACATAGAGGGTACCAAATCTTCCTTCACAAGTTATAATTTTTTGCAAAATGAGCAACATGTTCCTCCATTTATTCTTCAGTGCCGAGCTAAGAATACCTTTCTTAAAAATGGAAACATTCATACCTGGTGTTTTGAGTATTTGCCTCCATGCCTCGTTATGAAATTCCCTATTTTTGAACCACTTTTCTCCTTGCCTGGGTAATTCCGTTGCTTCTGCAATGAAAGCCTCTATAATGGTGAATTTAACATCTCCTATTTCTACCTCTGCTCCATTGAAGGACCGTGCAAATGTTTTAGTCACCTCTTTGTGAAAACCATTGAATTTTTCTAAAAATTGCAACCACCCAGCCTGTTGTAGCATTTCTTTGATTTGTGGATAACCCTCCAAGTACTTGGTTCCAACCAGTTCGGATCTTACTATGAGACCCATAGCTTCTCTTTTCAACCTTCAATTTACTGCTCTTCTATTCGCTGTGAAAATGGCTGTTAAAGAGTTGTTTTTGCCCCACAGATGCTTCCTCTGTTTTACAGACCGGAATGGCTTAAGAATTGGCTACGGAAAGAAATGATATGGAGTGGTTATGAAATAAGTATAATGCGGTGAGGGTGATTCATATGAATTAATGAGTTGAAAGCTATCACGGAAGAAAAGACCGCGGAGATATTTCGTGAGAAATTCAAAATCATCATTAAATACTTTGGCCTAGTGACGTGACTGATTAAGTCACTTCAGTACTTAACCGTTAAGTTTTAAATGATGATTGGATATGGCAAGATGGAAGGGATTTTGTCCAAAGTTTTTATGATAGGTTTGATAGGCATGATCAACACGACTAATTAAAAGAACCTTTTTGAATCATACATGACTTAACTGTGCTAAACTTTCATGATCTGTCACCATAATAATTTCATAACTTTTACCTTTGCCTTTCCTTTATTTTTATTTTTATTTTGTTTTGATATGCCTTGTCCTCCTTTGAAAATCATTGATCTTTAGTCCTCATAAATCCTTTGATTTTTCTTGTTGTCTTGGATATGCAGGATCAATTTGCTGCTCAATCAAGTGATTTATCATGGGGATGAGCCGACTTGAAATTTTGGCACTATTTGAAATTTTGGCACTATAGAGTCTTCTAATGGAAATGCTGGATTGTTTCGAATCATCTTCATTTCTCCAGCCGGTCAGGCAACGAACCATAAAGTATCTCAATATTTTCCCCAATTTATATATTTGTGTTCAAAAGCATTTGCGTGTTCTTGTTCAAGCCGTATGAAGGGAAATTATCATGTACGGTTTTCAGAGGGGGAATTTCAGTTTACCTATCTCAATAAAGTATACGGTCGGTTCGAAGAGCGTCTCGAGATTCAGGCGATTGCGGATGATATCACCAGTAAATATGTTCCTCCTCATGTCAATATATTTTATTGTCTAGGGGGGATCACACTTACCTGTTTTTTAGTACAAGTAGCTATTGGTTTTGCTATGACTTTTTACTATCGTCCGACCGTTACAGAAGCTTTTGCCTCTGTTCAATACCTAATGACCGAAGTGAACTTTGGTTGGTTAATCCGATCAATCCATTGATGGTCGGCAAGTATGATGGTTCTAATGATGATCCTGCACGTATTCCGTGTTTATCTCACAGGTGGATTCAAAAAACCCCGTGAATTAACTTGGGTCACATGTGTAATTTTGGCTGTCTTGACCGTATCTTTCGGTGTAACTGGTTATTCTTTGCCCTGGGATCAAATTGGTTATTGGGCAGTGAAAATTGTGACTGGTGTGCCTGAGGCTATTCCTGTAATAGGATCTCCTTTGGTAGAATTATTACGTGGAAGTGTTAGTGTGGGTCAATCTACCTTGACTCATTTTTATAGTTTACACACTTTCATATTACCCCTTCTTACTGTTGTATTTATGCCAATGCACTTTCTAATGATCCGTAAGCAGGGTATTTCAGGTCCTTTATAGAGAGGAAAGATAGATTGAAAATAACTATTCATAACTTCTTGTCCCGAGTAACGACGGTAATATATCATCACCAGGAATATTTATTATTCAAAAATGGAAATATCCATAGAAAATAGAAAATATGGTCCTCGGATTTCTCCTTTCGATTTTGGAGTATTATTCATCCAATAAAAAAAAAAATTGGAGTAGATTCTCAGACGGAGAAGATGGATTATGGGAGTGTGTGACTTGAACTATTGATTAGGCCATGCAGATACTTTATCCGATCTACCACATAAAGATTTCTTATCAAATGTGTCTCTGTCCCAATTTCCTTATCAGAAATAGGAAGTTTAGCACCTGGGTGGAAAGGCATTGGTCAGTTTGTTACGTTCCAAGAGAATTATTTCTATGATCGAATCCGAATCAGGAAGGGCTCCGCGAGATCCGGACAATGGGGAAATATTTTCATATATTCAATAATTGGACCATATGACTTTACTTATTCATAGTGTGAAAATGCATCCATTTCCCTTGCATCCATTTCGATGGGAAAACTATTGGAGTGAAAGAAGGGATCTAAGGAAGGAGAGAGGCCGGATCGATAACAAGTCAATACCTTGTATGCTAAAAAACTTTTGAGGTCTATTCGTGGTGATAAACACAAATTACAAGGACTAAGATGGTCCAAAAGGCATATCGATCATGATCGAATTTGTGAGCTTACTTGGGTAATGAGCATTTAACTGGAATAATAAAATGACCAAAGATGGATGATCATAGACATTATTAGTTCCTATTCTTCCAATTCGTCTTCCATCACGGGAAAAAGAAGTGATATATACTTCCTCCAGTTATTGTTCGAGCCGGATGATAAAAATTGGCATGTCCGGTTCTTTCGGGGGATAGATCCATAAAGATCTACTTATCCCAATAACAAAGAAACCTGACCTAAATGATCCTGTATTAAGGGCTAAATTAGCTAAAGGTATGGGACATAATTATTATGGAGAGCCCGCTTAGCCCAATGATCTTTCATATATTTTTCCAGTAGTAATTTTAGGTACTATTGCATGTACAATAGGTTTAGCGGTTCTAGAACCATCAATGATTGGTGAACCAGCAAATCCATTTGCAACTCCTTTGGAGATATTGCCCGAATGGTATCTTTTCCCTGTATTCCAAATACTTCGTACGGTACCTAACAAATTATTAGGTGTCCTTTTAATGGCCTCAGTACCCGCGGGATCATTGACGGTGCCTTTTCTAGAGAATGTGAATCAATTTCAGAATCCATTTCGTCGTCCAGTAGCTACAACAGTATCCTTGATCGGTACTACAGTAGCTCTTTGGTTAGGTATTGGGGCAGCATTGCCTATTGATGAATCTTTAACTTTAGGTCTTTTCCAATCCAATTTGATCCAACTGTCAAATATAAAAATCTTTCAAAATTTTTTTTTTCATATATCTAGGGAGTAGTTGCTTTAAGACAAATTATATCTCCCTAGATATACCCATCTTGTCAGAGATTTCTTTCGAATATTCCACGAAAAGAGAAGAGATATGTAAAAGATTCGAAATAATTATCATGACTCTCCAAAATAACTTGGGGAAAGGAAATGAATGAAGAGATTGAATGAAACCAACCATTATATGAACCCGAAACTAATTCCTGGGTGGATCAATTGCAAAACGTTTTCGTAGAACTTCCAATACCTGTTCGACAGATTCCTTCTCGAGGTGTTCAATTTTCATTAGATCTTCTCGACTGTAATTTAAGAGGTCCAATAATGTATGGATATTGGCTCTTCTGAGGGAGTTATAGGTTTTGGGGGGTAACTCTAATTGGTCAATGAAAATATGTTGAAATGCTATTTTTTCTTTCGTTTCCCCCGTATCAGTCAATACGTGCGAAAGGGGGAAGGGAAGCATATTAGACCCTTTTTTATTGTTCATTCCATCAATGTTCTGTTCCTCTCCATGCAGGAAGGGAATAAATAAGTCGATCAAATTTCGAGAAGCTTCGTAAAGTGCCTCCCTAGGAGTTAACCCCCCATTCATCCATATTTCCAGGAAAAGGACTTCTTGTATTTCATTTCCGCTCCCATAGGAATGAATACTATAATTCGCATCGCGAACAGGCATAAAAACAGCATCTATAGGGACAATTCCGTCCTGATAATTATTTGAACTATGTATAATATATCCGCGATTTTTTTCAATTTGTAATCTGATATCAGAAGTAATTGATTTAGTAAGTCTAGCTATATGTTGTGTAGTAACAATTATTTTCACAGAAGGTGGTAATATGATATCTTGAGCAGTTACATTTCTGGGTCCAACAATATAAATAGAAGCTTCTCGGATTCCGTACGAGTCACTTCTAAGTACAATTTCTTTTAGATTCATCAAAATGTCATGTACTGATTCTTCAATACCTATTATCGCAGAATATTCATGTTTTATGTTCTCTAATTTCACACGTGTGATACATGTTCCTTCTACTTCTCCAAGTAAAGCTCTTCGCATTACGATGCCTATTGTATCGGCTCGACCTTTGCGGAGCGGGGATAGGGCAAAACGGCCATAATGAAGACGCTTACTGTATGCTCTGGATTCGATGCATTTCCATCGTAGTGTCTGAATAGAGACTGAGATTTCATCTCGAATCATACCAAGAATATTTGATCAGATCATTAAATCATTTCTTTCTCTTGAAATTCATTCAATTCTTAAACACGTCTCTTTTTGGGAGGTCTACATCCATTATGTGGCATAGGGGTTACGTCACGTACAAAACTTAATAGTATACCACTTCTACGAATGGTTCGTAATGCTGTATCTCTCCCTCGACCAGGGCCACTTATCATAACTTCTACTCGTCCTATACCCCGATCCATTAATGTGCGAATAACATTTTCTGCTGCAGTCTGGGCGGCAAATGGTGTACCTCTCCTTGTACCTTTGAATCCACAGGCACCAGCAGAAGACCAAGAAATAACTTGTCCCCGTACATCTGTAGCAGTCACAATGGTATTATTAAAACTTGCTTGAACGTAAATAACTCCTTTGAGTACTCGATGTTCATTCCTACGTGAACCAATTCTTTTTATAGTTTTTCACATATTAATAATTATGAGTTCAGTTTTACCACTAGATGCATTCATTTATATAGAAGAGGATTACCCCTGTTTTTGCTTATGTCTCGGATTAGAACAAATTATCATAACTCGTTTCCGTCTACGAATTGGTCGGCATTTTCCACAAATTCTACGAATAGAAGCACGAATTTTCATGTTTGTGACCCTCCAATTTGCTCATATTACATTTTGTTTCCTGAGACAGAGAGTCTGTTTCATCTATGATTCTCGATCCCTATCAGATGTTCAAAAGGTGATTCAATTGTTTTAAGATTTGTTGCTAAGTCTATATATTATACGTCCTTTGGTTAAATCATAAGCACTTAATTCGACCTTGACCCTATCTCCTGGTAGTATTCGTACGGAATTACGTCGAATCCTACCCGAAATATGAGTCAAAATCTAACATCCATTATCTGTCAGAACTCGAAACATACCATTGGGGAGTGATTCAGTAGCCAAACCTTCCGCATGGATCAGATTCTGTTTCTTCATCGAATCTCCTCCTCTTTTAATTCAAAAACTTGACTAACGTGCTTGGATGAAGATGAATGGTGTCTCGATTTGCTCAGACTTTTCATACTATGGGGATATCTTACAGAATCCATATTTTTGGACAACATTTGGATCAATTACCATACATAACATAAAATTTCTCCTCCAATTTTTGTCTGTCGAGCTTCTCGATCCGTCAAAATTCCTTGGGAAGTAGAAAGAATTACGATCCCCATTCCACCTAGAACTTTTGGAATTTCTCGATAATTAGAATAAATTCTCAAACCAGGTTTGCTGGTACGCTTTGACGTGGTCATATATGTCCTTTTCTTCCTTCTGCGATATTTTGAAGTCGATATCAAAAAAGATTTTTGGCCTTCCTGATGCTCCCTAACATCTTCTATAAAACCTTCTCGTAAAAGGATCCTTCCAATGTTCTTGGTAATATTAGTAGCTGTTACTCGAACCGTTCCTTTTTCTACCATGTCAGCGTTTCTTATAGAAGTAATTAGATTGGCAATAGTATCGTTACCCATGACGAACGAATTCTTAGGAATTCCTGGTCTCGATATAAAAGGCATGTTAGATCTTCTTTGAGGAATATGCCTGAGGTGCAATGAATTGATCCATGTCATGTATCATTTGATTAACTTTAAGTCAAAGATTCCTACAAGATCTATCAGTACTTATAAGACTTCAGGAGCCAATGAAACTATTTTAGTGAAATTCAATTGTCTCAATTCCTGAGCAACCGGACCAAAAACTCGAGTTCCTTTTGGATTTCCTTCCTGATCAATGACAACGGCTGCATTGTCATCGGATCGTATCATCATTCCATTGTCACGTTCAAATTCTTTACAGGTGCGTATAACTACGGCTCTAACTACTTCCGATTTTTCCAGGGGCATGTTAGGTACTGCTTCTTTAATTATAGCAATTCTAACATCACCTATATGAGCGCATTTACGATTACTTGCTCCTAGAACTCGAATACACATTATTTTTCGGGCTCCACTGTTATCCGCTATATTCAAATAAGTTTGAGACTGAATCATTTTTCCTCCAAAAGATTTGTTATCTCGGCAGATAACATGAAAAAGAAAAAAAGGAATAGTTCTTACGAACTAGTAATCTTCTTCCACCAGAAAGAAATCTTTGATTCTGTATGGGTTAAGTAGTAACAAATTGGGTACGTATAGGCATTTTGTATGCGGCTATTCTAGCAGCTGCTCTAGCGACGGTTTCGGATACTCCGCCCATTTCATAAAGTATTCGACCTGGTTTGATGACAGATACCCAATATTCGGGAGATCCTTTCCCGGAACCCATACGTGTTTCTGCAGGTCTCATTGTAATCGGTTTGTCGGGAAATATACGTACCCATATTTTTCCACCACGACGGGCATAACGAGTAATCGTTCTTCGTCCGGCTTCTATCTGCCCAGATGTGATCCAAGCGGGTTCAAGTGCTTGAAGAGCGAATCTACCGAAACAAATGCGATTGCAGCGGTAAGATACTCCCTTCATTCTTCCCCTATGTTGTTTACGAAATTTTGTTCTTTTTGGGTTATAGTCGATGGTTAATAGTATTTTGATCCCATCTCTAATTCAGAACCGGACATGAAAGTTTCTTCTCATCAGGCTCCTCGTGAATAATCTATGTCAAATTGGACAATCAATAGTTATTAGTTATATATAAATGAGTCTATATCTACGCATTACACATATTGTATATAGAATCTAATTTACAGGACGAATAACTCTTATATTTCCATCCAATGCCTTAATAAATAATTTCACAGGCGAATATTGACTCTTCCAATATTTGCTCCATGGAGCCTATAGACTCCAATGAGCTTAATTGATTTTTGGTTTATTTCGCCATCCTATCCAATGAATGATTAAGATTCCTATATGATCTTATGCAGTCATAGGTTCCATCGTTCCATAGCTTCTATCTAAATTCCCAGGTCTTCCCTCCGCAATGGAGCTTTATTTTCATCTGTTACGGAATCAATTTCCTTAGTTTCCATCGACCCGAAGCTCTTTCTCCTTCATAAACTGAATTCCTTCAATCTTGCTTGAATGAATCAGGATGATTCTTATGCTTTATCACACTGCTTTTCGGAGGGTAGTTAATGAACCATACAATATTGGGAGAAGATTTCTCCTTTTTCTTCTTTTTCCGCATAACCAAACACCTTTCTCGCTTCACGAGAGATCAAAATATCATTTTTCTCTCGCGGAAAAAAGTATTTACGAGGTGATAGTATCTACCCATAGTTATTGGATCTTGGCAATATGAAGCAATGAGTTAGTCTCTAGTTTTTTATAGAGACCAATACGTTCTTATTTCGAGTTCTCCATAACTCCGGAAAAGAATGAAAAGCTCGATTCCAACGAGTCGCACACTAAGCATAGCATGGTTCCAAAATGGTAAATCTAATTTCTATTCGATCTGATAGAATTGATGATCCATGATCGGGAAGATTGGAGAAAAAAAAGACCAATAATTCCTACTCTTCCAAAATCCAAATTTTGATCCCTAAAACTCCATAGATGGTTTGAACCGGATAATAACAATAATCAATCCTAGCCCGAATTGTCTGTAGGGGAACCCTACCTCCCCTGTCCCATTCGACCCGGGCAATTTCCTTTCCGTCGAGACGTCCTGCAATTTAGATCTGAATACCTTCTACCTCTTCCCGTTCAGCCAGTTCAATAGCTTTCTTCATTGTTTTTCTGAATGGAACTCTCTTCTCTAGCTGTAGGGCAATATCCTCCGCAAGAATATTAGGTTTTCTATAGGGTTTCGCAACTTTTTCTATAGCAATGTGAAGTTTTCGGTCCGCAGAATCGAGCATATTTAGTACATCGTTTCTTAATATTTCAATTCCTTGACCCCTACCTTCTATTAACAACAAGTTGGGAAATCCAATATAGATTTTGACCTGAATCAAGTCGATCTTTCTGCGAATCTCTACACGTGCAATTCCTCCATAATTCGAGGAGCTCTTTATATGTGTTCGTACATAGTTTTCAATGCGAGTACGTATTTTTTGATCTTCTCGGAGATCTTTGGAATAATTCCTTTGTTGTGCGAACCAATGGGAACGATCATTTTGGGTTACACCAAGTCTAAAACCAAGTGGATTTATTTTCTGCGCCATACATATCCTTTTTTTCGGGATTCTATTGACATAATCGGATCATTCGATCTGGATATTTCCTCCGATACAATAGTTATATGACAAGTGGGTTTTGTATTGGATAACCGCGTCCCTGAGCTCTAGGTTGAATCCTTTTCAAAACAGCACCCTCATTCACTTCGACTCTACCAACGAGTAAATTGGCTTTGTTCAAACCCATATTGTGATTTGCATTTGCCGCCGCAGAATGAATTAATTGTGATATGGGATAACAGGCCCCATAAGGCATCAGTTCCAATATCATAAGTGCTTGTCCATATGAGCGACCACGAATTTGATTAATTACTCTACGCGCTTTATGAGCGGACATACGTATATTTCTCGCCAAAGCTCGTATCTCTGGACCTGGACTATTATTTCCCATTGACTCCATCCTCCCCAATGAATGACAAGTCTCTCTCAATTAACGACGAGATTTCTTATCGTTTCTTGCATGTCCCTGAAAAAGTAGAGTAGGTGCAAATTCCCCCAATTTGTGGTCTACCATGCGATCTGTTACATAAATGGGTAAATGTTCCCTCCCATTATGAACAGCAATTGTATGACCGATCATTGCGGGTACAATGACAGATGCCCGGGACCAAGTAACTATTATCTTCTTTTCTTTTTTTATGTTTAGATTTTTAATTTTCCTAAATAAATGATTAGCCACAAAAGGATTTTTTTTCAGTGAACGCGCCATGATCAATTACCTTTCTTTCCTTTTTTTTTTTTTTTATGGATATCCAACCATTCTTACTCACGTCGACGAAGGATTGAAGCATCAACGTAATCTGTTCTCTTAACCGGATAGTGTCAGATCTCGGCCGCACACCGACCGGGCTGCGAATGTCTGACTGATTGCAGAATGTACCCGTAGAAGTCTTAAAACATGGAATGGAAAGGTTTGAAGCATGAATGGAATGTTTGTATGAAATGAGTTAAAAATGGATAATGAAGTATGGTGAAATGGAGTATGAGTGAAGTGAATAATGGAATGAAATGAATCACAATTATGAAGTGGAGTGAAGTATGGAAAATGACTTGCAACTTATGATCTGTATTATTCAATTGCAGAAAGAAATCAATCTTAAAACTCTGAGATGGAAATGAGGTGGACCATGGAATGAAATGAATGAAGTATGGAATGAAGTGGAGTATGGATGAATGGAATGAAATGAATCATAAGTGAAATATGGGTTTGCACTTATGATTTTGTAATAGCTGCTTGCAGAAAAAGAACAAATTTGAAAAGCTAAAGTGTCAGAAAGATTCTGATTTTCACTCTATATTTTCTGTATAAACATGCTAATCAGTGATTAGTTTTCATGTTTATACTTTATTTATTTATTTATTTAAATTTTTTTTTATGCTTTTGAATTCAGAAAATTCAACTAAGTTGATGAAGAAGAAAAATTCGTCTTCATTAACTTCACATCATTGTTTTCCTGAAATCTCTTGAAAAATTCTTCTCTTGAAAGTGGCTTGTGATACAGCTTCAATCTATGACCATTTACAAGAAAAGTGACCTTCTCTTCATCTATTGTCCTAATTTTTATTGCTCCATTGTCAAAAATTCTTATAATTTCATATGGCCCAAGCCAATGTGTTTGGAATTTACCTTGAAAATTCTTGAACTTTGAATCAAACAAGAGAGCCCAGTCACCTTCTTTGAACTTCTTTTCCTTGATGTACTTGTCATGCCATCTAGTCCTTTGCTGTTGGAATATACTTGTTTTCTGAACTGCATCTTGTCTAATCTCATCCAATTCATTAATTTACTCCAATCTGTGCTTTTGTGCCTCTGTTAGATCAAGTCCTAGCTGAATTGCCATTTTGAAAGTTTGAATCTGGAACTCTATGGGAAACAAAACTTGCTTTCCATAAACAAGTTCATAAGGAGTATGGCCTGTTGTGCTCCTCCATGTAGTTCTATAGGCCCACAAGGCTTCAGGAAGCCTATCTTCCCAATCTCTTCTATGCAAATGAACAGTCTTCGTTAGGATCCCTTCAATGACCTTATTAGTAGATTCCACTTGACCATTTGCTTGTGGATGATAGGGAGTAGATTTTCTGTGTCTAATTTTGTACCTCTCCATCATTTGTTCCACTAGCTTTGATGTAAATTGAGCTCCTTGATCTGTAACAATTTCCCTTGGGACACCAAAATGAGTAAAAATATCCTCAAAAAGAAAATTAACTATAGATGCTTCAGTAGCAGAAAGTAATGGCTTGGCCTCTACCCATTTGGTAACATAATCAATGCAAACTAATATATATTTCTTTTGTCTTGATGGAGGACTAATAGGTCCTACAAAATCTAAAGCCCATTTTTCAAAAGGTTCAATATGTACCTGAGGCTGCAATGGCATCTCACCTGAAGGAGAAGGTTTCCCTACCCTTTGGCAACTGTCACACCTTTTGACTTACTCTTTAGCATCTTTAAAAAGGGATGGCTAATAATATCCTAAATGAAGGATCTTATAAGCTGTTCTTTTATCAGCAAAGTGTCCGCCACAAGGTTCATCATGACATGCCTTGAGGATCTCAGGCATCTCATATTCCCAAACACATCTCCTAATGATAAAATCTGGACCTGTTTTGTATAACTCATTAGCAACCCATGAATATTTTGCACTGTCATAAATGATCTTTCTTTTGTCTCTTGCATTAATTATTGAAGGAAATTTCCCTGAAACTAAATAATTAGCAATGTCAACAAACCAAGGAGTTTGAGTAGAAATTGCAAAAAGATATTCATCAAGGAATTGATCTTCAACTGTAGTATTGTCTTTGATGTTTTGGAGTCTAGATAGGAAATTAGCTACTGTGTTTTGTTTTCCAGGCCTATCTAGAATGGTAATGTTGAATTCTTGTAAAAGCAATAACCATCTTATGACTCTGCCACTAGTAATTGATTTGTTCATTAGATATATAATTGCATAGTGATCTGTGTGAACAAAAGTTTCATAGCCTGTTATATAGTGTCTGAATTTGTTTATGGCATGAACAACAACTAAAAACTCTTTTTCAGTTACAGTATAGTTTAACTCTGAAGGAGTCAAATTTTTACTGGTATAGTAGATGGCATAAGGAATCAAGTCTTTTTGTCCCAATACTGCTCCTAGAGCTGTATCTGAGGCATCTGTTGAAATATGGAAAGGTAACTTCCAGTTAGGTCCCCTTAAAATAGGTGCTTCAGAGATTTTTGTTTTCAGGGTCTCAAAGGCTAACTGGAAATCATGATTCCACTTGAATTCACAGTTCTTGGTAAGTAGTTTGAAAAGTGGAGATGCTATCTTGGTGAAGTTTTCTATAAACCTTCGATAATATCCTGTGAATCCTAGAAAACTCCTAACATCTTTTTGACAACTTGGAATAGATAAGTTAGAGATGACTTCAACTTTTGACTCATCAACTCTAATCCCATCCCTTGAAATGTGATGTCCTAAAACAATTCCTTCAGAAAACATCATAAAAAACTTCTCATGACTAAGTGAAAGATTTGCTTCTTTACATCTCTTTAAGTATTTTTCCAAGTTTGTTAAAGCTTCTTCAAATGTGTTTCCATAAACTGTGAAATCATCCATATATACCTCTACACAATCATGTATTAGATCTGAAAAGATTCCTAGTACTGCCCTTTGAAATGTTGCGGGTGCATTGCATAGTCCAAATGGCAATACTCGATAAGCATAGGTACCCCAAGGATAGGTAAATGTGGTTTTGTCTTGATCTTCAAGTGCTACCTAGATTTGATTATAACCACTAAACCCATCTAGAAATGAAAAGTACTTTTTTCCAGCTAATGTATCTAACACTTGATCTATGAAAGGTAAGGAAAAATGATCTTTAAGAGTAGCTTTATTTAATTCCCGGTAGTCAATACATACCCTCCATTTACCATTTTTATTTGGCACAATTACCAAAGGAGAAACCCACTGACTATCTGAAATGGGATAGATAAAGTTAACATTTAACAATTTCTGCAATTCTTCCTTAACAATCTCCCTAAGATTTGGATTCATCTATCTTTGAGGTTGTCTGATTGGTTTACAATTTTCCTCTATATAGATGTGATGAGTGCAAGTCTTGGGGCTTATCCATTTCATATCAGTGTACTCCCATGCATATGAAGAAGAATGTCTCTGTAATATATTGACTAGCTCTTCTTGTTGAGATTTCTCTAGTTTCTTGTTTATGTTTAAAGTTTTGCCTGGAAATATCTCAATTGTAGAGCTGCCAAATTTATCCATGGAGTAGAGAGACATTTGTCTTGATGATAAAAACTCAATGTTGGATTCTTCTTGAAATTGTTCATGTTTGTATTCCGAAGAGGATTCAAAGTTTTCTAAGGTATTCAGAATCTGGCTATCTTCACTAATTTCTGAAATTGTGAAGAGAGGTTGTAAGTCTTCTTCATCCTCTATCCATTGAGTATCATCTAATTTTGTAATTGTTTTTGCTGGAGGATACAAGGTAAATTTCTTGGTTGAACTACCATCAGAGATGTACATATCACCGGATCTACAACTAATGAAAGCATCAGCTGTAGCTAACCAAGGTCTTCCTAATATAATAGGATGCCCTCCTAGATTATTCTTAGGAGTTAGGATCATAAAATCCACAAGATATTCCCAAGAATCTAGGGACACTGGAATGTCTTCTATTACCCCATCAGGTTTGATCACAGACCTGTCTGCTAATTGTAATAATGTGGGTGTAAAAAGAAGATTAGGAAGTTTCAGTTTATCCATGATTTGTCTACTCATAATATTGATTGTTGTTCCTAAATCAATAAGTGTGTTTTGGATCTCAATTCCATTGATGTGAATTTTAACAACTGGATTTCCTGGGTCTAGATACTTTGGAATAGCAATCTTACCCATCATGATATCTGCTATTTTTCCTGCCAGTTGAATTTTCTTTATCTCTCTTATTCTTTTTCTAGTTTTCTTCATGCTCAACTCCTTTATTGTTTTTGCTAAGATTGGAATTTCCTTGATGGCTTGTAATAATGGGATCTCAATACAAACATTTCTCAGCTCATCTAGGAAATCATACTTAGGCACCATAATTTGTTTTTCTACATCCCTATCAATTTGTAATCTTTATGGAAAGGGAGGAGTAGAAGTGGATGTTGATGGCTGCTCTAATATAGGAGTTGAAATTATTGGTTCTTTTTGTTTTGATTTTTCAATATTTGAGTCTTGGAAAGTTGTGTTCTCTTCAAGACTTTTATTTACCCATAGATAATCTTCCTCAGAATTGTCTTGTTCTTGTATGATTACAAAAGGTTTCCTCTTTTCAAGTATTCTTCTAGACCTAAGTTGAACATCACTAAGGTCTAAAGGAGTGATCAAATAAGTTGGAAACTGTTGGCCTTCTATCATGTATGTGTTCTGAGGATTTTTATTGTTGGGGTTTGGTATGGGTTGGGCAGGTAACTGATTTGTTTTATGAGGAAATGGTAATGGAAGTGGTTGATTTTGATGTTGTGGATTTTGAGGATTTTGTTGAAAATTCTGTTGAGGAGGGAAATGTGGATATGGTGGATATTGATAGTACTGAGAGTATCTTCCATAGGGATTTTGTGCTCCTTGTGCCCAAGTTTGAGATTGATTTTGGAATTGGGGCCAAGGTTTCTGCCAAGAATTCCAATTTGGTGGGGGTTGATTATACAACTGATCATGGAATCCTTGTGTTTGAGGTCCTTGCCAAGGCCTTCTAGAGACAAAATTGAGAGATTCTGTGGAATTTGTAGGGGTTTCTTCTTGAAAGACAACTTTAAGACCAGGAAGTGAAGGACAATTCTTGGTCTCATGTTTTTCTAAACAAATTACACAAGTCTCTACAACTTTTGCATCCAAAGGGCACTCTCTCAAGGCATGCTTCTTTCTACATTTGGGACAAAAGATTGCTAAGGCATCAGATTCAGCTTTTTGCTTGTTTTGTAACTTAAGGGTGTCTATTTGTTCACTAAGACTCCCCAAGATATCAGATTTGAATTCATCAAGCATATGTCCTATTTCTGCCCTACTTACTGTCCCAGAAGCAGACTTACTTGCCCTTGCAAGAGCAGTGTCTCTTGGTCCTTTTACAGTTTTAGATTTCCCTCTTGAAAGGTTGATACATAATTCAGCTATTTCAGGTAATGTGAGCTGAGATATATCCCCTTTTCCCATCATGTTAAGGATATCTAACCATTCATCCCTAATTGTCTTCAACAAGAGAGCTTTCAAGGTATCTTGGTCTAGGTTTTCCATTTTTTCTCTTTTAATGTTGTAGTTAAATCTCTCCAACAAATCTTCCAAATTTTCATCCTCTTTTTGTAGCATTTTAAACACTTCCTCATTAGAAATGCTTGTTTCATGTCTTCCCATGTCCTAATAGAACTGTTGATCAAACTCATAAACCACTTCAATGCTGCTCCTTTCAATGTTGAAGGAAATAGTTTAAGTTTTTGAGAATCTTGTAAGTAGTCATAAGTTCTACATAAGACTTCAAATTTAAATAGGAAGGTTTCAGGATCTTCAGTTTTAAGTCCATAAAAGTTTGGAAGGACAAAGGGAGAAATGTTTTTCATAGTTGTATTGGTTTCTTCATCTACTATAGGAAACCCAAAAGAGCTTCTCATTTCTCTTCTACCTCTTCCTCTGCCTCCTTCTCCTTCTGCACCTCTACCTCCTTCTCCTCTACCTCTACCTCTAGCCCCTCCAAGTAGTGTGTGTTCTCCATTAAAAACTCCTCCTCCCCCTTCTTCTACCATAGTTGATTCTCCTGTGGAAGTTGAAAAGTTTATGTCCCTAGCAGGGGTTCCTGAATCTTCTCCTAAGACAGGTTCAGTGGTTAAAGTGGAAGGTCTTTCTAATGGAATATCTGATCTTAAGTCCTATGGGAGTCTAGTAAAAGATGGAATGTGGGTTTGATTTGGAGGTGTGCTGGCTCTTGGTCTTGATGAAATAAGTGGTGTCCTAGGAATCAAGCTTATGTTTCTTATGAATCTACCCCTTGAGTCTCTTTCTCTACACATGTCATTGTTTTTGGGAGGTAAGAAAAAAAACTACCTAGTTTTCACTTCCCCAACAACGACACCAAAATGTAGTGCTCAAATTAGTGTTCCTAAATTGAGGTCATAAATTATCAACCAGGGTTAGTAAATTGCTGAAGTGAGGTGCACTATATGTGCCTAGGTATCTATTTCTCACTACGTTGTGTTTAATGTTTTTATGATGTTTTTGGTTTTGTGGTTTTATGTTAAGAAGGAAAAGAACTAAATGTTAAAAAAGAACAGTTGTTGGTCACACTAAAAACAAAGCAAAACCTATACTAAAGAACAGAAAATGCAAAGTTTGATAATGACTCCTAGCGAGGAAATAAATCACAACATGAACTCAATAACTCATAACATGAACTCATCCAATTCATTCATTAGAAATATATTGGAATAGCTTGAGAAAAGGACAATTTTAGTGCAAATGAGGTTCTCCTAAGTAAACAATCATCTTACAATATTACAAAGAATCTCATCCATGGCTAAAAGTTTATTGGAACACAATTGGAAAAGATTATTTGTAGCACAATAAGATTTCTACTCTGAATTAACTTTTAATGCTAAGATTAATCCATTCTGCAGCTCAACTTGTCACTACTAAGCCTCATTCGAAAGTTAGAAATTTTCTAGAATAGTTTTTGGGAAAAGGATTATTTGTGAAATTGCAAAAGATTGCAGAACAATCAAGGCCTTAAAATGATATCACTAATTCCTGTCCATATGATGATGCATTAATGGAAAGTCAGAACAAGAGTAGTTTGTAAACAATGAAGGCCATGAAGTCTAATTTTGACAGTTAACACAACTTAAATAACAATGGATAACACTGAACTAAAATGCAATTGATCAAGCTTGAAACACAGTGATCACAACTAAACTAGAATGCCATTAACCTAACTTGAAATACAGTGAACTGGAACTGAACTAGAATGCCACTAATCTAACTTAAAATATAGTGAACAGAGGTGAACTAGAGTGTCATTATCAAACTTGAAATATAGTGACAGCATTAAACTAGAGTGACATCTACCTCCGGAGTATTTCACCTGGACTAAAATGCAACTAATTCTATGAAATACTATAGCCCTATCTCGTTCAATATGAGTGATATTTTGGAATAGTTTGTAAAAACAAGTTTGGTTGTATCGTTCAATGCAAATGAGCATAAAACATAAAGTTCAAAAAAACGCAGTAAGCTCTGAAACACCACAGCTATGTCTCATTCGAAGTTAGTGATATTTTGGAAAAGATTAATAAGAACAAGACTAGTTGTAACAACTGATGTCATTGAGCACAAAAAAATAAAGTTCAAGGAAATGCAACTAACTCCTAAAATACTACAGTTATATCCCATCCAATGTTAGTGGTATTTTGGAATAGTTTGTAAGGATAAGACTGATTGTGGCATCCACTGCAAGTAAGTATAAAAACACAAAGTTCAGAAAATTGATTAAACTAGGAATGAAACAAGGCTAAGTTACTTATCTAAACCATATGAACAAAGCTTCTTAGGTAGCAGGGGCCCTCTACCACCGGATTAGCACGCAAATCTACTCAATATTGACTCAGCTCTTGCAATAAAGTGATGCTTCTTTCATTAAAGGAGAAATTCTTCAAAAGAGAGTATTACGGTCTTCTGAGATCTAGCAATAAAACATAAATCTAGCTAATTGTTTCTCGGTCTCCCGAGCCATACTTATAACAAAATTACATAACTGTATTTGAGATAAAACAGGAATAATTTTCTTTCCCAACTAAAATCAAACTAGGACTCTGGTGGTGGCCTCGTACTATGATTAAGGACATCTGTACAGTCCTTGTCCTATTAGAAGTCTATCTCCTAGTTTTGGTTTCCCACGTGCATAACCACCTGTAGACTCGAGCTCAGACTTCGTGGAGAGCAAGAAATGATGGGGGAGTGATGTGGAATACGACCATATGCGTTTTTCCTTGAGGTGACACCTGGAACCTGTGTAAACATGAAGATAGTTGCGGAATAGGCGACTGGCTACAGAATGACTGCATTCTGTAGCCGAGTCTAGTCAAAAATTGCTACAATAACAAAATCATGAAAACATAGCAAGTTAGTCATTATATACATTCTTAAAGTAATCCTAATCAATCCTATTGATCATTTAAGCCTGTAATTGATGAGGGACAAAGGAAATGAAGAAAAATGTGGTGGAAAAGAAGGACATCTTTGGGGCTCAACACAAATTTTCCTATTTAGGAAAACAGACATAACTCGTTTTTGAATCCATACAGAGTCTATTTCACACAAAAAGAGTTGTGCCAGATTCAGAATGACGAACACTACGCAGTCGTTCAGGTTTCGTGTCATTCCGAGAACTTTGATTTTTGAGCATAATTCTGAGCACCTGATCATTTCTCCCCATTGGAAGCTTTTGGACCCCAAAATATCATATTCTGTTATGAAAGCAGCTCCAAACTAGAAGACAAGAGAGATGAACACCTTAGAAATAAGCCACTTCGAGGGGGAAACCTCCTTTACATTGCATAAATGAAGAATTCTTGGATGATACAAATGAAAAAACATCCTTTCTATATATATGAGTCCATGGGGTGACAATATAATCCTAGCCGACTGTTGGCTTGAGGGGTCCTAACCCAGGTTCGGTGTGCAAGGTTTGCCAACAAACCCCTATACTACTGGCCCTTTCGGTAGTGACCTGCTTGCGCAGGTCAAAGCCTCACCCGAAGTAGTATGGGTGGGTGTTGGAACCAGGTTTCCGCACCCTGAGAAAGGATGGGTAAGGCAAGCAACACTGCACTAGGTCCTGTAATTCCCAAATTACCTTGTTCTGCGTAGGGTTAATTAAGTCTCTACTCACATCCATGTGCGCTAGATCTATGATTATATGCTTTTATGGCAGTAACACATCAATACATAAATAGAACATAATAGATCCAGTTCCAGAAACACACTTACGTAGATATTCGCAGCTTAAAGATAGAAAATGCACAGTACATCAATTACCAGCAATCCGCACAAAATTACTCACAGATTCAGTTCTCTATCAATCTTTCTTATTCATTCATTCATCAATTCTTCCTTACAATTCTCTTCCCAACCTACTCACACAGTAGCAGGGTCCGCACACAGCTGGACTTGGATCTCCGCGCACACATCCAACAAGAGTCCTTTCCCCAAAAACCCAAACAGATAGCTTTAAACCAAAAATCGCATCAATAGCTCATCATTCTTGTTCTTTACAATACAAAATGCTCCTCTATTTATAACGATCTAGCCTAGAATTTCCTATGGTCCGCAAACCGTGGTTTTCGGACCCCTGGTTTACCCTTTTACCCATTACAATGCGTTCGGGGATTTGACCCACCCCAAAACCCCCGCGCTAGACTAAATCTAATCAAAAACATTCAAAATGGACCAGTTTCGCAACTTGTTAGGAGACCTTGTTCCAACAATCCCCCAACACAATCTTGTGACTCGTCCCGAGTCATTGCGGTGGTGCGACTTCTATTTGTGCACGCAAAGTATCAAGAGCGTAGACGACCGGAGGGAGCACTTCCTGACTCTAGGTTGCAACTCGTTGTGCAATGTTGACAAGTGTCAAGGAGGCAGGGTCCTCTGGAGCCATGGTAACCCGTTCTAACAGCCGGTGGAGGAGCGCAATGGCGGACTGAGCATCTTGGGCGAGCTGGAGTGCGGTGTTGGCCCATGGTTTCAACCATTTTCAGAAAACATGCTTGGTGCAGCGAAGGTTCTCAATCTTGTCCATGATGGCTAGACACTGCGCGAAAACGTTGGAGGGTGGGGAAGCTCTGACTTGATCCAGAGTAGCTTCCGCCTGCCGTAATTCGTTATGGATATGCTAAAGGATAGAATGGTGCCAGGCTGCTTTCCATAGTTATGTAGTTGTTTCGACCAACTACGCACCCTGCGTAAGCTGCTCCTGAATAATATGCATTGCGTCTGTGACCAGTGCAATCTGCTGGGCCTGTACTTCTAGAGGTATGTCATACTGCTGTCGCGTAGTCTGGTCACGGTGGCGAACCTCTTGCAGCACTCTGGTGTATATTCCTTGTATCATTGCGCCAAATAGCTGCGTCAAATCTAATTGGATGTCCCCAGTAGCTGGATCATGATTGTTAACTAGGGAAGTGTGAGGGAGTGAACAAACATTGCTTCTGCTAGGCGGTACTCTGGAGTTGTAGAGAAGTCACAGCATGTCCCTGTATCTCAGCGTTCCTTCTTGGCGTAGAACCAATTGTGACTTGACTGTGATGCTCTGGGCGGGGGACTACAGTAATAACGTATCCTCCTCTCCTATATCGTCCCAGGCCCTCTGGCTGGGTCCCGCGGTCATCCCTGGGGTGCGAAGGTCGGTTATTCCTATTGCGCAGCAATGGTGCCTGTCTATGCGTGGGTTGCAGGAAATTCTTTCTGTAGGAGGCCATCTCTCAATCATTTGAGCACACTCGTCAGTCCCAGGCCCTCTCAAGATGATGTCTGCGGGTACTGAGGAGCCCGGGAACGAATCATTTGGTGGGTTAGGGTTTGTCATAGCAACAAGAGGGCAGGTGTTCCAGAGAATGTCAATGATCGCAAAAAAATAGTAGGCAGATAACATGAGCATATTGTAGAACCAATAAATATCCTGGTGCGAAGTTATTCTGCCAACCGTACACCGTCCGAAGCGATTTAATGGTGAATTAGCCCATACGTGAAACTTACCATCAACAATTCAGATCAAACTTACCATAAATGGCTGCATTGATGGTCCGCCTCCTATTTTACATAACTGTAAGGTTCCTTTCTTATGAAAGTGGGGTAACTGATGGTCATTATTCGTACCTGAGGGCTCTCCCACGAAACGTCAGACCTCGGATGACGCTTGCGTGCCGTTCATGTATCCTGAATTAAGGTCGATGCTAGGTGTACCATGACGTGGTTCAGGTACAAGATCTACAAGTGGGCCACCAATCTTCTCGAGCCATCTATTACTTGAAGTGTTCGCAAATTCTCCCTATTGCACGTGGGTTCAGGCAGGTCTATAATCGAACGCACGCCTAGGTCAGCTGTAGCCAGGTAAGCCTGTCCAGGCAGGGTTCGATCGCACCCTTTGTAAGTCAGCAAGTATCTGGTAGGTCGATGGATCTCGGAGCCCATCTGGCAACTGGGGTCCCTAAGCACAAGATCACCCTACTCCAATACTTCTCCTGAGTGAAGAATATCAACCCTCGCGTAGGTGATCCGTGCAGCGTTAGTGGCAGTACTCCTAGCCTGTGTTCCTTGGGGACTTTAGGTTCAACAATATTCTTATTATCACCTGCGTCATCCTGGTAAGGTAGGTCTCTTACCTTGGCATAGATGCGATGGAAATTCCTGGTGGTCCGAAGACATCGTAGCGCCAAAACCTCGTGCAACCGACCTTGCTAATTTTCCAGCTCCTCATTAGAGTCAGAAAAACATTCACTATCCTTTTCCCAGCAGAGCACTCCTTCGTCCGTGGGGTTAGCCTGATATTCATCCCGCACAGTAAATTTATAAATGTGATCTATCTCCTCCTCCTCATAGGCTGGCTCTATATACCGCGCGCCTTCTACCAGATCTAGTGGCACTATGACGCGCGTACCTTTGTTTTCAAACACCATGCTGTACTTCTTGAGATTGATGACACCCCCCATGTCTATAGCCCAGTCCAATCCAAGGAGTGCAGGGTAGGGATCCGCATCTTCCACAATTTCTATTACTTCAAAGTCAGCTAGGACCCTTACCCCTGCAATGTCAACCATGACTTTTGGTAGCCTTCCTAGAGGAATGATTTTTTGTTGATTTTCCATTCACAGCTGGATGGTGGAACACTCTAATTTAGGCTCTCCCATTCGTTGCCATGTCTGTTTAGGTAATACATTCGCATCTGATCCAAGATCTAAGATGACCTGATCCATTTCGTAGTCACCAATCTGCGCAGTCAATCACATTTCTCTTCTGGTGCGTTTCTTATAGCTGTATAGTTTGTGTACATCCTTGGTCTCAAGGATCAAATTGGGTTGTGCTACGCAAGTATTCAGTAGTGCTTGCAGATTTCCCACGACCTGTGGGTTTCGTAGCAACCTCAGACATGCCTTCAAAAAGGGCTCAACTCCTTCTTCTATCTGGAGGTGCGTCGGCTGCTGTGCAGGGCCTGTCAATGGTGCTTGTTTTTCGAGATTCACTCCTTCCCGAGGGGCAAGCTCCTCCTTTGCTCCCTGGGTGACCATCCCGCTGCGTGTCATGAATTTTACACTTGGATTCGTATTCCTTAGCTTGGTTTTAACTCTTTGTACGTTCTGCGTAGGGGTGGGTTGTTTTTCCTGCATCTTGGCTATTAAAATTGGGCAATCCTCCACCACATGGTCCAGCTGCCTACAATATTTTCACGATGGCCTGGTGGGATTTGGGCATTCTCTAGCGAAGTGTCTTATTTCCCCGCAGTTATAGCATATTAGTTGCCCACCTTTGCATCCTGCGCTTCCTGCCCAACCTTCTCTGCCTCTAGCCAGTGATCCTCCAAAGTGCGCAGAAATTCTTGGCGACGCAGGGTCCGATTGTACCCTATATAAGTTCCCACGGTTGATCATTAAGTCATAAGTACGATAGTTCTTCTCATCGTGCCCCACCGATTGGCAGAACCTGCACCATTGTTTCTTTAGTTCTGGGACGTACGCACCCAACCGAGGGCAATGGTTCGTATCATGCAGTCCTGCTACCCGACAGTCATCACACCACAACACAGGTCCGCTTGACCCTGGTCGTGATAGGATGGGTTCCCTACTTGCTCCTGAGCGTACCAGACTAGATCCTCCCGCTTGTATGTACTCCGTTAGTAGGGGGAACTGATCCTTCATATGGCCAGACACCCGACATCGTATGCACCAAATATCTGTGAAGCCTTCCTTTCCTCGCTCCCTTCGCAAGTTCTGTATTTCCATATGCATAGCCCCAAGCTGTTCCTGAATTTTTTTTACCCCCGCCGATGTATCCTCTTGGGGGGTAGCTTCTAGTTTCATAGCGACTTCCACAGCTTTCTCCTGTGACTCAAAGGTCTGATGACTCATTGGTGTGCGCAGGTGAGGTAACAACATAGCGATGAACCATTCCGTATGTTGTCTATCATCATACTCGAATCCTCCTTCCCTGATGGCCTTCTTCAATCGCTATCAGCCTCCCATACTGACTCAGACACACCTTGTTTGAAGTCCTTTACTTCCGCTACCAGCTGGGAATAAGATTTCGGCTTTCGGAACTATTGCTTCAGAGCATCTTTGATATCCTGAATGGATGCGCTCCGGTTCTGGGAAATGTATCGCATATAATAGTCCAAGGCCCTATCCTCGAATGCCAATGACAGTTGTGCCCTCTTTACCGTATCACTCGCCACATTCTGCACAGTCCAAATGGAGTCTACAATGAACCGGAACTGATCCATATCCTCATTCCCTACCCCCTTTAAGGTAGGTAGTTTCAAGTGCGCAGCCATATCACTGTTTAGGGGGGTTGGTGGTATGGGTGAATTCTTACCTTTGTGCGGCCTAGGTGGCGATGTAGCCGGGGGATCTTGCGCAGTTGGTTCTTGCAACAGATTATAGGCCATTCTCCCCCCATCAAGGTTGGTCCGATAGTATTTACCACTGCGCGTCGCGCTCCCGTCTAGATTCAAGGTCATTCAGTTAGTATGACTACACATAATGCTCTTTTCACACAGTAATATCTTAATCAGTAATGGTAATGTCCTCAGAAATTTGTCCCGGAACCCTTTAAAGAATCGTCGTTCGGCCTCAGAGTATGAGACGAAATGATCAATGGAAAATTCCATCACAAATCCTCCTAGCACACTATCCACCCAGTGATCTACCGTGCGCATGATAGTGTTATCAATATTTTTCAGCTGCTGGATCAGTTATGGGGTCCACTGAGTGATTCGTTCGTCCTTCCAGCACTTCTAGAATTCTACAAGTCTGGCCAGCCACTCCTGGAGGTCAATCACAAATGTCACAAAGAATATTTCGTAGCCCTCTCTAAGGATGTACCTATTTTTCCACCTTTCTGATGTTAACTTCTCACTGCGATTTTCTTTTACTGCGAAATCCTAGATCTGCCTTTCGAACCAGTCTTCGATATCCTTTCTCTCAGGCTTCCATTATTCTCTTTTCATTACCCGATCTCTCTCTCAAACTTCTTCCGATCCCGAAAACGGAACCATTTGTTGGCTTGAGGGGTCCTGACCCAGGTTCGGTGTGCAAGGTTTGCCAACAAACCCCTTTACTATTGGCCCCTTCAGCAGTGACCTGCTTGCGCAGGTCAAAGTCTCACCCGAAGTAGTATGGGTGGGTGTTGGAACCAGGTTTCCGCACCCTAAGAAAGGATGGGTAAGGCAAGCAACGTTGCACTAGGTCCTGTAATTCCCAGATTACCTTGTTCTGCACAGGGTTAATTAAGTCTCTACTCGCATCCACGTGTGTTAGATCTATGATTATATGCTTTTATGATAGTAACATAGCAATACATAAATAGAAAAGAATAGATCCAGATCCAGAAACACACTTACACAGATATTCACAGCTTAAAGACATAAAATGCACAGTACAACAATTACCAGCAATCCGCACAAAAGTAATCACAGATTTAGTTCTCTATCAATATTTCTTATTCATTCATTCATCAATTCTTCCTTACAATTCCCTTCCCAACCTGTGCACACAGCAGCAGGGTCCGCACACAGCTGGACTTGGATCTCCACGCACACAGCTAGCAGGAGTCCTTTCCCCAAAAACCCAAACAGATAGCTTTAAACCACAAATCGCATCAATAACTCATCATTCTTGTTCTTTACAATACAAAATGCTCCTCTATTTATAATAATCTAGCCTAGACTTTCCTATGGTCCGCAAACTGTGGTTTTCGGACCCCTGGTTTACCCTTTTACCCATTACAATGCGTTCGGGGCTTTGACCCACCCCAAAACCCCCACGCTAGACTAAATCTAATAAAAAATATTCAAAATGGACTAGTTTCGCAGCTTGCTAGGAGACCCTGTTCCAACACCGACCTAACAATAATAATGTAAGGACACAACAATAACAATAGTGGCTTTTATGGGGCACAATAATAACAATATGGGGGTTATAGGGTACAAAATTAACAATAAGGGGGATACACTAACAACAATAAGGGACTACACTAGTAATATAGGGACCTAACATGCCCCTCTCCTTCAAAAAAGTGTTGTCATCAATGCTTAAGTAGCTTTGGATGCTTATGTATAAAATTCTCATCCTCCCATGTGGAATATTCAATGGGTAAGTTCTTCCACTTGATGAGATACTCTGAAATTGATCGATTTCGTCGCTGTCAAGTTCTTGTTTCCGTGAATTCTTCAAGTTCCAATATTATTTTTCCTTCCTCATCAAGTTCTAGCAATATTGTTTGAACTGGAATTTTGTCACCTATAACCTTCTTTAAGCCTTAAACATGGAAAACTGGGTGCACTCGAGAAGAAGCAGGAAGCTCTAATTTGTATGCCATAATACTAATCTTTTGCAACACCTTGTAAGGACCATTGTACTTTGGAGATAATTTATTATCCTTCTTAGCTTGCTTGAGGGACATTTGTTTGTATGGTTGTAACCGTAAGAATACCCAGTCTCCTACATCAAAACTTCTCTCGATGCGATTTTGATATGCGAGTTGTTTCATTCGATTTTGTGCCAAATTTAGGCTATCCTTTAAGAGTTGGAGAACTTGTTGTTGATGCTTGATGTGATCTTCCACTACTTGAGCCTTATAATTTTCTCTTAAAGATAATGTGATGGACGGTGGATGATATCCATAAAGTGCCATAAATAGAGTCATTTTTGCTGCAGTATGGAAGGAAGTGTTATACCACCATTCAGCCAAAGGTAACCACTTGACCCATTGTGTTTGTTTATCAGATACAAACCAACAAAGATGTCCTTCCAAACATTTGTTCACATTTCTAAGTTTTCCCATCGGATTGAGGATGATAAGATGAGATATGATCTAGTTGGGTACCCAAACAAGAAAATAATTACGTCCAAAAATTTCTAGTAGAAATGGGATCTCTATTGCTTACAATAATCTTTGGGTTTCCCTGTAGCTTTTGAATTGTTTCCATAAATGTAGTAGCAACTGTACTTGCTTTAAATGGATGAGATAATGCACAAAAGTGTGCATACTTGGTAAGTCTATCAACTACCACCATGATGACACTCTTTCCTTCGGACTTAGGTAAACCTATGATAAAATCCATTGAAACCTCCTCCCAATGTTGACTTGGAATGGATAAAGGTTATAGAAGACTTGGGGTCTTAATTGTCTCAAATTTATTTTGCTGGAAAACCAAACATTCTTCCATAAACTTTTGAATATCGGATTTAAGGCCATCCCAAAAAAAATTCTTTCTTCACCCTGTGGTAAGTTTTTAAAAATCCCGAGTGTCCTCCTAAGGGAGAGGTGCAATTCCAAAAGAATCTTTTGTTTTAGTTAGAAATTATTACAAAGATATAAGCAATCTTTGTACCATAAGGAATAATTTTTCCAACTAAATGTATCAGATGTACTAGGATCTTGCTGCAACTTTTGAAAGAGTGTCTACACTTCTTCGTCATTCTCCCATTCATCCCTTGCTTCGGTTATCCAATCTAATTGGATAATAGAAACGGCACAAAGAAATGCTTCCACCTCTTCATCCTTTCTTAAGAGTGCATCTGTAACAACATTTAGCTTCCCTTTTTTGTAGATGATTTCAAAGTCATAACCAAACATCTTTGTGACCCACTTTTTCTACTCTTCTGAAGATAGTCTTTGTTCCAAAAAGTATTTAAGACTATCATGATAATTTTTTACCTTGAAGTGTCTTCCCATTAGAAAAGGTCACCATTTATTTAGTGCATGTAGTATTGCCAACATTTCCTTCTCATAAATAGCTTTCTGTAAATACTTTCCTTTGATTGGACGAATTTCAAAAGCAATGGGTCTTTCGTCTTGCATTAAAAAAACACCAATTCCATTTCCTAAGGCATCACATTCCACAATAAAGGTTTTTGTGAAGTCTAGCGTAGCTAAGACCTAAGACCGGTGCTAGGCACGTTGCCTTTTTCATATGTTCAAAGGCCTTAGTTGCTTCAAGATTCCATGAAAATGCATCTTTCTTCAATAATGTTGTTAGAGGTGTTTCTATTCTCCCATAATTCTTAAAAAACTTGCGATAATACCCTGTTAACCCGAGAAATCCTCGCAACTGCTTTATGGTTGTGGGGACTTTCCATTCCTTAATGGATTTAATTTTTTTTAGGGTCTACCTCAACACCCTCCTGAGATACAATATGACCTAGATATTCCACCTCTTGTACTCCAAATAAACATTTGGAGGTTTTTGCATATAATTGTTTCTCCTACAATAGTTTGAGCACCCTGTCAACATGTTGAACATGATCCTTCCAAGACCTGTTGTAGATTAGTATATCATCAAAAAACACTAACATAAAATTTCTAAGGAAGGGTTTGAAAATGTAATTCATCAACTCTTGAAATGTATAAGGTGTGCTGGTAAGGCCAAAAGGCATGACCAAAAATTCATAATAACCCTCATGAGTTTGAAATGTTGTTTTCGGAATATCTTCAGTATTCATTCTAATTTGATGATATCTTGAACGAAGATCCAACTTAGTAAAATAAATTACTCCATGTAATTCATTCGATAATTCATCAATCACAAGAATGGGAAATTTATCTTTAATAGTGTGCTTATCGAGCTCCCTGGAATAAAATGAATAGCATGATCATGATCACGAATAGGTGGGAGTCCTTTGAGAGTTTCATACACCTTGGAATGATTGTCCAATAATTTTTGGAGATATGGAGAAATAGATTATTCTGATGTTGGAACTTCTAGTGAGCATAATTGTGCAATTACGTCTAGTTGTTATTTCTTCAGAAGCTTTGTCATGACATTAGAGCTTATTACCTTTCCCGGCTTCCCTGCGATACCCCATAATTCAACTTCCTTTCCTTCCGAAAAAAATTTCAAGAAATGTTCTTGAAAATTAAAAGCTATCGTCCCAAAGATTGTAACCATTTTACTCCTAGTACAACATCAGCACCTCCCATTGGAATGGAAAGCATTGGACTATTCAATACATATTCCCCCATGGTTAGCTTGATATTATGGCATTTTCCAGAGCAATTTATAGTTCCTCCATTTGCGACCATCACTTGACACTTTGGTGTTGGGTATATGAATAAATTCAATTCCTTGACTACCTTACAATGAATAAAATTATGGGTACTACCCGAATCAATCAACACTACTACCTTTTTCTTCTTTATGTGTCCTTCGATCTTGAGAGTTTGAGGAGTGGTAATTCCTGCCGATGCATTACAGGATATGGTCAGACTCATTTCTTCTTTATCTAGGGTTGGTTCCCAGTGTATCCTCTTGTTTTGAAGTTTCTTGTTCATTTTCTTCCTCATCTTCACAATCTATGTAAAATAATTTCTTATCACCACACTTATGACCTTTAGTGTATTTTTTATCACAACTGTAGCAAAGCCCTTTTGCTCTTTTTTCTTCCAATTGTTGTGGTGTCAACCCTGTAAGTTTTGGAAGTCTAGGAGTAGAAACACTTCCATCTTTATAGATGTGAGTGTTAGGCTTCCTTGTCGCCATAATTTTACATTCATTTTTTCTTGCCAAACTGAATTCCTTCTCCAATGAATCAGGTTCCCAAAGGCGAACGTCATGTTGGATGTTATCCTTTAAAGTCCTTATGAAGACATCAATCCTGGGTTCCTCTGGAATATTAGTTACCCTTATATTCCATTTTTGGAAGTCCTCAATGTGCTCCACTACTGAAACCTTTTGTTATGGATAAAGAAGATGTTTCTTTTTGTATCCTCATAATGTGCTATCATTTCCTCCATAAAATTTGACCAAGTGACAATTTTTTTAGATGGAAAAGCCATCAATACCATAAAAATGTATTTTGTTCTAAATATAAAGTTGCAACGCATACCTTTTGTGTGTTTTGCACATTATTGAGATCAAAATATTGCTCCATATGTAGTATCCATGTTATGGGATCCTTGCCATCAAACTTCCTCATATCGATCTTTGGAATATGGTCGGTCTTCAATCCAACATTAGAGTTTATGAAATCACGATTAACATTTTTTTTTTCTCATCATGAGTTCCCTCAACTATATTTTCGCCATTAGGAATCATTTGTTGTATCAAATTTGTCAAACCTTCCTTCAAACCTTCCATGTCTACTTTCAAATCATTCTTCATGTCTTCCATGTTGTGTTTCATTTTTCTTCCATGTCATCCATCTTAGCTTCCATGTCATTCTTATAAAACATCCATCTTATCTTCCACGTATTTCTTCAAACCATCCATCTTAGCTTCCACGCCTTTCTTCAAAACTTCGATTTCATTTTTTGTTGCTCTTTGCAAGAGCAAAAGTTGTTGCACTTTCTCTTGTAATTTTGATATATCATGTTGCACTTCTTCCTCTTCATGAGTCATAATAGAGCCTTCTGAAAGATTAATGGGTGTTGAATTATTTTTAGGGGGAGTTTTAAAACCCAATACTGATATCTATGCTTCATTATTCCCTTGGAATCACTTCAGACTGATTTTTCAAACAAGACTTATGCAATTTGAAAAAAAAAATACACACCTTTTTCTTGCTTTTGAGGAGCTCAATAGTGAAACTGATGTATCTCTGTAATTTGAGATCCCCGATATTTTATTTCCAGTCTTTTAGTAGCCCTATGAATCTTATTTCCAATGCCACAGGTCTGTCCCGATTCAGATTCTTTAAGACATAGTTATGCCTAATCTCCCACAATGACCTAATAATGGATTGGTTCAGTAGAGAAAAATTGTACGACATACCATGTGTCATTGTTTCCTCCTTCGGCACTTAAATTTATACACATGAAACTACAGTTCGTTTACTGTCAACCACTTTTTACAAAATTCCAATCTGATGCTCAGAGAGAGAGAGATTTATGACAATTTCCCCAAGGTCACCTCTTTGAGATGAAATTCGAGAGCATGCAAAAACCCTAACTTCTATAGATCATATCTCTTAAAATATTGCGAACCAAGATCTGAAATTTTACACGAAGTTCCTCAGGATTTCTTTGCAAATGGTTTTTTTTTTAGCTTCTTAACCTTCGTAGAAAAATAGTTATAGTGAAAATGCCATGATGACCTGTTTGAAGCAGAGAAACCCTAGAATCCAAAGCTCTGATACAAAACGTTATGAAACTAGCTCCAAAAATAGAATAAAAGAGAGATCAACACCTTTGAAATTAGCCACTTCGAGGGGTAAACCTCCTTTACATTACATAAATGAACAATTCTTGGATGATACAAATGACAAAACCTCCTTTCTATATATAGGAGTCCATGGGGTCACAATATAATCGTAAGCGACCTAACAATAATAATGTAAGGGCACAACAATAACAATAGTGGCTTTTATTAGGCACAATAATAACAATATGGGGGCTACATGGGTACACCAATAACAATAAAGGGGCTACACTAACAACAATAAGGGACTTACACTAGTAATATAGGGACCTAACATATTCAGTTGTTGAATAAGCGGGGGTACAATTCCCTCACCTTCCTAATTTCAATCCATCTGGATTTTGAAGGATTTGTTCCCTTGAGCCCCACTCGAAGATAGTCGACACTTCCTCTTTTCGATGTCATTTTTCTTCTGTCGAGTATGGTGTCTTGCTGAAGCTCAATAAAGTATTATGGAGAAAAGTCTTCAATATATGGAAGTTGAACATTCTCTCCTTGATATTCAAGCAAAGGAGGCTCATACAATCTTAAATTTTCAACATTAACAACATAGTAAATTTACATATATGAAGGCAAATCAAGCTTGAAGGCATTGTTACCAATATGTTCCAAAATTTTGAAAGGACCATAACAGATTGGTTTAAACTTTTTACATTCTCCTTGAAGCCTCACCTTGCTAATGTGAAGCCAAACTTCATCACCAACTTGAAACTTATGATACACACGATATTTTTCATGTCTCTCATTGTACTTGCCTTGACTTTTTTCTAGTTGATCTTGAGCTTTTTGATGGATCAAATGAAATTTATCTATGAATTTCTTTGCTTTATCTATGTCGCTATGCACATCTATAGCCACATATTTCCAAAAAATGAAACCCAATGGCGATTTTGGAAAGTATCCAAGACATGCCTCAAACAACGATGTTTGTGTAGAGGAGTGTTTTGCACGGTTGTAAGCATGCTGAATGTAATGCAGCTGTTCATCCCACAACTTAGGATGTTCGCTACAATATCCTTGAAGAAGGTGTATGATTGTCCGATTGAACACTTCGGTTTTACTATTTGTTTGTGGATGAAAGGTTGTACTCTTCATCAACTTAGTGTTCATCAAGTCCCACAATCGTGACCAAAAATTCCCAACAAATCGTGAATCTCGATCACTTACAATAGATGTAGGTAACCCAAAATGAATCGAAACATTTTGAGAGAAAATATGAGTTGTTTGTTCAGCTGTGACTTTCTTTTTACATGGTATTAATATACACATCTTGGTGAACCTATCCACAACTACATACAAATAATCATGACCTATTTTTGACAAAGGAAGACCTCCTATAAAATCCCTAGAAATACTCTCCCATGGATGTGAAGGAACCAGAAGTGGTGTGTACAATCCCAATTTCCTATTACTAGGCTTACTAACTACACACAATGAAAAACCTTTAATGAAACGTGACACACTTTTAGGCATACGAGGCCAATAACAATACTTCTGTAGATTTTCCATTGTTTTGCTTACACCAAAATTTCCAGCAATAAGAGAAGTGTGTGCTTCCCTTATGACATTCATTCTCTCCCCCCGTGGAATACAAAGCTTTCCAAAATTATACGACAAGTTATTATATACATGGTAATCCAATTCCTCAACTTGGCAACCTTCACTCAAGTTTTCATAAAACAAAAGTATTATTGAGTAAAGTAGCAACACTAATAATAGGCCTAGAAAGCATATCAACAACCTTGTTGTACATACATTTCTTATACCTGATGACCAAGTGGAATTGTTGTAAGAAACCCATCCATCGAAAGTGCCTTGACTGCTGCAATTTAGTTTGTGATTGCAAGTATTGCAATGGTTGGTGATTGGTGTGAATGATGGTTTCCTTTCTCATCATATAGTGTTTCCACTTCTTCACACTGTGAACCAACACATATACATCCTTGTCATAATTAGGATAATTTATCACTGCACCATTGAACATTTATGAATGGAATTAAATGGGCTTACCATGTTGTAAGAGGACTGTGCCCATGGCATAGTCATTTGAATCAGTTTGAATCTCAAAGGGCTGTCTCAATTCTGGTAGTGCTAGTATGGGAGTTGAACTGATATTCTCTTTCAAAGCATAAAATTCTTTTTGTTGCTTGCCTCCATAGTGGAAGACCTTCTTAACACTAGTCAATGCATGTAATGGAGCTGCAATAGAAGAATATTTAACAATTAACTTCCTCATATATTGTGTTGCTCCTAGAAAAATTCTTACCTCAGTGACTGTCTTGGGTGTTGGCCAATTCACAATGACCTCAAATTTATAGGGGTCTATCTTTAGGTCACCTCCTCCAAAAATATGTCCCAAATACACTTAACAAGGTTTACCAAATTCAAATTTTGACATATTCAAAAACAACTATTCTTTTCTTAAGACATCAAACACCCTTCTTACATGCATGACATGTTCATCTCGTGATTTGATGAATATAAAAATATCATGTAAGTATACAATTACAAACTCATCAAGAAATGGTCTTAATACATCATTCATAACTCTCATGAAAGTAGCTAGAGTGTTGCAAATACCAAAAGGCATAACAAGCCACTCAAACAATGCTTGTTTAGTTTTAAATGCGCTCTTCCATATGTCCTATTCAACTATTATAACTTGATGGTAACCACTTCTTAAGTATAAATTAGTGAAATACTTTGTATGACTCAACTGATCAAGCAAATCATCTATTCTTGGGAGTGGATACCGATTCTTTAACTTGATTGTTTAGTGCATTAAATACACACACATGCGCCATATTCCATCCTTCTTGGGCACCAACACAATCGGTGAACCACATGGTGACATATATGGACGAATGATTCCTTTATTTAACAACTCTTGGATGTTCTTCTTGATTTATACACTTTCCATTATCGACATGCGATACATGCCAATATTAGGAAGTGGAACATCCTGTTGTAGTTGTATCTCATGTTGGATTCCCCTCTTGGGAGGTAACCCCTTTGGTTCCTGAAACATCTCGCCATGCTGAATTACCACATCAAACAAATCAGATTTCAATTTATCATCACAACCTTCAAAAGATTCATAATTCGTCTCATTATTTTGTTTGATCATAAGAAGCACAAAGTTTTTGCTTGAATATACCAGTCTTTTCATTTGCCCGACATTAACTAAAGAGAGGTTTAGCTTTTTGAAATGAGCTCTCACAATATATTCCACTCCATATTTGAAAAAATGGTACTTGTTATCGTGGCGATAGAATATTTCTTTCCTATCATAGAGATAAGGACTACCAAAAACAATTCCTGATATGTCAAGTGGTACAACATCTAACTCAACTTCTTCAATGAAGTTTGCAGTGATTGCAAACCGAAAAATACATTTTCTTGTAACCTGTAAATTTGTATCCTTGGTTATCCAAACCAAAGGATATGGCTTATGATGAGGTATGGTTTCATGTTTATGATTCTTCACTAAGTCTTCAGATATTAATTTCGCTTGATTCCCACTATCAAATAGTGTCTAATTTTTGTATGTTTATAGACCACTCTTACATGAAACAAATTTATTCGTGTTTCTTCACTTGGAGTGTTACTATGACAATTTGATGAACTAGTACTTGTTATGGCTTATTTTCCCTCTATGGCCATGGCTGTAATTTAGTCTCATCACCTGATTCGGATCCAAGATCCGGTAATGGTTGTCTTTTGTTTCCCCTTATTGTTGAATTTCTTAGGCCTCAACTTTGGATGAAGCTTCCAATAGTGGGCTTCATCACGACCCTCTTTGGAACAATGTTTACATGTGGTTTTATCCCCTTATTTTTTAATGGATGCATTTTTATTTTGTTTTCCTTTGAAACCATTTCCTTTTTCACCACCCTTAAATGGTTTCTTTTTACCCTCTTATGATACATTTTTCCCTCATACCTCAAGTTGTGTAGCTTGCACACAAACCTCATTTAGACTAGTGGGATTAAATGTTAGATCCCTATATTACTAGTGTAGTCCCTTATTGTTGTTAGTATAACCCCCTTATTGTTATTGTTGTACCCTTGTATCCCCCATATTGTTATTATTGCGCCCCATAAAAAACCACTATTATTATTGTTGTGCCCTTACATTATTATTGTTATGTCGGCTAGGATTATATTCTGACCCCATAGACTCCTATATATAGAAAGGAGGTTTTTTCATTTGTATCATCGAAGAATTGTTCATTTATGTAATGTAAAGGAGGTTGCCCCCTCAAAGTGGCTGATTTCTAAGGCTTTGATCTCTCTTTTCTTCTATTTTGGGAGTTGGTTTTATAACATTTGGTATCAGAGCTTTGGATTCTAGGGTTTCGCTACTTCAAATAGATCATCGTGGCATTTTCACTATAGCCTTTTTTATATGAAGGTTAAAGCAGTGGAATATCACATTGAGAATCGACAACAAGTTCTCCAACTCTTAAAGGATAACCTAAATTTGGCACAAAATCAAATGAAACAACAGGCAGATCAACATCGCAGCGAGAGAAGTTTTGATGTAGGAGACTGTGTATTTTTACGGCTATAACCATACAAACAAATTTCCCTCAAGCAAGCTGAGAAGGATAATAAATTATCGCCAAAGTAATATGGTCCTTACAAGGTGTTGCAAAAGATTGATACTATGGCATACAAATTGGAGCTTCCTGCTTCATCTCGAGTGCACCCAGTTTTCCATGTTTCATGCTTAAAGAAGGTTATAGGTGACAAACTTCCAATTCAAAAAATATTGCTAGAAATTGATGAGGAAGGAAAAATCATATTGGAACCTGAAGCAGTCACGGAAGCTAGAAATCGACAGCTACGAAATCAATCAATTTCAGAGTATCTTATCAAGTGGAAGAACTTACCCATTGAAGATTCCACATGAGAGGATTAGAATTTTATACAGAAGCATCCAGAGCTACTCAAGTGTTGAGGACAACACTTGTTTAAAGGAGAGGAGCATGTTAGATCCCTATATTACTAGTTTAGTCCCTTATTTTTCTTAGTATAACCTCCTTATTGTTATTGTTGTGCCACTGTAGCCCCCATATTGTATTATTGTGCCCCATAAAAATCCACTATTATTATTGTTGTCCCCTTACATTATTATTGTTAGGTCGGCTAGGATTATATTGTGACCCCATGGAATCCTATATATATAAAGGAGGTTTTGTCATTTGTATCATTGAATAATTGTTCATTTGTTTAATGTAAAGGAGGTTTCCCCCTCAAAGTGGCTGATTTCTAAGGCATTGATCTCTCTTTTATTTTATTTTAGGAGTTGGTTTCATAACATTAAACATGAGGATGGTATGTTTCAGGTAACTATGTAAACCCCCTATATACTTCAGCAAGGTATCTTGAGAATGAAAATCAACACCTAACATAAGAGCTCTTTTTCTAAATTCTTGAGTGTAATCTTGCACACTTTGACCTTTCAATTGTCTAAATTTTTTCCATTTCATAATGGCTTTTTGCATGTAAGCTATAGGGTAAAATTTCCTTTTAATGGCATCAATGAAATCAGACCAAGAAATTGAGATCTTACTGTGTTTTTTAATCTCATCCTGTGTCCTTGCTTCCCACCACACAAGTGTTGCACCCTCCATTCTCAAGGAAGTTAATTGAATCGTTATGTCATCCTCTTGAAGAATCTGAATTCTGCAATAAACCTCCAACTGACGAATCCAATTATCCAACTTCTCTGCATTCAATTCACCATTATATATCGATAGCTCAAATTTAACATCACGTTTAGGTAGGGGTGTTTTACCAATTCCTTTTGAAGTATGTGTATGAAAAGGTGGAAGGGTTGTGGTAGTGGAAGATGATGAAGAGGAAGGTGAAGATGGTGGTGAGGATGATGGTGGAGTGGATGGTGGTTTATTAGCATCTCCATGACCTCCTCATCCTGGATAACCTTTTCTTCTAGGAGGCCTAGAACTTTCTCCTTGCATCCTTAAATTCCTCTCCTCATAGAGGACCTTTACCATCTTTTTCATATCAAAAAATTCCTTCTTGAATGCTCTCTCCTCTTATGTCATGGTAGGTTATCCTTCATGAGGCATGATCACTGAAGACTCAACTTCAATTTTAGGATGTGTCAGTGTTGAAGACTTTGGAAACCTTTCCCTTCCTCTTGACCCAACTGCAAGGCTTTCAACCATCTTCCCTTCTCCTGTTTTTAGTTTTAACATTGTAATCATGACACAAACTTGCAAACAATTAGATCACTTCTTGCACAAAAAACCTAAAGCTCTGATACGAAATATGATCTGATTAAGGCAAGTTAGTAATTATTTTCTAATTCCTCTTTTATATTTTGAACAAATGTTTTACATGTGCTTAAGGGTTTAAGTTCTCTTGCAATTTAGTGAGTTTCATGAGTGATTTTTATGTTAATTTTATGAAAAATTTAACATAAAATAAAGACTGAATAATAGTAATAAAAAATACAGTACATCACCATACGATACATCAACACAGGGATTTGATGAAGAAGTTCACCCCTCCTGGGATACATCTCCTTGGTCTATATTCCATGGATTGGGCCTCTATATTATGCTCAATTTGCAAAATGATGTGTTTACAATGCTTTTATGCTCCTGAAACCTGTTTCATTGAGTCCAAAACACTCCAAAATGGTACCTTTCCCTCTTTCTACTCATGATTTGGTCGAAATATGAATGATTTATGCTCATACCTAATTTTCCCACAATTCGCTCCCTAATTTGCACAAAATCTGGGTCGATCCTACAAATCCGCCCGAAATTTGTGAAACTATCCTACAATTTCGGCGACCGACGGCGCAAATTGTGGAACAGTTAGTTTTGCTAATGACGCCTGTGAACCGTATTAGCACTAATAAACCACGATTACCATTAATTAAGCCGATATTAATGTGGTAATGACGCATTTTTCATAACACCAATTTAATGTTAATTAAACCTGAATTAAGGTTTAATAATTGTGCTTAAGGGATAGCGCTTTGGTGCTTCGCCTGTGGTCTTGGGTTTTGGTCGCATGACTTGGGGCTGGCCCCCTCTCCCCCCAATGACGTGTTGATTAAAATTTAAATAGATATGAAAATGTATATGGGTAAGAACCATTAAGTAGACGAGTTGATAGCATGATATGTTAGTTGGGCAGAGATCTTGTGTT
Source organism: Pinus albicaulis (assembly GCA_034641835.2). NCBI lineage: Eukaryota > Viridiplantae > Streptophyta > Pinopsida > Pinales > Pinaceae > Pinus > Pinus albicaulis. Next base: position 455,415,696 of record CM076582.1, on the reverse strand, counting down.
TTACCCCTACTTGGTCCCTCCAGTCCATAACCAAAGTTTTACTACGCCGTGAGGAGGACGTGTGGCGGCCCTAGGCTGAACCACGTGCCTCCTCCTCATTTGTTTAACCACAACCAATAAAAAATTTCCAACACGCACCAAAATGCACCAACCACCACCTGCCACTTGGCAGTCAATCATTCGCTAGAGAACATGGTTGACCAACCTGTTGACCTGCCCAATCAACATGCAACGTTAGTAGTGCAAACTATTGACTGGGCTCATTGCCTGCAATTTTTTTAACCAAACTCTCCTATTTAGGAAAACTGACAAAACTCATTTCTAAATCCATACAGAGTCCATTTGCCAAATTTAGAACAAATAACACTATGCTGTCATTTAGGTTTCATGTCATTCTGAGAACTTTGATTTTTGAGCATAGTTCTAAGCACCTGATCAACCAACATTTCTGAGATCTGAGCCACTTTTCCAGGCTAGCCTTCATAACAATGCATAGAACCCTTTATAACTTTCTAGAAACATAAACAAGATGATGACAAGTCAAATCAATCAAACTCAACTAAGAAATTGACCTAGACATGCCTAATCCATGATAGAAATTTCGTCAAACATATGTTAAATGTGTGAGATCAGGTCATGAATGCAAATATGATCATAGGATTATGCACTTCATTTGAGAATCACCAAGAAGGTCTAATTCCCTCTCAACATAGCTGCAATAACACTTGTTAGACCATGCATTCATTAACCATTCAATAACTTATCAAAACATGTCAAGAGACATAGATAGAATACAACATATAATCAACAAATAACTAGCATATAACCAACATGTAAACATAATGGAAACCATGGAAAATCAACGATAAAATCACCAACATAATCACTACAAATGCTCATAGATCACAATAGGAAAATATCTCATATTAACATGTGAAAATTTCAACCAAGTGAGGGACTTCCACGTACCACTCGACCATAGATTGGGTTGAACCAAATCTCTCTTTCAACCAATTACCCCCGCGCCATATTCAAAGCATGAATATGGGATCTCATGGGTTAAACCAAAACAGAACCAAGCAGGGGTTCCATAGACCAAACCACCTTAACTCTCATCACACTGACCTCACCTATATGGGTCCAAAAATCACTATCATAAACCAAATCAGTCTCTACCCAAGTTTTATAGGGCTCCAGGAGCTACTAACTCAAACCAAAACCTTCCAGGGCTCCATATTGTTTGTTCCAACCGACGACTCCAGGGACTAGTAACTCAACCCACAAGGATCTAGAGCATTTATCCCAACCAACAGGTTCCAGGAACTAGTAACTCAACCTAATTTGTTCTAGGGCTCTAGAGCGTTTGTTCCAACCCATGGTCATAGGGAACCTAAGCACCAATTATAAAAACAAGTGGTAAACCGACAATACCATGGCTACCCAGGAAATGGAAAGGCAAGGTTAAAACCACTATCAATCCAGGAAAATCCTCATGCCAATGAAAACAAAAAACCAGGGAACCACATGCATATACCATGCATCCAAAAATAAACAAGGAAATCACACATGAAATTTGTTACCTGAAAATGATCCTTGTTGCAGCTATTGATCCAATTGTTCCCTTCTGCTCCCTTGTTTTCCCTTGCTTTCTTTCTCCAATCCATGCATGCTACAAGAACAATCTAAGTGTGCAAGAGTATAAGAGAATGAGAGAATGAAATGAGAGATTCAAAAACCAAACTGACAAAAACTGTGCATTTATTCTTTGATGCCTTTTTATCATTGAGGTCTCCTTTTTCTTCATTTCCCTTCATTTCCCCTCTAATTTCCCTTGCATGCAAATATGTGTCTCTTCACCTTCCTTTTATCCTATTTTCCTTATTTCTAATACTTAAATGCCAATTATTGCCTCTTTTTTCCTTTTCCAATTTCCATAGCCATTATTAATCAACAAGTGGTTCCCACTATAATGTTTTCCCACCATTCAACTTGGAATATGTGTCCCATGACCTTGGTCTTATTTTATTTACATGGAAAATCAACTAGAGGTTGTTACAAAATCATCGAGATAAATGAAAAATAATATAATAATCGAATCCAAATCATACCTCCCTATTTAAGTCCCCAAAACATTTGTTTAGTGAGATGAGGAATATTTTCCCATACCTTCTCCCTATAATACCACTTTTCTTTTCTTGAAGTTTCCCTTTCAGTCTAATTTTTCCAAGGTCATGTTGTCCTTATCTTGTATTTTTTGACCTCTTTTGCAAAACTATGTCCTCCACCAACTCTTCCTAAGCATATGGTGCTAAGTCCTTCGTGGAAGGCAGGGCACGCTTCTCTTCCTAATCCAACATGGAGGGCTCATAGAGTTTGAGATTCTCCACATTCACTACTTCATAAATGTGCATGTATGGGGGTATATTGAGTCTATAAGCATTATCACCCGCCTATTATAATACGTTGAAAGGACCATATTACAAACCCCTGATCTTATTACTAGGACCTCATAGTATTTCCTTATTTAATTGTAACCAAACTTTGTCTCCCACGTCTGTAAATTACTTCTATATTATGTGTTAATCATGCTTGGCCTTATATTTTTGCTATGACTTCTTCAGTGTCTCTTCTAATTGTAAATGGTTGTAAGTTTTTCCAACTCTTAATGCATCTCCAACGAGGTCTTCCCTTACTCCTCTCTATTTTCCATGTACAGCATCCAAGGGTGAATATGGAAAATTTCCAAAGCAATTTTCCAAAGGTGACTTACTAGTAGCAATGTGCACTACTCTATTATCAAAATGATGTATATAGATCAAATTTTCATCCCAGGTCTTTGAATACTTTTGATTTTAACCCCTTAAAATCCACATAAAAGTCATATTGGTTACTTTTGTATATCAATATGTTTGATGATTATAATTTTGTAAACATTTTCAACTTAATTTTCATCTTCTCCTGTAACATTGTCCAAAATTTACTAAGAAATTTGGTATCTCTGTCTAAAATGATGCTCCTTGGTATCCCAAAGTGCACCAAGATCTATTAAGATAACATGTTTGTTAATTATTTTCCTTCGATGGAATTTTTTAGGGCATGAGAATGCATATATTGTTGAACATGTCAACTACCACAAATAAATAGTCATGTCTCTTCCTAGTTATTGGTAAGCCTCCCGAAAATCCATGAAAATGCTTCCCAAAAAACAAATGGGGAAAATTAATGGGTGGTACAAACTTTTCTTCCAATTACTAGGCTTACTAGTACAACAAAGTATACATCCTTTAATGTATCATGCTACATATTCTTGCATTATGGGCTAGTAGACATACCTCTATATGTTGGAAACTATATTCCCAAAACCTAAATGTCCTACAACTTTGGAGGTGTGAGCCTCTCTTGTAACATTTAATTTCTCATGTATGTTATACACACTAATATACAATTTTAATTGTTGCAACCATTCATTCCAGTTAAAAACATTGATCTCGTATTGATAAGAACTGATGTCCACTTTCATTTTCATTTTGAATAAAGGTTGTGAAGGATTGATGGTTTCTATTCTTGGGATCCTTTTGGAATTATTTTACAATTGTTCACTATCTCTTGGTTTCTTATGCTAATTCAAATTTTGAGTTAGAATCACCAACCTCATTGAAAAAACTAAACTTGTTCACTAGTGGCCCCCCTAGGAGGGCCATGTTGCAAGACAAGTCAAGAACTTGCTCTTCCAACCTCAAAAATATATCTTCTACTACATACCATGGGTTGTTATCACTGGAATCATCTACCATGAATAGGTTTTTATGACTTCCTTCTTAAGCCACTTCTTATTCTACATCTTTTGGCAAAAACCCCATAGAAAATTTCTTTAAGGAATTTTACATTACATACTTTATATGATGAACTTTTAAATATTATCACAAGATTATCATTTATATATTTGAGCTCACATTTATAGGTATAGAAACAAACTTGCAAATGGGATCTAAAAACCATATTTTGATAGGAATGAATAACCCATATCATTTCTATAGTCAAGAATAAACACTTAACTAAATATAACCGCGACTCTTGGATTTGACATCTTAATTACCAGTTTTTATTATAATTTTATGTACAAATAATGGAAATTTCCAAGACTTCAATGTGGATGGTTTATGTAATTTTTTTATATTGGTTTATGTTTTTTAAAGAAAAAGATACAAATGTAAGTCTCTAGGTATAGTTTTCAATTTTGGGCTAAACGATAAAATAACATGAATGTGAAGACAATAGTGTAAGCGCCCCTCCCACATTTACCCAATTTCACTAGATTGATAGTGTAAACATGATATGAAGAGTTACTAAGACATGAATCGACCTCCAAGCTTCAGCTATGAAAGTGGGGCCAACAATTCAATTCTCACAAACATCACTCAAGGCTATATGACACTTAGGGACCAAAGGACCACCTCGGATGACCAAACCCTGAGCTAGGGATGTTGTTCTCACATATTAAGCCCAAATGCATGCATGAAAAGTCTTGGGTGCAAATATAGGCCTCCAATGGCATGCACACCATTTCCTCCATGTGGTGTTGACCCAAATTGCTTAGTTCAAAGGGTGTGGTCTCGAGATTTAACCCAAAATTCCAAGCCAACCTCTGGACCACTGCCCATAACTGTCTGAGACTTTATAGAATAATTTTTGGCATGAGGAAAAAGCTAAACATTCAAACTCAAATCAAGAACTTAACCTATACTGCCTAAAACAAACTAGACATTTCAACAAACATATGGCAAACATGTAAGCTACAAGTCATGAATGCATATCTCATTATAAAAGTTTTGGATTCATTTGAGAATCACCAAGAAAGATCTATGCCCTCTCCACATAGCTACAACAACACTTATTAGTCCATACATTCATCAATCAATCAATTACTAAAAAATTCATGACAATATCCATAGATGGTACACATCATATAACCAACATGTAACCAACACAAAAACTGTGGCAACTCAACCACGATATCACCAACATAATCGATAAAAATACTCATAGATCATAATACGAAATGTCGCATATTAACATAGGAAAATACCAACCAAGTCATGGACTTCCATGTACCACCCGACCATAGATTGGGCTGAACCAAATATCTCTTTCATCCAATCAGTCCCACGCCATATTATAAGCATGAATGTAGGATCTCATGGAATAAACCAAAACAAAACAAAACCAGGGATTCCAGAGGCCAAACCACCTCAACCCTAAAAATTTTGATGGTGTTGGAAATTCGTCAACTAGGGGGTCTCCCCGATGTGAAGTCCCAATAAGACCTCACACTTTTTGGAGTAGGAGCCCCATCCGAAGTATCAACCCAACTACCATGTATTGTTTTAGATTTTACTTGGCTACAAAGTTTAACACAAGAGAGTAATACACAGGTATCTTCAGACCAGGAAGTGAGTATGCCTTGGGAAATTTTCAACTACAAAGAGTATCAAGGTCCTTCTACCAAAAGGGGAGAGAAAAGTGGGCCCTTTAGAGACAAGTAATAGTACTAATCTAGAAAATGCACATGAGAAAATACATAATAATGGATCGTTGATCAACCAACGAAATATTTCACAAGGAAACAACGATTGTTAAAGCAAATACAACACACTTTTAACAAGATAAGTACCAAAGCCACCGAAATAGTTCAATTTCCTTAGTAGATATGAGAAAAAACATACATCGCAAATATCCAAAGAATAGTCTTACAATATTCATGACATATGCATGAAAGTGCGTCGGCTCAACGAGCTTCTGAATTAAGTAAAATTTCCAAGATACATGAAGACAACGAACACAACTAGCCTAAATAGTGGAGCATTAAAGCAGTCACTTGCTCCTCCAAAACAATTAACTTCCCCTCTAATGCCTCGTAGGAGGAGCCAAGGTGAAAAGTCCTTTGCATGTACAATGAAGGTGTATATATAACAAATGGGGTGATCATTCACCTCCCATTTGACTCTTGGACTACCCTCATGATTGTTTGACTTCTTTATAACCTTTCGACTCCCACATGAATTTTCACATTACATGGATGACTCTTGGATTTCCAATTTACATTACATTTTCCAATATAGAATTTATATAACCCACAAAATATGTGGCACATGATGACTCGTGATAGGACATGACATGACAATGATGACATGGATTGCATGATGATGTGGCAGTGCCAAGCTGTCCTACTTGTTGCTTCTTTCTTTCTATTTTCAATAAGAGATATATCCAATACTTAATATTCATGAGAGATATGATTTTTTCTTCATATCCACCCTCCATAGGGTTGTGAATCAGATGGAGTCTTCATGTGGTCTTGATATTCCATCTTTTGTTGTGGGGTGTCTTCTGGATCCATCGCATCAAGTGATTTTTTATACCGACATTTCGAACCATCTACCAAGGTTCATTGTCCTTACTTTACTAATTTAACTCTTATAATAATGATTTCGTACTATTATCACATAATCATCATAATTTAACAACTTTCTCCTTTTAATAATGACTTTCATCTAATACTTACCTTTATATAAAAATAATTTTAATTACAAATACTCATCATTTTGTAATTAAAAATATTATAATTTAAATATGTTATAATTTATTGACATTATAATTTAAAATAATCTTATAATTAGGTATAAATTTAAATAAACACATTGCCTTAACACATTTACATAAATTGTAAAAACTAACCTTATCAAAATTTAGAAATAAAATTGAATTTATTAATAGAAATAAAGTTGAATTTATTAATATCAAATGCCAATAAAATTTAGGCTTGTCGGTTCTTTTATTTCTATTCCTTACTCCCTCCTACTTATTCCTCATTTCTTAGATCTTTCTTTCTCACATTTCTATCTTGATAATGAACCTTGGTAGATGGTTCGAAACACCGGTATAACAAATCACTTGATGCGATGGATCCATAAGACACACCGCGACAAAATATTAATCGTAGAAGTCTGAAAACTGAAATTCCATCTTTTGTTATAGTCAAGTGTTCCTTCATCTTCTTTACTGATGATCGTATTATCTCCTCAACTCCTTAGGTATCTTCTAGCATGTCCTCCATCTCCTTCTTCATCATATTTCCATAACATTATAGAGTATCTGCATTGGCAATCAACTCATGATAAGATACCAATAGTCCGATAAATCCCTAGTCTAAGATGATGCATGATGATCCACTGACTGAGCCAGAACTGGGTGGCAGGCTGAGGAAGAGGCTCAGTTACTGCACAATTGCATAGCTCAGGAAGTAAATGGTAGGGCTTAAGCCTTGAGATTGTGTAATTCAAAATTCAAGCTTGGAATAAGAAAAAATATTGTGCAGTTGGGGAGATCAGGAAGCTAGGCTGAGAGCTTGAGCAAAGATTTTTCCCACCATGCAGTTTTGGAAGGCATAGGATCCCAAGTGATTATGAAATTGCGCAGTTCAATAGCTGAGGGCTGAGGCTTGAGCTTTGAAACTGCATAATGCATAGTACTATCTAGGTAGGAGACAAGGACTGTACAGTTTTGGATCTTAGGGGTTAAGCTTGAGCATTGAGGTTGCCAAATGCGTAGTACTGGAAGGAAATGAGGGTAGTTGATTGCGTAGTTACGTAGTTCTAGAGCTCAAGACCGAGGCTTGAGGACTGATTTTTCACAATGCACAATTTTGGATTGGTTGGAGAGAATGATTTCACAGTTATGAGAATCAAGGGCTAGGCTTGAGCACTAATATTGTGAAATGCACAGTTCTGGGAGGCAAAGACTACACTGCGCAATTCCAAGAGACAAGGTTGTTGCTTGAGGACTGAGACTACATAGTGCACAGTTCATGAGGGATGAATGAGACTGAGTGGCCTGGTCGAGATTTTTTTTAATTTTGACTAAGTTTTGGATTAGGGAGAGGAATTTTAATAAAATAAAGACTTTAACATGATCACATAATTAGTTCACTTGACGACACAACATAGAACACTCAGAAAACATGATGAACAATAATAATTTCCTCAATGCAACAACTTTGGGACAACCCATTCAAAGTGTGACACTAAAGATACACTTTGCGAAAAAACATGTCTACATGATAAGAAAAACTCATTATCACAAATATTTCCCCTTGAAACAAACCAAAACCCCACCCTACATGATAAGCGACAATTCTCATGCCAAAATATGACACTTGCTATATGAAAATATAAGTGCGAACGAGACTTGCGATATGCGAACGATGGTGAAAACAACACATGCCAAGGAAAACATAACATGAAAATGACACTAATTAAAGGGAAAGTAGGCGAAATTGATGGTCGTAAACATGAGAACAACACTTACGACGGTGAAAGTGTGAAAAAATGACAGTTGGAGAAGCTCACCAAAATAGAAGTACGGTTGCAAATAAAGTGTGGGACTTTCAATGTCAGTGTGCATTGACTGTTGACATGTTTTGGACATCACACAGGGACAGTCTTGATGGATCGTGTTATGCTTGTTCAATCTTGCGTAGAAAAAATGTGCATATGAACTTTTTGCGGACTAGGTATGTGTGATAAAGTGACCTCGACACTTCCAAATCAAGAAAGGAGCTCAAAATTATCAACTGAAGAAGAAGTGACTACGAAACGAATGATCAAAAGATCTATAGTAGGCTCCAAAATTTGAGTGTAGGAAAATTTTTGAAGGGTGTTTGTTGCAGCAAAAACACTTGGCGACACAGTGGTAGAACTCTAGCTTCTTTGCCTTGGTCAATTATTTTGTGTAGGGTCTAGTTCTTCAGGGAGTATTGATTCATCATTCATATTACCATGGCTTTCCCACTTACCCCGTGCATAAACATAGTCCCCTCCATTCCTTTACTTGGTTAAACACAAACATAAGATCATTGATAACACAATGTTTCAAATCAGGATAGGGTAATGAAGTTCATAAATTTTAGATCTTTAAGGTATATTTTTTCATCTTTGGAGTTTCTTCACTACTAGTAGGCCTGGATAGTACCCCGACGGAATCACTTCAGGGACACAAACATTGCTCGCTACTAGCAGGCCTGGACAATGCCCCTACGGAATTGCTTGCTTCACCTCTTTGCGTAGGAAGCCTTTCTCTTATTTCGCCTTTATTTATTTACTTTACATAGGAATGTGAATCGAAACTTATTTATTTCATGGGAGGAAGAGGGATCCCTACTTATTGAGAGAATGAGAGGTTTTCCCTTTAGATAATCGTATGTAATGTTAGCACTCCACTAGTTCTCCGAAGGCTGAAAAGGAGACCAGCAAAGGTAACCACAAAACACTTTGACCTAGTAGCTAGCCCGACTAGGCTGAGAGGGCTCTCTCAGATCACAACCAATTGACTGGATGATGAAATATATTAGGCTAGGTATGTTTGGATCAGGGTTTGTTTGATTTGATTTTTGTGCTGGATGGTGGTTTAGGTCTAGGAGGACTAGGTCAGGGCTCTAAAAATCAGATTTGCAGAGATGTAATGGGGAAAGGTAGGCACATAATTTATCACTTTAAAGGTATATTTGTGTATAGGGTAGATTTATAGGGTTTCAAAACAAGCATGAATATCGTGAATTCATTTATATCAGAAGAATATGAACAAAAAATGTGAAATATTCTCCAAAACAGAGCATTAAATCAATGAATATTGTTTATCATCTTAGAAATTAAACACATAAGATATGGAAATGGAAATGGAAGGTACAATACATTCAAACATATGATCACAGAAGGAAAAACACTGTTAAATCACATACCACATGAATCCCACTACAATAGCTGCAATTTTTTTCTATTACTTCTTGCCAAATTCACAAATACACTAGTATTCAAGGCTCAATTCCGCAACATCCAACCGTTGAAATTGATTACAAAGCACCTCATATAGCCACTAAGGTCGAAATCCTCCCTTGGAGGTCAAATTTCCAATAAGAAAAGTCAAATACATGCACCTACCCAAAGTCTGCTATACACTAGGGAGGTTCCTCAACCAATTCCTCCTTTTCCTAACCATCATGAGACATATCCTCAAAGGATTAAATGGAGGATAAGACACCTACGTAACGCTATCTCATCCATTTAAATTTACTTTTGACCATTTAAATTCGTCTACTTTGAACTTTTGAATTTTACAAAAGTCAAACTGAGAACTGCAAAAATTTACACAGTGAAAATTCATCAAAATTATCAGAAAATTGCAAAAGCGCAGTGAGTTGTTTGAGGTTATTTTTAGGTGCTTTTCTGAAGTCCAAATTGAAATATGAGACCTGTTATGGAAATCCAGGAGAGCGTATATTAATTTTGAGTATTTTTCATCGAAAATGACCCATTTTTTACTGAGATATGGCCATTTTCCCAAGGTGTCCTCCTGTGCACAACGAAAGTAAAAAAGAGGGGAAAAATGTTGATTTTTTACCCCTTTTTCTCATTTTTCTCAAAATTGAATGCCTGAATAAAAAATATGAGAAAACGGGTTTTGATAGGAGGCTAAGAGATTTCTATAAATTTCAACCATTTTCCATTTGGAGGCCTGAGGAAGAAGCACAACGTGAGCTTGTTGTGTTTCTAGACCTAGTGAAATTTCTGAATTTTGCAAAAATACACCAAATTTCACCAAAACACAAAAAATGCTCCAAATCTTCTCAAAATTGATACAGAAGTGCCAAATGAGGCGTGGAAAGAAATCATGGATGCATCAACAAGTAAATCCAACTTAACCTTCTCCTCATGGCTGATTAGGGTTTCCTTTAGCTTAGATTTTAACTGTTTGACCTTGACATTACAAATTTGATTTAGGGCATAAAGGTGGTCAGCCATGTGCTTATGAATATTGTTGTCCCTATTGGCCTTTTCAAGGATATTATCCAAGTGGATTTTGAATTTATCAAGCCAAAACTCCTTGTTCTCATTGATCTCATTAGCAATCTTGTCTTCAAAATTGAGCTCTTCATCTATAGGGTTTTGCTCGTTTTCCTTATGCAATTATCTTTTGAGACCCATGGTCCTTGGCCTCTTCCTTGTCACCTAATGTTCATGCTCATCATGTTCATCATGCTCTTCTATGTTAGCCACTACTTTTCCTTTCACATCATGTTTGCTTGCCTCAAACTGAATTTTCTCCAAGGACAAATGTTTTGCCTTCAACTGCTAGTTTTCTTGCTCTAGAAATGAAATGATGAAGTTTTCCCTTGCCAATTTGTCTTGGAGATATTTGACCTGTGCATCCTTGTATTTGATAACCCTCTCTATATTTTCATTCTCATCACTAGCCTCCAAGTCTACTAGGTAAAAATCATGCTCTTCCTCATCATGCATGGATGTGTCAAGTTGTACTGATGTTCCCTGCTCTCCTAGTGTGGGCTTGGCCCCTTCCTCAATTTGAGGAGAAAACACAAGCCTTGTGCCTCTCTGATATGTATGAGTGACATTAGGCCTAGGTATATTTGTCACTACTTCTTTAGGTGATTGAGTTTCCACCTTGCTTGATGAACCAACCTCCTGCATGGTAGGTGACATATTTTGTTGTTGACTTGGTGTAGTAGTTATGTGCATTTGCAAGGCTGCCTCAATGAAGGAATCCCATGTTATGTTATTTTCTGCCAACTGATGGAGAACTATGGCTTTCACCAAACTATGATGGAAGAAACTATGATAATTCTCTTTGCTTTTCACTTGTACCTTTTCAGACATCTTGATGACACTCCTATACAAGAAATTACACAAATTGACAGACTTCACAGTTGTGAAGTGCAAGAGAAGTATAATTTGGTATTGATACAATATTGAAAACATTCCCTCACATGTGAAAAGCTCCATGACAACCTTCATCAATGGTGCATATCTCTCCAAAAAATATCTGAATGGAAAAACATGTGAGCGATATCCTTTATACTGTGATTTCAAATAGGGTTTGTACTCCTCAAGGTCTAGGTTCATGCCTTTGAACCAATAATCACCATGATTTGGTATTACTGTAGCATGGGATATAAAATCCACTGAAAACATGAAATCAATCCCTGCAATAGTGGCCTTTTCTCCTTTCAAATTGGTGCAAACATATTGGTGAGTTGCTCATGAAAACCTACCTCCTCCACTCTTTGACAAAACCCTAAACAATTGACATCTTCAAAGCACTTTCTGATGAATGGTGAGGAAGTGATTTCATTGCAATTGGATGGCTCAAACCTCAATATTTACCCCCCTTTGTTGTACTTTCTTTTCTCTGATGGTGATGAATCAACTTCCATGATGAAACCATACATGATAGGGGGGGGAATAGGGAAAAGGAGTAAAGGGATAAAATGAGGGAGTTAAGGAAGGGAGATGGGAGTAGGAAAATTTAGGGAGATGGGCAGGGGTATTAGGATATTTAGGGAGTGAAATAGAGAGAAAAGAGTAAGGGAAATGGGCTAGGAAATTCAAACACAGTCCTGGCTAGGAAAACTGCCCAAATTAGCAGAATTGGGCTAGGGTTTATAGGGAGAGTGATGAAAATGAAGGGAAATGGGTAAGTAATGGATGGAAGTGATATGTCAAGTGAAAAAAGAGGTGTAAGAGAAAGAAAGATATATTTTGATGCAACAATTTAACACTTGGGAAGAAAAACCACAATTTCCAAGCAAACCCTAGGAGGAAAATTGTTTCATTAAATTCTCTTGAGAAACAATTCTAGGGGGGTATGAAAGGCTTCACTTACCTTTGGAAGAAGCTTGGAGGTTGAAATGGATGAAGAGGAACCTTCAAAATCCAAATTTGACTGATAAAAATTACTTCTAGACCACTCTGCCATGTGCATAGCGAAAGCCTCCTGTGCGCAGCGCTTGTGCGTAGCACATGCTTTGTATGTGAAACATTCTCCTCCAGAAGCGCAATGTAGTTCTTCTATGCACAACGAGGTCTAGTTTTTTCCAATGATAGGTGAAAAACATGTTTTCTTGCCAATGTGAAGTGAAAGCTCGATGATGAGAGGACATAAGAGTGCAAATGAAATATCCTTATGTCTTTTTGGCCCTTTTATAAACATGAAATGACTCCTTTTGAGTGATGATGGGCCCCACATATTTTTTTTTAAGAATGACTTACATTTGTGAACTTTGTAACCTTGGACTTTGTAAATTTTTGAAACCTTGAACTACAACGTTAGGAACATGAAGTACTTATTACATATAGGAACATAAAATTACATTTTTTAAATGAAACTTTATTGAAGAAACTTGTGCCTATTACGACTCCTCCAATTGCTGAATTTTATGCATGAAATGGCAGAATTGGTGTCTTTGAAACCCTAATGACCTAATGAATACACTGAACTGAATGAAATCATGATGATGCTAATCTATGAATGATGATACACTCAGTTGAGTGATGACATGGACCAACATCTGAAAATTTTGGAAGGAGTGGAAAATAGTCCTAGACATAATACCCAGTGACCAAATTTTTGCTTGAAGGCATAATGAAATGACAAAAATTTGACTATGGGACCCTAACAAGACATGATAAGAGCCCATATGATCACTAGTGACAGGCTGTAAAGGCTAACACTAACATGTAAGACCTCCGATATTGGTTTTCTCATTTCGATTTTCCCCTTGTCCTTTTCTACTTGATTGGATCAACCTGAAAACATTAAAACATAAAACCCGAGTGTAGGCATGAGATTTCTAGAATAGAAATGGAGATCATGGTTCAATACAAGGCTTTCCTAATGCAAGGATCATATTTTCCATCGGAACATCAACGACTAAAAGGTGTAACCAAAACAAGGAAGAAGGACAGAGAGTTAGCCAAATGTTGTAGTCACAAAGTCCTTTTCAATTTCACCACGTTGCCTTTCGAGCCCAAATAGGGCAGCCTTCATGCAAAGTATTATTGACAGACAAAAAGGAAAAGACATGACACAACAAGAAATCAAAACCAAAGCACAAGAAAAAGCGGGCTAAACCAAAACATGATTCAAAACAAAAGTAAGAAAATACAAGAGAGACTAAAGAGAACAAGTGTGAGATGAGTGCAGGGGAGGGAAAACTAGAATGCAGATGGTCCTACTCCTAACCTAAATAATTAGAAGGTCAGGGTCATGTATAATGAAATTTCCAATGAAGCCACCATAGTTGCTACCGACCTGCATACATAAAGATACGAACAATTACAACTGATATAAAGCATTATGCAAGAGAAAAGATAAGATCTTGAATAACTTGCACAAAAATCTGAAGGCCTTTCATGCGAGCAAAAAGATAGGCCACAACAAACAATTCTAACCAGTTCAATTCTTACCTTTTTGATGAAAATCATCATTCAACAAACCTCGGAAGCTTCTTTCGAATGTGTCTTCATTTACACGAAATGGATCGTAAAAATCATGACAAACCTCTTGAAAAATCCAAAATATTTGAAAATATAAATTTTCAATTAGAGGCAGGGGATTACGATGATAATGTTGCGAGGGAAAATATATCTGATCATATTCAGCACACATGTACATATAGTGAGGATTTGACATAACCATCAATGAGCGCAGAAGTGCCTCAATTGCTTAAAAAGTACCGAATAGTGAAACGTTAAACCATAAAGATGAAAGGATGTAAAAAAAAAACCATTGGATGTACTGGTGGGAAAATATTAAGTTGGATGATAGTCATCAGAGACAGAATCATGATCAGATGTTCTGATTAAAGCATCATATTCCCAGTTTTTAATTAACAAGGGTAAATCAATTTGTATAGTTTCGCAAATGCTTTGCATAATAGAATCATCTTCCTTGTAATTAACTAGTTACATACTGCACTAACATCATAATCATCGAAAGAAGTAAAAATGAATGCCAGTACAACAAACACATGAGATCAGTTAAGATAAAATGAGTGAAGAATAATTTGATTCATCAAATAATCCATGAATTCACTCAAGCTCAAGAGGATTTCATGTGCGATGAAGAAAAATGTTAGCATAATAATATTCACAAGAAGGATTTGGAGCTGATTGTTTTCAAAAGGATGTGGAAGTTATGAATCCTTTGGCCAAAGATAATCTTTAGAATAATCAACTTCATAGTTCCATGATTCTATGAGAGATACACATTCCAAACACGAGTTTGATACCAGATATTTGCATGAAGATGAATCAACTGAAGAATATTCATGAATCCAATCTGAAATAAAATCTTGAAAAATTGAAAGACTACATGTGCAATACCAAACATCTTTCAAGAAGAAATTTACATCTAGTGAAACCATGCAAAGAGAAATATTTTGTGAGAGAAATCATATATGACTCAGTTCGGGGGTCTTACCAGAGTTGCGAGGTCCTGACATAACCATCAATGGAAGTTGAAGTGCCTCGATTCCCTGACAAGTGCCAAAAATTTCAAGGATTGTAATATCACATTTTGAGGATTGAACCAGATCATGCATGGTGTGAGGATAACTGCTTTCACTGATTTCAATGAGATCACTATCAACTGGATGGAAGCCATATTTGTCACTGATTTGACGGAATTTTACAACTTTGACAACCAGATTACTCAAGTCAAAAAATTCTTCTGATCACAAATCTATAGATGTATGAATTAGATAAATTTCATGAGAAAGATAATTTGGAGAGTTGTCTTCATGCAAAATAAGATATGATATGGGATGGAAATGATACTAAATTATTTGGATATTTTCATTTTTGTCATGGATAATCTCAATTCCTTGTGTCAATTGAGAAGATAACTCATCAGATGAAGAACTTGAAGAGCATGGAGTATCTTCGTCACAAGTAGATACATCACAAACTGTAGAGCACAAGGGATAGTGAGATGAAGAGGAAGTTTCAATAAGAATATCTTCCTTGCTTGAATTAGATTCTAGATGTAAATTAAAATCTTCTTGAGAAATGTAAATATCAGTTGATAAACTTGGGAATTCGTTATCGCATACATCAAAAAAATAATCATCATCAGAATGATTGTTTCCCAAGACTGCAGATCTCAAAAAAATTACTTCATTAGATTCACTACCGAGATTAACATATTCAATATTAGATAAGAATGAGGAAAAATCACCTTCACATAGAGGATTTTGAAAAAAAATTAAAGAATCCCCACCTTCCTACTTCTCTACTTGTGTAATGTGACTACCTTGAACCTGATCGAAATTTGGACTAGCATCTTGAAAATCAAGAAAATGTGAAAAACTAGTTGGTGGAATGGGTTGATAAAGTGGATCATGGTACAAAGAGTCATGGCATGTAGATGATAGATGATAACAGAAATCCAAATTATATTCAAGACTATAGTTATGACAGTAACATCATCTTGCGGAATGGAGGAGTTAGTATTCACCTTAGGCTTCATGAGCCATTCTAGGATTTCTGAAAAGAAGAAGGAGGATCAGAAGATGGATTAGGAATTTGATGTGAAAATTTAACAACTTCATTATAATCGCACAGAGGCACCCTTATCAGAACTGCAAAAGGAGAAGGACAAGGAACAAAATGAGTAGTAAATTCCTCCTCTAAAATTAGGGGTGTATCTTGGTTTAAAATATTTGGGGAAGAAGAGACATCTGGTGGTTTCGATTCACTGTGCAAAGAGATATGAACCAAATGCTCAAACATTCTTTTCAATAAATATAAATATGTATCTTCTTCAGTAAATTCATAACAACGACAATGGAATCAATTAGAGAAATTGTCAACCGTTTCATCAGGCTTCATTCTAAGCTGATTGATTCTTTTATAAATATCTCAGGAATCATACCTATCGAATGTTAAATAAATCTCCTCGATGAGATGGTTAAGAGAATGAATGGAAGCAAGTGGTAGAGTGTGACACCATTGGCTAACTCGACCTTCAAGAGTGAGGCAGAAAGAAATACAAGCCACATATTCACAATCAATTTCATAGTATTCACAGAACTTAAGGAAAATAGATGCATGCTCGGTAATGGATGTATTTCCCTCACCATCAAACTTGAGTTGAGATAAGTCATGAAGAAATTCACTAGGAATTGAAATCTCACCAAGGGATAGGTTAGAAAAACACCCTGAGATTATGAATTTTGGATGAGCCATTTACGAATAAGAGATTCAAAACAAACTCAAAGTGTTGAACTTGTCATTTGGCCCTCCTTCTCGTGCCATTGTTGATGGTGCTAGAAATCCATCAACCAGGGTGTCTTCCCAATGTGAAGTCCCAATTAGACCTCATACAATTTGGAGTAGGTGCCCCATCCAGAGTATCGGCGCGACTGCCATGTATTTTTGTATATTTTCCTTGGCTACAAAGTTCAACAAAAGAGATTAATACACAAGTATCTTTGGACCAACAAGTGAGTATGCCTTGTGAAATGTTCAGTTGTAGAAAGAATAAAGGTGCTCCTAAAAAAAGGGGAGACAAAAGTGGGCCCTTTAGATACAATTAATAGTACTAATCTAGAAAAGGCACACGAGAATATACATAAGTATGGACCATTGATCAACAAGCTAAATAGTTCACAAGGAAGAAATGACTTTTAAAGAAAATACAACACACTTTTAACAAGATAAGTACCAAAGCCACATAAATAGTTCAATTTCCTTAGTACATATGAGAAACAACATACATCGCAAATATCCAAAGAGTCGTCTTACAATATTCATGACATATGCATGAAAGTGTTCCATCTCAATGAGCTTCTGAATTAAGTAAAATTTCCAAGATACATCAAGACAACGAACACCACTAAACCCAATAGTGGAGCATTAGAGAAATCACTTGCTTCTCCAAAACACCTATCTTCCCCTCTAATGTCTGGTAAGAGGAGCCAACGTGAAAATTCCTTTGCATGTAAAATGAGGGTGTATATATAACAAATGGGGTGATCATTCACCTCCCATGTGACTCTTGGACTACCCTCGTGATTGTTTGACTACTCTATGAACTTTTTAATCCCACACGACTTTTCACAGTACATGGATGACCCTTAGACTTCTAATTTACATTACATTTTCCAATATAGAATTTACATAACGCAAAAATTATGTGGCACATGATGGCTCGTAAAAGGACATGACATGGCACTGATGACATGGACTGAATGATGATGTGGAAGTTCCAAGTTGTCCTACTTGCTGCTTCTTTCTTTATATCTTCAACAATATATATATCCAATACTTCATATTCATTAGAGATATGGTTTGTTCTTCACATCCACCCTCCAAAGGGTTGTGAATCATATTGAGTCTTCATGTGGTCCCGATTTTCCATATTCTGTTATAGTCCAGTGTTCCTTCGTCTTCTTGCGTGATTATCATCTTATCTCCTCAACTCCCTAGGTGTCTTTTATCATGTCCTCCTTCTCCATCTCCTTATTCATCATATTTTCATAACATGATAGATTAGTTGCATCTGCAATCCACTCATGAAAAGATGACATCAGTCCGATAAACCACTAGTATAAGAAGTTGCATGATGATCCACTAACTAAGCAAGAACCAGGTGGCAGGACAATGAAGAGGCTTAATGATTGTGTAATTACGCAACTCATGAAGTTAAGGGTCGAGCTTGAGCCTTGAGACTGTGTAATGTGCAGTTGAGGCTTAGATTAAGCAAAACGATTGTGCAGTTGGGGATCTCAGGGAGCTTGGCTGAGGGCCTAAGTAATGATATTTCCCACCATGCAGTTCTAGAAGATATAAGATCCAAGGTGATTAATAAATTGCGTTGAGGTTGTGCAATGCGCAATACATAACTTCGCAGGAGACTAGGAATGCGCAACTTTGGAGATTAGGGGCTAGGTTTGAGCATTGAGATTGTGAAATGCACAGTACCGGAAGGACAGGAGGCTAGGTGATTACGCATTTGCATAGTTCACGAGCTCAAGACCGAGGCTTGAGGACTGAGACTTCATAATGTGTAGTTTTGGCTTGGATGGAGAGAAATATTGTATAGTTCTGCGACTCAAGGGCTAGGTTTGAGCACCGAGATTGTGAACTGCACATTTCTGGGAGGCAGATATTGTGCATTGTGCAACACCAAGAGACAAGTTTGTTGCTTGAGGACTGAGACTGCGCAGTGCGCAGTTCAGGAGGGTTGAATGAGACTAAGTGACTTGGACGGAAATTTTTTCAATTTTGTCTAAGTGTTGGATCAGTGAGAGGAAGTTGAATAAAAGCAAGGCTTGAACATGACCACACACTTAGTTCACTTGATGACACAACACGAAACACTCAGAACACAGGAACAATTATAATTGCCTCAATGAAACAACTTTTCGACAACCCATTCGAGATGTGACACTAAAGATACACTTTATGATGACAATGACAACACTTGAGCGACAGTGCATGAAACTTTGGTAATGAGTGCAAAACATGTCTACATGATACAAAAAAATCATTATCAAAAATATTTCCCCTTGAAACAAACCAAAACCCCACTTTACATGATAAGTGACAATTCCAAAGCTAAAAGATGACACTTTCTATGTGAAAATAAAAGTACGAACAACACTTTTGATATGCGAACGACGGTGGAAACAACACAAGCTAGGGCAAAGATAAAATGAAAATGACACTAATTAAGGGGAAAGTAGGAAAAAATGACATTCGTAAACATGAGAAAAACAATTGCGACGATGAAAGCACACAAAAGTGATAGCTGGAGAAACTCACCAAAATAGAAGTACGGTCGCAAAAAAAGTGAAGGACTATTGATGTTAGTGCCCACTGACCGTCGACATGATTTGGACATCACACAGGCATAGTCTTGATGGATCATCCTATGCTTGTTAAGGATTTTGTAGAAAAAATGCACTCACGAACTTGTTGCGGGCTGGGAATGTGTGATCAAGTGACTTTGACACTTCCAATCCAAGAAGGGAGCTCAAAAGCATTAATTGACCAAGAAGTGACTATGGAACGACCGATTGCAAGATTCATAGTAGACTCAAAAATTTGAGTGTAGGAAAAAATTTGGAGGGTGTTTGTTGCAGCTACAACACAACCATAGTGATTCCACCTCCATGGTTGATCATCACTAACACCAACTAGATCAGTCTTTACCCAAATTTTCTACGACTCCAAGAAATAGTAACGCAACCCACAACCTTGCAGGGCTCCAGAGAGTTTGTCCAACCCGGCTCTAGGGAATAGTAACTCAACCCACCAAGGGCTCCAAATATTTTTTCCCAACCTAGGCTCCAAGAATAGTAACTCAACCTAAGTTGTTCTAGGGCTTCTAGAGTGTTTGTTCCAACCCATAACCATAATGAATTATGAGCACCAATTAGAAAACAATCAAGTGGAAAAACCCACAACACCATGGTTATCCATGAAATGGAAAGGCAAGGATAAAACCACTTCCAATCTAGGAAATATCCCTGCCAATTGTTAGTTTTGGAATCAACACTTGGATTGTGACAAGTGCCTGACCAGGCACATCTTAAGCTCTAGGGAAATTTAATGATTTGAATTATATAATTGGTAGGTGGTTAAAGATCTCAATCACGGGAAGCAACTTCTTATATTGATATTGTATGCATGTAATTACCCCTCATCATCAACATTCGATATTTGAACAAAAACTGCCTCCACTTCCTTTATAAAAAAACTAGGAAATAATAGTTGCCTTTCAGAAACAGGTAGTTATTACTATAAATCTTATAAATGGATGCGTTTGTTGATTAAGACAAAAATGTGTGTACCTCTCCTTATTTGACTTGCCCGAAATGATTAAATAAAATAAAGTATAGAAGAAAATATTTTGAGGGACTCTACCTTAGTGAGTCTTTTAGATTTTCCTTTTCCTGCATGTTTCTCTTTCTGAGCTCTAGTCTTCTTGGCTTCCTTTCCTGGGATTTCATCAACATTTATAATTTCATATTTCAGTCTAGGATTGGCAATGAGTTTGTTGTTTAGTCTTAGCTTGTTTGCCACATAATCTCCATTATTACAAGAATCAACTATGCTTTTGATAAATTCACGGGCTTTGTCTTTGTTTTTTTACGTTTTCTGGACAGAGAATTGATAGCACAGTCTTCATGTTGTTTCTTGGGTGTTATTTTCGAACCAAAATTCTCTAGTAGCTGAAGTCTGAGTAGCCCTGGCTATAATCATCTGGGTGATTTTGAATTTTTTTCTTCCAAGCTTGACTTTCTCTCCATCAAAAATTTTAGCAAAAGTCTATTCAACATCTACATTTTCCCTTGATAATTTCTATAGAAACTTGTACTATCCTACTGTTTGAAATTGGGGCTTTGCTCTAACTTCGAAAAACCTGGTATTTTCTAGCTCACAGCAGTTAACCTTTCCACATTTACCCATTATGATCAACACCTAAGCTTCTGTTATGCACAGCTGTTCAAACTGGAGGTAAAAACCTACACACAGCCCTGATTTATTTCTTTGGGATGATAAGCTGGTTTTTGGAAAATGTAACTCTATTTAGTTGTAACCTTCTCGGAGAACTCAATCATGAAAATAGCGAACCTAATCCTCTAGAGTTTGCGCCTTTAATCACGCTATGGTTTAATTGACAGGACTTGAAATGATTCAAATATGAGCGCCAAGTCACCCCATACAATACATCACTCCTCCACATCATTAAAAAATTTATACATCACACCATATTTTCCGCTCATAACACAGAAGATCTTCAATTAATTTTAAAGAAGAATGATCTTTTCTCTGAAAAATGCTCGCACAAATTTTTCAGGTAATATCTACTTACTGGGTTTTCTTGTAAAACTAGATATTTTGTAAAAAATATCTACCTTACTTGGGTTGTTGACTCCCTTTAATAAATCCTCCAATAGAAACATTTCATCAAGGTAATACCTCTTGTTTCAGCAGACCTTCAATCATTCAAAGAGCATTATCTTTTCACCTGATAAATGCCTCTTTTATCTCCTTGTACAAATTTTCCAGGTAATAGCTACTTACTAGGTTTGCTTGTAAAACCAAATTTTCTGAAAAAGGGTAGCTATTACGGAAAATTACTAAAACAACTAATGACTCTGACATTTTGTTCTTTAACCTTGGATAGAAATATCATGGCGAATGAATAATACTTCTCAAGCTAAACCCATGACCTTAACTACTCAAAGAAGTTAAAAGACTTATTAAAAGAGAATTTACCCTAACAACTCTATGACACAAATAAACTATTGGACTCAAAATTCTTTTGGGTTTTGGTTAAAAATGATAAAAACTAATGCATTTTAACCCTCCAGGGCCTTCAACCATAGGTTAGGAGACAAGAGAGGATCAAAGAAACAGCTTACAATGATGACCAAACCTTGAAAAAATTTCAAAAAAACTGCAGTGCTAACAATGCCTCTTATTGGGGTTGAAATCCTCCCTGTGAGGCTCCAAGGACCGTAGTTCCAATGCCTTTCCAGCCCTTATTTCTCCAACCAAAAATTATGCACATTAACTAAAAAATACCAGCATGCCTACCCATTGGGTAATGGAGTCATAAGCTATATTTTGATCTTCTGCAACTTATTTCAACATAACTGAAAACTAGATCAAGCTGTAATCTAAAATTGAAACAAATTCTCGAGTGGCGAGCTTATTTCTGTACATCCCTACTTCTAATTAGCTGAAATTCACTTGATCAAGTGTATACAAAATTCCAAAAGAATTTTTTCAACAACTGATTTCCTGACATGTCTTCGCGTCCACTGTTGAAAGGCTAGAAAAAGTATGAAGCATCATCTCTAAATGTGACTCATACTTGTTGCTATGGACGAGAGGTACTCCAAGACTAATAACAAGAGATACTTTCAGAAAACTAAACTCCATATAATCATCAATAGGATCAAAAAATCGACAAGGAGTATTACTCAAAACAACTTTGAGTTCAAGGATAAGCTGACACATACTTTCCTCTGATAGAACAATGCTTTGATGAAGAGCCCGTTCTTCATTTTTTTTCGCAAATTTCTTCTTCGACATTGTATCCCTACAACTCAAATTTATACATTTCAAACATAGGATCATAACTATTTTTCTTATCATCCCCAGATGCGAGTGTTAATGCACAATAAGTTTGGTCACCACTTGGCCTCGCAGACGATGGACATTCGTCCTCCTCATGCGGGCGCACATGGACACAACAAAGAGATTAATGCCTGGGGCGTGGGCTCTTTATATTCCACCACCCTTGATCGCACTACAACGTCCTCTCCGCTTCATTCCTACATTAACAACGTCCTGCCCGCATTCACTTTGCCTGTCATGCCAACTTGCCTTCTATTGCCATTCATGGACCTTAAGTTTGTGCAACCAACTCCCCATTTCAGCATTTTGATTTCTCTCTAGCTCGGCTCTATCGCTTCCCATGCCTCTACCTCTACCAAGCCCCTGCTCCATTTCTCTGCTCCTTTAGATCTTAGCCACGACGTTGTGCTTCCCCCCTTGCCTCAGTTTCATACGTATTCCTCCACCATGCCCCGCTGTCAATGCATGCATTTCCGCAAGGGCGGTGGACGCGAGCTCCCTTCCCGGCCTCCCATTCATGCCACTGCTGGCAGAAGTGTGAATTTATCCATCAGTTGGGATGAGCCGGAGGTCCTGGATCCCCTCAGCCTCTCTGCCTGCCTATCAATGCACCTTCCTATGACTTTCATTGAGTCCTTTTGCTTTGGCTCCCGCTCCAGGAAATTTCCTTGCAAATCCACCATCTTCACCATCTCCCCTACCTGCCCCTTTCCCCTAAGAAAAATGGTGGCTTTGTCGGTTCAACAAGCCTCTAACAGTGACAGAAGTAGCAGCTCGGATGAGGACGACACCAATGTTGAAACGGATGCTCACGCGACATCCTCTCCTTCGCTAAATGCCCAGGTTTCCAAGCTCGAGGATGATGACTTCGAGTACGTGTGCCAAATTCTAGAGGAGTTGCTTCAACTTCCAATCTACGATGACAAGAAATCGACAGCTTAACAACTGGGTTCTTCTCTCTATGCTTTTTTTCGGTCAATTTCGCTCTAATCCAGTCAATTTTCCTCTTTTTATTTTTGGGTCTAGATATGGAATGAACATAGCTAGTTTCCCTAAATGGGCAACACACTCTAAGTTTCCTGAAGACATCTCATGGGCTGGTTTCCCCGTTTGGGGCAGCCCCTATTTTTCTATTTTGAATCTGGTATTTCCCACCAGAATTGGCTTGCCAACTCCAAAGGATGACGAATGTATTATTGTGACCTATATTATATAATAGAAGTAGCCAAAAAAAAAAAAAAAAAAATTCTTATCATCAATTCTAGCAAAGGTGATAATTCCTCGACAATTGTTATGAGTGGAGCATCATCTTCTTCCCTGGATTTATATTCATAATTGTCATATATTGGATCATCACTGTAAACTTTAAGACAAGGTGACATAAAAAATTGCTCTTCATCATTAGGATATTTATCAAACAAAGGCTGATTTATGGAGTTTTCACTATGTTCACCTAATATCTCATCATGATGTTCAATAATATGTTGTTTATCCTCTTCTTGAATGATATGAGTTTGAAGAAAATCATGAGAACAAAAGGGTTGCCAAATACCTTCTAGTATAACCATGTTTTCTTTACATTTATGTTTTTCATCGTCATCTTTAACTTGCTTATCAAACTAATAGCAACATTCCGGAGCGAAACATTCGACTGGATACCTATCTTTATAAAAGGAATTAAAAGAATCATGAAACTCTTTCAAACAATTGATGCTATTTTTAGGAATATATCCACACCAATCAAGGGCTGCACCCTCCAAAGAATATCTAAACAACTTAATCTTTATGTCTTCAGGAACAAAATGCAGCCTATGAATCCAGTCATGAAAATCCCATAAAAATTCAGTTGGTACTTCCCAATCATGTCCACTAAACCTTGGAAGATAAAATTCCCATTCACTTATATCTAGAAAAGGATTAGGAAAACCACATATCGTTGAAAAATTACAGAAAGCATATCTTTTAGCGAGGATCACTTCCATCAAAATGTTGGATCTAGAAACAGTGGAGTCGCCTCTGGATTCTTTGTCATGGAGTCTCCAAGTGAAATATTACAATCTTCTTCAAGTCTCCAATTCTTGTTCACCATCAATAATTGATCATCAGTAATTTAAAACAAGAGACTCAGGAGAATACTTCGTTTCAAGGCCTTCGTCTCCCGGTAGACGCACCAAAATATGTTAGCGATATAATCAACCCTTGGATTGTGACAATTTCCTGACCAGATACATCTTAAGCTCTATGGGAATTTAATTATTTGAATTATATAATCAATAGGTGGTTAAAGCTTTGAATCACTGAAAAGGGTTTCAGAAAAATTCACTGTCACACTAATGAGGGTATTTAGGCCTGATATGGTAGCAAAAGATAAGTTTGTAGTCTATGGCAAAAAAAAAGTATGGAATAATAGAAGTTCCAGTGGGTCTACAAGGCAGGGCTCCACTGCTTTGATGAAAAACAATAGAATAATGAGTTTGATAAAATATCAAGAAGAGAAAGCTATCATAAGACTTACAATAATCTTATTGAATATCATTAAAAGTCACTGCCATAAGGAATTCTCTTTAACGAGTTATTATGCACACATCTCATCAAGAAAGATTACTAAGTAAGACTGATAAAATTTGATAAGGTACATAAACACATCAAGAGGCTCATAAAAACATATAACATCATTTGAGACTACAAACCGGAACTAAAGAGATTTAGGCATGGAAACACATAAGCAATACACATACCAAGATAGTAATAAGTCCTCAAAAGTGTTCTTCAATATCATTATCTGAAAAAGTGCACTGATCACATGAGTATAAGACTCACAAACCACGAACCTTTTCTCCATTCAGTTTCATCATATATATATACAAGAGATATTATGCTGACATTTCCACAAAAAGTGTGAATTTGTTCTAGAGAAGTTATTACATTACTATACATAAGGTGAAGTTTATCCTTAACCATAATACAAAGTAGTGTAACATAATAAAAATAAACAACATGATGGCATATAGTTCAAAGTGGTTGGAGTGATGTGGCAAACTGCTCTTGTTTTCTAGTATAACCACTTCCTCAAAAAGTGCAACTAACAGCTGAAGATGACATTTGGCTCTCTTCCCCAAAAAGTGTGAAACAAATCCTAAAGTCTGGAAGATAAATTGATTAATCGATACTTGGCAGCAACTTCTTCTATTGATATTGTATGCATGTAATTACCCCTCAGCATCAACCTTCTATATTTGAACAAAAACTGCCTCCACTTCCTTTATACAAAAAACTAGGAAATAATAGTTGCCTTTCAGAAACAGGTAGCTATTACCAGAAATCTTGTAAATAGTTGTGTTTGTTGATTAAGCCAAAAATGTGTGTACCTCTCCTTCTTTAACTTGCCTAAAATGATTAAATAAGATCAAGTATAGAAGCAAAGATTTTGAGGGACTCTGCCTTAGTGAGTCTTGTAGCTTTTCCTTTTCCTGCATGTTTCTGTTTCTGAGCTCTAGTCTTCTTGGCTTCCTTTCCTGGGCTTTCATCAACATTTATAATTTCATCTTCCAGTATAGGATTGGAAATGAGTTTTATTTTCAGTCTTAGCTTGTTTGCCACATAATCTCCATTATTACAAGAATCAACTATGCTTTCTGATAAATTCACGAGCTCTCTCTTTGTTTTTTTACGTTTCCTGGACAGAGCATTGCTAGCACGATCTTAGTGTTGTTTCTTGGGTGTTCTTTTCGAACCAACATTCTCCAGTATCCGAAGTCTAAGTAGCCCTAGATATAATGTTCTGGGTGATTTTGAAAGTTTTTCTTCCAAGCTTGACTTTCTCTCCATCAAAAATTTCAGCTAAAGCTTATGCAACAACTACATTTTCCCCTGAGAATTTCTGTAGAAACCTGTATCAACCTGCTGTTTGAAATTGGGGCTTTGCTCTAGCATTGACAAACCTTGTATTTTCTAGCTCATAACAGTTAACCTTTCCACCTTTACCCATTCTGCTCAACACCTAAGCTTATGTTATGCGCAAACGTTCAAACTGGAGGTAAAAACCCTACACGCAACCCTGATTTCTTGCTTTGGGATGATAAGCTGGTTGCTAGAAAATGTAACTCTATTTAGTTGTAACCTTCTCGAAGAACTCGGTCATGAAAAAAGAAAACCTAATCCTCTAGAGTCTGTGCCTTTAATCACGGTATGGTTTAATTGACAAGACTTGAAATGATTCAAATCTGAGCGCCAAGTCACCCCATACAATACATCACTCCTCCGCATCATTAAAAAATTGATACCTCGTACCTTATTTTCCTCTCATAACATAGCATATCTTCAATTAATTTCAAAGGAGAATGATCTTTTCTCTAAAAAATTCTCCTTACACGAATTTTTCAGGTAATAGCTACTTACTGGGTTTGCTTGTAAAACCAAATTTTATGTAGAAAATATCTGCCTTACTTGGGTTGCTGAATCCTTTTAATAAATCCTCCAATAGAAAGATTTCACCAAGGTAATACCTCTTGTTTCAGAAGACCTTCAATCATTGAAAGAGCAGTATCTTTTCACCTCATAAATGCCGCTTTTATCTCCTTGTACAAATTTTCCAGGTAATAGCTACTTACTGGGTTAGCTTGTAAAACCAGATTTTCTGAAAAAGGGTAGCTATTACGGAAAATTCCTAAAACAATTGATGACTCTGACATTTTCTTATTTAACCTTGGATAGAAATATCATGGTGAATGAATAAGACTTCTCAATCTAAACCCATGACCTTAACTACTCAAAGTAGTTAAAAGACTTATCAAAAGAGAATTTACCCTAATAACTCTATGACACAAATAAACTATTGGACTCAAAATTATTTTGGGTTTTGGTTAAAAATGATAAAAATTAATACATTTTGATACTCCAGGGCCTTCAACCATAGGTTAGGAGACAAGAGAAGATCAAAGAAATAACTTACAATGATGACCAGACCTTGATTTTTTTTTGAAAAAACTGCAGTGCTAACACCAATGACAACACATAACTAGAAAATCACATGCATATATCATGCATCCATAAATCAACAAGGAAATCACACATGCAACCTGTTACCTGCAAAGAAATCTAGTTGTAGCTTCTGTTATCACTCTAGTAATTCTAAAGTTGTGAGATTTTTGGTTTTTAGTCAAAGAATACTAGATGTAACAACAAAGCAACTTCAAACTCTAAGATATAGCCTTCCTAGGGTTCAGAGATGACTCTCTCTTTAAAATTTAACTTTGTTTTGATTTGTAAATATTAGGCTAGTTATGAATGTGAAGCTTTGGTTTGGTTTTGGTAGATTTGGTGGGAAAAATCACTTGAAAGGATGGATAGTGGGAAATATATTTGTCCATTGGGATAAGGAGTCAAAATCAAGCAAACAAGACTGGGATCAAGGCCAAAAGATCAAATGTTTTCAGGGAAAGATAGATAACCCTTGAAGATCTTGGAAAGTTGTTTTTATGAGGTGGTATGACTGGGATAAAGGACGCTTAAGAATCCTTTGATCCAGAAAATGAAGTAGTAGGAAGAGGTCAAACGAGAGAGGGAGAAATTAAGGGTTCCATACAATGGAAATTAGAGGAAAATATAGAAATGATAACTAGTTAAAAACAGGGTGCTCTTAATAAATCCTGTAGTAATACTCCTAATTATTCATTCAGATTTAGAAAAAACATAAATGGATGCATGTAACAAAGAAAGATAACAATGACAAGTAAGGAAATACTTCACTCGAAATAGCTCATCACATGAATCCTGAAGTGTGATTCCAATTGGTTTGATCCAGCCTGCTAATCGAAATTTGACACACAAAAGCTTTCAAGTCCAAAAAAAATGACTATAACAATCTCCAATAATTTTATTCCACACAAAATACTTCTAAAGATGAAGTATTTATACATATTACTTTACAAAATATCCTAGAATGATTCTAGGAATTATCTAAGGGAAAATAAAATATCTTTACAACAATAATAGGGACAATTGCTTAACAAATCAGCAAGCTGTTCTATTTATCCAAAAGAAATAGAAACTGCTTCGAGGATAAGATGTAGCTGGTTGCCTTGGTGTCCATCCTTGCTGGCTTTAGATATTTAAATTTGTTTTTGGAATCTAATCTGCCTTGTCTGATACTCTTTCTCTGATTCTCTTTATTCACTGATACTCTATAAACTCTGATACTCTTTAACCATGATCAAAAAATTGTTTACTGCTGTAAAAAATCCGTTTTGACTGTAAATCAGAAAACAATTTTCTCCTTCTTTCATCTGTTTGTCTTTTATCCTTCATAATAAATTTGTGAGTGACTGCCAATCCTCATCTTTAGGAATTTGTATTTTCTTTAATTTCCTAAATTTTTCATCAGCTTCAGTATATTTGGAAAATTTTGGCTTGATGACAAACAAGTGCCTTATCTCATGCTGTAAATAAAATAAATCTTCAAAACTCTTGAGTAACACTTTTCCTATAAGAGTGCTTTGTATCGGTGGTTTATTTACTTGTTATTTTTTAAACTCTCTAATCATCTTATCATAGTCATTCTGAGGCATCAGTTTATCATTAATGACCATAATGTCAGGCAGTTCTTTTTGCCTCAAATTTGTAAACTTGACCATAAACCTGGTTATGGCAGTATTCATACTCTCACACTTTTCTTCCAGTTGCCTCATCAGATTCTTCTTTGTAGTAACTTTCCTAATTTCTAGGATAGTTTCAGTCCTACCAGTAATCTTGAGTTCTTCTAACTCTTGTCTATTTTTACTGTTGAGGAATGTGATCAGCTTTAAAGCTTGCTCTAGTTTATCAACCAGTTCACTTTCAGTCTTTTGAATTTCTCGTTGGGCTTTTAATAATAACTCTCTCCGTTAAAAAATTATCTGAATTGAAGGCCATACATCATGTATGGCTTCAATGACATTTTTCCAAAGATAGTTTTTTATGTATGATATTTTTTCCTTCAATGTCAATTCCTTCTACAACTTCTTTAATTCTTTATTTATTCTGATGGCATTTTTCTCATGTGTTTTTGCATTGATCTGAGCCAATTTGTTTGATTTCTCAATATTTTCTACCATCTATTTCAATCTGCTGATTTCATTTGTTTTAAGAGACACTTCCTCCATGGCATTTACCAGTTGGCTCGCTTCATCTATATGTTGAACTGCTGTTGTAGATGATTCAGTAGCTGAGGTTGTGGAAGAAGTTACTGACACTGCAGTAGCCAGTGGTTCTTTGGGCGCCAACTCTTTAGCTAGAGTTGAAGGTACTGCTGTAGTGATTACAGGAATAACTTTAGGAATCTCTCGTTCTTTCACTGTTTCCTTTTTTTGGACAAGTTTGTCCATTTGAATCTCCATCTCCTTAATTTGAGCTGTCAACTGAAAAATCGAATTCATCATGTCATCTTTTTCTTTCTGTCCTTCTATTATTTCTTTTGTTTGAGGATGTTCACTTTGAAGAAGTTTGAGTTCTTTCCTCAAAGCTGCTATATCTTCATTCTTTTTCTTCACCAATAACTCTGCTAATTTGATATTAGTAGGATCATATCCCACCTGCAAAACTAGTTCTTCTAAGGCTTTTATCCTTAGATCCTTGGCATACAATGAGGCTTTGTCCATCTTCATCTGATCTTGCATGTTGGAGATGGTGTTTTGAAGCTTTTGAGCACTCATGGAGTTATTTGTGATAGTAGAGTATATCATCTATGAAGTTTGTCTACGAAACTCAATTTGATCAAGAGCATGGATCTTATCTGTCTAGACTTCCAAAAAAAATTTCTTATAATATTCCATTGTCTTAGGAGATTTGACTATGGGATGCAACATTTACATTATTAGCTTTTGATTTGAATAATAAAATGCAGAAAGAAACCTGTTTTGCACACTAGGAGTCTGCTTGAGATATTGAGAGTAAATATTGTTTTTTATCTCCTCATTCTTCAGCTTGATTTGTTTATATTTTTCTTTGATATCCAAATCTTTTTCCTCAGCTGCCTGTGAGGAAGAGGCTTCCATGATTTGGTATATTTCCATCAACTGTGTATCTTTATTGTTAACCTGTTCTTCATTTTGATTCTTAGTAGTTGGCTCATTGATGATCACAGTAGCGACATCTGTTTCTGGAAAATCAATGTTGGTATTTATGAGCTCTGTTTCTTCCACATTAATTGTTACTTTTCCTTTACCTGCTGAAACTAACTTGGGCCTTTTGTTATATATGAGCTTAAACTTAGTTTCAGTTGTAGTTTCTGCCACATAGGCTCCTTCTTCCCTTACTCTCTTAGTGGAATTTTCTGGCTGATTTGCAATCTCTAAAGTATGAATAGTATTACTTTTGTTTACTGCATCTGTTAAGGTATTTTGAGTCCACTCAATATTATTTTCATACTTTTCTATTTCTGGTTTTGCATCATGGATGAAGGGTGTTAACTTGCATTTAACCCTTAGTTTACTCAGAATCCCTTGTGGATCACAATTCCAAGGAAAACTTTCTTCCAATTTGAATTCCAACAGCTGATTTGATGCTTCTTTCTTTGCATCCCTGTGATTGCAGATGAATGGCCCTATCTGATTCTTTAGTTTGAATTGAGTTTTCTTCTTTGCTGCCATGAAATTTATAGAATCAAAGTTTAGGATCTGCCTGATATACTCCAAGACAAAGATCCTTATTGAAGGATGTTTGGGTAACTTGTAAGGTAACAAGTTTGACCCAAAGACTCTGATCTCAGTATGATTTTCATATAAATACCAGTCACCACTTTATTCTGTTCTGACAACTACAATATTTTTTTCATTTCTTCATTTATCCTTGGTTTCTCTGTTTTTGTCAACATTGTGATCACTGGATGTAGAAATAACTCTGAAAATTCTAAATAATTGAAATATGTACATTCTTTTCTAAGCAAAGATGTCCAAAAAATGACAGATAGAGGATTTCCCTCTATGTCAAGCTTTTGGAGAGTAATTGGAAAATTTTCTGATTGAAAGTATAAAAACATATGGAACGGGAAGGAAGTATATCTGAATACTCCTTCAATTGGCAAATTGGTCAATTGATAATGAATATTATTTGTAATGAAATCAACATAATCAAAGATTATTGATGGGGGTTTCCCTTAGGAGAAAGTGGATAAGAATCCCAAGATGGACTCATTCGTGTGTTCATCAGTAAAATATCCAAGGATGAAGGAAAGAATGGAAATCACATGTCTTGAACCTTCTGGGAATTTGGTAGTAGAATATGGGGGATTAAGTTTAGTAATTTCTACATGTGAAGGCATGAATGTTTTGAAAATCATGAATCTCTTGGGAAAATCTAGGCCAATATATAGCTTGGTGAGGGCCTCTATGGATAAAGGGACTGCTTGGGGGTCAGGCTGAAGCTGTAGCATCTGGTTAATTGATTCAGAAGTAATAGTGAAAAGAACTTCTTTATTGGCATTTACAATGGATCTTTTCTCAGGTACATAATGTTGTTGACATAACCTAATGACTTCCTAGCATGGGTGGGTTAATGGGACAACATACTTAGGCAAATGGGATTCTCAGATATGGAATTCTTCTTCATTATCTAAAGAATTCTCATAACACCAATTATGAATATCTAGCAGGTTAAATTCAACAATGGGATCTCTTATCTTGTAATCAACATCATCCAATAGAATATGTTCAATGTCTATGACTGGGGGTTGTAAAAGCTTGACAATAATAGCAGTCTTAGAAGTCATGGCAGGGGTTAGTTTAGGCATTTTGGAAGCTCCAGGTTTGCTAGAGATCTACTTTTTAGGCATTTTGGGCTACTTCTGCAAGTTTAGACAGTTTGCAGAAGTAATTTTACTTTTAGCGGAGGCTTCTTGGATAAAAGAGGCAAAGTATGGTCTCTTCTTTGAGTTTTCTTTTCAATTAGGTCTGTCAAAGAGGTTTACAGGCTTTTGAACTGGATTAAAACAAGAAACAAGGGTTTCTTGAGTCTTTTACTGTGAAATTGGGTTAAAAGTCTGTTGAAATTAGGCAAAGAGGTTTGGGATACCTTCAGAGGATTTCTGGCTTAATTCAGGGCTTAAAATAGTTCATCAAAGTGTAAAAAACTCACAATTATCCTCCAAGATTGTGCGCAGCAGTAAAATAGGGTTTCTGGAAAAAAATTGACATAGTTTGGCCTGTTTTTTGGGCTTTTTTATGGACTTCTTTTGATATTTATGATCTATGAATGAATTTTTTTTATTTTTTTTTTAAGGCCTTTAAAATTAATTGCAGGCTCAAATTTCAAAGAAATACCTTTTGTATGCAAGTATTTGGGCTTCCAAAGAATTTCTGAGTTTTTTTGAATGAGTTGATAACTTCTGTAGATTTTCTGGAGCAATGTAAAGCTCCTCAACAGTCTTCAATGGTCACAGGGTAAATTTTGCAGGGTTTTGGGCATAGAAATGGTGAAAAAATGATGTTTTTATGGTCGAGAGGCCTTTTGCAGGGTTAATGCGCAGAAGAATAAGAAATGTATGCATTTTCATAAGTTTATTCAACATATTGGTTACATTTAACTCTGCATTGAATGATGGTCACATCGGGTGGGAGCAGTGGTTTCAAACTCGGAGGATCAAAACCGTCAGTGGTTATCGCGCGACATTACGGTGGTAAGTAGTTTCGGGGCTAACCCACGCGATCCAACAAGAGATGGGCACGTGGAGGAGAGATAAAGTTCTAATACCGCCCATTTCGCGCAGAAATGGAACGGGGGTGATCACACAAGTTTTCTACGCGATATTGGATTTTAGCCGTCGGATCTGGGCAGGTCAATGCGAACAATCGCGATTGACTGGTGGAGTTGCATTGGGGAGTGGGGCCGAGGTGTCGTATGTGTGGCAAATCTTTTAAACCTTAATAAACAAACGTTTATTTAAAGTTTTAACTTTGGGTTTAAAATGATAATGCATAGGGGTAAGGTTTATGTATTAATTTAAACCTTTTAACAATGTTTAAATCATACATATGGGTGCGGGCTTTATTTTTTTTATAGTTTTCAACCTTTTGATAGTTTTAAAAACTATAGGGGGCGGGATATTTGAATATATGTTAAAACCAATGGGATATGGCGGGGTTTTATATTTGCGCACATGGGTTATTACACATTGGTGTAAACTTTAAAATATTGGGTTTGGGGGTTTATTTTAAATATAAGGGAATTAATAACATACGAGTAGGTGTAGTTTATGGATTTAATAAAATAAATTAGTAGTTAATATGAATAAGGGGATAGTAACATGGAAACAAAATACATGTTAACTCTAAGTGCCAAAAATAAAGCATTGCTTATTTTTGTTATATTAATTTCACATTAACTTAGGATACACTTTAACTTAGGATAAATGCATTTTGAAGGTTTATGAATGATTTTTTGAAAGGGAATGAGATTAGTTATTTAAGGTTTAGCTTTTTCTAAGTAAAAATGGGTTTTTACTTGGGAAAAGAGATTATGATTTATGAATGAAGGGTAAATGTTGATGAATGTGGGTCTAGTGTGGGAATTCAATATTTTTAACTAACCAGTCACTGAGCCTTGGGTCTGGTCCCAACAAAAGTGAGAGAAATTCTATGAGCCTTTTTGACTGATAGTTTAGAATACTTAATATTTATAAGGGAGGGGAAATTAGTGATTTTTCCCAATTATGTTTTTTTACATGATTGCTCAACTGCTTTCTACCTACCCATCTTTATTTCTAACATTTTTACTTCTTTTTCATAGGTGCATTTAGGCTTGCAACTCTAAAACATTTTTCTTTCAAAGCATAAAACTATCTAAATATACCTTATTTCATCTGAGGGCTCAGATTAAACTGTTGAGCTCCTCATTATTCTCTACCTATCTACTGATTTGTCAAGTTTAAATTATTTGACAAATCTTTATTTTCTATCTAAAACATGAAATTGAAAGCATGAAAAGTTAAGATTAAACTGTTTAACTAATCATGGATTATGGCATTTATTGACACACTGCACATAATCATTATTCTTGTAATAAAGTAAAAGTAGTGGAATTTGGATTTGCTCACTTTCAAGTCTTATTTCTCTTTTTCTTTTGGGGTATATATTTTTCTAAGTCCTCTGATCTTTCTTTTAGGACTTTTTACCCTCTTTTTGGCTTTTTATTGTTTTTCATTTTTTCAAAATATGGGAAAACAACTTGCAGAAAGCAAGGTATGTACATATTTACAAGACTATCAAAGTCAATTCAAAATTTATGAACCCTATTATTATAGGACCCTAACAATGGCTCCACATGAGATGGAATTTCCTGGTGAAATTTCAAGAACTTTAAGATCAGTATCCTTTGGAATTTTGACTGTGATGACCCTGTAAATGTCTTCTGATATATGCAATTATTCATACTTATGATATTAACCTCTATGTGCTTAGGGCCTTCTCTCTGGGCTTCAACTTTGTTAGGAAAACATCCAATCCAATCTAAAATCTGCTATGTATATGTACAATGATCAAAGTGAATAAAAACTAACTATTTGTTAACTCAGGAGAGTAGTAGTGCTTCAACATTCTGTCATTTACGGGTCCTTCTTGTAGATCTGTTCCATCCATCTCTTTCAAAAAGAAAGCATTATTACCTCTATATCCATAAATCACATAAGTTACTTTCCACAGAAAATAAAATTTTCCATGTTTACATTTGTCTTCTCTTCTGGAATCCCACTTTAACACTTCATCTCCAATGTAGAAATCATCGTCTTTACTCTTTTTATCAAAAAATTTCTTGATTTCATCTTGAATGACTTAAGATTTGATATAAACTTCTTCTCTTGTTTGTTGCAAGTGAATAGTTTGACTGATCCTTCTTTGAATGCCATTTGTTTCAACTTGTAACTCTTGGATAATTTTCATCACTGGTACACCTAGGGAGGATGGAAAAATAACATCTATTCCATAAACAAGTTGGTAAGGGGAAGTACCAATGGATTTTTTAGTAGTAAGTCTATCTTCCCATAAGGCATTGACTAACTTCTTGTTCCAAGTCTTTTTATTGTCTTCCAGTAACTTTTTGATGATGTTTAAGGGCTCTTGTTTGAGGATTCAGCTAAGCCATTACCTTGGGGGTAATATGCAGTAGAATGACCTAAGGTAATATGGTATTTGTGGTAAAAATCAATCATTTTCTTGGATTTGAATGTTGTTGCATTGTTAGTAATTATCTTTTGGGGACATCCAAATCTTGAAAGAATGTTGTTTTCTAGGAAGGAGATAATGACAGTATATGTGGCTTGTTTGGAGGGTATGGCTTCAATCCACTTAGTAAAATAATTAGTGGCTATCAAAATCCACTTATGTTGGCTTGAAGATGGAGGGTGAATTTCGCCAATGAAGTATAAACCCCATTTTTGAAATGGAATTTCAGTTGAAATAGGCTTTAAAGGGAGGGGTAACAGTTTTTTCTTACCCTCAAAAATTTGGTACTTGTGACAGGAAGTTACAAATTTTTTGACATCAGCAAACAAAGTAGGCCAGTAAAAACCAACTCTCAGGATCTTGTCTGTAGTAGTTTTCCAATATGGATGTCCTCCACAGTCACCTGCATGAAATTCTTCAAGTATTTTGTCAGCTTCTTCCTTTAACAAACAATTTAATAAAATCCCACTATGATCTCTCCAAAAAAGTACATTATCTAAAATACAAAATCTTACTACCTTTAATTTTAAGAATTTGGCTTTGGTTCTTGACAATCTAGGAGGAGCTTGTAAGTTTAGTAATAAAAATATAATATATGTATACCAAGGTGAATCTAAAAAGGCTTCATTGATCGTTAGAGTCGCCATCTCTTCCTGATCATCTATTTGGGTAATAAAATTTATGTCTAGGGCATTGCAATTAGATTCAACCCTAAGTATGGCTAATCCTTGACCTTTGATGAGCTTTGTGGGTTTAATCTCTATGTAATATTATAAGATAGTGGCAATCCACTTACCTCTTCTTCCATCAGGACCATCCTGAGTAAGAATGTCTTTTACTACAGAATTTGGGACATAGGCAATGATATGAGAGTAGAGAATATAAACTCTGAAGTCTTTAATGGCCTTTATCAAAGCTAAGGCTTGTTTCTCCATAATTTTGTACTTCAAAGGGGCATCTCTAAGGTTCTTACTAAAGAAAGCTACGGGTTGTTCAAATCCCTGGTCATTTTTCTGTAGTAAAATTGCAGCAATGGTGTGTTTTGAAGCAAATGAAAAAATTATGAAATCCTTTTTAAAGTCAAGACTTATTAGGACTAGAGTTTTGGTTAAGGCCTATTTTATGGATTCAAATGACTGTTTGGCCTCAATATTCCACTTAGGAACTGAATATTTTTTAAGCATGTTGTTTAGTTCTCTAATAATCTCAGCTAAATTGGATATGAATCTTCTTAGAAAATTAATCTTACCTAGAAAGGCTTGTAATTCTTTGATGTTTCTTGGTGGACTGATGTTAAGAATTGCTTCTATCCTAGCAGGATCTATTCTAATTCCTTCTTTATAAATTATGTGTTCAAGTAACTTGCCTTCTTCTAATCCAAATAAACTTTTCTTAGGGTTTAAGGAGATGCCAAATTTGCTGCATTTAATAAAAACTTGTGTCAAATGATCCAAGTGTTCATTATCTGTTTTGGAAAACACAGTAATGTCATCTAAGTAAATCACTAAGAAATCATGTATTTCCTTTGCAAAAGCTATGTCCATAGCTCTTTGAAAGGCTGCCCCTGCATTCAATAGACCAAAAGGAATTTTTACATACATAAAAGTGCCCCAAGGAGTAGCAAATGTTGTTTTGTCTTGATCTTCTTTTTGGACTAAAATCTGGTTGTATCTTGAAAAAACATCTAAAAGTGAAATCCTAGAAGAGCCAACTACCCTTTGTAATATGTGATCCATTTTAGGTAAAGGGTAATTATCTTTTAAGGACACTTTGTTTAGATTCTAAGGTCGACACATAATCTAATCTCTCATGTTTTCTTTCTTGTTGGAACTAGGTTGGAAACCCAATCAGAATATCTGATTGGTGCAATTATCTGTGCATCATACATTCTTTTCACTTCTTTTTCTATCAAAGGCAATAAAACAGGGTTAATTCTTCTCAAATTTTGTTTAAAGGGATTTTGATCTTCTTTTATTGGAATTTTATGTTGAATGATGTTGGTATCATAAGATTTGAGATCTTCATAACTCCACGCAAAAACATCTTGATATTCCATTTAAAAGAGCAATATATTTTTCCTTTTCTTGTTGAGGTAAAGTTTTGGAATGTTTGATTATTTTGGGTTTTAACTCTATACCAATATTTCATTCTTTTATATCAGATCTAACTGGCTCCATTTTGGGTTTTCTAGCTACATCATTTGAGTCAAAAAGATCTTCTAAAGGAGTTAAACCTTTGGGTAAGAAATTATCCTTAAGATTCAATATGTCAGATTCATCATCAATAATTTCCTCAATCTCTACTTTTTCTAAGTTATCTATATTTGATTGACTAAATCTAGTTGGTTTAACAAACTTTACTTTATTTATATCTGTGTTATTTAAATCTATTTCACAATCTAAATCTTGATCTATAATACAATATGTATCTATCTTACAGTTCTGAAATTCACCTTCATTGTTCATAAACTTGTAAATATGTTCATCGTGAGAAAAAAATTGCCAATATTTGAGGTTGTATGGAATTATTGGTCTATTCTTGACTTCAACAGTATATCTGTGATTAGGTTGAAATGGTAAATTGCATCTACTACCAAAGGTTGCTAAACAGTGAGCCTATATATTTTGTTTTCTAGGTATAGCAGCAAATTTACATTCCAATAAATCATCAATTAAATCTATCACAGTGTCTCTGTATCTGCTTAGTCTATGATTGTAAACAAAATATACTCCATTTACCTATTTTATGATCAACTCTGAATCTCCCATGATTAATATTCTTTTGCCTCCTAAGTTCCTAATAATTTGGAGTCCTAGAATGAGGGCTTCATACTCATCCATATTATTGGTACATTTGAAATTGAGCCTGAAAGCATGGCCTTCTGAGTGATTAGTCTCCATGTTGGTTATCCAAACTCCTGTTCCTGCTCCTAATTTATTTACTGAACCATCAAAGTCTAAATGTCATAGAGATTCATGAAAGATATTATCATTGTTTAGTGTTTTCATTTTCTCTATTATTTCAGTTTGGATTTCATGAGTTTCAGAATTACATAAGATAAAATAATCAAGGCCAGTTGGTGTAGAGTGAATTGGGTAATTTATAGATCTTTCTGCACTATTGACCATGTACTTCATCAATGTTTCCCTATATAACTTCTTAGGCTGACCAAAAACTGATATAGTAGCATAAGACATGTCCAATTGTAGAGATCCCTGTAAATTTTCTCCCCATGAGAGAGATAGTAACATTCCATATTTAGGTGGGATATCAGCTACTAAAATGTCCATTAATATACTCTTACCAGGATATTGAACTAGTTTTACACACAAATATTTGATTAAACCCAGGCATTTAACTTTACTTGAATCAAATGAAAAAAAAATTTGGTAGGGCCTTGTGATTTCTAAATTCAAAGTTTCCATTATAGCTTTAGGCATTAGATTATGGGAAGCTCCTGAATCTAGCATTGCGTTGTGTAAAATTTGATCATGAATGGTAAGATTGATATAAAATGGAGGAACTACTCCATCTGCATGTTTTCCATTCACATCTGGGCCAAAAATCAACTCTGGATGATCATCATTCAGATTTATGGAATCTTCTCCATCATTTATGTTTAATGTTTCAGTTATGGTTGATTTATACAAGTCATGTTTTACCAATTCTGTCAGAGGAATTGGTATTTTTAGCTTTACAATTTCATATTGTATGTTGAATATAGGTTGAGATTTATTGATTTGAATCAATTCTTCTTTGGTAACTGTAGTTTGTGTTGGTTTATCTTGTTTATCTACAGTTCTGTTTTCATTTTCAATTGGCCTAACATTCTCTATTTGAGCTTCTTGAGTTTTAATGCCCCTAATTTTCTTTTCAGGGATTGTTTGTGAAGCAGTAGATGCTCTTTCAGACTTAGAATTATCAGCAGGTGCTTTTGAAGTAGCAATTTTTGGATCTACTAATTTAGGATCAGCGAAGGGTATTTTAGGATTTAAATTTGTTGTTTTAACAGAATTAGAAGATTTTGCAGCAGCAGATTTCTGTGAATATTTTGTAGCTTGAGCAACTTCATTAGTATTATCAACAATTTTGGGGCTTGATGTATTTCTAGGACTAGAAATGTTTTGGGAAGAACTAGAGTTTTGCTTATTTTCCCTTGGGAGAATTTGCAGAACTTTTGTTTTAGGAGCTTCTACTATTTTCTTATTCTGTGTTTGGGTAGTTTTCTTGGTAGAAGACTCATTGTTTTTCTTTTTTCTAAGGTTATATTGATTGTGTATTTCATTTATTGCATAATCATAACCTTGTTTATAATTGAAGGATTCACTTGAATCTAATTTGAGTTGTTGGAGTTCAAATAATTCATGATCTTACTGAGTGAGAAAAATAGTATTATTATCATCTATTCCTATTAGATTTATTGCATCCTCATCATCATCATTATTCTAAGAACTTTCAGCATAGTTCTCTTGGAAAGAGGGCCTTATTGTCTGGTCTGGGGCTGTTTCTTTTGCTTTTCCTGAATTTATGTTTTTCCTAAAATTGGGATTTCTGATTTGATGTTGATTATCCCATTAAGATCTTCTCTCTATGTTATCTAGTCTATCCATCATCCTCTCTAAATTTTTAGCTAACATGTCTATTTTTGTGTATGAATTGGAAGTTTCTTCTTTAATGGTCACTCTTCTCTCATTTCTTAGTCTAGCTTTTCTGGCTAATATGTTTAATTCTACACTAACAACATCTGTTTGCATTCTTTCTAAGGTTTCTGCATTTCTTTCCCTCAACTGATAAGCCATGTATGTGTCAAAACCATCAGGGAATTTGAGTAGGACAGAATCATGAGTGGGTTTAATGTTTGCAGGGATGGAATTGTAAACGTTGTTATATCTAGTGCAGTAGTCTTGGACTGACTCATTTGGAGCTCTTCTCATGGCATCAAATTCAAACAATATCTGGAGCGGATTCTTTTCCTTTTCCCATTTATTTAAAAACATTCTATGAAACACAGCTAAATCAGTTACACTAACAGCAGCAAGACCTTTAAACCACTTTTTAACCTCTCCTATTAATGTTTGTGCAAATAACCTCATTTGGACATTTGAATCATCAATCTCATGGAGTTCAAAGAAATCTATCATTTTAGTTATGTGTTGTTGAACTGTATAATGGGTAGTAGCATCAAACTGTGGTATCTTACTATGATAGTCTTGAGTCATATCATAAAGTTGTTGTGGTAAGACTAGGGGAGCATACCTAGCAGCCATAGCTTGAATTTTAGCTTGGCTAGGAGGTAAAGCAGAAGTGCTTGGAGCTGAACTGGAAGTGGTAGC
Source organism: Pinus albicaulis (assembly GCA_034641835.2). Lineage (NCBI taxonomy): Eukaryota > Viridiplantae > Streptophyta > Pinopsida > Pinales > Pinaceae > Pinus > Pinus albicaulis. The sequence continues at coordinate 455,374,170 of CM076582.1, read as the reverse complement.
TGATGAACTAAAAGCTGTATTTGAGATGCTAGGAAATGAAACTGGAATATATGTGGAACTACTAGGGAATGAGAATGATGTGCTTGAAAAATCAAAAGATGAGATAGTGGATATAGTGGATGAAATGGGTGGAGGAAATAGCACTCTAGGCTATAAAAGTAGTCTAGGGATAAATATATCTGAATATGTGGTGGTATTGGAAGCTATATATGATGTAGCAGCATATAGAGATGAATCTACAGCTGGTATTATGGTGGTATATAATTGTGAAACTAAAGGCTTAGTAGTATAGGCTAATAATTGAGCTAATTCAATAGCTTCATCAATATCTTTGAGAACAATAGTATTAAGTTCTTCAATTTTAGTCTTATATTCAACTTTCTTTGATTTAGATTCTACTGTAATATTTTTATGTTGTGTTTCCAATAATGAAAAAAACAGGGTCTAAAACAACAATATAAAAATCACTTTTAGATTGACTTCTAAATAAAGAATGCTCAAATTTCAGATCAAAATCCATATCTTGAAAACTTACTAATTCTTGTGGTAATGAATTACCTCTTTTTAATGACACTTAAGGTTCTAATTTTTTTTTTTTTTTTTTTTTTTACCAATTTGGTCTGGGTTGTCTACTATTATAGTAGGTTTAGGATTCGGGTTAGACCTGGTATAGTAAATTTTCTTAGAAACTAGAATTACTTTTTTTTTAATACCCACAACTTATGAAAGCAATCTTAAAGTAAAATGATGAATAAAATGATTTTCTTTAAGACTATTTTTATGACTGAGGATTGGTTAGTCCCAAGCATGGTCGCCAGTAATGTTATCATTCTAGTAATTCTAAAGTTGTGAGATTTTTCGTTTTTAGTCAAAGAATACTAGAGGTAACCACAAACCAACTTCAAACTCTATGATATAGCCTTCCTAGGGTTCAGAGAGGGCTCTCTCTTTAAAATTTAACTTTGTTTTGATTTGTAAATATAAGACTACTTTTGAATGTGCAGCTTTGGTTTGGTTTTGGTAGATTTGGTGGGAAAAATCACTTGAAAGGATGGATAGTGGGAAATCTATTTGTCCATTAGGATAAGGAGTCAAAATCAAGCAAACAAGACTGGGATCAAGGCCAAAAGGTCATATGTTTTCAGGGCAAGATAGATAACCCTTGAAGATCTTGGAAAGTTGTTTTTATGAGGTGGTATGATCGAGATAAAGGGCACTTAAGAATCATTTGATCCGGAAAAGGAAGTAGTAGGAAGAGGTCAAATGAGAGAGGGAGCAATTAAGGGTTCCCTACACTGGAAATCAGAGGAGAATATAGAAATGATAACTAGTTAAAAATAGGGTGCTCTTAACAAATCCTGTAGTAATACTCCTAGTTATTCATTCAGATTTAGAAAAAAACATAGATGGATGCATGTAACAAAGAAAGATAACAATGACAAGTAAGGAAATACTTCACTCCAAATAGCTCATCACATGAATCCTGAAGTATGATGCCAATTGGTTTGATCCAGCCTGCTACTCAAAATTTGACACACAAAAGCTTTTAAGTCCAACAAAAATGACTATAACAATCTCCAACAATTTTATTCCACACAAAATACTTCTAAAGGTAAGTATTTATACATATTTCTTTACAAAATATCCTAGAATGCTTCTAGGAATTATCTAAGGGAAAATAAAATATCTTTACAACAATAATAGGGATAGCTGCTTAACAAATCAACAAGTTGTCCTATTTATCCAAAAGAAATAGAAACTGCTTTGAGGATAATATGCAGCTGGCTGCCTTGGTGTCCATCCTTGCTGGCTTTAGATATTTAAATTTGTTTTTGGAATCTAATCTGCCTTGTCTTATACTCTTTCTCTGATTCTCTTTATTCACTGATACTCTCTAAACTCTGATACTCTTTAACCATAATCAAAAAACTGTTTACTACTGTAAAAAATATGTTTTTATTGTAAATCAAAAAACAATTTTCTACTTCTTTCATCTGTTTGTCTTTTATCATTCATAATAAATCTGTGAGTGACTGCCAATCCCCATCTTTAGGAATTTGTATTTTCTTTAATTTCCTAAAGTTTTCATCAGTTTCAATATATCTGGAAAAAGTTGGCTTAATGACAAACAAGTGCCTTATCTCATGCTGTAAATAAAACAAACCTTCAAAACTCTTGAGTAACACTTTTCCTGTAGGAGTGCCTTGTATTGGTGGTTTATTTACTTGTTCTTTTGAAAACTCTCTAATCTTCTTATCATAGTCATTCTGAGGCATCAATTTATCATTAATGACCATAATGTCAGGCAGTCCTTTTTGCCTCAAATTTGTAAACTTGACCATAAACCTGGTTATGGAAGTATTCATACTCTCACACTTTTCTTCCAGTTGCCTCATCAAATTCTTCTTTGCAGTAACTTTCCTAATTTCTAGGATAGTTTCAGTCCTATCAGTAATATTGAGTTTTTCTAACTCCTGTCTATTTTTACTGTTGAGGAATGTGATCAGCTTTAAAGCTTGCTCTTATTTATCAGCCAGTTCATTTTGAGTCTTTTGAATTTCTGCTTGGGCTTTTAATAATAACTCTCTCTGTTCAAAAATTACCTGAATTGAAGGCTATACATCATGGATAGCTTCAATGACATTTTTCGAAAGACAATTTTTTATATGAGATATTTTTTCCTTCAATTTCAATTCCTTCTTCAACTTCTTTAATTCTTCATTCAATCTGATGGAATTTTGCTCATGTGTTTTTGCATTGATCTGAGCCAATTTGTTTGATTTCTCAAGATTTTCTACCACTTGTTTCAATCTATTGATTTCATTTGTTTTAAAGGACATTTCCTCCATGGCCTTTACCTTGGCTGGTTTCATCTGTATGTTGAACTGTTGTTGTAGATGATTCAGTAGCTGAGGTTGTGGAAGAAGTTATTGGCACTGCAGTAGCCAGTGGTTCTTTGGGTGTCAACTCTTCAACTAGAGTTGAAGGTACTGTTGTAGTGATTACAGGAATAACTGTAGGAATCTCTGGTTCTTTCATTGTTTCCTTTTCATGGACAAGTTTGTCCATCTGAATCTCCATCTCCTTAATTTGAGCTGTCAACTGAAAAATCAAATTCATCATGTCATATTTTTCTTTCTGTTCTTCTATTATTTCTTTTGTTTGAGGATGTTCACTTTGAGGAAGTTTTAGCTGTTTCCTCAAAGCTGCTATATCTTCATTATTTTTCTTCATCAATAACTCTGCTGCTTTGATATTAGTAGGATCATATCCCACCTACAAAACTAGTTATTATAAGCTTTTATCCTTAGATCCTTGGCATACAATTAGACTTTGTCCATCTTCATCTGATCTTGCATGTTGGAGATGGTGTTTTGAAGGTTTTAAGCACTCATGGCTTTATTTGAGACAGTAGAGTATAGCATTTCTGAAGTCTGTCTATGGAACTCAATTTGATCAAAAGCATGGATCTTATCTGTCTGGACTTCCAAATCAACTTTCTTATAATCTGCCACTGTCTTTGGAGATTTGACTGTGGGCTGCAACACTGACAATATTAGCTTTTGATTTGAATAATCAAATGCAAAAAGAAGCTTGTTTTTCACACTAGGAGTCTGTTTGAGATATTGAGAATATTTTTTTATTTTTTATTTCCTCATTCTTCAACTTGATTTGTTTATATTTTTCTTTGATATCCAAATCTTTTTCCTCAGCTGCCTGTGAGGAGGAGGCTTCCATGCTTTGTTGTCTTTCCATCAACTGTGTATCTTCATTGTTAACATTTTCTTCATTCTGATTCTTAGTAGTTGGCTCATTAATGATCACAGTAGCAACATTTGTTTCTGGAAAATCAGTGTTGGTATTTATGAGCTCTATTTCTTCCACATTAATTGTTACTTTTCCTTTACCTGCTGAATCTAACTTGGGCCTTTTGTTATATATGAGCTTGAACTTAGTTTCAGTTGTAGTTTCTGCCACATAGGCTCCTTCTTCCCTTACTCTCTTAGTGGACTTTTTTGGCTGATTTGCAGTCTCCAAAGTATGACTAGTATTACTTTTGTTTACTGCATGTATTAAGGTATTTTGAGTCCACTCAATCTTATTTGCATACTTTTCTATTACTGGTTTTTCTTCATGGATGAAGGGTGTTAACTTGATTTTAACCCTTAGTTTACTCAGGATCCCTTGTAGATCATAATTCCAAGGAAAACTTTTTTCCAATTTGAATTTCAACAGCTGATTTGATGCTTCTTTCTATGCATCCCTGTGATTGAAGATGAATGGCTTTGTATGATTCTTTAGTTTGAATTGAATTTTCTTCTTTGCTGCCATGAAATTTATAGAATCAAAGTTTAGGATCTGCCTGATATACTCCAAGGCAAATATCCTCATTGAAGGATGTTTGGGTAACTTGTAAGGTAACAAGTTTGACCCAAAGACTCTGATCTCACTATACTTTTCATATAAATACCAGTCACCAACTTTATTATGTTCTGAGAACTGCAATATCTTTTTCATTTATTCATTTATCCTTGGTTGCTCTATTTTTGTTAACATTGTGATCACTGGATGTAGAAATAACTTTAAAAATTCTAAATAAGTGAAATCTGTACATTCTTTTCTGAGCAAAGATGTCCAGAAAATGACAAATAGAGGATTTCCCTCTATGTCAAGCTTTTGGAGAGTAACTGGAAAATTTTCTGATTGAAAGTATAAAAACATATGGAACAGGAAGGAAGTATATCTGAATACTCCTTCAATTGAAAAATTGGTCAATTGATAATGAATATTATCTGTAATGAAACCATCATAATCAAAGATTACTGATGGGGGTTACCTTGGGGAGAAAGTGGATAAGAATCCCAAGATGGACTCATTTGTGTGTTCATCAGTAAAATATCCAAGGATGAAGGAAAGCATGGAAATCACATGCCTTGAACCTTTTGGGAATTTGACAATAGAATATGGGGGATTAAGTTTGGGAATTTCTACATGTGAAGGCATGAATGTTTGGAAAATCATGAATCTCTTGGGAAAATCCATGCCAATATACAGCTTGGTGAGGGCCTCTATGGATAAAGGGACTTCTTGGGGGTCAAGCTGAAGCTGTAGCGTCTGCTTAATTGATTTAGAAGTAATAGTGAAAAGCACTTCTTTATTGGCATTTACAATGGCTCTTTGCTCAGGTACATAATGATGTTGACATAACCTAATGAATTCCTAGCATGGGTGGGTTAATGGGACAACATACTTAGGCAAATGGGATTCCCAGTTATGGACTTCTTCTTCATTATCTAAAGACTTATCATAACACCAATTATGAATATCTAGCAGGTTAAATTCAACAATGGGATCTGCTATCTTGTAATCAACATAAGCCAATGGAATATGTTCAATGTCTATAACTAGGGGTTGTAAAGGATTGACAACAATAGCAGTCTTAGAAGTCATGGTAGGGATTGGTTTAGGCATTTTGGAAGCTTCGGGTTTGCTAGAACTCTGCTTTTTAGGCATTTTGGGCTACTTCTGCAAGTTTAGACAATTTGCAGAAGTAAATTTACTTTTAGCAGAGGCTTCTTGGATAAAAGAGGCAAAGTATGGTCTCTTCTTTAATTTTTCTTTTCAATTAGGTCTGTCAAAGAGGTTTACAGGCTTTTGAACTGGCTTAAAACAAGAAACAATGGTTTCTTGAGTCTTTTACTGTGAAATTGGGTTAAAAGTTTGTTGAAATTAGGCAAAGAGGTTTGGGATACCTTCAGAGGCTTTCTGGCTTAATTCAGGGCTTAAAATAGTTCATCAAAGTGTAAAAAACTCACAATTATCCTCCAAGATTGTGCGCAGCAGTAAAATAGGGTTTCTGGAAAAAATTTGACAGGGTTTGGCCTATTTTTTGGGAATTTTTTATGGACTTCTTTTGATACTTATGGATCTATGAATGAAATTTTTTTTTAATTTTTTAAAAGGCCTTTAAAATTAATTGCAAGCTCAAATTTCAGAGAAATACCTTTTGTATGCAGGTATTTGGGCTTCGAAATAGTTTATGAGTTTTTTTGAATGACTTGATAACTTCTATAGATTTCTGGAGCAATGTAAAGCTTCTCGGTAGTCTTCAATGGTTATAGGGTAAATTTTGCAGGCTTTTGGGCATAGAAATGGTGAAAAAATGATGTTTTTACAGTCGAAAGGCTTCGTGCAGGGTTATTGCGTAGAAGAATAAGAAATGTATGCATTTTCGTAAGTTTATTAAACATTTTGGTTACATTTAACTCTGCATTGAATGATGGTCACATCGGGTGGGAGCAGTGGTTTCGGAATCAGAGGATCAAAACTGTCTATGGTTATCACGTGGCATTACAGTGGTAAGTAGTTTCGGGGCTAACCCACACGATCCAATGAGAGATGGGCACGTGGAGGAGAGATAAAGTTCTAATACCGCCCATTTCGTGCAGAAATGGAATGGGGGTGATTATGCAAGTTTTCTACGCGATATTGGATTTTAGCCGTCAGATCTGGGCGGGTCAATGCGAACGATCGCGATTGACTGTTGGAGTTGCATTGGGAAGGAGTGGGGTCGGGGTATCGTATGTGTGGCGGATCTTTTAAACCTTAATAAACAAACGTTTATTTAAAGTTTGAACTTTGGGTTTAAAATGATAATGCATAGTGGTAAGGTTTATGTATTAATTTAAACCTTTTAACAATGTTTAAATCATACATATGGGTGCGGGCTTTATTTTATTATATAGTTTTCAACCTTTTGATAGTTTTAAAAATTATAGGGGGCGAGATATTTGAATATAGGTATGTTAAAACCAATGGGATATGGCGGGGTTTTATATTTTTGCACATGGGATATTACACATTGGTGTAAACTTTAAAATAGTGGGTTTGGGGGTTTATTTTAAATATAAGGGAATTAATAACATACGGGTAGGTGTAGTTAATGGATTTAATAAAATAAATTAAAAGTTAATATGAATAAGGGGATAGTAACATGGAAACAAAATACATGTTAACTCTAAGTAAAGTGCCAAAAATAAAGCATTGCTTATTTTTGTTATATTAATTTCACATTAACTTAGGATACACTTTAACTTAGGATAAATGCATTTTGAGGGTTTATGAATGATTTTTTGAAAGGGAATGAGATTAGCTATTTAGGGTTTAGCTTTTACTAAGTAAAAATGGGTTTTTACTTAGGAAAAGGGATGATGATTTATGAATGAAGGGTAAATGTTGATGAATTTGGGTCTAGTGTGGGAATTCAATATTTTTAACTAACCAGTCATCGAGCCTTGGGTCCGGTCCCAATAAAAGTCAGAGAAATGCTCTGAGCCTTTTTTACTGATAGATTAGAATACTGAATATTTATAGGGGAGGGGAAATTAGTAATTTTTTCCATTGATGCTTTTTTTACATGATTGCTCAACTGATTTCTACCTACCCATCTTTATTTCTAACATTTTTACTTCTTTTTCATAGGTGCATATAGGCTTGCAACCCTAAAACATTTTTCTTTCAAAGCATAAAACTATCTAAATCTACCTTATTTCATCCGAGGGCTCAGATTAAACTATTGAGCTCCTTATTATTCTCTACCTATCTACTAATTTGTCAAGTTTAAATTGTTTGACAAATCTTTATTCTCTATCTAAAACATGAAATTGAAAGCATGAAAAGTTAAGATTAAAATGTTTAACTGATCATGGATTATAACATTTATTGACACTCTGCACGTAATCATTATTCTTGTAGTAAAGTAAAAGTAGTGGCATCTGGATTTTCTCACTTTCAAGTCTTATTTCTCTTTTTATTTTGGAGTATATATTTTTCTAAGTCCTTTGATCTTTCTTTTAGGACTTTGTACCCTCTTTTTGGCTTTTTATTATTTTTCATTTTTTCAAAATATGGGAAAAAAACTTGCATAAAGCAAGGTATGAACATATTTACAAGACTATCAAAGTCAATCCAAAATTTATGAACCCTATTATTGTAGGACCCTAACAGCTTCTAATCCACCTATTCCCTTACGCTTTCCTTCTTTCCTTTAACTTCTTTCTTGAAATCCATTGTTTCCCAAAGTGATTCAAGAATGCTCCAAGAATACTCTAAGTGTGCAAGAGTATGAGAAAATGCAAGAATAGAAGAGAGCTTCCAAAACTGAACTGGAAAAATCCTAACCAACAACATTTTTGAACTGATCCTCATAAGCCTTTTTATCATTGAGGCCTATATTTTCTTCATTTTTCCTTTAATTTCCCTCTCATGCAAATATATATCTCTTCACCTTCCTTTTATCATATTTTCCTTTATTTTCATAAATAAATGTCAATTATTGCCACTTTTCCTTTGTCGATTAATCACTAGTGATACCCATCACTATGTTTTTCCCAACATTCAGCTTGGAATATGCATCCCATGACCTTGGTCTTATATTTTATTTACATGAAAATCAACCAGGGGCTACTACAAATAACTTAGATGCACTATTAATCTCATGGGCACTCCCACATGACTAGGCCTCAGGCTGCTAACCCTATACTCCAAGCCCAAAGCCTCCCCTTATTTCTCCTTGTCTTGGTGGCTTCTGACATCGACCTTCACTCCCCGCCTCACTTTTTCCTTCCCGCCAACCATTTATCCTTAAAGACCCCTTGATCCTTAGCTGACACACTTACTCCTCTTCATTAGTGATGGATTTAGACTTGGAATTGAAAGAGTACTATGATAGCCTAGGTCACCAACATATTTTTACACCTATGATGAGTGCGATTAGGCCTACCCTGATCTTTCAATCTTGTGTTCGTGCATCCCTTTTTCCACCACGTCACCACACCCTCATGTCATGTCATAGATTTATTGGCTCTCATTACCCCTGTGATATTCACCCATAGGTCCTCACTTACCTCCCCCCTCTCCATATAGTAAGCCTCTTTCCCTATCTGCTCCATCTTCTCCCTTGTCATGCCCTTTCACCGAATTCCCATCCCTTTCTTGGTCACCTTTCATCGCCCCATCCCACACCCTCGCTCGAGACTAGTTGGCTCTCTAATTAGCACTTCATCAAGGCTAGAACCTCCTACATCTCTTTAATTGTAAGAAAAAAAATTCTCAACAAAGAAATACCTCATCTATTTGGGAAATTTTGGTAGGCTGGTTTTGGGGTAATTCTTTTTCTTCAGATAAATCACTTGGAAACCCCTTTTGGGTTACTCTCCCACCACCCACCTTATAATAATACAATGGTGTTATCAAGGTAAATCCTCTTTGCAGATAGAGATGACCCCTATATCCCTAGAGTGGGTCTAGAAACAAGCAAGACAAACAAGCATCTACTTTCGTAGATTACATTCAATCGGAAACAAACAATAGGAGTACCTACCTTAAATTTGTGTCGATTACTTGTTCCATTGGAGTGTATCCACTTATCATTTGCTCAAGATGAAGTTCCTTGCTCCTTTTTACGATCAATACCTTTGGAAAGAGACAGAAAACAATACGAAACGAGATAGAACAAATAATACTTATATTAAATGAAATCTATCTAACAGATCAAGGAATATTAGACCTTTCATCATAATAAAAAACGAAAATGGAAAGTAAAAACTAGTTGTATTCTATTAATGATCAGAAATGGGAGTTACAACCTTCACCTTGATGTCAGAGCTCTCCTTTGATGGGTATGAATCTAAGCACGTCTCCAAAAAACTTTTTTCCAATCTTAACACATGGAGGCTAAGGATATCAACTCTCTCCTTCTATAGCTAAAACAATCTTCAGATTATTTCTCCTTCTGTTCTAACTGAGGCATGTGGAAAGGGATCATTTTATAGCCATCGGAGGAAGGGACATAAATCCTCATAAGATGGAAGGAGGTCTTATCTCCTTGAGTGGTTCCTCTTTTGTAGGAACAAGAAACCCAAAGGTGAAATATCGGCCATATCATGATAAAAAAAAATCAATCCCTCTGCTCTCGAAGCTTCTAAGTCATGAAGCTTCGCTTCTATTTCTGAAGTACTTATAGAAGTGGATCAACATGAGTATGGGGCTCATACCAGCGCTGATCAACGTAGGTCACGGGTTAAGGTTTTTCCATAAGCGCTGGTGAAACACTGGGTGGTAGCGCCAGTCCAAAAAAGAATATTTTTAGGGATATTCTCCATAAATGAGTCAAAGGGGAATTGAACTTCAGACTTTGTGGGATCCAAGGGCATGTGCTCCATGATGGGAAAAGTACACAGGGGCCACTGTGTTGGATTGTTTTAATCACTATTAATTGACTAAGCCAGTACACATAAATTATCAATCCAGGGACATTTTATTTCAATGACAGTTGCACTATCTATGCCGATACATCATACCAGAAGCAAAAATAAAACAAGAAGAAATCGTTGCTAAAGAAATTGCTGAAATTTAACACTCATGCAGGAATAAAACAAGGACTTACAAAAAATTAATCACACTTCAGATAAATTGGAATCTAGCACGCCACATGATAACTACACCAACTGGTATTTCTAATTGTGTCTATGAAAAAAAATAATAAATACCTAAAACTGAAGCACATCTACTTACAACCAACACAACAATAATAGCACTCCACAAATACGCAGAAGAAAAAATGGGATAAACTACAACTAATTTATCACTGCAGTCCCTGTTAAAGAGGAGGGTCCTTCCTATCTAAAAAGGCACAAGAGAAGATAGAAAATAAATAAGAATTAAATCTGTCAACACATATAACAAAAATAATACGATATTCTGTATTATGGTGATCAAAATTGTAGAGTCAAAATGATGATATTGTTCTGTGCTAACCCCCTGACCTTAGAGGTCTGGGTGCTTATATAAAAGTTACATGTCCAGAAAATGAGGGACAAATCAGTCATGAGAATCTTACGATTCTCATGCTGATCAAAATAAAGTAAATATATTTACAACCGATTCCCTCAATAGAGCCTTGACTGGGAAAATATTGATTTCAATCAAAACTTCCTAAAGCTGCTATTCTAATTGAAAATATATAATGACACCTACAGCTGTCGTTGGAATGCGACAGTTGTAGTGTAACAAATTTTAAAGACAGATCAACATCCGAAAGTGACAGTATGCAATCAACAACACAACTGTAACAGTAGTCTGTAACAACATCGTGGTGTAACAATAGAGGTCATGACAGTAGAGGTGTTAACTCTTTGTGAGGTAGAAATGCCATGTAACAGCACACTGTAACAACATGCTCCCAATTGGCTCTATGCACCTGTATGTTCCGGGTCTCTTGTGCTTAAAGTGGTATATAAAAGAGTAGCAAAAGGACCAAATAAATTCCTCTAATATTCACCCCAATTAGCCACAAAAAGGAAACAATACATCATAATAATTAATGAGAACAACAAGATAATGAAACACGATAAAGTTACACTTTTTTACGATAAGGAAAAAGGAAAAAGGCAAAGGTAGTCCCGAGGTTGGAGGTCAAAGGGTCGAAATGAGGGAAGCGAACATAGGGAATAAGTACAAAAATGACACCCAACATCTCGCCCCAGTTGAAGTAATTGCATGTCCTCATGCAGAAAAACTCATCTTCCTTGATAATATCTCTTGTGTAGATCAGTGATGTCATAGGCACCGAATGTGTCTTCATCTAGAAACCTATACCCTTGAGTAGCTTCCAACTATCTTGGTCAGGACTCTTCTTCATAATCCTTCAGCGCATAGTGTTCCTGGTATTCCTCTACTAGCAGGCATATCAAAGGAAATTTGAATTTCAGTCCAATCCAGGAAGCACCGAGGGACTTTATTACTTGGGCGTATGCTGGTACATGTGTAATAACAACTACGAAAATTTGAAATGCAAAAGGATATCCTCGCATCAATCCAACACTACTAGCTTCAGTGTAGTTGACACATCCTGTCAGTGATCGGCTCTTCATATGTGCAAACTGATTGAGGCAGAAATCCAAAATTATTCTCCTATAGGCAGCAGCTGATTCCCTTATCCCAGGAGTACTTAAAATATTTCTAAATTCCCACCTCAGTTCAGCGGCCCTTCCTGGTTCAGGTTGAATCCATAACGATGTCTTCTCTTCATTAGTCTCCATTGATTTTGTGGAAAGATACCACTTGATCTAATTTCTCATAAATGAAACAATAGCATGTAACTGCAAGTCTCCCATATATGAGAAAACAGTTGCTACTATCTGCATACTAGCATTCTCACAAATAATGTTGTGTAAAAACAGCTCGCACAACAAGCTCTGTTCATCAAAATTAGAAGGACAAAAAATATCTAAAAGGGTTCAGGAAGAAGTACCCACATAGGGCCTGTCTTCCATAATAGATTTTAACTGAAACAAATAGTAACATTCCCACAAAAAATAGGGTAGGACAGGGAAGGTCGTCTGCACCCCAACAAGTTAAGGGCAAGGTCATGAAGCTTCCGTTTATCACTAGTCAAATCCTGAAATTGCTGCTGTAACAGAAGCAGTTGTTCCTTTTGTTTCTTTGCAGCTTCCTTATGCTTCCATTCCTCCCAAACTCTCTTCAATTCTTCCTTTGTCCATTTCTCCAGTAGGGCACTCATTTTCTTCTGATATTACTTCAGTGAGATCATTCCCTCTTGCAAGGAAACTGCCTCTTGTTTCCATTTTCGCAACTCAGAGATCAGTAAAATCTTCTCAGAACTCCATCCCATAGCAGGACCCGATGTTCCACTACATGTAATATCAATGGTGGGTATGAAAACCTCTCTAGTGTGGGACTGCTCCACCTCAGTTGGTTTCTTATGTAGAAGTATTCTTCATTTCGCTTTGGTCAACCTCTTTATCCACCGTTGGTTCCTCTATAAAAACAGTGGCCTCTACAGGTTCTTGCATGTCGGCTTCCAGGTCGATTACCGTGGGAGGCTCTGCTTTAACTACTGGTTCTTGTGTAACAACAGTATCTTCAACAAGTTCTTGTGGAGTAGCCTTCCCAAGCTCTGTTTTAGTCTCCCTTGTGTTATCATTCTATAATTCTAAGATTGGAAAGAATAATTATATAGGAGAACATCAAACTGATTTTAAAGTTGGGATCTAGCCCTGCTAGCTTCAGAGAGGGCTCTCTCTATATAATTTAGCTTTGTTTCCTTAATTGATATTAGGTTAGTTATGATAATGTTGAATTGTTTATTTTTTTGTTTGATTGGTTGGTTGGTTGGATAGGTGATATTTTTGAGTTAATTATTTTCCATTGTGCTATGGAGTCAGATGAAGGATAGATTTTGCATCAATTTTTCAAAGAGTAATCACAAGGAAAGCTAGTTACAATTACTGGATCCTAAATTCTAAAGGAATTATGAAATTAAGCATTGGTGAATTCAGTAGTGATTGAAAATAATTCAAGAATTTCTCAATAAGACTTCAGAAGAAAACATATATATTGCAAAGACAGCCATAAATAAGGTGTTCATATTACAAATCTTACTTCTTCACTTTCTATTTTACAATTGGTTTAAAGTAATACACAGTAAGGAAAAACAATTGAAACAATTGTCACAAAAGGAAAAACATCACCAGTAACATATAGCACAAGTATCCTATGAATGGTCTTCTTTATTGATGTATTAGTAGCTCAAAACAGAAATATTACAATGATCAGAGTCCAACCCCTCATACTTCGAATGCATGAAGTATTTAAACTAATTCTATAAAGGAAGTCGTATCAAAACAAGAAATCTTCTTATTAATTACAATATAACTATATTAAACCAACGTGGCCCAAAAAGGTGGTGTCATTTGAAGATATTTAAAAATATGGCACTTTTTTTTGGGAAACAATTGTTGCACGATTTAAGTGTTTGCTGCATGTCTAACTGTTTGTTGTGCTGGCCGTTGTGCTAGTTGTAGCTTCTCTTCACTCCTCTTAGAACACGGACACCTTTTCCCACCGATCCTCATCTGGAAGAAGTATATTATTTGTCTTCCGATAGATCTCATCTACTTCCGTGTATCTAGAAAATGTGGGTTTGACCACAAAGATATGCTTTATCTCATGTTGTATGAAAATATCATTACTCACAACTTCCATACAATCTCTCCCTATCATTGCACCTTTAATATTTTGAAATTTTGTTGTGTCCTATGCAATTTCCTTGAGTTTATTCACATAATCATCTCTAGCCATTAGTTTGTCATTGATAACAAACATAGAAGGCATGCCCCTTTTAGTTAATGGCTTAATTCTGTTGAAGAACCTATTGACTGCAATTTCCAATCCATTACACTTTTCCTCAAGCTATTGTACCAAGTTCCTTAGTGTAAGCACTTTTTTCACCTCCAAAATGGTTTATGTCCTGTTATGTATTCCCAAATCATCAAGTTCATATCTATTTGTGGAATTTAAAAACTTAATGATCTTGTTAGCTGTATCAAGCATGTCTCCTAGATCTTTATTTATATCTGAAATGGCCTTATTAGCTTTCTCAATCAGGTCCTTTTTCTCAAAAATAATCTAGATATATGGCCAAATTTAATTCATGGATTCAATGATGTTGGTCCATATGATTTCTTTAATTTTCCCCAAGGTGTTGTTAGTGGATGATTCCTTTAGATATTTATGTAAAATCTCTATTTTCTTCTGATTTCTCTGTGATTCTGTTGAATGAGCTATCTCAGTCTTTACCATCTGATCTTGTAAAATCTTGTATTGAGCTTGTAGTCTTTTAATCTCCTCAATTTGTAATGACATATTCTCCACTGATTTTGCAAGCTGATCTGCGGCATCTCCTGTGCTAGCTATTGAAGTTGTTGATGCACGAATGGATGTAAGGGGTACCACCTCTAAATGAACAATAGAAGTTTTGGTAGCCTGAATTTTTTATTTGGCCATTTTTTCTATTTCAATCTCCATATTTTTCAGTTGGGCAGTCTGCTCCATGATGAGTTTCGTCATTTCGGATTTATGGGTCTCTGTCTCCTCTGTTTCTTTTGTAAGTGGATATTTTTTGGCTGACATCTTCACCTGCTTCTTTAATGCTGATATATCTGCATATTTCTTCTTAATTATATCTTCCATAGCCTATAGATTTGAGGGGTCATATCTTATCCTTACAACCAAATATTCCAAGGATTTTATCCTTGTATCCTTGGACATAGAAGAGATCTTTTCCATCTTTAGTTGTGACTGTACATTTGCTAAGGAGACCTGCAACTTAGACAAATTCATTGTTGTGTTGGTTAAGGTGGAAGAGATCATTTCGCCTGTCTGTTTGTGCATTTCTATCTGGTCAATGGGATGAATGTTCTTGATGTTGAATTCGAATGAACTCTACTTGTAGTCTGCTGCCATCTTGGGTTTTGAAATTTGAGCTTCTAGAAATGTCATGGGCATTTTCCCCTTCTCTGAATAAAAGGTTGATAAAAATCTGCTCTGTGAGCTAGAGGTTTGCTTCCAGAATTGGGTGTAGGTGTTATTCTTTAAGATTTCATTCCTCAGTTTGATTTCCTTGAAGGTATCAAACATTGTATTCTCCCTTTCTCTTGCAGCAGCACTAGATGTGGATGTCTAGAGGGCCTGCTGCTGATTTAGCATAGTAGTTGAGGTAGTAGGGGAGGAGATGGGTTGGTCTGCCACTGGAGAAGATCCTAGAGTGTCTGTAATATTGTTGATGATGGATTCATGCTCTATCTCTTTGCCTTGATCAATTTCCATGTGTATCCTGGCCCTTTTCCTATACTTCATCTTGAATTCTTTATTGGAAGTATCAGTCACTGAAGGTGATTGATTTTCCCTCTACCTCTTCCCCGTTGCTTCTTTCTTATTCTCTTTGATCTGCTTTTGCTGGGGTACAGGGGTTTGTAAACCTGAAGTAGATATTGCCTACTCCTCTGCCTCCTGCAAAGTGTTCTCTACCCATTATGTCTGACTCCTAAATTTTTCTATTTTTGGCCTTTGAGTGTGAATGTAGGGTGTAGACTTGTTTTCCACCCTTATTTTTTAAATGACCCCAAATGGGTCATAAGACCATGTAAATCTGGGAGTAAACTTCATTTCTTTCAATATTTTTTCAGCTTCCTCTCCTGATGCCCTGTTGTTGCATATAAATGGCCCAATTTCAGACTTGATCCTAAATTTTTACTTTTTCTTTGTTGAGACAAAATGCACCACATTCGCATTCAGTGATATATTCCAGGCCAAAAATCCTCATTGATAGGAATTTTGGAAACTTGTAGGGAGGAAATTCACACCCATATACTCTTAGCTCTGTATAATTTTGGTATAAATGTCAGTCTGTTGTTATGGCCTGATCTGAAAGCTACATAATTCTCTTAATCTCTTCACTTATTTTGGGCTTACCTATGTCATTAGAATACTCATGGTAGGATGTAAAAACAGCTCAATGAACTGCTTATAACTGTATTCTTATTGCTCTTTCATCAGTAGGGTGGTCCAAAAAATGACAGACTGTGGGTGTCCATCTTCATCCATTTTCTTCATTGCAAATTGAAACCTTTTTGTCTGAAAATATAAGAACATGTAAACAATGACAAAAGTATGGAATTTTACAAACTTGTCATGGATGTTGTCAACTAATAATTGGCTAAAATAAAACATGATAGAGGGCTTGGAATCTGTGGACAATATAGTTAAAATCCTATAATTACCTCATCTATCCATTGGTCAGAGTAGTACCCAAGGAGATATGATAGGACTGTGGCTATTTGTTTGGTTCTTTCAGGGAATAAGGATGAGGGATAGGGAGGATTTTTCTTGGGTAAAGGTGTATTTGCAGTAAAAACCAACTCAAGGGTTGAGGCTCTCTTATCAAAATCTATCTTTTGGTATAGTTCTATGAGGGCTTCTGGGGAAAATGGTTTAGTGTTTTATGTTGAAGGTCCCTACATCATTTGGATGATGGATTGGGCATTAATCGTGAACAAAACTTCACTAGTAGGGGAAATTACAACTCTCTGGTTGGGAATGTAGCAGGAAAATCATCTTCTAATGAATTCTGGGAACTGTGGGTTTTAGGAAAAATGTAATAGGGTAATTTTGTGTCCCACTGGCCAATATCATCAACACCATCTATCAATTTATCCTCTTAACCAAAAATAAACATTGAAAATATCAAACTCACAGAGGGTCTCGTGGATCTTAAAATCCTTGTTTGCGACGCTAACATGATCCAGTTCGATCAGAGGATAAACCATAGGATTGAAGGGTTTTTGGCCTTTCTTCTTGGGAGGCATGACTGGTTCAGGGTGCAACAATGTTTATTTTAGCTGGTGATGCAGGTTTGCATAGAGCAGAGGCGAGATTGGAGTGAGGAAGATGACGAAACAGGAGAAAACATTGGGATTGTTGCATTTGACCTGTAAAATTGAAAAAACCGATAGCATAGATGATAATGAGAGAGCACAGTAAAGTTTGAAACAGGCGGGAGGAAGGTATTTTGTAGTATTTTTCAGTTTCCCATTGTTCGTGGCACGGGTCCATTGGTTAACGATTAAACATATTTAATTATCCAATGGGTTTATTTGGGCAGGAGTGGAGCTGATTGGATGGGAAACGGGTGAATGAGGTGGTGTGATGGAATAGGTGGAGGGATAATGGTCGGGAGGGTGGTTTTATGTTGTTGGAGAATACCGCTTTCGGAGGGGTTAGCACGTAGTAAGTGACTTCGTTGAGGGGGGTGCAAACTTGCCTACGCCTGCCACGTATGTTGTGGGTCCTATTCCAATACCGCTGACTTCAGACCCCCCCTCGACAATAAATTTCGGATGGTGCGGGGGGGCTGAATATGAATATTAGTTTTCAGATTAATATGGATGAGTTAAGATGAAGGGAAAAGTGGCGGGGGATTAATACGACATGACAGGATGGATGGTGGGGTTAGGAAATGAATGAAATGTGGGCGGAGTGATATGTAAGGGTAAAGCATAGGTATAAGGGTGAAATATAACAAATACCCGTTTATGAATCAAACCTTTGAACTTTGGATTAAAACATTCATCCCTTTGCCTTCCCCATCATATAAAATATATTCGCACTACAATTTAGGATAAAATTTTCATGTCTTTCCTAAATCACCTTCCTTTTTCTACCTACCCTTTTTTCTAATCTAACATTTTTTATCTTTTCTTTTGTAGGGTGCATTTGAACTAGCAGACCCAGATCATCTTTTTTTATGAAAATATATCCTACCCTATCCCTTATTTTCACCTATTGATTTAGATTATACTGTTGAATCAATTTAATTTCTACCTAGCTACTGACTTACCAAGATTTAACTATTTGGTAGTTATTTATTCACTATCCTATTTGACAGAAATTCAAACTTGTTCAATCATGCTTAAACTGTATGAATTGAACAAACTAACTTATTAGTAGTGGCATTTTGACTTGCAACAGTTTCAATATTATTCTTTTGTGGGGTTTTCTTTTCTTTTCTTTCATTCTTTTCAACTTTTTTCTTTTTTCAACATACCTTATTTTCTTTTTTCATTTTTTTTGGAAATCATTTGATTATTGAAAATCATGTACAATATGAAATTGCAACTCTAAAATACTCAATCACTTTGAGATCCTATAATTTATAGGACCCTAACAGTGGCTCCAGCTGGGGATGGCACTTCTCCAAGTGGACTGTCAAGAACATAAGATCAGTAGCCTTGAGTAATCCATTTCTGCAAAGTCTTCATCAGATTTGTTTTTCTGTTTTATGATAGCTTATCAAACCAAGCTTAGGGCCTTCTCTGTATTCTTAAGAGAAGTAATGCTTCAACATCCTACCATTGACAGGACCTCCAGGTATCTCTGTTCCATCTAGCTCTTTAAGGAAATATGCATTATTTCCCCTGAAAGCATCAATAATGTATGGTCCTTGCCAAAGGTTGTCAAATTTTCCATGTTTGCTTTTGTCTTCTCTTCTAAAATCCCATTTCAACACTTTATCTCCCAGATTGAAATCATGATATTTTGTTCTTCTGTCAAAGATATTATTAATATTTTCCTTAACAACTTGGGTCATGTTATAGACCTCTTCTCTAGATTGTTGTAATTGAATAATTTGATTAATCCTTCTTAGTACATCATTTGTTTGAACTTGTATTTCTTGAATGATATTCATGACTGGAACTCCTAAAGAGGATGGAAAAATTGCATCCATTCCATATACCAATTGGTATGGAGACATGCAAATTGATTTTTTGGTAGTAATTCTGTTTGCCCAGAGTGCATTGACCAACTTGTTATGCCAAGATTTCTTGTTGTCTTCTAATATATTTTTGATGATATTCACCAAAAATTTATTTGAGGATTCAACTAACCCATTACCCTAAGGGTAACAAGATGTTGAATGTCCCAAAGTATTGTGGTATTTATGGCAAAAATCAACCATTTTCTTGGACTTGAAGGCTGCAGCATTATCAGTGATGAGTTTTCTAGGACAACCAAATATGGAAAGGATATTTGTTTCAAGGAATTTAATAATGACATAGGCAGTTTCATTTCTGGAAGGAGTGGCTTCTAGCCATTTGGTAAAGTAGTCAGTGGCAGTAAGAATCCACTTATGTTGGGCAGAGGAGGGAGGATTGATTTCACCAATGAAATCTAATCCCCATTGTTGGAAAGGGCTTTCCTCATAAATAGGCTTTAATGGCAGGGGAAACAATTTTCTCTTTCCTTCAAATATTTGACATCTATGACAAGTAATTACCATCCTATATATGTCAGGGAATAGAGTTGGCCAATAAAAATCAACCCTAAGGATTTTATTTGCAGTGGTTTTCCAATAAATTTGTCCACCACAGTCACCTACATGGAACTCCTGCATGACTCTTTATGCATCATATTTTAACAAACATTTGAGTAAAATACCCCCAATATATTTCTAGTATAACACATTTTCTAGAATGCAAAATTTAACTTCTTTCAACTTCAGAAATCTTGCTTTTGTTTTTTTTAGACCAGGAGGAGCATTTAAGTTGAATAAAACATATAAGAGGTTTGCATACCAGGGGGAGTTTAGGAATGCTTCATCAATTTTTGGAGTCACATGTTCCTCTTGGTCATCCAATGAATAAACCATGTTGATATCTAGTGCCTAAAAATTTGACTCGGCCATCGGTTTAGCTAGTCCTTGTCATTTAATCAATTTGGTGGGCTTGATTTCTAAGTCGTATTCCATGCTTATGGAAATCCATTTGCCTCGCTTTCCATCAGGTCCATTATGCATTAAAATGTCTTTGACCACTGCATTAGGAACATAAGCAATAATATGGGAATGTAAAATATATAATCTAAAATCTTTTATTGCTTTAACCAATGCAAAGGCCTGTTTTTTCCATAATGTTGTATTTCAAAGAGGCACCCCTTAAAGATTTTCTAAAGAATGCAATAGGTTGTTCAAATCCTTCACTGTAGGCCATAGTGTGCGTACTTGGTTGCCCATAGGTTGGCCCATGGAGTGTTAGGGTTGGAGACCCATTTCCACCAGATGTTGGCTCCCACTATGGTATTGTTGTGCTCAGGGTCACGCAGTCCTAATCCTCCCTGACTTTTAGGGGTGCCAAAATCCTTCCAATTGACTAAGTCCCATTTGTTTTTTTCTTTGGTACCTCCCCATAGAAAATATCGTTGCACATGGCTTTGAGGAACAATTTGGGAGCTGCAAGGACTAAGAAGGGATAGATAAGGAGGGATTGCAAAAGAGATTTACTTAGGACCAGACGACTAGCAATGTTGAGGGTGCGATGGGTCCAGTTGGATGAACGAGTTTCCATTTTGTCCAGTAGAGCTCTCCAGGAGGAGTGATTGATGGTCGAGTCAGTCAGCGGAGCTCCTAGGTATTTGGAAGGCAAAGAAGCAATGGAGAATCCAAGGATGCAGCTGATAGTGTGCTGGGTTAGAGGGGAGGTGTGAAAGAATGATATATGTGACTTTTCTGGGTTGACCTCTGTGCCAGAGACCTCAGAGAAGGATTCGAGAATGGATTTGAGGGTTCAGGCTTCCTAGACCGAGGGGTAACCCATAATTATATTTTCATCCACAAATTTTTGGTGAGAGGAGGGAGGCAGGTTGTGGAGGGGTAAACCAAGATGGGCGCCTATCTAGACGGAGCTTTTGAGAAGCCGATCCAATCCTTCTGCCATAATGATGAAGATAAAGGGAGAGAGAGGGTCCCCTTGTCTTATGCCTCTAGAGGGGTTGAAGGTATCAGAGGGGATGCCATTGAATAGAATGGTGAGAAACGGGGAGGTGATGAGACTCATGATCCATCGAACCTAGGTATGGCCGAAGCCAAAGGCTAAAAGAACTTTTTTGGTGTAGTCCTAGCTGAGTTTATCAAAGCTTTTGATAGGTCAATTTTAAGAAGCATGCCCGGTTTTTTGGTGGTTTTGAGGGAGTGAATGACTTCATGGGTTAGAATGATGCCATCAAGAATTTTCTTATCTTCTACATAACCTGTTTTCTCTGGGGAGATGATGAGGGGAAGGAGCTTCTTCAACCTGTTAGCTATAACTTTGGAGTTAATTTTGTAAATGACATTGCAGAGAGCTATAGGTCTGTACTTACTTGGCGAGGCTGCGTTGTCTTCTTTTGGTACCAAAGTGATGACACTTAACTCGCCTGGTAGAGGTTCAGCTAGGTTCATGTAGACACATATGCAGGCATAGGCTGTGTAGTGGTTGATCTTGGTATCCTCTACGATCTTGGCGAACTCTCCTAGGGCATTGCCAATTTCTCTGAGGGTCAGCTCATCCTAATAGTCGTGGGGGAGAGAGTAGTGCCGGATCTAGACCGATGCCCAAGTGAGATCCTGTTTGTCTGGGTTGAAACATTCAGTCCAGGGTTTGAGGTATAAACCTGCAGTGTTGAAAAAATAGGGGCCCCCATCCATGATTCTATCTTTGTCTTTAGAACAAGTGAAGAGTACATTGAAGAAGCCTTTAGCGCAAATTTGTAGGTCAATATGGCCTTTGGGTTTCCATTTCGAGGCCATCCATCCTCTCAGTGCTTTTTCCGTGGTCCAGAAGCCCATGAACTTTCCTATCAGTGCGTGATCCTTCATGAACTGGATTCTACCATCGATGTGGTGCGTTGGGAGTTCTATCATTGTTTTCTTGGAGTTATTTTGTATGCATGTTCTTGATTTAATGTTTGTTGTTGTTGTTTCTTATGTATTTGTTAGCTGCGTTGTGGGTGTCCCCCCTATGGTTTCTTGTGACGGGCCAGAGTTGTGTTTATTGACGGTATTAGCCCCTGCTGCCACCCCTATGGGAGGCTAGCCTGTGAGGGGGGGAGTAGCCATCCGCCCACTAGAGTCGGTCATCAGTGAGCCTAAAGTTTTCCAGGTGAGAAATAATGATCTATCAGTCTGGGGGAGGAGGTCTTCCTAGAGCAGCCAACGACGAAACCAACAAACCTTAGGTCATGGAGGTCGACCTAGTTCAGAGCTCCGCTAGGCACCACTTTCAGTATTATTATTTTGAGGGGTTTTATTTTCTTTTCTTTCATTCTTTTCAACTTTTCTTCTTTTCTCAACATACCCTCTTTTCTTTTTTCTTTTCTTTTTGGAAATAATTTGAATATTGAAAATCATGTACAATATGAAATTGCAACTATAAAATACTCAATCACCTTGATATCCTATAATTTATAGGACCCTAACACCTTGAGCAAGTGCTTACCTGACAAACTCTATATCGTGCTGCTGCTAATTCTTTGGAACATGCCGCACATACGGATTTTGGATTTTGAACCTTAGGTCATGGAGGTCGGCCTAGTTCAGAGCTCCGCTAGGCACCACTTTCAGTATTATTATTTTGAGGGGTTTTATTTTCTTTTCTTTCATTATTTTCAATTTTTTTTCTTTTTTCAACATACCCTCTTTTATTTTTTCTTTTCTTTTTGGAAATAATTTGAATATTGAAAATCATGTACAATCTGAAATTGCAACTATAAAATACTCAATAACCTTGAGATCCTATAATTTATAGGACCCTAACACCTTGAGCAAGTGCTTACCCGACAAACTCTATATCCTGCTGCTGCTAATTCTTGGGAACATGCCGCACATACGGATTCTGGATTTTTCTCCCCCACAACTTTCTTGACATCTTCAGCTAGGGTATCTAGCCCTGAGGCTTTTGATTTCCTAGATTCGGCTAATCTCTGCTTTAAATATTCATTTTATTTCTTTAAATTTTCAAATTATGAAACCAGAGTACGAGTTTCGTTCCTACCTGGCAAGGAAGGTTATTTTTCTTCTTCTTCTAGCTCTTCTACCTTTTCCTGCTTCTCAGCTGCGGGTGACGGTTCCATTGGTATACTAACTTTCACCCTTTGTTTCAATCATTTGTCTCCAATCGGCTTATCAATGGGCCTTTTCTCAATTCTAGCCTCGGTGGAACGGGTTTGGACTCCAACCTCTTCATGAATTTCTCCTGAAGTCTCAGTTTGTTTCCCTCGGCTAATCCTGGGTCTTTTCTGTTTGAACTCTTCCCAGATATTTCCTTGCTTGTTTAAGGCATCCAACACAATCAATTTTATAATACCATGGTTGGTAACACAAGCTTCGAGGTGTGCTACCGTTTTGACTGTTGCAGCCATATGCTTGATATTTCCCAGCAGGAAATATTGAAGATTGATCTTCTGCTAGTGCTGAAGATGGTTCAATAAAGGAAACTGATAATTGAAGACAATTGTAGACCTTCCTGCATAGGTAATGTAATTTATCAAATTCTGGGCAACATCTACCCAAGGTTGGGGAAGTGATAGTCTATCAACCCCTCTTCCTTTCTTCTCCAGCTTTTCTTCTCCTACAAGGAAATCCTCCTTTAGAGAAGGATCATTAACCTTCCTGTTAAACCATCTTTTGCCTTCGGCCGACAATGTGGTTACTCCGAAAACAAATTATTCTATAACTTCGATCCGCAGACCCCTGACTTGGGTTTGATGATCGTTCAAATTCCTCATGAATTCCATCGCAATTTTTTCATCCAAGCCTTTCAACCTCTGAAATCACTCGAGCCACCCAGCATCCTAAATATATAATATGCGTCTAGACAACTCTATAAAGATTCAAAGGAATCTGGCTCATGTCTCACTATTGATCCTCCCATATTGCTATTAACCTTAATTAATCCTTAAGCTCAACCAACCAGGATATCGACGCGCTCCTTTTTATCTCCCAACAACCTGCTTTGCTATCTTGGATTGAGAATTTCGACTAAGGGTGCATGAAATTCTAGCGGAGGAAGATGATGGAATGTCATGGCGAGAGGTGAAAAGATTTTAAATCATTGATTCGTACTTGCACATACCTTCTATTAATGTCCAATTATGGAAAGTGACGTGCTTCGAGTACGAATCCCCTTTTCAGCAAGATCTAGTCATGATTGGTTGTCATAGTATTCAATTCGATGCATGCGGGATTAATGGCGGCTTTAAGGCTAACGGATTGCTTGTAATCATGAAAATATTTATCCCCCCCCCACTAGTTTTAATGATGACGGCAGTCCATGACCGTCAAAAGGATTGTTATTAATCTTGCCATAATCATCGAATTATTAGAGGATGGTGATGGTACATTTTCGGTGACGTACCTAAGAAGACGTGAAGGAGGAAATTGATATAATGGTGTTATTGCTCCAGCGGTCGTGACGATCTCCTTTAAATATCGTAATAATTTCTCCATGTCAGGATGGTGGCCAAGATTCAAAACACTGTTCACGGATGTCAGCTGTTACATATGTAACAACCAATATAGCCACTACATTATCCTTCATAAAACATTATGGTTAGGAAGAATAAATACTGAAAACGATTGGGCAACATCATCTTTGTAGAATATGCAAGAAATAAATGATGATGTTCTAGAAAAAATGGTTGTAGCGGCCACCACAGAAGTTGTTTTCAACTGCTACCGATCATCTGACTGCGCCCCAAAAGAGGTTTTCACAGTGAGGTTCTTTTATTTTTTCTTATTTTATTTATAATTATTATTATTATTATTATTTATTATTATTTTTTATTTTTTATTTTTTAAACAGACGTAATAGCCACCACAAGAGTGGTTTTCAGCTGTTACACTTATTGGAAATTCAAATTTCATGCTGCACATGGGAACATCCCCCTGCTTCTATAACATGAATATCAGAGTCCGCGATAATGTTAATAAATGAATCCTTCGAAGAAGGTTGATGACATAACCTCAAACGGTGCCCATTAACTAGTAACGGTGTCTTAGCACTATCAACGGTAACCAATTTTACAGTCCCATTGTCAAATATTGTGTCTACTTTGTAAGGACCCAACCATCTCGTGCAAAGCTTGCCCTTGAAATCCTTGAATCTTGAATCATACAAGAGAGCCCAATCTCAATTCTGAAATTTCTTCTTCTTAATGAACCTGTCATTCCATATAGCTCTTTTCTGCTGAATGATCTCTGTCGATTGAATGGCAGCTAGTTGTTTCTCTTCCAAATCATTGAGCTAATTCAACCTTTGTCTTTGTGTTGTACTTAAATCCAGATTGACCTGTAATTTTGTTCTCAATGTTTTTATTTCGAACTCTATGGGGAATAAGGGCTTCTTACCATATACCAATTCATATGATGAGAAGCCCGTAGTATTCCTCCATGTTGTTCTGTAAGCCCACAGTACCTTTAGAATTTTTCAACCCAATTCCTTCGATGGCTGGCTACTATCTTTGTCAAAATTTCCCCAATAAATTTTTTGGCACTCTGCACTTGATCCTGTGATGAATTTCATACTTCTCAACCAACTTCTGAATAAAATGATATGTAAATTTGGGCCCCCCATCAGGCACTATCTCCCTAGGTATCCCGAAACAAACAAAAATATCTTCGAACAGGAAGTCTAAAACAACCTGCTCTGTAGCTCTACTTAATGCCTTCGCTTCGACCCACTTTGTTACGTAATCTGTACAGACCAATATATATGATATATGTTGTGATGAAGGATTGATTGGCCCTAAAAAATATAGGGCCCACTTCTCAAATGGATCTATCACTACTTGAGCCTGTAATGGCATCTTTTCTCATTCCAGAGGCTGGCCCATCTTTGGCAGCTATCACACCCCTTCACAAACTTCTTGGCATCCTGGAATATAGTTGGCTAGTAGTACCCTATTGAGGGTACTTTGTACCCATCCTCTTGTCCGTGAAGTGCCCTACACAAGGCTCCTCATGGAAAGCCTTCAAGATATCAAAAATCTCGTCTACTCTAACACAACGCCGAATCTGAAAGTCTAGTCCAGTGTGATAGAGATTGTCCTCTATCTAGGAGTAAGTGGCACTCTATTGTATGATCTTCAATTTTTCTCTGGAAGGTAATTTGTGTGGGAATTTACCTTCAGAAAGATAGTTGGCTATATCTACATACCACGGTGAGTGAGTAGATATGGGAAAAATATACTCATCCATAAAATAATCCTCAGTGGGAGTGAAATTATCACCTATGGTTAACCTAGAAAGGAAATCAACAACTACATTATCTTTTCCAGGTTTATCTAGAAGAGTGATATCAAATTCCTGTAACAGCAATAACCATCGTGTAACTCTACCATTATTAATAGGCTTATTCATTATAAATCGAATGGCAGAGTGGTCACCATGTACAAATACTTGATACCCGGTGATGTAATGCTGAAATTTATTGATAACATGCACTACTGCTAGGAATTCCTTCTCGGTCACTGTGTAATTAAGCTCAGCTGGAGTTAAATTCTTGCTAATATAATAGATGGCATAAGGCTTCTTTTCCTCCAACTGACCAAAAACAACACCTACATTTATGTCGAATGCATTTGTAGAAATATGAAATGGAAGTTTCTAGTTTGGTCCTCGTAAAATAGGTGTTGTTGTTACACAGTGCTTCAGCTTCAAAAATTCTTGCTCACACTTCCCTGTCCATACAAATTTCACATCTTTCATAAGAAAAGAAAAAAAAGGAGATGAAATCTTTGAATTTTTTTCTATAAATATCCTATAGTACCCTGCATGTCCGAGAAAGCTACGTACCTCCTTTTGAGTCCTGGGAGTTGGGATTTTCGAGATTACCTCAATTTTTGCAGGGTCTACCTTGATTCGATCTGTCGAAATGAAATCTCCCAGAACAATCCCCTCAGTCATCATCATGTGGCACTTCTCAGTGCTCAATGCAACATTAGTTTGTACACAACATTCCAACACCTTTTCCAAATTGAATATTTCTATTTCAAAAGAATCTTTGTAGGGTGTAAACTCATCCATGAAAATTTCAAGGCAGTCATTCAACAAATCCGAAAAGATACCCAATATTTCCCTTTGAAAGGTTGCAAGCGCATTGCAGAGGCCAAAAGGAAGGACTCTGTATGCAAAAGTACCCCATGGGCAAGTAAAGGTTGTCTTGTCTTGGTCTTCCGAGGCAATCTGTATTTAGTTATAGCCACTGAATCCGTCCAAGAATGAAAAAAACTTTTTCCCGGAAAGAGTATCTAGGACCTGGTCTATAAATGGTAAAGGAAATGGTCCTTTTGGGTGGCCTTGTTAAGTTCTCTATAATCTACATAGACTCTCTATTTTCCGTTATTTTTCGGAACAATGATGAGTGGAGACACCCACTGACTGTCAGAGATGGGATAGATGAAGTTATCATTAAGGTGTTTCTGTAATTCCTCTTTCACTATCTCCTTAAGTGCGAGATTCATTCAGTGTTGTAATTGTCTAACTGGTTTGCAGCCATCTTTAAGGTAAATGTGGTGAGTGCACAAGCCAAGATGGATTCCTTTCATGTCTGTGTAATCCCATGCAAATTCCTTTTTATACTTCTGTAACAGTTGTATCAGCAATCTGTTATGTTCAGCAGTCAAGTTAGGATTAATGTTTAAATATTTACCTGGCTCAATTTCGACGGGACTGTTGTCAGTATGTGAAGTGGTTCTCATATGTTCAATATTTACATCATTTACCTCATCCTCCTCCCTTGGATCTCTAATGGAAGAAACAGAGAGGGAATTTCTAATAAAAATGTTAATAATGTCATCCTCTGTTTCATCCTTGAAATATTGTGCTTTTCCAAGTGTGAGGAGAGGTAGGGAGAAATCAGATTCAGGTTCAAATTCGTCCCACCAGGGACTAGTCAAATCCATGTGTGGTTTTGGCTAGGGGGTAAAGGTTCAGATTCTTTGTGGCTTGCCCATCTGAGATCATCATAGATCCGTATCTACATCCAATAAATGCATCTGCAGTGGCTAGCTACGGCCTCTCCAAAATTAAAGGATGACCCTCCAGGTTGGATTTGGTTTGCAAAATGAGAAAATCAGCCGGATATCTCCAAGAAGCTACAGTAATCACCACATCTTCTATCACCTCTTAAGGTTTGACACGGGACCTATTTGCTAATTCAAGTACTGTAGGTGTAGGTCTGAGTACATGAAGTCCAAGGTAGATAAAAAGATCCTTGGTCATTAAATTAATGGATACCCCCAAATCGATCAGAGTATTAGTTATGGGTTAGTCGTCAATATGAACAATAACTGTAGGATTTCCTGGGTTATTATATTTAGTTAAAAAAGGTTGATCAATCATTAGTTCGGACAGTTTCCCCATAAGATGGATAGTAGTAGGGTCCTTTGGCTTCCTTCCAGGCTTTTTGACACACAGATTTCTCACCATTTTGGCATAAATAGGTACTTCCTTGAGAGCTTGTAACAATGGAATCCGCACATACAGATTCTGTAATTCCTTGAGAAACTATGATTCAGTTTGTGAGGTCAGGCGAGTTTCAATTAATCGTTGAGGGTATGGAGGATCATGAGCTCTTGCAGCTAAGTCAGCTGTCATAGATGCACCAACCCTGCTTGAGTTGGTTGTTGTAGGAACAACAGGACTTTCCGAGCTGGCTGCTACATGTGTAACAGTTGGTGTTGTATACGTATAATAGTCATTTTCGAATCGACTATACCCATTCTGGGTGACTCACTTTCTTCCTCGGTAATGATAGGAGCATGGCCAGTTTTGATTACTTTTCCTGATCGAATTTTAATCTCATTGAGCCCAATAGGATTAATAAGGTAAGTCTGAAAAGTAGTCGAGGTGTCTATGCTATGGGCTACCTTGTTATTCAGATTGGGATTAGGTTGCACATGCAATTGCGGTCGGATAGGAGGTGTAAGAGTTTGGAGAGGAGGCAGTTGTAACCGTTGCTGCATTGGTAGTGCAAACAGGAATGGACCTTGGCCATTACCTCTCCAATTCTGACTCCAAGGATAAGATTGTGATGCAGGATATTGCATTGGTGGAGGGGAAGGCCATTGGTTCCAGGGTGAAGAAATTGTGTGAGAAAGGAGTAGGATATGGCCATGGAAGTTACTGACCATTATAAGCATTATTCCAAGGATTAAAAGAGGAAAAATCTGGAGGCATACCCGTAGGCCGTGACTGCCATGGTCTCTTTGATCCGATGAAGTAGGAATACTGGACTTCCTCACTTGATTCCTTAAGCACTACTTTTAGTCTGGGTAGTTCAGGGCATTGACCAGTGGAATGCGCCAACTCACAAATGTTTCACAAGCTAATGTTGTTCAGTACACATTCCCTTTGCAGATGTTTCTTTTTTCATCGAGGACAAAATATTGCCAAAGCTGCTTCAGCTTCTGCTTGTGCTTTCTTGACTTGTACTGTGGTAATCTGGGCAGATAGAGTACTAAGGAGGTCAGTTTAAAAATCCTCAAATAGATTCCCGAACTCTTCTCTAGTTACTCCTCCACTTGTGGACTTATGTATTCGGATTGAAGGGTCCTGAACTGAACTCCTTCCCTTGGCCAATCCTCTTGAACTCCGCACACAGAGCTTCATTATTTCTTCAAGCAATTCTTGTGATATGTTTCCTTTTCCTAATAGATTCAAGTGCTCCATACAGTCATCTCTCATACCTCTTAGAAATATTTTTTTCAAGATTTCCAGGGCTAAGTCACCAAACTTAGACCTTTGTAAATTATAATGGAATCGTTCCATGTATTCTTCCAAGATTTCCTCTTCTTTCTATGTAATCCTAAAGATTTCTTCCTTCAAATCCCTGGTTCGACAGTAATCCTGATACTTAGAGAGGAATGCCTCCTTCATGTCACTCCAAGTTCGGATCGAGCCAACACCTAGTCTCATGAACCATCTCAATGCTACTCCTTTCAGAGTAGCTGGAAACAGTTTCAGCTTCTAGGTGTCTGAAGTGTAGTCTTCTTGTTGAGGAGGTAAATCCCCTCTGCGGACAGAGGCGATCCCTACTAGCCCAGCAGGGGTCTAGCAACAATAAAAAATGTTACGACGCAAGTTCCTAGTTACGAATGAAAAGACCAAAGATGGAGGCCTACCTGGAATCCAATGCTACGATCTGAAGAAGAGAGCGTTCTCGTTCCTCAGCCTCGGCAGATCACGATCCTCCACGATCTCCGTGGATGGACACCTGCACATGCAAGAAACAAACAGATACAAGCATAAAATCCGGCATACGTAACTAAATATCAGTCAGAAAAGATATTACTCATATTAACATCATTGAAAACAGAGTGGAACCATAATCGTAATCATTCATTAAATAACAATCGAAGAAAGATTACAACCAATGTTCTGACGTCGTGTTCCCCTTCGGATGGGTCTCCAGTCGTTCACGTCTCGCAAAGCTCGCCAGGGAAAGGGCAAACCTCTCCAGAGTCTCTCGACGATAGTCTCCTTACTTGAGTTGGCCTTAAGGGAAAAAGAGGGCTCTTTACAGCACAAAGGCTCTTGGGAATATGGAGATTCAACGCTTAGGCACTTCAAGACTTTCAGCCCTTCTAGCCTTTCAGCCCTTCAGCCCCTTCATCAATGGATGAAGGCTATATTTATAAAGGAGAGGAGGAGGTTGGGATCCCTACAATAGTGGAAGGGAGGCCTTATCCTTTGGGAGGTTCCCCATATGGTGGAAACAAGAGGCCAAAGGAGGAAGGTCGTGGTTATTCAGGCGAAACCACTCCCGATGACTCATCCACGAAGTTGTTGTAATCGAAACTTCGCCTCTTTTTTTAAAAAACTTTCCATAAACAGAGTGGCGCGGGTACAACACTGGGACAGAGCGCCAATTGGCGCGGGCTCAATGTTAATTTTCCCCCATTGGCGCGAGTACATAACGGGCTACCAGCGCCAAGGCAAAAACAGGTGTTTTTAGGGGTCTGCTCAGGAAATGATCAACAGAAGGAATGTTGTCCTCATGGAAAGGGATGAAATGATGGTATTTGCAAGGCATGACACTGCTTATTGGTCACAGAAACGACCCTCCAATGGGCGAGATGGGAATTGCAGGGACGGTGACAAATTACTGTGTAACATATGCCCCCTAAAGCATGAGGCCCGAGAGAGAGAGAGGGGTGAAATGCTTTACGGGAACATGTCCAACTGAAGGCCCGCCGTCGGAAAACCTGCGCAGAAAAATACAACTGATATCTCAAGTACATGTGGTATGGGCGCAGCCATCCGAAACAGAGTACACTATAATCCCGATCCAGGGTAGGGGCGCAGCCATCCAGCGAGGATCAAATAAATAGACTCAGGTATGGTCGCAGCCATCCAATCAATGAGTCATATACATAATGATAATAATCCACAATCGCAGCCTGGATTACAACAGACACAATCCAGGGTCTTGCGCTCCATCTCGACCCAAATGAAGTACAAGTTCGAGCATGCGAATATGTGAGCTGAAGTCGAACATGCAGGAACATCGTCTGATTACCAGCCAATGATGAAAGTTGCTAACAGACGCGAGAGGAACCACCAATAATGACAATGGCCCTCAAGGTACTGCAGGTACAATCTACGGTGTGTGAATCAATGAGTTGGTGTCGAACACCTGCAGAATCACTCGATCGGAGGCCAATGATGAAAACCTCACGTCGAATGCGACGAACCTGCCATTGAGGCATGCAGGCTCCAAGGTACCATAAAGGAGTCTCTAGATCAACTTCTTGGATAATGAGCTGAAGTCGACAGGAAGTGACCTTGATCGAAGGTGGGCCATAATGTTTCCCACATCATCGACACGAGACAGAAGAACATGATGTTTTGTTGTGAATCAGGATCGTATGAGAATCAGAGGAAGGTTGATATGTGCAGAGGTCAACTTCTCTTGAACATATTGACGGCACGACAGTGGATTTGGCAGTATTTGACATCAACGGATCAGAGGTCATGGTGACGAGGCAATGAGCAGAGGAGAGGTCAAAAAGGATTATCCAAACCCACGGAGGCAAAGTGAAGAAAACGAGATGAGATATCCCCAACCCGACACGAATGCAGACAAGTGCCATGTTCAAGAGCGACATACTGCCGATGACAACGATGATGGTTCCATTTTCCCCACCATCTCGGTGAGTACCTCTTTATTTTTACACAAGCTTGAAGAGGATACCATATGCTTGTCATATAAATCCGCCCTTCAGGAAAATCCATCCTAGTGCATTTAACGAGTCCTAGGAAGGAGGAAGGAGGAGAACGTCATTTCGAATGGATCCGATGTCATCAGGGTTTAACGAGTCTGACAAAGGAAGAACTCGGCGTCTTTTCATGTTTAGAGAGTTTGAAAAGATAGCTGAAAAGTAAACTCCAGAGGTCCCTTTTCGTAAATAGTTCCTCAGATACGAAAAGGTAGAAAACAATATCCGAGAAAACCTCCTAGTCGCGATAGGCTAGGGTATTCCTTTTTCGTAATCAATCCATCCCAGCCTGAAAAAGGGTTAAACGTATACTGGGTAGATGTCGATTCGCGTCCAATTTAACGAGATCGAAACGACAAGGGCCTCGACAATATTTTCATGTTTAGAGAGTCAGAAAAGAGCTGAAAGATGACTCCTCCTGGAGGAACGAGTGGTATAAAGGGTAGCACCTGGTTCCGGTAATGATGGAACTGCTCAAAACAAGTAAAGGTTAAGAGGCTGGCTAACAAGACCACTCATCGCAGCAGTTCCTCAGGAATGGGTAAAAAAAAAACCAAGTGAAGGCATATGATCGGCCAAGCAGATAGTGACGATGGAGTGAGAAAACCAAGGCTCATCTGGCAAAAACAGGCTGATAAAATGGCAATCACAAGAGGTAAAATGGGAATGGTTTCATTTTTACACAAGCTTGAAATCAGAAAACTCTGCTTGAAGTTGGTTTCATTTTTGCACAAGCTTGAAACAAAGATAAACTATGCTTGAAATCGGTTTCATTTTTACACAAGCTTGAAACGGAAACAAACTATGCTTGAAAAAGTAAGCATGCCCCCCAGCATGGTGACTCAATTCGAGGTACATGCCCCCCAAGCTTCAGTCCATATGAAAGGCAGATGGAGTGAAGGTTCAAGTTACGAGATCACGAGAAAGACTCGACTGGGATTTTACGAGATCTGATCAAAGACTCAAATTGAACAGGAACGTGTTTCATTGTTTTAACGAGGTTGACACATTAAAAGAACTATCCTCAGACACCCTTGTTTCATGGTTTAAGGAGCTTGGCACAAGACAAGGAACTCTGCTCCAACAACCTTGTTTCATTTTTTAAGGAGCTTGACACAAGACAAGGAACTCTACTCCGACAACCTTGTTTCATTTTTTAAGGAGCTTGACACAAGACAAGGAACTCTGCTCCGACGAGCTTGGTTTCATTTTTTAAGGAGCTTGACACAAGACAACGAACTGTGCTCCGACCGACTTCATCATAATGAACAAGAAGTCATCGCTTCCAAGATTTCGACTCCCGATGGAAGGAAAACATCTTGGAAGTCAGGACCCAATGCCCCCAGCACTTGATGCACGACGGCACTATCACTGAGCACAGGCACGGGGTAGGTAGCCACATAGTTGACCTGCGGTGGAGCAGATACAACGGGTGGATAAAAACCAGGAGGGGGTGATGGCGGACCAGTTGCCACATTAGGACCAAAGAACGACAGCTGATCAGTGGTCACGATCCGTCCTTCATGTGGAAAACAGGCCACACGAAAAAGGGAGGAGACGAGCGCTCCCATGGCATAGGTATAATCGCGCCCCAGGAGCAGATTGAAATCCAAGGGGCCTGGAACGACCATCACGTCCATATGGACGGTTTTACCTCCCAAAGTAATCGGTAACCTTGGAAGGATCCCCAACGGTTGACTCGTTCTTCTATTGAAAGTCAACAGATTCTGCGTAACGGGCGCAAGCGGCGGCGAACCGAAAGCTTGCCAGGTAGTTGATGACAGAATACTAACAGAGGCACCTTAGTGTATAATGGTGCTGGGTACAACCAGACCAAGAGCCTGTACTGTGATCTCGAAAGGCACATAAGACGGAAGGCGAAATCCTGCAAATTGATTCCAGTCAAAGGAAGCGACCAAACTACTCGGAGGGGCTACCATCGAAACGCGAAGGTCTTCCTCTGATGTTACGGAAGCAGAAGCCTCCTCCATGACCTCCATCTCGAAGGCGGGAGGAATATCCTCCGTAGCCTCCATATTGGGAGGCGGAGGAGCAGCTTCTTGAAGTACAGGGACAGGAGAATATTTCTCCAAGTCTGAAGAATCTGAAGAAATCAGAAGGACATGGGGGGTGTGAGGTCCACTCTCGACAGAAAAGACCTGGTGCACCGTGGACGGGGCCAGTTCAACCGATCCTACGACCAATGGTCGGTCAGGGACGGATTCGTGAATTTGAATTTCTGGGGGAGTGGGATCGACCAAGGATGACTCTTGACCAATCGTAAGATCAGCTGGCGAAGGACTCAAAGAAAGCCGATTATAACCAGGTGGAAGGTGTGGTGTAGAACCGGTTAGGTTGTCCAAAACTCGCTTGGCTTCATCCATATAAGGACAAATGTGAATGTCATGGTGCCCTTCACACAACTTACAGGGATTGGTGATCTTACCCTGCTTCTTAGGAGCCTTATCAATACCAATTGAAGACGTGCCCCCAACTTGGCTCCTGGAAGTCAAAGGAAATGGCGGATGGCCATCGGACCATGCTTCGAGCACCTTGGGGAAGCCAGGGCAGTCTCGAAGAAGATGGTCTCCCGTGCACAACAGGCAAGGGACTTTGACTTTCCATGGAGGGTTGGAAGGTTTATCGGGAGGAGATATTTCAGAAACAGTGGCTGCACTTTTAGCCTCTCGCTTATCGGACTTCTTCTTCTTTGTCTTCTTCTTCTTCTTTTTAGCCACCTGGCTACTTGAATCCAGACTTTCACCAGGCGAAGTAGAAGAGGAGGACGCAGAAATGGGAGAAGGAGGGGAGAGGTCCACCTTGGAATGAACATGACGTTGCTCAAGTGGAGGAAGCCTAACAGGTTGAACGAGCGAGACAGGACAAGTGCTCGATTGAGAGCAGCGAACAGCGCCCAACAGTTAACCCAGGAAGGGACAACGTTGCCATATAAGGAGCACCAACATTCCCAAAAGGAGGAAAATGACCAGGATTCCCTTCTGAGGGGATTCCTTGGTTGGTGAACTCCGTAAAAGTTTCCATTAGAAACAATCTTGAGAACAACACCCTAAGGAAACTAACTTTAACCAGGAATATTTCGTGGGCAGTTAATTTTAAAACATTGAAACAAAATTCTGTTGTTTCATCTTTTAAGAGTCGAGAAACAGGCAAAAGGTGACTCTATCACTTTCAGATTGGAAACAAGCGTGAAAGGACAAGGGCTTGATGACCTTTTCAAATTTAAAGAGTCAGAAAAGATCGAAATGACTACTCAGGAATTCTAGGCAAAGGGTGTACCAAATAACCGTGAACTGCAATATACACCTTGGTTTTAATAATGAAAGAGAAATCAACCAAGGACTTTCCGTATGTGCAGGCAATCTCCCCGAATGCTGTGTTCGATGTATCACGGGTATAGGGCGACAGACTCAGCTTCCTACGGATAAAGGATAGCAACCTAGTGGGGTCTCACTTTATATACGCGACGGTACGGGGAGCACAAGTCCGTACTAGCGCTGTCTAAAGCCAAAAGGCGAGCGACAGCTACTAGGTTTAAAGACGCCGGAACACGTCTCTAGCCTAGACCTCTAAATGTGTTTCGTTAATGTTTCAATGCTTCCTTAGGTTAATTGAGTAAATTTTAAGGTTGATCTTCAATTATGTTTCGGTTTCAAGCCCCTACCGAATGTCATATGACAATCTCCTATATGCAGCAATATGAGAAAAGAAAAATTTTCAATTCGATGAATGCTATCTAGTTAAGGGAAGAGCTTCAAGCAATGATGCAACAAACAACAAAACTGAAAACGAAACTTTTCCAAACTAGATGACTCTCACTATCCAAAAGTATTCTAAAACATTCAACGAAGCGAATTATGCAATGTAATCTATGCAAAATTCTTTTTCCGAAAACTATGCAATTGTAATCTATGCACAATTTCCTTTTTCTTTTCAAATAATAAGAATGCACTCAATGCATTTTTCAATGAAATGAGAATCTACTTAATGCATGCTTTCAATGAAAGAGAATGCACACAAAGCGATTTTTAGTTTTCAATCATTAAACAATGTAATCTAAATTCAATGATGTATCTCAAAAAATGCTTTTCAACGCAATGTGATCTAATGCATTTTAACGAAAAGAAAACGATGAGACGAAAACTAAAAAAAATGCAAATCTACTTAATGAAGGATGAAAGCAAAAGGGATGCAAACAAACACTAAGAATGCAATCGTTGTTTCAAAATACTTTGTGACAAAATCCCTCAAAAGTTGACAAGTCATATGTAGTCAAACACAAAAAGGACTTCCAAAGCAAGAGATCAAAACAAGGCATTCATTCCCTTTTACATCAAACAATCATAGAAAGAAGACATTCCAAACAATGAGCAATGTAATCTACGCTCATACAGAGGAAACGCCGGAAGGGAAAGACACACTGGTGAAGGATTTAGGGAAAAAATCTCAAATTTCACACATCCTGAAATTGGCCCGACTTGTACATTCACAACTAGCGCCAACTGGCGCGACTTGTACATTGAAAACTAGCGCCAATGGTCAATTGGCACGAGTTGCTAACTGACAACAAGCGCCAATTCCTGAAAATGAAAAAACAAAGAATTTATCCCAACCAAGACCAGACTCACCACTTCAAGCAGAATCTAAAACAAACCCATAAGCTAAATACTGACCAAAATAAACTTCCGAACAAGGGTAACCCTACCACCTACAGGAAATGGCGCGACTGTCTGGCTGTCATCCTCGCCAGACAGAGGATGGCGCGAGTGATAAATGGAAACCTGCGCCAATTGGCGCGACTGTCAGGCTAAAAACCGCGCCAATCAAGACAACCATTAAAAGGTGAAAATTCGGAAAAGCAGAGGTCAGATTTGATCGTCTGGGGTTGAACCAAAAGCCAAAACACAAGAAGAGCCAACCCAAAAAACCAATCAAGCAAGGAAGACCAAGAAACAATCAAAACGAGACAATCAAAATGAGACAGTGAAAACTAGACGATCCCCAGCGGAGTCGCCAAATTGTTGAGGAGGTAAATCCCCTCTGCGGATAGAGGCGATCCCTACTAGCCCAACAGGGGTCTAGCAACAATCAAAAATGTTACGACGCAAGTTCCTAGTTACGAATGAAAAGAAAAAATATGGAGGCCTACCTGGAATCCAATGCTACGATCTAAAGAAGAGAGCGTTCCCATTCCTCAGCCTCGGCAGATCACGATCCTCCACGATTTCCGCGGATGGACACCTGCACATGCAAGAAACAAACAGATACAAGCATAAAATCCGGCATACGTAACTAAATATCAGTCAGAAAGGATATTACTCATATTAACATCATTGAAAACAGAGTGGAACCATAATCATAATCATTCATTAAATAACGATCGAAAGAGATTACAACCAAAGTTCTAACGTCGTGGTCTCCTTCGGATGGGTCTCCAGTCGTTCACGTCTCACAAAGCTCGCCAGGGAAAGGGCAAACCTCTCCTGAGTCTCTCGACGATAGTCTCCTTACTTGAGTCGGCCTTAAGGGAAGAAAGAGGGCTCTTACGGCACAAAGGCTCTTGGGAATTTGGAGATTCAAAGCTTAGACACTTCAAGACTATTAGCCCTTCAGCCCCTTCATCAATGGATGAAGGCTATATTTATAGAGGAGAGGAGGAGGTTGGGATCCCTACAATAGTGGAAGGGAGGCCTTATCCTTTGGGAGGTTCCCCATATGGTGGAAACAAAAGGCCAAAGGAGGAAGGCCGTGGTTATTCAGTCGAAACCACTCCTGATGACTCATCCACGAAGTTGTTGTAATCGAAACTTCGCCTCCTTTTTTTAAAAACTTTCCATAAACAGAGTGGCGCGGGTGCAACACTAGGACAGAGCGCCAATTGGCGCGGGCTCAGTGTTAATTTTCCCCCATTGGCGCGGGTACATAATGGGCTACCAGCGCCAAGGCAAAAACAGGTGTTTTTAGGGGTCTGCTCAGGAAATGATAAACAGAAGAAATGCTGTCCTCATGGAAAGGGATGTAATGAAGGTATTTTCAGATGGTATTTGCGAGGCATGACCTTGCTTATTGGTCACAAAATGGGTCCTCCATTGTGCGGGACCGGGAATCGTAGGGACGGTGACAAATTACTGTGTAACAGATGCCCCCTAAAGTATGAGGCCCGAAAGAGAGAGGGGTGAAATGCTTTACGAGAACATGTTCAACTAAAGGCCCGCCGTCGGCAAACCTGCGCAGAAAAATACAACTGATATCTCAAGTACATGATGTATATGTGGTATGGGCGCAGCCATCCGAAACAGAGTACACTATAATCCGGATCCAGGGTATGGGCACAGCCATTCAGCGAGGATCAAATAAATAGACTCGGTTATGGTCGCAGCCATCCAATCAGTGAGTCATGTACATAATGATAATAATCCACAAAATCCTAGCCTGGATTATAACAGACAGAATCTAGGGTCTTGAGCTCCATCTCGACCCAAACAAAGTACAAGTTCAAGCATGCGAATATGTGAGCTGAATTCGAACATGCAAGAACATGACCTGATTACCAGCTGATAATGAAAGTTGTTAACAGACGCGAGAGGAACCACCAATAATGACAATGGCCCTCAAGGTACTATAGGTATAATCTACAGTGTGTGAATCAATGAGTTGGTGTCGAACACCTGCAGAATCACTCGATCGGAGGCCAATGATGAAAACCTCACGTCGAATGCGACGAACCTGCCATTGAGGCATGCAGGCTCCAAGGTACCATAAAGGAGTCTCTAGATCAACTTCCTGGATAAAAAATGTTACGACGCAAGTTCTTAGTTACGAATGAAAAGACCAAAGATGGAGGCCTACCTGGAATCCAATGCTACGATCTAAAGAAGAGAGTGTTCCCGTTCCTCAGCCTCGGCAGATCACGATCCTCCACGATTTCCGCGGATGGACACCTGCACATGCAAGAAACAAACAGATACAAGCATAAAATCCGGCATACGTAACTAAATATCAGTCAGAAAGGATATTACTCATATTAACATCATTGCAAACAGAGTGGAACCATAATCGTAATCATTCATTAAATAACAATCGAAGAAAGATTACAACCAATGTTCTGACGTCGTGTTCTCCTTCGGATGGGTCTCCAGTCGTTCACGTCTCGCAAAGCTCGCCAGGGAAAGGGAAAACCTCTCCAGAGTCTCTCGATGATAGTCTCCTTACTTGAGTCGGCCTTAAGGGAAGAAAGAGGGCTCTTACAGCACAAAGGCTCTTGGGAATTTGGAGATTCAAAGCTTAGGCACTTCAAGACTCTCAGCCTTTCAGCCCCTTCATCAATGGATGAAGGCTATATTTATAGAGGAGAGGAGGAGGTTGGGATCCCTACAATAGTGGAAGGGAGGCCTTATCCTTTGGGAGGTTCCCCATATGGTGGAAACAAAAGGCCAAAGGAGGAAGGTCGTGGTTATTCAGTCGAAACCACTCCCGATGACTCAACCACGAAGTTGTTGTAATCGAAAATTCGCCTCCTTTTTTAAAAAACTTTCCATAAACAGAGTGGCACGGGTGCAACACTGGGACAGAGCACCAATTGGCGCGGGCTCAGTGTTAATTTTCCCCCATTGGCGCGGGTACATAATGGGCTACCAGCGCCAAGGCAAAAACAGGTGTTTTTAGGGGTCTGCTCAAGCAATGATCAACAGAAGAAATGTTGTCCTCATGGAAAGGGATGCAATGATGGTATTTGCAATGCATGACACTGCTTATTGGTCACAGAAACGACCCTCCAATGGGCGAGATGGGAATTGCAGGGACGGTGACAAATTACTGTGTAACACTTCTACATAGGACATCGAACTCGAACATAAAGGTATCAGGATCTTCGATGGCCATCCCTTGAAAGGATGGTAGAGATGATAAGGGAATATTTTTCATAGGCTCTTCTCTTTTTTCCAGTATTGATAATTCAAAAGTAACAGTACCATCTATTCTAGTATTTTCATCCCCATAGTTGATCCTTCCTGATGAGATGAGTTGACCTTGGAATGTGCAGGGGATTGAAAGATGGATAAGGGATCATGTTGTTCTAGGACCAGTTACTTCATTGCACTACCTGAATCCAGATGATGATAATCAAGTAAGATTTGTTCTGGTTCAGGCCTTGGCTTCCCCTCTCTCGTTTCCCCTTGTCCTTCAATTCCTAGATTTTGATAAAAAAGTTTCCACTATTGTTTTTTATCTGGGGTCTTAATTTCAAGAGGGGATATGTTGTGTGAAGGATGAGGAGGTCCAGATGCCTTCGACCTTGATATAGTGGAAAATTTCCGTGGTCCTGTTTTCCTAGTGTCCCTGTATGAAGTGGATTGTTCTTTCTCTGCTTTTAAAATCAAAGCCCCAAAGAATGTCTTCCTTCCCAAATCTGCACTTTTCTTTTCCTTTTTATGACCCGTCTTTCCTGTAGTTAGTTAGAAGAGGGGTGTTTTGGTTTCTCGATTGTCCTAAATGCACACATGGACCCTATGTGTATCAATCTTTTTTATGAGTACCTAAATTCTACAGTGGTGAGCCCGATCAGGTATGTTAGAGCGACGCGCAAGTTCTTACCTCTCGTCTAACCACCCAACAACTATATAGCTAAAGGCACGTTCTATAAAAACAACACCTAAAACCCACACTTCTAAGTGCCCCAGTGTAGCAACGGTGAGCCCTCTCAAGTATTTTAGAGTGATGTGCAAGTTCTTAAATCTCGTCTTGCCGCCCAACAATTGCTGACTAAGAACACCATACCATTAAACAAACAATTCTGGCTGATTGTGTCGTCACTGCCATCCCTGAAAATGGTGCCAAAATGTTGGATTGTTTTAATCGTTGTTAATTGACTAAGATAGTACACATAAATTACCAATCCAAGGACATCTTTTATTTCAATGACATTTGCACCATTTGTGTCGATACATCATACTAGAAGCATAAATAAAACAAGAATAAATTGTTTCTGAACCAATTACTGAAAATCAACACTCATGTAGGAATAAAACAAGGATCTACAAGAATGTAATCACACTTCAGATAAACTGACATCTAGCGCACCACACGATAACTACACCGGCTAGTATTTCTAATTGAATATGTGCAACAACATAATAAATACCTGAAACTGAAGCATATCTACTTATAGCCAACACAACAACAATAGCACTCCACAAATACGCAGAAGAAAATATGGGATAAACTACAACTACTTTATCACTACAGTCCCTGTTAAAGAGGAGGGCCCTTCCTCCCTAACAGGGCGCAGGAGAAGATAGAAACTAAATAAGAACTAAATCTATCAACACATATAACTAAAACAATACAATATTATGTATTATGGTGATCAAAATTACAGTCAAAATGATGATATTGTTATGTGCTAACCCCCTGACCTTAGAGGTCCGAGTGCTTATATAAAAGTTACATGTCCAGGAAATGAGGGATAGATCAGTCATGAGAATATTATGATTCTAATGCTGATCAAAATAAATTAAATATAGTTACAATTGATTCCCTCAATAGAGTCTTGATTGGGAAAACATTGATTTCAATCAAAACTGCGTAAAGTTGTTATTCTAAATGACAATATATAATGACTCCTACAACTGTCGTTGGAATGTGACAGTTGTAGTGTAACAACTTTTGAACACAGATCAGCATCCGGAAGTTGAAAGTATGCAATCAACAACGTGACTGAAACCACAGTATGTAACAATGGATCTGTAACAGTATCATGGTGTAACAACAGAGGTCATGACAGCGGAGGTGTCGACTCTTCGTGAGGTATCAGCGCCATGTAACAACACACTGTAACAACATGCTCCAAACTGGTTCTATGTGCTTGTATGTTCTAGGTATCTTGTGCTTAAAGTGGTATCTGAAAGAGTAGCAAAAGGACCAAAGAAATTCCTCCAATATTCACCCCAGTTAGCCACAAAAAGGAAACAATACATCATAATAATTAATGATAACGACAAGATAATGAAACACGGTAAAGTTACATTGTTTTACGATAAGGAAAAAGGAAAAAGGAAAAGGAAGTCCCAAGGTTGGAGGTCAAAAGGGTCAAAATGAGGGAATAAAATGTAGGGAATGAGTACAAAAATGACACCCAACACACTATATGAGTTCTCCAAGATCTAGGAACAAGGAGTAAATGTACAATGACAAAATGTTGTGTTACAAATGGGTAGCATTCATATTCACCTTAGATGAAGACTATAGCCTGACTATAGAGTGGGAATGGAACTGGGGTCTGCTTGGCCTCTCCTTAAAAAAATGGGTTGTTGATTTTGACCCCAATTTTGAATTTTTTTCCAAACAAAAATATTGGTTGATTATTCCAATGCTCTCACTCATTTTATGGTCTGGAAAGGCCCTGAAATAAAAAGGTAACAAAATCAATATATTTTTTTTAATTTATTTTTTTATGTTAGAATACAGTTGGTACAAAAAATTAGATAAGAGATGGCTCTGGATGTAGGTTAAGTTGGACTTTAGCGAGGGTTTATTGGGGGAAATTCAACTAACATACAACTCTCTAACTTGGACATAGAAATTGGACTATTGAAGGCTCTCATTCCATTTCTTCAAATGTCACTCCATAGGACACCTCATAGAACATTACACCAAATTTTGGCCCCCACTATTAGAGGAAAAAAAACTATGGAGAAAAAAGGTAACAATGTATGCATATGGGGATGGATAAAAGGAAACTTTAGAAGTAGTTATGGCCAACCCAACACTTTATTTGGATTCCAAGACAAATAAATTTCATTGGATTGAGCCTCCTTTAGCAAGTCAATCCCTTGGTAAGTAGTCAAAATCCCCTATTGATCTTTCTAATGTCTTTGTTCTATGTTTCTCAGTTTTGAAATTTATTTCCCCCCATGTATTACCTTCCCCTCCTCCCTTGAATCCCTTTTCCATCTCCCCTCTCCATCCCTCTAAATTTTTCCTCCGAACCTCTTCTACAACCACACCCACAAAACTCTATTCTTTCCACTTACCCTGCCCTTCCCTTCCCCCTGACCTTGTTCCATCCCATTCCTTGGAGCCTCCTCTTCACCTAAACCCCCATAATATTTTCCCTCCTCTTCACTCATTCCCTTTACAACGTTTCCTAAAATCCCCACCT
Source organism: Pinus albicaulis (assembly GCA_034641835.2). NCBI lineage: Eukaryota > Viridiplantae > Streptophyta > Pinopsida > Pinales > Pinaceae > Pinus > Pinus albicaulis. The sequence goes on along the minus strand of CM076582.1, from coordinate 455,330,543 downwards.
CTTATAATCCTTACGAGCTCCACCCTCAGGTAAAATTAAATGAATCCACTCCCTCCATGGCAGGTGTAAATCTGGATCCTATCCTCTCCAACTCAGTGGGCCGCTAGTCTCGTATTCTCAAAGTGAAACTAAAAGGCGTTATTGTCTTTAGCCATGGTAAACAATATACTATTTCTTAGAGTAGGAAAAGCCCTCTCCTCCCCTATAATACGATTCTCTCCTTAAATACCCAGGGCTTAGGTGGTGTCCCTAAAATTTTTGCCGTCAAATGTTTGTTCCAACTCCATAAACTTAATTTCATCCTCCTCCAAGAAGCGATGGTCAAATGTTCCAAATCCAAAGGTGCATTAGAACCATGGGTAAAAGACCGGTCATTTTCCACCTTGGATATCTATAGTCTTTTGGGTGAGTTTGTAATGTTCCCAAATTCTAGCCTCCGGCTAAAAGGAACATTATAGTTTGCATATTCTCATTTTGCTGAATAAAATGGGTAAGGAGACACCTTAACCCCTTTAGATGGAGAAATAACACTCCTTGTGTGAAAGGAGGAATAATAAAGAAGCTGATTTGAGCACGACATGGTGTGAATAGGATTGGATCGTGCTTGATCTAGACATTTTGACCAAGTCCACATGCACTGTCTAGATACAATGTATCTCCTTGATGGACTGCGCAGTTTTAGCGGAGAATCACTTGCATGAGTTGGAAGGCACATGCGTATGGGACCCATGGTGGAGAGGAGCACTTTCTATATAGAGAAAGAAGGAGAGCCATTGTGATACATGCTTGATTATTATTTGCTTGGTCTGTTGAGACTACGCTCCTCTTGCTGTTTAGAAAGAGTGCAGTGCTGCATAGCACTAGGGTGTTCCCGGTCAGGAATCCCTACCTCATCCTCAAGGAAGGAGAGGTTCTAGAGCTACATTTCCTCATTCCAGCATTTGGCCAAAGCTACCTCCTTCAGTCGCAGCGTTATTCCTGGAGCAGGATAAGTTTGTGCTGCAGGGTGCAGCGACAGAGGATCTCTTGAGTTGTACCTTGGCTTTTTTTTCAGTGGAGAGCTTGTATATCTATTGGAGGATCAGTGAGGAGGACTCCCGGGATTATTTTCATATCATTGGCATCAGGCCAACCATCCTTCTTCCCTCACAGCGCAGTCTCCAGCTAGATCTGTATTATTTTTGCAGGCAGTTGCTAGGAGGGTCATTTGAGCTCATCAGGAGGAGTTGTTTCTGAGTAAAGGGATCAGCCTTTTGCTTAGATACACTATCAGAGGAAGGCATCATCATTTTAGATATGCTACAGCCTCATTTCATATTTTGATTCAGTTGCAGTGACAAGCTAATTGTCACATTGTACATTCTCTGGAATTTCTAGCAATCTCTCCTAGATTGGCTAGAAATCTTGTATTGGAGCCCATTCTTCTATTCTTTGGAATTTATTTGTATCCTTCAGCATCATTATCATTTTGTATGTATTCAGCAGCTGCTACTTTCATAGATATTGCGCAGTCACTGCTCTCCGACATTTTGTGCAGTTGCATCATCTCATGTATTTCATAGTTTGATCATTGGAGATTGGTTCCAATAGCTTGAGTGGCTTGTCCCTCATGATTTTATTATGTCTTATTGCTGATATATTAATGAAAATGATGGCTAAATTATATTCCCTTTATTGACATGTTCAGATTTGCAGAGTTTAATGATTATGTTCATGTATTGTTGTAGCTCTCTCTTTGAGCACTTTTCTAAGATACCAAGGTGTGGGAGATATGTTTAACCCACCTTGGGGGATTTCTCTGAGCTCATATTCTGGAAGTATAGTGTATGATGTGTTAACAAAGGGATCCAAGTCCCCTTTCACCTTGTTTTTACATTATCTTCCCTATACAACGTCCTTTTGGACCATATTGCAGAAATTCCTGAAAACGGAACGTTACAGTAGTATCGAAGCATTAATCTTGGCTCAGCCTGTGCACCCAAGATAATATTCCAGTAGAAGGAGAAACTCCTCACATAGAAGAGGAGTTATACAAAGGAAACAAGAAAAGAGTAATGACAGAAGAGGAGATCTCCCTGCTTCTTTTCCAAACTATGGAAGTTATCATAGAATATCTCAAGGAGATAGAAAGGGAGAATTGCAAAAAGTTTTTGAGAGGTTTTGAAGGTGAAGCAAGCCCTAGCTATTATCATGATGGGTGTGGGCATTCAGCCACACATGCAGATCCATGGCGTATTTCATTGCCCACTTTCACTGCAGGGAGAATGGAGGAAGAAGATGAGGCCATTGGAGGAGCAGTGCTGCAACTCAAAGGTATGGCTGATGGTTGGTGGTTTGAAAATTTTGTTTCATATTATCATGCAAATGTAGAATCATATGATTAATTCACTAAGGGGTTGGTGAGAAAATTTGATAAAAATCACTGTGAAACATCATGCATCAAAACATCAAACACTTTGCATGCATTGGAGGGAACCATGAAACAAACTCCATTCCATATTTTTGAAGGGGATGTAAACATGTATGATGGCTTGCTAAGGGCATGATCCCCATTGTGTGAAGGGCCCTCTTCCAATTTTAGAGACATGGAGGTACTTCCCTCAAGAGAAGACCAAGAACTAGGGTCTCCCCTTGATGATAAGGTATTCTCAATTATTGATGGGGAGGATGAGCATAAGAGATCTAACAACACTGTCCCTTTGGGAGGAGATCCATCACCACATGGAAGTAAAAGGGGAGGCATTGCTTCCATTAGAGGAACCCTTGTATCTTTACAAGAAGTTCCAAATGATTCAACACGTAGGAACCAAGGCACAATTCTGGAGCCATATGCTGCAGTTTTTGGGGATTGTGAGATGGAGGAGGAAGAGAAGGATCAACATCAAGGGATGATACACCCTTATCTATTCCGGGGAGTTTTTGCAAAAGAGGAGGAGACTGTATTGCGCGGTGAAGAGAGGGACAAACCAATCCACTCATATATACATTCCACTTCTGAACTAGATGTGTCACTATATGGAGGAATTCCACTTGGGAGGCCCACTGATATAGAGTTGATGAGGGACATCTTTTCATGTAGTTCACCACTCTTGGATTCTGGAGAGGTGAAGACTTTGGAGGAGTTCAGCACAATGCAGAGAGTTTGGGATAGACTCAAGGAGGAGGGAGACACTCTCTCACTTTCAGCATCACCCACTCTCATTACCCATACTGCGCTGACAGAGGTTGCTGCAGGGATGAAGGATAACATATTCATGATGCAGGATGACTGCTCCATAGATTTGGAGAGGCAGAGGATACTTCCTTTGAGGAAGGACTCTTTCACACATGGGAGTGGATGGAGGCCACTCATGCTTACTTTGACCCAGCTTGGGAGATTCCTTTTGGATGACAACTTCTCATGGGAGGCCAACTTCCAAAGGTCACCAGTACTATTGGAGCATGAGCAGCTGCACGATGGGCATGGAAGAATTTTGGAGGATAACTTTGGCATGGGGGATGTCAAAGTAGCAGGCAGCAGCATGAGGGGAGCTTCACATGTGTTACACGACATTTTGTCACCGTCCCTGCAATCCCTCGTCCCGCACATTGGAGGGCCTTTCCCGTGACCTGTGAGCAGTGACATAACCTGAAACCACTTTCATGGCATCCCCCTTGACAAGGACAATCATTCCTTTGAAGAAATTTTCCTTGGAAAAACCCTAAAAACTGATCTTTTGGCCTTGGCGTGACTAGCCAGTTCAACCCTCACGCCAATGGGGAAAATCCACCAAAGAGGGCGCGCCAACTGGCGCTCTGTCCCAGTGTCTTGCTCACGCGGAGCTTAATAAGGATTATTTTTTTAAAATAAATGGCAGAATTTTAATTCCAACAAACTCTTGAACGAGTCTCTAAAATGAGTTGGGAAGTTTGTCTTCGGATCTCCATGTATGAGAGGTGGTTTTCCACCTATCATGGAAGCTTCCTTGAGGATAGGGCCAATCCCACAATTGTAGGGATCCCAACTCCCCTTCCACCATCTATATAAGCTTGTCATTTTCCCTTATCAAGTTAGTAGTCCTAATAGCACTAGAGAAGAGCTGAACTCATAGCAAGGATACTATCGCCATACAACTTTTGAGAGCTAAGCCAAAGAGAGAGAGCTTTGTCCCATTTCCGACGAGCTTCATTGAGACGTGCTCCGCTGTCGACCCCGCCGAAGGAAGATCCAGCATCAGAGCTTTGGGTTGTATCTTTCCTTTGTTATTATTAATGATAAGCGACTTTGATTATGGTTTCATTCATGTGTCTTTGTCTTTGATACAATGAATTACATCCTCTCTGACTGATGTATGGTTACAAGGTTTAGATTCTATGTTGTGTATCGTTGTGTTTCTTCGCATGTGTGCAGGTGTTCGGACGTGTTAAGCGGAAGGATCATGATCTGCCAAAGAGAAGGACGGGAAGCGTCATCCTTTCTTCAACGATCGTTGCGTAGGACCTGAGGTAGGAAACTCGTTGTGTTTTGTCGTTTTTGTAACTAGAGACCTGCATCACTGCGTGTCTGATTCTTGCTAGACCTGATCCAGGCTAGTAGGGATCGCCTATGTCCGCAGAGGGGATTTACCTCTCCAACAAACTGGCGACTCCATTGGGGAGTTTGATTGGAGCTTGTCTTATCTTTTTCGATCGCTTTTGGCTTCTGTCTGCTTGATTTTCTCTTCTAATCTACTCTTTGCTTGCTATTTTTCATTTCTGTCATTAGTAAACTGGATTGGCACGCTTTTCAGCCTGACAGTCACGCCAGCTGGCGCTTGTTGTTAGTTAGGCCCCCGCGCCAACCCTGTTTTGGCGCCAGATACAGCCAAACAGTCGCGCCAACCCTGTTTGGTGCTAGGGTTTACTTGTTTTTGAGCCCTCTGAGTCTGATTTTTGGTTTTGGTGTTATTTTTTGACTGCTTAAGTGCCTTGAAGTTCTTGTTGACTGTATTTGACCTTTATCCTCTGGTTTTTTTCCCTCTACTATCAGTTTTACATTCTAGCCTTAGGGCATCTAGGTGCTATTGTGTGCTGAGCCTCCCGTAGGAGTTTTTGGTTTTCGCTCATTCAATCAACTTCGTTTTTGCTTCCTTGCATTCATTTGGTTGGTTTTCATTGTATCATTGCGTTATTTGAGTGATTGTGCTTCTTTTTCATTCAAGTTTCACTTTGTCTCATTTCGAGCCTAGATCACACGGTTTGTATGAGTCCTTTGGGATTCCTCTTGGATTTGAGGGATTTCTCCATCAGTTTGAGCTCTAGTTGTGTGTTTTACATTGATTGAACTTCCTTGTCTCTACTCTTTCGCTATCATTTCTCAAATTGGTCTCTTTACTATTAGTTTTTCATTTCGTTTGGTGCATTTTGCTCTAAAACATTGAAAATACAAAAAAAACAATTCTTTTTGCTTTTGATTAGTTAGTGAAAATTGAAAACTTTTCTGCATTATTAGTGTTATATAACTCTAAAGGAAAAGCTTTTAGTTTCATCAGCGTGCATTAGAGACAAGAGTGGTTGTTTTGCAATCATTTTGTTATTGTTTTAAAAGCTCTCAACCTTCCCGTAGTTAGCTATTCATCAAAAAAATTGATATATAGTGGCATGTAGTGTGCATTTAGAGGATTTTTGAGACATGACATTCGGTAGGGCATGAAATTGAAACATAATTGAAGATCAACTCTAAAATTTATTCAATTTACCTTAAGGAAACATTGGAACATTAACGAAATATCTAGAATTCTAGGCTAGTGACGTGTTCCGGCGTCGTTAAACCTAGTAGTTGTCGTTCGCCTTTTGGCTTTAGACAACGCTAGTACGGACTCGTGCTCCCCGTACCGTCGCGTACATAAAGGGAGACCCCAGTAGGTTGCTATCCTTTATCCGTAGGAAGCCAAGTCTGCTGCCTTATACCCGTGATACACATGACACAGCATTTGGGGAGATTGCCTGCACGTACGTCAAGTCCTTGGTTGATTTGTCTTTCATTTTTTAACCAAGGTGTATATTGCAGTTCACGGATATCTGGTACACCCTTTTGCCTAGATTTCCAGAGTAGTCATTTCGATCATTTTTGACTCATTAAATTTGAAAAGATCATCAAGTGCTTGTCCTTTCACTCTTGTTTCCAAATTGAAAGAGATGGAGTCACCTTTTACTCGTTTCTCGACTCTTAAAACATGAAACAGTGAAATTGCTAAGTTTCAATGTGGTAAAATTAATCACCTACGATCACACGCCCTACTAGAGATTGTTTTTTGGCCGTTTGATTGTTTGCCTTGGTTTTAGCCCGTGTGTCTTTGTTTCGATTTCTTCCTCTTTTCATTGTTGTCACAATGGTGGAACCCTCAGTTTCGTCTACTGGTAGTCCTTACATAGCCGATTCGTTAGAGGTCTCTCAGTCCTCTGTTGAACCTCAACAGCCTATTTTATCTAAGTTTCCCGACGGGGGACCGGTCATATCTGAGCTTCCCTTTGGTGGACCAGTTGGGTTCAATTGGCCCTTATCCAACGCTTGGTTTGGATTTGGAGTAGGGGAATATTTCCCTCCTCTTACATCGGGATCGCCTTTCTTGGCTGCCATTATACCTCCTAGTCCTCGCCATCTTTTGGAAGATCTAGCAGCAGGGTCACATATGGACTCACCCAGTCCTTCTCCTAGTGAGGAAATTCCTACATCTGGTGAAGATTACCAGCTTTTTCCAGAAAACAACCCCGAGTCTTCTGTCATGTCTTCGCCTGGTCCTTCGCTTCCAGTGGGATATAGGTCCTTCAGCCAGATTGTGGCCATTGTTGCCTCCATGGGAGTATCAACTCCGTCCATGAGGCCGGTTATTCCTTCGTTAGGAATGTCGCCATCGACACCTCTCACATCATCTCCTCAGGTCACATCAGTACTTGTTAGGCTTACCGTCTGCGTAGTTGCATCTACGCCCGCTGTCACTACTCAATCCATCAGGACCTTGTCCCTTCCTAAAGACATCTACATAGCATCTGCTATTCCGGAGAATATCTCTCCCGAGGAGTATCGGTTGTCCTTACAGCCATCAAACTCCGAGGTTGGTCAGTCATCCCAAGATCCCAACCGTCCTTATTTTTCCCATTATGGACTGGATGGTACCCCCATTTATGTTTTTCGTATCAGTACGATGAGCAGGGTAACCCTCTACGTTTTCCTGCTCCAAAGGCTTATCAGTATGTTAATGGTTTTCTATCTGCCCAAGCTGGGCAACCTTCTAACCTGCAAGGGCAACCCTTCCAGGGCCAACCTTCAGGCCAGCCTGGTTATCTATATGACCCGCAAGGACAACCCTTACAGGACCAACCTTCGGGCTAGCAGGGGTTGTTGTACGGTCTGCAAGGGCAGTCCTACAACCCTTAGGGTAAAAATTTACAGCCTCACTCTGTGGTCCAACCAAGGCAACCTCAAGGACCGACAGTTCAATCGGGGTATCAACCTGGACTGTTGTACGGTCTTGGAGGGCAAATCCACCCTTCCCAACTTATAGTGCAACCTCAGCAACCTCAGTTTCCCATTGGTCCGAATGTTGCACAGCCAGGGCCATCTTATGGTCCTGCCACAGGGTAACCAAGTTATCAGGCACAACCTAGCCCCATCCCGACATCAGGCCAACCGGCTCAGCTGGGGCAACCTGGTGTCCTTCACCAGCCAGGTCAACCTGTTCAACCAGGATAACCTGTTCACCCGGGTCAACCTATTCAACCAGGGCAGCCCACTCAACCAGGTCAGCCTTCACATCCAGTCAACCCTGCTCAATAGCCGATTTATTTTGTGCCGCAGCCGAATCCGCCTGTGCGCCCAACTTATCAGGCTTAGCAGGGTCCCACTTACCAATAGCCCGCTCGACCCCAAGGCGGTTATTACCTTCAAGGTCAGTCTCGACAGGTTTACAACCCACCCCAAGGTTCTGGTTATTACCTTCAACAACCAGGCTATACCTATGCTCAGCGGTCAAATCCATACACTGCTCAAACGGGGCCTACATATAATCAGGGTCAGTACCCTGGTTATCAACCCCCTTACACTGGTTATCAGTAGCCGTATCAGCCCAATTATATGACTTACACTCCCTATGGTTAGAATCCTCCGGGACATAACCAATGGGGGAAAAGTTATTCTCAACCAGGGTGGAGTACAGGTACAGGTCCTTATCGAGGACCTGGTATGCCTTTCAATCCTCAGTTACCTTTCCTTGCCGCGTTGGAATTGCTGGATGTATCTAAATTAACCAATGATCCGATTCTTCACAATCCATATTGGCCTCCGGTTCTGACCAAGGTGCCTGGTGACTGTCCTAAATTTGAGGGTAAAGCTGGAGAGGACCCCCAAGCTCATGTCATGACCTACCATCTGTGGTGTTCTTCGAAATCTTGGGTGGATGATTCGATTCGTCTACGTCTCTTCCAGCGTACTCTTACCGGTGCTGCTGCTAAGTGGTACATAGAACTACCCCGCGGTATCTTTCAAGATTTTAATACGCTGGCTATGGATTTTATGACACATTTCTAATTACCGGTTCGCTACGAAGCCGGGACGCATCTCCTGAATTCTTTGAAGCAAGATAAATCCACCCACATATCTGATAACATTCATGAGTGGCGACTTCGTCGTCAACTGATCAAGTTTGATATTCCTGATAAGCTTCTAACTCATTGGTTCACTACCTCATATGTTAACGATATCGCTCAAGATATTGCTATGGGGGCATGTGTGACCGAAGAACAAGCCATCGCTCGTGCCCAATACCTTGATTTACTGTACTCTCAATCTAGCACGCTATATGATATCTTGACTGATGCCCCGCGGCCAGGGACCTCCAAAGCACCAGCTACCCCATCGGTGGACAGTGTTATTGGTTCCGTTTCTCAGACTTCTTAGAAGTCCTCTAATGGGAAGCAGAAGTCGAATTCTTTTAATAATTCTGCTCTTCCCGCTCCTCCAGATTTTGGTAATACTGCGGAGATCAATGCCGTTCAGGCCAATCCTGTGAAAAATACCTCCAAAGGGAAGAAGAAGGGCAAAGGAAAATCCAAACTTGATGCCCCAAAACCAGATTCTTCTAAACCTCATGCTGATGATGGTTCCAAACGCAAACCGAATTACCCCTGCCTGATCTGCAACGGAGACCACTACACCAAAGATTTTCCCTGACGATCTGAGGTTAGTCAACTTCCGAAAGGCTCTAAAGGGACTCTGGAAATTCTCGAAGAACCGTTCCCGTCTCAGCAAACCCAGATGGTTGAGCAGCCTTCACCGTCTGCACCATTTGGGTCCCAAGTTTTTATGATGAATGATGTTGCACCTGTTTCGATTGCTACGGGTTCGAAGGATTATGCTGGATCACACTAAGCAGCTGGGAAGGAAGTCGTTGATGGCCCACCTCCCCCACCTGTCTCTGATCCTTTAGAAATTGAGAAGCCCAGCGTTGAACCCATTGTAAGGCCACCTTCCAAAGGTGTTCTGCAAAAATCTTCCTATAATCCAAATGCCCGTGCCGCTCAGCACTATAGAATTGTTGAGGATTTGGCATAGGCGCCTTCCGCAATGTCTGCGTTGGAAGTGCTTCAAAGTTTCCCATCGCAACGAAAAGCTCTATTGTCCGCAATCGGTGGAATTGATCCCGCCGATTCTAGTCTTCTCACCTTTGACTTGGAAATTTTTGTCCCCCAACTTCCACATCAAATTTCTCTCGTTATACAAGTCGGTATCAACGGCCTCAACATCCATAGAGCCGTTGTGGATGAAGGTGATTCCACCTATTTTATGTCATCTGCCTGCTGGAAGGCCATTGGCTCTCCAGCTCTTACTTCATCTCCCAATGCCCTAAAGGCATTTGATGGTAGGGAATCAAAACCCCTGGGTATTCTCGAGAGTTTACCGATCACGTTACAGGGTAAAACAGTCAACGTATAAGTAGAAGTGGTTGACGCCAAGCTCAACTACAATCTTCTTCTTGGTCACAGCTGGACTCACGCCATGCTATGCATTCCGTCCACCCTCTTCCAGCTTATAAATTTCCTCATGAGGGAAAAATTATCACTGTTGATTAGTTGTATTTCTTCACCTCATCCTACGAGAACAACGTACCTTACGTGGATCAAATTCCAAATCCCCTCGACAGTGTAGGACCCGGTCTTTTCAAGGACCCCGTTCTCATGGGTATTTTTCTCGCGCCACCACCGCACACCGTTCAAGTTAACATGATCTCTAGGTCAGATGACCCTTGGATCGTCACTTCGCCTTAATAGGTGACCTCTTTCGGAGAATCGATGCCTTTGACTCCAGTTGAGATCAATTATTGCGAGATCTTCGCTGCATCAGATCCTCCTCCTTCTGAACATGCTCCTTTGAGCATGGCTCTAGATGTATATTCTTAATCCCCTTGGCTCAGTGATGCAGATTCGCTCGATCCTTTAAGATAAGTATTCCCCTCCGACGAAGCTATCGTTGAAATGATGTCTCTTGAAGATCTGCCATGGAATGATGGACATCATTGTTCCTCGTTCATGCCCGGCCTGGGGGCAATGTCTAATTGTCTAGAGTGCTTCACGTCTCAGGTTCCCACTCCACCTCTTCAAACACCGATATTGAATCACGAGGTTCTTTCAGAGGGAAATCTGAGTAACATCACACAAATCATGCCTATCGACATCTCCGTTAAACCGGGGGTAGTCAAGAAAATTCACGTGGGAGTTACTTTTTCTCCCGAAGAGATTCAAGTATACACGATCCTTTTTCGCGAGTTCAGAGATGTTTTCACATGGTCTTATGAATAGATGCATGAGATTGATCCCAGTATAGTCGTGCATGAGATTCCTACCTATCTAGGTGCGAAGCCCGTGCGTCAGCGTCTGCACCCAGTGCATCCCTGAAAAGTTGCAGCTATAAAGATAGAAGTTGAAAAACTTCTTAACACAAGCTTTATATATCCAATTCCCCTCACAGAATGGGTTTCTAATATTTTCCCTGTAGATAAGAAATAGGGAACTATACGAGTCTGTGTTGACAACTGAGACATCAATCGGGCCTGTCCTAAGGACAATTATCCCACTCCTTTTATAGATCAGATCATCGATGACTACGCGGGGAGTGAGATCTATTCCCTCATGGATGGCTTCTCGGGTTACAATCAAATTAATATTTTACTCGCTGATCAACATAAGACCACCTTTATCTATCCATGGGGCACTTTCGCTTACAATAAGCTCCCGTTCAGCTTAAAAAACTCTGGAGCCACCTTCCAGTGTGCTATGTCCTATGCTTTTCATGACATACGTCACATTGTTCAGCCATATCTAGATGATTTTCTGACTCATTCAGCTCGGCGCAAGGACCATCCTGAACAACTCCGCCAGATTTTCCTATGTTGAAGACGTTACAATATTAGGCTTAATTCTCACAAGTGCGTCTTCTACGTGGATTTTGGTCGTCTTTTGGGATTCATCGTCTCCAAAGACGGAATTCGCCTTGACCCCCTCAAGGTCGAGGCCATCATTAACCTCCCATCCCCATCCTCGTTGCATCAACTTCATAGTCTACAGGGGAAAGCCAACTTCTTACGTCGCTTTATTCTGAACTATGCAGAAGTGGCCAAGGGGTTTACGCGACTTTTGAAACAGGACATTCCCTTCCATTGGGACAATATTGCCCAACAATCCTTCGATAAACTTAAAAAATTGCTCGTCAACGCTCCGTTAATACGTCTTCCCAACTATCATCGCGATTTCACCCTTTATTTGGCTGCCGCTTTTAGCACGATAGCCATGGTTCTAGTACAAGATGACGATGATGGAAATGAACACGTGGTTTACAATATGTCTCGAAATCTTCTCGACACTGAAACGCAATATGCCCACGTCGAGAAGTTGGCGCTTGTCGTGGTCCAGGCCGTTTAGCGGTTATGCCATTACATCCTATTATGTACGGTAGCCGTGATTCCCGACTACAACCCCATGACATACATCTTGTCTCAACAATTGCTGGGGGGAAAGTACTCCAAATGGATTGTTATCCTTTAGGAGTTCGATTTTGAGTTCACCACTGCCAAACCAACGAAATCATTGGTTTTTGTTGATCTTATCTGCTCTCTCCCGACAGACTCCGTTCCATCCCAATCCGAGGATCACATCCCGGATGAAACACTCTTTCTTATTAGCACTCATGATCCATGGTACAGTGACATCATCGTGTACCTTCAGACATCCACTTTCTGGTCCGAGTTGACGAAGGATGCTCGACGTCGCGTTCAGCATCAATCTCAACCATATCGCATTGTCGGAGATACCTTGTATCGTCCCGGAGTTGATTCTATGCTCCGCCAATGCTTGACCCTAAAAGAGACTGAGAAAGTACTGAATGACTGTCACAGTGGCGCCTGTGGCGGTCACATGTCCGGACATGCTACCGCCCAGAAGATTCTGCGTGCGGGTTACTTCTGGCCGTCTATATTCAAGGACTGTATTGTTGCAGTTCGAAAATGTCATGCGTGCCAGGTCTTTCAGCGCAATATTCGTGCGCCACCCCTACCTTTGCATCTTGTCATTACCGTAGGCCCTTTTTCCAAATGGGGCATAGATTTTATGACATGTAACCCTCACTCGGCTAGGGAGAATGCTTATATAATCGTTGCCGTGGACTACTTCACTAAGTGGGCCGAGGTGATGCCTACATTAGCTGTCGATGGTAAGACAACCGCTCAATTCATTTTCAACCATGTAATTACGTGTTTCGGAGTTCCTCAAGCCATTGTCACCGATCATGGCACTCATTTTCGAGATTACATGATGGCAGAGCTGACATCAAACTTCAGCTTGCGTCATGACAGCTCAACGCCATACTACCCTCAAGCGAATGGCCAGGTTGAGGCCGTGAACAAGGTACTGGTCACAATGTTTCAACGAATGATTGGTATTTACAAATCCAATTTGCATCTCCAATTGTTCTCAGTTCTCTGGGCCTATTGAACATCCTTAAAGAGTGCAACCGAATTCACACCTTTCCAGCTGGTATATGGTCTGGAAGCGACTCTTCCAGTTGAATGTGAGATCCCTTCGCTGAAGTTGGCTGTGGAATTATTGCCCGACACTTCCCCAGAGGAAGAAAGTCTCCTGTATCTGGAATGACTGGACGAAACCCGCCGCTTGGCTGCTTTGGTTATCGAAGCACAGAAAAAGCGGGTTAAGGCTCATTTTGATCAAACGATTTCTCCATGTTCTTTTATTGAAGGGGACCTCGTCCTCTTATACGACCAAGCACATGATAAACTTGGAGTGGGAAAATTCCAGCCCATGTGGCATGGGCCCTATATCGTTAAGAGAGTATTAAAAAATGGGGCCTATGAGCTAATCGACTATGAAGGTATTCCTTTGGCGCAGCCTAGAAATGGGCTGTACCTCAAGAAGTACTACACTTGAATTATTCTTGTGTGGCGTGTGTACATAAGTGAGTGATTTCATTTTTGTGCATGTGTGGTGTGGTGTGCTTTGTAAGCATATTTCTGCTGATTGGGTCTTCCTGATTGTGCAGATGTCTATTACTCCTTTTGTTGGTTTCACGGATGGTGCCTCCCGCAGTACCAGGAATCTGTCTTCGGCAGCCTGGGTAATCTACAATCCTGCTGGTGAGTTAGTCAATTTACAAGGTGTTTGTCTAGGGCCTACCACAAATAATGTCGCGGAGTATAGTGCCATTTTGGAATTTTTAAACGAGGCTGTTAACCTCAGTATTCGTGCATTACTTGTATATCTGGACTCACAGCTTGTAGTGTTACAACTCAGTGGTCATTATTCAGTTAGAAACCCACCCATTTTACGACTGTATCTACGTATTCGTTTACTGGAAAGAAATTTTGATTACATTACATATCAACACATACCTAGACACATGAATGTGTTAACAGATGTAGTAGCTAACATGGTTTTAGACAAACATTTACGCAACTTGTAAAAACATCATCATATGTAAAAAAGATCCATCTAGAAATAGATATATATATATATATATGTGTGTGTGTGTGTGTGTGTGTGTCGTAATGTTTGAAGTTTGTGTGCATCACATAAAAATAAAAAATATACATGTCTGTTTAATAATAGCCGGAGACAACATGTCTCTCAAAAATGTACAAATGAAAAGCCTAGATGACTAATTAGCGTGGTGCTCATTAGCATGTCACTGCCCGCACCAATCGCCTCAGTAAACGATGAAGGCGACTAGGCACCCCCACGGTGTGCCTCTGATAAGCCAATGGGACATCTGCTAGACGAGCATAATCTGGGATCCCATGGGCGATTCCCTCCAAGTTCTGAACTAGCTCACTCCCCTCGCCACCCTCTCCTTGAGGGTCATAGGCAAGAGGGGTCCTCCATGCGATCGGTGACATCTCGGCGGGCCTCTCTGGGCCAACATCTACATACACATAGGATTCTTTGTTAGAACATGCATGTATACCAAAAAAAAATATCATAAAATACACAAAATCAAAAAGAGTCTTACCCAGCTCCTCATCCCAGTCCTCTCCCTCCGAGAGTGGAATATCTGGGTCTCCCGTGAAGTCAGTACCGGCATAGGGCCAGTCCTCTACAACGATCAACTATCGTCGAAGCCATACGAAGAACTCGGGCTGCCATGAAATTTGCTAGCCCCCTCTTGATCTGGGCATGAGTGCTGCCCATCGAGCCATCCATGGCTCTCTCAATGGTGGCTCGGCGACTATTTCCCCCTGGCCCTGGAAGATTGGTAACCATTCAAGGATGAACGATACCAAGATAGACCCGTACCCAAACTGCTTCAGTTTGGTCTTCTTACACTTCGTCAACTTTCGTTTGATGTTCATCGTTACGGCAGTGGCCCAATCGAATAGTGTCGGGTTCATGCATTTTGATGCTAGGAGGAGCTGTGTTTTAGTAGCCTCATGCGGTGCCTGCGACCCCGTAGCCCGCATAATGGTATGGAGCACTACCCTGAGTGTTAGATCAGGAACCGTGTGGATGTCGACCTTACCGCTACCTGATCCGGTTCGTGCCCCTGGGCACACTTTTTCCATTACCATTGACATTTTTTCACCAGACGGCCTAGTGCCTATCAAGATCGGGACTGGACCTCTTCGAGACAGTCCAGTTATGAAGTAAACATCAGATACTTCGAGCTCCAATACTTGGTCTCAAAGCCTAAACTTCTCTTCGTTCTCGTCCCAGATACTGATTAAGTACTACAAAAATTCAGGTTGTGCCCTGAGACATGGTGTTAAGAAGAACTTTTTTAAGCCGCAATCCCGGAGAGCGTTCATGCATGCCTTGTTCTCCATGGCCATTTCATCTTCTTCACTATGCTCCCTTTCTTTCCATTCGATTACCATTGTGACTGTGTATCTGCACCAAAATGGTCACAAACACTTCATTAGATCCCTTGAACAATAAAAAATCTAGTTGATTGGTTCATTGTTTGTAAAACTAGAGCGAAAATTTAGGTTGCGCCATTGGCGCGACTATTTTGCTGACAGTCGCGCCAACTGGCACGACCCCTTTGCAAAAAGGAGCCAATTGGCGCGGGTCCGTGCCCGATACCCGCGCCAATTGGGCGAGCCCTAAAATTGCAAATATCCCCTCAGGGATCCAAAATCACAGTGGAATTATATAAAAAATGGATTAAAACATAGCTAAGGAAAGCGCCTCTTACCTGAAAAAAAAATGAGAATTGAAATGATGTACTGGATCGTCCAAAATCGTTGCCGCAAGTTCGCACAGGAAAAACTCACTGTTACTCTCCACAAGAGGTAAAAAGTAAAAGTAAATATGTTTTTACTATTTTTGTCATATTTATAACTTTTCAAGATCAAATTAGGTTTTGAAGCTTATTTTTCCATTATTTTATTATATTTTGTCGAAAAATGGGTTTTACGCTTGCTTTCTTGTGCAGCAACAAGTTTTCACGCAACTAGGACGACGATACGAGTTATATTTTATACTTTTTCGGACTCGGTAAAAACACGAAAAAGTCACTACTGGAGTCATATTTCAGCTCTTTTCTGACTCTCTAAACATGAAAAGATCGCCGAGTCACTTGTCGTTTTGATCTCGTTAAATTGGCTGTGAAACGACATCTACCCAGTATACGTTTACCCCTTTTTCGGGTTGGGATAGATTATTTATGAAAAAGGAATACCCTAGCCTATCGCGACTAAGAGGTTTTCTTAGACATAATTTTCTACCTTTTCGGATTTGAGGAACTATCTACGAAAAGGGACTGTTGGAGTTTATTTTTCTGCTGTCTTTTCGAACTCTTTAAACATGAAAAGACGACGAGTTCTTCCTTTGTCAGACTCGTTAAAACTTGATGACATCGGATTCCGTCGTAATGACGATACTCGAGTTCCTCCTTCCTAGGGCTCGTTAAATGTACTAGGTTGGATTTGTCCGAAGGACAAACTTATATCACAAGAATATGCTATCCCCTTCAAGCTTGTTTTCAAAAATAATTGGGGTACTCGCCAGAAATGGTGGGGAAAATGAAACCAGTATCATCATCGTGTCGGCAGTGTGTCGCTCTTGAACATGGCACTTGTCTGCATTCATGTCGAGTTGGGGACATCTCATCTCGTTTTCTGCTTGCCTCCATGGGTTTGGGTTATCCTTTTTGACCTCTCATCTGCTCTTTGCCTCATTGTCATGACCTCGGATCTTTGATGTCTAATAATGCCAAATCCAGTGTCGTGTCGCCGATATGTTCAAGAGAAGTCGACCTCTGCAGTTTTCCACCCTCCTCTGATTCTCATCTGATCCTGATTCACAAACATTATATTCCTCTGTCTCATGTCGATGATGTGGGAAACATTATGGCCCACCTTCGATCAAGGTCACTTCCTGTTGAATTCAACTCATTATCCAGGAAGCTGATCCAGAGACTCCCTTCTGCTACCTTGGAGCCTGCATGCCTCAATGGCAGGTTCTTTACATTCGACGCAAGGTTTTCATCATTGGCCTTCGATCAAATGATTATGTGGATGTTCGACGCAACTCACTGTTCACATTTCGTAGATTGTACCTATAGTACCTTGAGGGCCATCGTCATTATTGGTGATTCCTCTCACGTCTGTTAACGGCTTTCATCATTGGCTGGTAATCAGACGATGTTCTTGCATGTTCGACTTCAGCCCACTTATTCACATGTTGGGACTTGTACTCTGTTCAGGTCGAGATGGAGTGCAAGACCCTGGATTTTGTCTTATGGAATCTAGGCTGCGGATTTCTATGGATTATCATGATTGGTTACATGACTCATTTGATTGGATGGCTGCAACCATACCTGAGTCTACTTGTTGATCCTTTCTGGATGGCTGTGTCCATACCTTGGATCCTGATTATTGTATGCTCTATTATGGATGGCTGCGCCCATACCACATATCATGTATCAAAGATATTAGTTGTACTTGGATGCAGGTTTTCCGATGGCAGTGTTTTCAGTTGGGCACGTTCTCATAAAGCATTTCACCTCCCTCTCTCTCTCGGGCCTCATGCTTTAGGGGGCATCTATTACATAGCATTTTGTCACCGTCCCTGCAATCCCCCATCCCGCACATTGGAGGGCCTTTCCCGTGACCTATGAGCAGTGACATAACTTGAAACCACTTTCATGGCATCCCCCTTGACAAGGACAATCATTCCTCTGAAGAAAGTTTCCTTGGAAAAACCCTAAAAACTGATATTTTGGCCTTGGCGCGACTAGCCAGTTCAGCCCTCGCGCCAATGGGGAAAATCCACCAAAGAGGGCGCGCCAATTGGCGCTCTATTCGAGTATCTTGCTCGCGCCAAGCTTAATAAGGATTGTTTTTTAAAAATAAATGGCAGAATTTTGATTCCAACAAACTCCTGAACGAGTCTCTAAAATGAGTTGGGAAGTTTGGCTTCGGATCTCCATGTATGGGAGGTGGTTTTCCACCTATCATGGAAGATTCCTTGAGGATAGGGCCAATCCCACAATTGTAGGGATCCCAACTCCCCTTCCACCATCTATATAAGCTTGCCATTTTCCCTTAGCAAGCTAGTAGTCCTAATAGCACTAGAGAAGAGTTGAACTCATAGCAAGGAGATTATCGCCAGACAACTTTTGAGAGCCAAGCTGAAGAGAGAGAGCTTTGTCCCATTTCTGATGAGCTTCATTAAGACATGCTCCGTTGTCGACCCCGCCGAAGGAAGATCCAGCATCAGAGCTTTGAGTTGTATCTTTCCTTTGTTATTATTAATGATAAGCGACTTTGATTATGGTTTCATTCATGTGTCTTTTTCTTTGATACAATGAATTACATCCTCTCTGACTGATGTATGGTTACAAGGTTTAGATTCTATGTTGTGTATCGTTTTGTTTCTTCGCATGTGTGCAAGTTTTCAGACGTGTTAAGCGGAAGGATCGTGATCTGCCAAAGCGGAGGATGGGAAGCGTCATCCTTTCTTCGACGATCGTTGCGTAGGACCTGAGGTTGGCAATTCGTTGTGTTTTGTCATTTTTGTAACTAGAGACTTGTGTCACTGCGTGTCTGATTGTTGCTAGACCCGATCTGGGCTAGTAGGGACCGCCTTTTTCTGCAGAGGGGATTTACCTCTCCAACAACATGCTATATCACTAGCGTTGTCTCTGAGGAGGATTGATCTGCATTAGAGATCTCAGCTTTTGGTAGAGTACTCCAAGGATCTTGGTGCATGCATGATTCTTGATGACCCAGACATAGATGACAGATACATGGTGGATGATGTGGTCATCTATTGTTGTGGTAGAATCTCCTTGACTATGGCTTCTAGTCTCAAGGAGAAACTATTACATGTAGCACATAAGGACTTCCTAGATATGCACCTTGATGCATATCTTACTGTGTTAGAGGAGTTCACTTGGGAGGGCATCCAGCAGGACGTACATCAGCATATGGAGAGATGCATAGCCTGGATGGTGATGGAGAGATTATCACAACCACCTTCCTACTCATTGGGAGTGAGGGAGCTTTTTCAGTTGAGCCATTTCATCTCAAGGGCTCAAGTACATAATAGAGAAGGTGTAATTTCACATTGTGCTTTGTCCTTCTTTACTTTATATGAGCAGCATATTAGACCGAGGAGGAACATCCTTTCTTGCATATTGTATGATGTACTTGCAGCTACTTGCAACATTGATTTTGGCTACCTTAATGGTGGTTTGTGGGGGAAGCTGCATGACTCTTGGTGTGCACTATTGACACCATATTGTACATTCATGTTCACATCTTATGAGATGACTGTGGCAGCAAACAAGTGGCTGGTAAAGCACTTGTTATTAATTTTTTTGATGTAGATAAGGAGGGCATTGCGTTGGTTCCATTGGTGGAACTATGATTCACTCTCTAGTTGTTTTATGACAGCTTATCTTCATTGCATATTGCTTCCTGGTGTTGTTGATGTCTGTACATTTATAGGGAGAAATAATTGGAGAGTGTTGGGGGTATTGGGACAACCCATTGGGAGCATGATTCTTCCCATTGTACATGTTTTATATTTCAGGAGACATCGTGGGAAAACCATGATTACCACATTGCTACTTTTCTCTTCTTGTGGGAAAAACCACTTGGAGAACTTGAGGGGGCATTTCATGGCTAATTTTCTTGATGGGGGAGCTTGGGCCATTCTTGGAGGCCATACCATTTCAGCCCAAGGACAGAGGCAGCCCCATGTGTACTACAAATGGAGAGAGGACCATCTTGGGAATCAAAAGCCCAACTCTCCATTCAGCCCCAACACATTGCTTAAACCCGGGGGTGAAATTTTTATTTGGATGATAGCATGGATGAGAGGATCATCATTGGGGACAAAAATTTCCCATGCATGTCATCACTCCCACCTTGGGGAGGCCATAACATAGCAAGAAGGTTTCCACCTACACCTTCTATCCTTCCATGATGTGCACCATTTCGGTTTGCATACTTGGGAGAGAGCATTGGATGCAGAATATATTGAGCAGTGGAGGAGGTTGTTGATGAGGAGGCCACAAGAGAAGGATTGGGAGGAATTTTGTTCTCTCTATGCAGTTTCTTGAGGACAAGAAACATGTGGGAGGGGAGGACTATAATGTTCCCAAATTCTAGCCTCCGGCTAAAAGGAACATTATAGTTTGCATATTCTCATTTTGTTGAATAAAATGGGTAAGGAGACACCTTAACCCCCTTAGATGGAGAAATAACACTCCTTGAGTGAAAGGAGGAATAATAAAGCATCTGATTTGAGCACCACATGGTGTGAACAGGATTGGATCATGCTTGATCTAGACATTTTGACCAAGTCCACATGCACTGTCTAGATACAATGTATCTCCTTGATGGACTATGCAGTTTTAGAGGAGAATCACTTGCATGAGTTGGAAGGAATATGTGGATGGGACCCGTGTTGGAGAGGAGAACTTGCTATATATAGAGAGGAGGAGAGCCATTGTGATACATGCTTGATTATTATTTTCTTGGTCTGTTGAGACTACGCTCCTCTTGCTGTTTAGCAAGAGTGCAGTGTTGCATAGCACTAGGGTGTTCTCGGTTGGGAATCCCTACCTCATCCTCAGGGAAGGAGAGGTTCTAAAGCTGAATTTCCTCATTTCAGAATTTGGCCAAAGCTACCTCCTTCAGTCACAGCGTTATTCCTGGAGCAGGATAACTTTGTGCTGCAGGGTGCAGCAACAGAGGATCTCTTGAGTTGTTCCTTGGCTTGTTTTTCAGTGGAGAGCTTGTCTATCTATTGGAGGATCAGTGAGGAGCACTCTCGAGCTTATTTTAATATCATTGGCATCAGGCCAACCATCCTTCTTCCCTCACAGCGCAGTCTCTAGCTAGATCTACGTTATTTTTGCAGGCAGTTGCTGGGAGGGTCATTTGAGCTCATCAGGAGGGGTTGTTTCTGAGTTAAGGGATCAGCCTTTTGCTTAGATACACTATCAGAGGAGGGCATCATCATTTTAGATCTGCTAAAACCTCATTTCATATTTTGATTCAGTTGCAGTGACAAGCTAATTGTCACATTGTATATTCTCCACCATTTCTAGCAATCTCTCCTAGATAGGCTAGAAATCTTGTATTGGAGCCCATTCTTCTATTCTTGGGCATTTCTTTGTATCCTTCAGCCTCATTATCATTTTTTATGTATTCAGCAGCTGCTACTTTCATAGAGACTGCGTAGTCACTACTCTCCGACATTTTGTGCAGTTGCAGCATCTCATGTATTTCATAGTTTGATCATTGGAGATTGGTTCCAATAGCTTGAGTGGCTTGTACCTCATCATTTTCTTGTGTATTATTGCTGATATATTAATGAAAATTATGGTTGCATTATATTCCCTTTATTGACATGTTCATATTTTCATAGTTTAATGATTATGTTCATGTATTACTGTAGCTCTCTCTTTGAGCACTTTTCTAAGATACCAAGGTGTGGGAGATCTGTTTAACCCACCTTGGGGGATTTCTCTGAGCTCAGGTTCTGAAAGTATAGTGTATGATGTGTTAACAAAGGGATCCAAATCCCCTTTCACCTTGTTTTTACATTATCTTCCTTATACAATGTCCTTTTGGACCATATTGCAGAAACTCCTTAAAACAGAACATTACAGAGTTACTAATGTGTTGGATACCCCACATACATGTCATCAAATATTCCACTTACAAATTGAATATATCTAATCTGAAAGGATTGTATTAGTTCTGTTGTGCTAAGTGTCCTTTCAGTTAAATAAACATGTACAAATTGTCTCCATAAGTTTGCTTAAGGAATGAGAGTTTTAACCATGAAATTTAGATGAATTAGGGAACTTTAAGCAAGTAAATAAGCCTTAAAAACATTGAAAAACAGTGCATAACAAAGAAAAGCATTCACACATAAGTTTTACACAGTAGGCATGATGAAGAAATTCACTCCTCTAGGGAAACATTTGCTGGTCCAGCTCCCAATGGCATGCCCTTCTTTGTCATTATGCTCAAAATTGTAAATTTCATATTTTTGCAAGTCTCTAATGGTTGTTTTCTCTACACCAATAGCTCCAGAATGCTCAAATTAGTCTAGGTAGACTCTTGTTTCACCAAAATTGGTTGACAATTGACCTCCCAATGCATTTTCCCCAATGACAGATAGAAAAGCTCCACTAAAGGTGGAGACAGGCAGTTAACTTAGTTAAATTTAATAAAATGCCCTAAAATTAGGGGCGTGCTCCAAAATAGTCGGACGGTTGACATAACATTAAATTGTTAGTGGCAGGGTGGTCACATACTGACCCCGCCGTAACCTTCGCAACTAATGGTTTGAACTCCAACTTATATGTTAGAATCAAGAGTGATAAGGTTTCGCTCTAACCATTTGTGTTAAATCTTTATCCCCGACATGTATTGCGTTGATAACCATTTGAAAGCCACCCGCCGGAGGTTACAGTTATCCAACCGTTAACTGTAAATTGTTCTTAAAACTTTGACATGTGAACTAAAACGTCGCCGACGGTTAAGTTTTCTGTTTGCGGTTAGAGCGGAGGCCAGGGTTCTAGGCACAAGGCCACATTAGAGGGGGGCTGGTCCTTCAGGGCTGGCCTCCCAAGCCCTTAACACAAAACTTAATAATGTTTAAATAGTGGTGGCGCTCTATAGGGGTAAGAAACGCCTCACATGCAGACTGGTCAAGCCATTCGCGCCCATGCCTGAGGTCAAAGGTTCGATTCCTGTAGCCTCAAACAAATTTTTCTATACCATCCTGAGGACACATGGCAGCCTGTGGGCTTGCCACGTGTCTCTCAACCATTGGCCATCCAAAAGCTTATCAACGGTCCAAATTCCTTCGTACCACCAACATCCAACAACCCAGATTTAGCCACGTGGAACCATCCTATTAGTTGTGGAAAATGGAAAATTCCAAGTATATACTTATTGAATATACCTTCATGTTGATTGGGCATCCAGTCACAAATTTTTTTTATTTGGGAAAACGAATAGAATGCGATATCTTCCTCATACGACATCGGTTTTTCGAACCATTCATGGTGTCGGAATCGCAACGACGAGACCTTTCCGGTCGCTCAGGTTCTGACCTGTTTCGAGCACTTTCATTTTTGAGCATAAGACATGATCTCCTGATCACACCTCCCCATTGGGAAGCTTTTGGACCCCAAAAGACTTTAATCACCTGTTTAGAAGATGAGGGAACAACTCCCTCACCTTTTCCACTTCCATCCATATTGCCTTACCTAGTTTTCTTCCCTTGAGCCCAATCTGAAGATAATCGGCACTTCCCCTTTTAGAAGTTTGTGTCCTCCTGTCATGGATGGCATCCTCCTTGAGCTCGTCCAGAAATTCTGGTGAGAAATATTCTATTGATGGTAGCTGAATGTCACTCCCTTGATCATCAATCAACGGAGGCTCATTATACAAACATAAATTCTCCACATTGACAATGGAATACATTTGCATATATGAAGGCAAGTCAAGTTGAAATGCATTATTACCAAATTGTTTAATAATATTGAATGGACCATAATGAATAGGCTTGAGCTTTTTACCTTCTCCTTGCATCCTTTCTTTGCTTATGTGCAACCATAATTCATCTCCTTCTTGAAACTTGTGATCAACTCTATGTTTTTCATGCCTCTCCTTGTACTTGCTTTGACTCTTCTCAAGTTGTTCTTGAACTTGTTGATGAATAATATGAATTTTCTCAATGAACTGTTGAGCCTTATCAATATCACTATGCCCATCAATTGCAACATCCTTCTCAAAGATTAATTCTAATGGAGATTTCGGCAAATACCCAAAGCGGGCTTCAAAAGGTGAAGTAATTGTAGAAGAGTGCTTGACCCGGTTGTAAGCGTGTTGAATGTAATGTAGTTGTTCATCCCACAATTTGGGATGTTTGCTGAAATATCCTTTCAATAGATGCACAACGGTCCTGTTCACCACCTCGATTTGGCCATCAGTTTGCGGATGAAAAGAAGTACTATTTTTCAACTTTGTGTCCATCAACTTCCAAATATTGGGCCAAAAATTCCCAACAAACCTGGAATCCCTATCACTAATAATAGAAGTTGGCAAACCAAAATGAACCCATACATGTTGAAAATAAAGTTCAGTAGTTTGTTCAGCAGTAATGGTTTTCTTACATTGCATAAGTATACACATTTTACTGAATCCATCCACAACTACATAAAGATAATCATGATGTTTTCTTGACATAGGTAGACCTCCAACAAAGTCCATGGAGACACTCTCCCATGGCCTTGATGGTACCAGTAGTGGCGTACACAACCCAAGCTTCCTATTGTTAGGCTTGCTTGTTTCACACAGAACATCCTCTTATAAAATGTGACACACTATCTATCATGCGAGGCCAATAACAATACCTCTGTAAATGCGCCACTGTTTTGCTTACCCCAAAGTGACCAGAAATGAGAGATGAATGAGCCTCTCTCATGACACTAAGTCTCTCTCCTTGTAGTATACACATCTTGCCCAAATGAAACATAAAATTGTTATGCAAGTGATAATCATTTTCCTCAACTTGATTCCCTTCACTCAAACTAGCATACACATCTTTAAAATCAGCATCAAATGCATATTGTTTTATGTAACTCTCATGTACAATAGAATCATTTTTAAGCAAAGTAGAAGCACTTATAATTGGCCTTGAAAGCATATCAGAAACTCTATTGAAAATATCTTTCTTATACCTTATAACCAAGTGAAACTGTTGAAGAAATCCCATCCACCTAAAATGTCGTGATTGCTGCAATTTTGTTTGCTACTACAATTACTGTAGCGTTTGGTGATCGATATGAATAATCGTCTCTTTACCCATCAAGTAGTGTTTCCAATTCTTGATGCTTTGTACCAACGCATACAACTCTTTTTCATATGTTGGATAATTGATTGCAGCACCATTTAATGTTTAAGAATGAAAAGCGATAGGCTTACCATGCTGCAAAAGTACTGCGCCCATGGCATAATCACTAGCATCGGTTTGTATCTCGAATGGTTGTCTCAAATATGGTAATGGAGGAACCGGATTTGAAGTGATCTTGTCTTTTAAAGCTTCAAAATCTTTATTTTGTTTACCTCCACATTAGAAGCCTTTTTTCACACTTATCATTGCATGCATAGGAGCTGTTATGGCAGAAAAGTTAGCAATAAACTTTATCCAATACTGAGCTACGCCTAAAAAGTTTCTTACCTCGGTTACTGATTTGGGAGTGGGCCAATTCACAATGGCTTCCACTTTAGAAGGATCAATTCTCAATGCGCCTCCTCCTACAATGTGTCCTAAATAAACTAGAGAAGTATTTCCAAATTCGCACTTAGACATCTTAAGAAAAAATTGCTCTTTCTTCAAAACATCAAGTACCCTTTTTACATGCAAGACATGCTCTTCTCTTGTCTTACTGAAAATGAGTATGTCATCTAAATACACAATCACAAATTCATCAATAAAGGGACGCAAAACATTATCCATAACACGCATGAAAGTTTCTGGTGCATTACACAAACCAAATGGCATAACCAACCACTCAAAGAGTCTTTGTTTGGTTTTGAATGCAGTCTTCCATATGTCACTTTATGAAATTATTACTTGATGATATCCACTTCATAAATCTAACTTAGCGTAATACTTTACTTATTTCAGTTGATCTAACAAATCATCTATCCTTGGGAGTGGGTATCGATTCTTTATCGTTATCTTGTTCAAAGCTCTAAAGTTGACACACATGCGCCAAGTCCCATATTTCTTCAGAATCAAGACTATGGGTGAACCGCATGGCGAAGTGCTTGGCCTTATGAGTCCCTTGTCCAAAAAGTATTTGATTTGCCTCTTTATTTCAGCTTTCTCCATTATCGACATGCGATACATACCGATGTTTGGAAGAGGACAATCTTGTTGAAATTGAATCTCATGTTGAATATCCCTTTTAGGAGGGAATCCTATTGGCTCCTGAAACATCTCATGATGTGCATCAACTACATAATATAAATATTATTTCAAATTAGGACCAAAATCTTCAAATGACTCATGATTAACATCAGCTTTAGGATTAATCATTAGAAGAACAAAATTCTTACCTGAATTCACCAGCCTTTTTACCTGTCCAACATTTACCATTGCAATATTTGTCTTCTTGCGATGTGCTCTAACAATGTACTCCTTGCCATTTTTGAATAAATGGTATTTTTTCTCATGGTGATGGAAGATATATTTCCTTTCATACAAGTAAGGACTGCCCAACACAACACCTATAATATCAAACGGAACCACATCTAATTCAACTGTGTCAACAAACTGTGCAGTTATTGCAAAGCACAATATTCACTTCTTTGAAACCTGTAAATTTACATCCTTAAAAATTCACCCAAGTGGATATGGTTTTGGATGTTTAATGGTCTCCAGTTTAAGTTTCTTGACTAAGTATTCAGAGATTAAATTCACTTGTGAATGACTGTCAAACAGTGTATCAATCTTGGTATGTTTGGATATGACCCTCACATGAAACAGTTCAATTCTCTCTTCTTCATTTGGAGCTTCTATGTGACAGTTTGAAGTACTAGTACTGGGTTTTTTTTCAATTTATTTCCCCTTCATGTTGTTCAATCCCATGGCAATAATTTTAGTTTCATCACCCGAATCCTCTCCTAAGTCATGTTGAGTTATAACTGTAGTTTTCTGCTTGCCTTTGTTTTTGTTAAATTTGGGTCTCTTTTCAAGATGTAGTTTCCAACAATTTTTCTCTTCATGGCCATCTCTTGAAAAATGTTTACAAACAAATTCCTCTCCCTCTTTCTTAAAAGATGCATTATTTTTTCCTTTTCCTTTTGAGTTCTTCTCTTTGTTTTTCCCCTTAAAAGGTTTGTTTCTACCCTCTTCAAAAGTATTTTTCCCTCCAGCTTCTAGATGTGTGGCTTGAACACATACCTCATCTAGGCTTGTAGGATTAAACATGAGGATAGTATGTCTAAGGTAGCTATGTAAACCCCCTATGTACTTGAGAAAAGTATATTGACTCTGTAGATCTACCCCTAATAAGAGAGCTCTTCTCCTAAATTCTTGGGTGTAATCTTGTACATTTTTTCCTTTCAATTGTCTAAAATTTTGCCAGTTCATTATGGCTTTCTGCATGTGAGCTAATGGATAAAAATGTTGTTTTATTGCAGTAATGAAATCAGTCCATGATAGAATAATATTATCATGCTTTTTGATCTCCTCCTTTGTCTTGGCTTCCCACCAAATAAGAGTTGCACCTTCCATCCTCAATGAAGCTAGTTGGATTTTGGTTTCATCATCATGAAGGTTATGAATTCTCAAATAAACCTCCAATTGCCTAATCCAATTATCAAGCTTTTCTGCATTGACTTCACCATTAAACATTGGCAATTCAAACTTAACATCAAGTTTTATAAAAGGTCTTTTACCAGTGTTCTTTGACTTAGATGGTTGATGTATTGAAGATGAAGTAGAGGATGATGAGGATGAAGATGAGGGTGATGATGGTGGCTTTCCACTGCCTCCATTTCCTCCATTTCCCTTATTTGATTTATCTTCATCATTGTGACCTCCTGATGATCCCTGACCTTCCTTGTGAAGTTTGGATCCTTTTCCTTCTAGTATTTCATTCCTTTCTTGATAAAGGACTCTCACCATTTCAGTCATGTCAAACAATGCTTTCCTAAACACTCTTTCTTCCTCTTTGGGATCCATCTCTCCATGGGTTTCTTCTTCTCCTGGAGGCATGCTTGATGTTGCTTCTGCTTGTCTTGGAGGTGAACTAGGTGGTGAATAATGTGGTAATATCGCCCTCCTGTTTTGTGGCTCACTTTGAGAACCTCTTTCTTCCACCAATTTTCCTTCTCCTCTCTTAAGCTTGAGCCTAGTAAGCATGAAAACCCTTGCAAACAGTTAACAAATTCTTGCACATAAAAAAAACCAGAGATAAAACTCTAGCTATGATACCAAATTGATCTAAAAGGAGTATATTAGTTATGTTGTGCTAAGTGTCCTTTCAGTTAAATAAACATGTACAAATTTTCTCCATAAGTTTGCTTAAGGAATGAGAGTTTTAACCATGAAATTGAGATGAATTAGTGAACTTTAAGCATGTAAATAAGCCTTAAAAACACTGAAAATCAGTGCATAACAAAGAAAAAAATTCACACATAAGTTTTACATAGTAGGCATGATGAAGCATTTCACCCCTCCTAGGCTACATCTGCTGGTCTAGCTCCCAATGACATGTCCCTCTTTTTCATTATGCTCAAAATTGTAAATTACATATTTTTTTAGGCCTCTAATGGTTTTTTTCTCTACACCAATGGCTCCAGAATTCTCAAATTAGTCTAGGTAGACTCTTGTTTCACCAAAATTGGTCGAAAATTGACCTCCCAATGCATTTTCCCCAATGACAGTTAGCAAAGCTCCACTAAATGTGGAGACAGGCAGTTAACTTAAGTTAAATTTAATAAAATGCCCTAAAAATAGGGGCACGCTCCAAAATGTTCATACGGTTAACATAACATTAAATTTTTAGTGGCGGGGTGGTCACATACCGACTCCGTCGTAACCTCTGCAACTAACAGTTTGAACTATGTGTTATATGTCAGAATTGGGAGTGATAAGGCTCCACTCTAACCATTTGTGTTAACTCTTTATCCCCGCCATGTGATTGTGTTGATAACCATTTGAAAGCCACCCACTGGAGGTTAAGGTTATCCAACCCTTAACTGTAAACTGTTCTTCAAACTCCGACATGTGAACTAGAACGTCGTCGATGGTTAAGTTTTCTGTTTGCAGTTAGAGTGGAGGCCAGGGTTCTGGGTGCAAGGCCACATGAGAGGGGGGCTGGCCCTTCGGAGTTGGCCTCCCAAACCATCAACACAAAACTTAATAACATTTAAATAGTGGTGTCACTCTATAGGGGTAAGAAACACCCCATAGGCGGGCTGGTTAAGCGGTTCGTGCCCATGCTCGAGGTCACGGGTTCGATTCTTGTAGCCTCAAACAAATTTTGCTATACCATCTTGAGGACACGTGGAGGCTTGCGGGCTTGCCACGTGTCTCTCAACCATTGGCCATCCAAAAACAATCTCCCTAGAAATAAAGGAACTAGAATACACTATCTCCATTACAAACATCTATGGTCCATACTCAGACCATAAGGTTTTTTTGGAAGATCTCTCCAGCTCAGGGATACTTTTGAATCCTTTCTCAATAAGTGGAGGTGACCTAAATATTATCCTGTCATTAAGAGAGGTTTGGATATCCTCCTATATGGCTTATCCCCTGAGTGGACACTTCTCTTCTATGTGTTATGAAACCAACTTGAAAAATAGAAGAAAAGAGAGATTAACGCCTTAGAAATAAGCCACTTCGAGGGGGCAACCTCCTTTACATTACATAAATGAACAATCCTTCGATGATAAAATGACAAAACCTCATTTCTATATATATGAGTCCATGGCGTCACAATCAAATCCTAGTCGACCTAACAATAATAATGTAAGGGAACAATAATAACAATATGGGGGTTACAGGGGTATAACAATAATAATAGGGGGGGGGGGGGCTACACTAACAACAATAAGGGACTACACTAGTAATATAGGGACCTAACATGCCCCTATCCTTCAAAAAAATTATTTTCCTCAACACTTGAGTAGCTCTGGATGCTTCTGTATAAAATTCTCATCCTCCCATGTAGAACCTTCAGTGGGTAAGTTCTTCCATTTGATGAGATACTTTGAAATTGATCGATTTCGTAGCTCTTGAGTTTTTGTTTCCGTGACTGCTTTAGGTTCCAATGTTATTTTTCCTTCCTCATCAAGTTCTTTCAATATTGTTTGAACTATAATTTTGTCACCTATAACCTTATTTAAGCATGAAACATGGGAAACTGGATGCACTCGAGAAGAAACAGGAAGCTCCAATTTCTGTGCCATAGTACCAATCTTTTGCAACACCTTGTAAGTAACATATTACTTTGGTGATAAATTATTATCCTTCTTAGCTTGCTTGAGGGACCTTTTTTTGTATGGTTGTAGCCATAAAAATACCCGGTCTCCTACCTCAAAAATTCTCTCGCTGCAATGTTGATCAGACTGTTGTTTCATTTGATTTTGTGCCAAATTTAGGTTATCCTGTAAGAGTTGGAGAACTTGTTGTTGATGCTCGATGTGATCTCCCGCTGCTTGAACCTTATAATTTTCTCTTAAAGATGATGTGATAGACGGTGGATGATATCCATAAAGTGCCATAAATGGGGTCATTTTCTCTGCAGCGTGGAAGGAAGTGTTATACCACCATTCAGCCAGAGGTAATCACTTGACCCATTGTGTTTTTTTATCAAATACAAAACAACGAAGATATCCTTCCAAACATTTCTTCATTATCTCATTTTTCCCATCGGATTGAGGATGATAAGATGAGTCATGATCTTGTTGAGTACCCAAACAAGAAAATAATTCCGTTAAAAAAATTTCTAGTAGAAATGGGATCTCTGTCGCTTACAATAATCTTTGGGTTTCCATGTAGCTTTTGAATTGTTTCCATAAATGTAGTAGCAACTGTACTTGCTTTAAATGGATGAGAGAATGCACAAAAGTGTGCATACTTGGTAAGTCTATCAAATACCACCATGATGACACCCTTTCCTTCAGACTTAGGTAAACCTGTGATAAAATCCATTGAAATATCCTCCCAACGTTGACTTGGAATGGATAAAGGCTATAGAAGACCCAGGGTCTTAATTGTCTCAACTTTATTTTGCTGGAAAACCAAACATTCTGCCACAAACTTTTGATTATCAGTTTTAAGGGTGTCCCAGAAAAATTATTTCTTCACCCTGTGGTAAGTTTTCAAAAATCCTAAGTGTCATCCTAAGGGATAAGTGTGCAATTCCAAAATAATCTTTTATTTTAGTTGAGAATTCTTACAAAGATATAAGCAATCTTTGTACCTTAAGGAAACATTTTTCCAACTAAATGTATCAAATTTACTAGGATATTGCTGCAAATTTTGAATGAGTGTCCACACTTCTTCGTCCTTCTTCCATTCATCCCTTGCTTCGGTTATCCAATCTGGTTGGATAATAGAAATGGCACAAAGCAATTCTTCCACCTCTTCATCCTTTCTTGAGAGTGCATCTACAATAACATTTATCTTCCCTATTTTGTAGATTATTTCAAAGTCATAACCCAACATCTTTGTGACCCATTTTTGCTGCTCTTCTGAAGATAGTCTTTCTTCCAAAAATTATTTAAGACTACCAAGTTCAATTTTTACCTTGAAGTGTCTTCCCATTAGGTAAGTTCGTCATTTCTTTAGTGCATGTAGTATTGCCAACATTACCTTCTCATAAATACCTTTCTGTAAATACTTTCCTTTGATTGGATGACTTTCAAAAGAAATGGGTCTTCCTTCTTGTATTAAAACAACACCAATTCCATTTCTCGAGGCATCACATTCCACAATAAATGTTTTTGTGAAGTCTGGTGTATCTAAGACCGGTGCTAGGCACATTTCCTCTTTAGGATGTTCAAAGGCCTTAGTTGCTTCAGGAGTCCATGAAAATGCATCTTTCTTCAATAATGTTGTTAGAGGTGTTGCTATTCTCCCATAATTGTTAACAAACTTGCGATAATACCCTGTTAACCCGAGAAATCCTTGCAACTGCTTTATGGTTGTGGGGACTTTCCATTCCTTAATGGCATTAATTTTGTTAGGGTCTACCTTTACACCCTCGTGAGATACCATATGACCTAGATATTCCACCTTGTGTACTCCAAAGAAACATTTGGAGGTTTTTTCATATAATTGTTTCTCCTCCAATAGTTTGAGCACCCTCTCAACATGTTGAACATGATCCTTCCAAAACCTGTTGTAGGTTAGTATATCATCAAAAAATACTAACACAAATTTCCTAAGGAAGGGTTTGAAAATGGAATTCATCAACCCTTGAAATGTAGAAGGTGCATTAGTAAGGCCAAAAGGCATGACCAAAAATTCATAATGACCCTCATGAGTTCAAAATTGTTAGGTCCCTATATTACTAGTATAGTCCCTTATTGTTGTTTGTGTAACCCCCTTATTGTTATTTTTGTACCCTTGTAACCCCAATATTGTTATTATTGTGTCCTTACATTATTATTGTTAGGTCGAATAGGATTATATTGTGATCTCATGGACTCCTATATATAGAAGGAGGTTTTGTCATTTGTATCATCCAAGAATTATTCATTTAAGTAATGTATTGGAGGTTTCCCCCTCGAAGTGGCTGATTTCTAAGGCATCGATCTCTCTTTTCTTCTATTTTTGGAGCTAGTTTCATAACATTTGGTATGAGAGCTTTGGATTCTAGGGTTTCGCTGCTCCAAATAGGTCATCGTGGAATTTACACTATAATTTTTTTTTATACGAAGGTTTAGAAGCTGAAATTTTTACAAAGCGAAGCCCAAATCCTGAGGAACGTCATGTAAAAATTTCAAATCTTGGTTTGCAATATTTTTAGTGATATGATCTGTGGAATTTAGGGTTTTTTCAGGATCCCGAATTTCACCTAAAACAAGTCATCGTGGAAGTTTTGCTATAACTTTTTTTCTACTAAGGTTCAGATATTGAAATCTTTACAGAGCTAAGCCGAAATCCTGAGGAACATAGTGTACACATTTCAGATCTTGGTTCGCAATATTTTCGGAGATATGATCTGTGGAAGTTAGGGTTTTGTCAGGCTTTTGAATTTCATCTCAAAGAGGGGACAGTGGGAAAATCATCATAACTCTTTCTCTGAGCATCGGATTGGAATTCTGTAAGAAGTGGTCGAAATTAAACGAACTGTAGTTTCTTGTGTAGGAATTTTAGAACTGAAGGAGGAAACACTGACATGTGGCATGTCATAAAAGTTCGCTCTATTGAACCAGTTCATAATTAGGTGATTGTGGGAGATTGGGCATAACTTTGCCTTGAAGAATCCAAATTAGGTCAGATTTGTAGCATTTGAAAGAAGATTCAAAGGGATACTAAAAGGCCTAATTTCAGATATTGAAGATCCACAATTACAGAGATAATTTAGTTTCATTATTGAGCTCCTTAAAATCAAGAAAAAAGTGTGTATTTTTTTTTTTTTCTGAATTGCATAAGCCTTGTGTGAAAAATCAGTTTGAATTGATTCCAAGGGCATATTATAGAATAGATACCAGTATTGGGTTCTAAAATGCCCCCTAAAAATAATTCAACACCCATTAAGCCTTTAGAACGCTCTACTATGACTCATGAAGACGAAGAACTGCAACATGACATGTCAAAATTACAAGAGCAAGTGCACCAAATTTCGCTCTCGCAAAGAGCAACAAAAAATGAAATGGAAGTTTTGAAGAAAGGCGTGGAAGCTAAGATGGATGGTTTGAAGAAAGGCATGGAAGCTAAGATGGATGGAATGGAAGCTAAGATGGATGGCATGGAAGCTGGCATGGAAGGTTTAACAAAGTTGATACAAGAAAGAAAACATTGAAAACATGAAGAATGATCTAAAAGCAGACATGGAAGGTTTGACAAAGTTGATACAAGAAATGTTTCATAATGGCGAAAATATAGTATAGGAAACTCATGATGAGAAAAAAAAATAAATGTTAATCTTGATTTTATAAACTCTAATGTTGGATGGAAGAACCACCATATTCCAAAGATGGATATGAAGAAGTTTGATGGCAAGGATCCCGTAACATGGATTCTACAGATGGAGCAATATTTTGATATCCATAATGTGAAAAACACACAAAAGGTACACATTGAAACTTTACATTTAGAACAAAATACATTTGTATAGTATCGATAGCTTTTCTTTACGTAGGAAATGATAGCACATTATGAGGATACAAAGAGCAACACCTTCTTTAGACAATTGATAAATCTCAAACAAAAGGGTTCAGTGGTGGAGCACATTGAGGACTTACAAAAATTGAATATAAGGGTAATTGATATTCTAGAGGAACACCAGATTGATGACTTCATAGGTTCTTTAAAGGATAACATTGAACATGAGGTTTGCCTTTATGAACCTGATTCATTGGAGAATCCATTCAGGTTGGCAAGAAAAATTAAATGTAAAATTATGGCGACAAGGAATCCTACCACTCACATCTATAAAGATGGAAGTGTTGCTACTCCTATACTTCCACAACCTACAAGGTTAACACCGAAACAATTGGAGGAAAAAAGAGAAAAAGGGATTTTCTACAGTTGTGATAGCAAATACACTAAAGGTCATAAGTGTGCTGAGAAGAAATTATTTTACATAGATTGTGAAGAGGAAGAAGAAAATGAACAAAAATCTTCAAAAGAAGAGGATATACACCAGGAACCAACCCTAGAAGAGGAATAAATGAGTCCGACCATATCATGTAATGCATTGGCAGGAATTACCACTCCTCAAACTCTCAAGATAGAAGGACATATCAAGAAGAAAAAAGGTAATAGTGTTGATTGATTCGGGTAGTACCCATAATTTTATTCATTGTAAGGTAGCCAAGGAATTGAATTGCTTCCTATACCCAACACCAGAATGTCAAGTGATGGTTGCAAATGGAGGAACTATAAATTGCTCTGGAAAATGCCATAATATCAAGCTAACCATGGGGAAATATGTATTGATGGGGGAGGTGTTGATGTTGTACTAGGATTACAATAGTTACAATCTTTGGGGATGGTATCTTTTAATTTTCAAGAACTTTTCTTGAAATTTTTTTCAAAAGTAAAGGAATTCAAATTACGGGGTATCGTAGGGAAGATGGGAAAGATAATAAGCTCTAATGTGATGACAAATCTTCTGAAGAATGAACAATGAGGCATAATTTCACAATTATGCTCACTAGAAGTTCCGACATCAAAATCATCTATTTCTGCAGATCTCCAACAAGTCTTGGACAATCATTCCAAGGTGTTTGAAACTCTGAAAGGACTCCCACCTATTCGTGATCATGATCATGCTATTCATTTGATTCCAGGAAGTGTTCCTCCAAACATCAGACCTTATAGATATCATTATGTCAAAAAGAGCGAAATTGAACATATGATTACAGAAATATTAGAGGCTGGTATATTTCAACCTATTCAAAAGTTCTTTCTCTGCTCCAGTAGTTTTGGTGCACACTAAGGATGGATCATGGCACATGTGTCCAGATTATATGAAGCTAAATAGGCTCACTATTAAAGATAAATTTCTCAATCCTGTGATTGATGAATTATTGGATGAATTACATGCAACAATTTATTTTACCAAGTTGGATATTCGTTCAAGATATCATCAAATTAGAATGAAGGCTAAAGATATTCCGAAAACATCATTTTGAACTCATGAGGGTCATTATGAATTTTTTGTCATGCCTTTTGGCCTTACCAATGCACCTTCTACATTTCAAGGGTTGGTGAATTCCATTTTCAAACCCTTCCTTAGAAAATTTGTGCCAATATTTTTTGATGATATACTAATCTACATAAGGTCTTGGAAGGATCATGTTCAACATGTTGACAGGGTGCTCAAACTATTGGAGGAGAAACAATTATATGCAAAAACATCCAAATATTTCTTTAGAGTACAATAGGTGGAATATCTGGGTCATATTGTATCTCATGAGGGTGTTAGGTAGACCTAACAAAATTAAAGCCATTAAGAAATGGAAATTCCCCCTGATCATAAAACGATTTGCGAGGATTTCTCGGGTTAACAAAGTGTTATTATCGCAAGTTTGTTAAGAATTATGGGAGAATAGCAGCACCTCTAACAACATTATTGAAGAAAGATGCATTTTCATGGACTCCTGAAGCAACTAAGGCCTTTGAACGTCTTAAGGAGGCAATGTACCATGCACCGGTCTTAGCTACGCCAGACTTCACAAAAACCTTTATTGTGGAATGTGATGCCTCAGGAAATGGAATTGGTGCAGTTTTGATGCAGAAAGGAAGACCCATTGCTTTTGAAAGTCGTCCAATCAAAGGAAAGTATTTACATAAACCTATTTATGAGAAGGAAATGTTAGCAATACTACATGCACTAAAGAAATGGCGAACTTACCTAATGGGAAGACACTTCAAGGTAAAAACTGATCATGATAGTCTTGAACACTTTTTGGAACAAATAATATTTTCAGAAGAACAACAAAAATGGGTCACAACTATGTTGAGTTATGACTTTGAAATAATCTACAAAAAAGGGAAGCTTAATGTTGTTGCAGATGCACTCTCAAGAAAGAATGAAGAGGCGGAAGCATAACTTTGTGCCATTTCTATTATCCAACCGGATTGGATAACCGAAGAAAGAGATGAATGGAAGAAGGAAAAAGAAGTATGGACACTCATTCAAAAGTTGCAGCAAGATCCTAGGCCCATCGATACATTTATTTGTAAAAATGATTCCTTATGGTACAAAGATCACTTATATATTTGTAAGAATTCCCAACTAAAATGAAAGATTCTTTTGGAATTTCACACTTCTCCTTTAGGAGGACACTCAGGATTTTTAAAAACTTACCATAGGGTGAAAGAAGAATTTTTGGGATGGCTATTAAATCTGATATTCAAAAGTTTGTGGCGGAATGTTTGATTTTCCAGCAAAATAAAGTTGAGACAATTAAGACCCTGGGTCTTCTACAACCTTTATCCATTCCAAGTCAATGTTGGGAGGAGATTTCAATGGATTTTATCACAGGTTTACCTAAGTCCAAAGGCAAGAGTGTCATCATGGTGGTAGTTGATAGACTTACCAAGTATGCACACTTTTGTGCATTATCTCATCCATTTAAAGCAAGTACAGTTGCTACTGCATTTATGGAAACAACTCAAAATCTACATGGAAACCCAAAGATTATTGTAAGTGACAAAGATCCCATTTTTACTGGAAATTTTTGGATGGAATTATTTTCTTATTTGGGTACTCAACTAGCTCATAGCTCATCTTATCATCCTCAATCCGATGGTCAAAATAAGATAGTGAATAAATGTTTGGAAGGATATATTCGTTGTTTTGTATCTGATAAGCAAACACGATGGGTAAAGTGGCTACCTCTCTATGAATGGTGGTATAACACTTCCTTCCATACTGCAGCAAAAATGACCCCATTTATAGCACTTTATGGATATCATCCACCGTACATCACATCATATTTAAGAGAAAATTCTAAGGTTCAAGCAGTGGAAGATCACATCAAGCATCAATAAGAAGTTCTCCAACTCTTAAAGGATAACCTAAATTTGGCACAAAATCGAATGAAACAACAGGCAGATCAACATCACAGCGAGAGAAGTTTTGATGTAGGAGACTGGGTATTTTTATGGCTACAACCATACAAACAAATGTCCCTCAAGCAAGCTAAGAAGGATGATAAATTATCGCCAAGGTATTATGGTCCTTACAAGGTGTTGCTAAAGATTGGTACTATGGCATACAAATTGGAGCTTCCTGCTTCTTCGCGAGTGCATCCATTTTTCCATGTTTCATGCTTAAAGAAGCTTATAGGAGAAAAACTTCCAATTCAAACAATAATGCCAGAACTTGATGAGGAAGGAAAAATCATATTGGAACCTGAAGCAGTCACGAAAACAAGAACTCGATAGCTACAAAATCGATCAATTCAGAGTATCTCATCCAGTGGAAGAGCTTACCCACTGAAGATTCTACATGGGAGGATGAGAATTTTATACGGAAGAATCCAGAGCTACTCAAGCGTTGAGGACAACACTTTTTTGAAGGAGAGGGGCATGTTAGGTCCCTATATTACTAGTATAGTCCCTTATTGTTGTTAGTGTAACCCCATTATTGTTATTGTTGTACCCCTATAACCCCAATATTATTATTATTGTGCCCTTACATTATTATTGTTAGGTCGGCTAGGATTATATTGTGATCCCATGGACTCCTATATATAGAAGGAGGTTTTTGTCATTTATATCATCCAAAAATTGTTCATTTATTTAATGTATTGGAGGTTTCCCCCTCGAAGTGGTTGATATCTAAGGCATTGATCTCTCTTTTCTTCTATTTTTGGAGCTGGTTTCATAATATAAATTTTGTTTTCGGAATATCTTCAGTCTTCATTCTAATTTGACGATATCATGAATGAAGATCCAACTTGGTAAAATAAATTGCTCCATGTAATTCATCCAATAATTCATCAATCACAGGAATGGGAAATTTATCTTTAATAGTGAGCTTATTGAGCTCCCTATAATCCAGACACATGCACCATGATCCATCCTTCTTGTGCACCAATACTACTGGAGCAGAGAAAGAACTTTGACTCGGTTTAATTATACCAATCTCTAACATTTCTGCAATCATACGTTCAATTTTTCTTTTTTGGACATAAGGAGATCTTTAAGGCCTGATGTTTGGAGGAACACTTCCTGGAATCAAATGAAAATCATGATCATGATCACGAATAGGTGGGAGTCCTTTGGGAGTTTTAAACACCTTGGAATGACTATCCAAGACTTTTTGGAGATATGGAGAAATATATAATTTTGATGTTGGAACTTCTAGTGAGCATAATTGTGCAATTACGCCTCGTTGTTATTTCTTCAGAATATTTGTCATGACATTAGAGCTTATTATTTTTTCAGATTCCCTACGATACCTCATAATTCAACTTCCTTTCCTTTTGAAAAAAAATTCTAGATTTTTTTTTGAAAATTAAAAGCTACTGTCCCCAAAGATTGTAACCATTGTACTCCTAATACAACATCAACACCTCCCATTGGAATGGAAAGCATTGGAATATTGAATACATATTTCCCCATGGTTAGCTTGATGTTATGGCATTTTCCATAGCAATTTATAGTTCCTCCATTTGCAACCATCACTTGAAATTATGGTGTTGGGTATAGAAAGAAATTCAATTCCTTGGCTACCTTACAATGAATAAAATTATGAGTACTACCCAAGTCAATCAACACTATTACCTCTTTCTTCTTGATATTTCCTTCTATCTTGAGAGTTTGAGGAGTGGTAATTCCTGCCAATGCATTACAAGATATGGTCGAACTCATTTCTTCATTCTCTAAGGTTGGTTCTTGGTGTATATCCTCTTCTTTTGAAGTTTCTTCTTCTTTTGTTCCTCCTCTTCACAATCTATGTAAAATAATTTCTTCTCAGCACACTTATGACCTTTAGTGTATTTTCTATCACAACTATAGCAAAGCCCTTTTTCTCTTTTTTCTTCCAATTGTTTTGGTGTCAACCTTGTAGGTTGTGGAAGTCTAGGAGTAGCAACACTTCCATATTTATATATGTGAGTGGTAGGCTTCCTTGTCACCATAATTTTACTTTCAATTTTTCTTGCCAACCTGAATTCCTTCTCCAATGAATCGGGTTCCCAAAGGCG
This sequence comes from Pinus albicaulis, assembly GCA_034641835.2. NCBI lineage: Eukaryota > Viridiplantae > Streptophyta > Pinopsida > Pinales > Pinaceae > Pinus > Pinus albicaulis. The sequence continues at coordinate 455,291,133 of CM076582.1, read as the reverse complement.
AACCTCATATTGGATGTTATTCTTTTAAGTCCCCATCAAGACATCAATCATGTGTTCCTATGAAATATTAGTTACCCTTATATTCAATTTTTGGAAGTTCTCAATGTGCCCCACCATTGTACCCTTTTGTTTGAGATTTATCAATTGGCTAAAAAAGGTGTCTCTCTTTATATTCTCATAACGTGCTATCATTTCCTCCGTAAAAATTGACCAAGTGAATTTTTTTTTAAGAGAGAAAAACCATCAATACCATACAAATGTATTTTTTTCTAAATGTAAGGTTTCCATGCGTACCTTTTTTGTGTTTTGCACATTATGGAGATCAAAATATTCCTCCATTTTTAATATACATGTTACGAGATCCTTGCCATCAAACTTCCTCACATCCATCTTTGGAATATGGTGGGTCTTACATCCAATATTAGAGTTTATGAAATCACGATTAACATTTATTTTGTTCTCATCATGAGTTTCCTATACTACGTTTTCATCATTAGGAATCATTTCTTGTATCAACTTTGTCAAACCTTCCTTCAAACCTTCCATGTATTCTTTTATATCATCTTCATGTCTTCCATGTTAGATTCCATGTCATCCATCTTAGCTTCTATGCCATCCATATTAGCTTCCACGCCTTTCTTCAAACCATCCATATTATCTTCCACGCCTTTCTTCAAACCATCCATCTTAGCTTCCATGCCTTTCTTCAAAACTTCCATTTCATTTTTTGTTTCTCTTTGTGAGAATGAAATTTGATGCACTTGCTCTTGTAATTTTGATATATCATGTTGCTCTTCTTCCTCTTCATGAGTCATAGTAAAGCCTTCTGAGGGCTTGATGGGTGTTGAATTCTTTTTATGGGGCATTTTATAACCCAATATGGATATCTAATCTTCAATATTCCCTTCGAATCACTTCAAACTGATTTTTCAAACAAGACTTATGCAATTTGAAAAAACAAAATACAAACCTTTTTCTTGCTTTTGAGGAGCTTGATATTGAAACTGAATTATCTCTATGATTTTGGATCTTCAATATCTGAAATTTAGTCCTGTAGTAGCCCTCTGAATATTCTTTCGAATGCCATAGGTTTGAACTGATTTGGATTCTTCAAGACAAAGTTATGCCCAATCTCTCACAATGACCTAATTATAGTCCAGTTCAGTAGAGAGAACTTGTACGACGTGCCACGTGTCACTGTTTCCTCCTTCAACTCTGGAATTAATACACGGGAAACTACATTCCATGTAATTTTGACCAATTCTTATAGAATTCCAATCTTATGCTCAGAGAGAGAGTTATGACGATTTTCCCAAGGTCACCTCTTTTAGATGAAATTCGAGAGCTTGAAAAAGCCCTAAATTCCACAGATCATATCTCTGAAAATAGTGTGAACCAAGATCTGAAATTTTTACACAAAGTTCCTCAGGATGTATTTGAAATGGATTTTTTGGTTTAGCATCTGAACCTTCGTAGAAGAAAATTTATAGTGAAAATATCACGATGACATGTTTGAAGCAGCGAAACCCTAGAATCCAAAGCCCTGAAACCAAATGTTATGAAACCAACTCCAAAAATATAAGAAAAGAGAGATCAACGCCTTAGAAATAAGCCACTTTGAGGGGGAAACCTCTTTTACATTACATAAATTAAAAATTGTTCGATGATTAAATGAAAAAACCTCCTTTCTATATATAGGAGTCCATGGGGTCGCAATATAATCCTAGCCGACCTAACAATAATAATGTACGGGAACAATAATAACAATATGGGGTTACAGGGTACAACAATAATGATAAGGGGAATACACTAACAACAATAAGGGACTACACTAGAAATATAGGGACCTAAAACTATGTTCCTTAGACGTCATCGTGTGGATGTGGAGCCCTTCAAGATAGCTCCCACATGGAGAAATTTCCATTATGGCGATAAAGTTGTATTTTAAAGGCCTGGTCAATTTCTTATCTCTTCCAATTTCTAAAACTTAGAAATCATAGTTCAATGTTGTATTTAATTAAGAGAATTCCTTTATCATCTCCTTATCTTTATTCAACTTGTAAGAGACATTGAAAAACATTGAATTCCATTTTGCTACAATCACTCATGGTTCTCGAAAGAAATCTTCCAAACTATAGTAAAGGAGACTTGGACACATCTTCAGGCTTCCTCCTCGAATTCATACATGACACAATGCACTTCCAATATAACAAATATCAAATATTTCTAAAAAATCTAGTCCTCTGTCTACATCAAAAAGCAAAGAGAGAGGCTTAGGGATATTGAATTAGAGATAAGCTCCCTATATGATTCCCCTCCCAGACTTACTTCTAACAAAAATATCTCCTTTTTAAGATATTTAGGATTTGAAAGATTTGATTTTTTCAAGAAGGAGAATATTGATGGAAGCTAAAAAATAGAGCCACTTGGAAAAAAAGAGACAGTGATACAAAGTATTTTCACCACTTTGTCTCTTATAAAAGAAGAAAAAAATCCATCTGGGATATAGAAAAACATGATGGATCAATTATATACACCTTTCAAGATAAAGCACTTGAGGGAGTCAAACACTTCAATACTCTTTTTAATAAGCATCCAGGATGTCTCATTAGGGACATTCTAGAGATTGTTTCAAAATGGAAACCCTGCATAACTGAAGAGATGAATCTTGCTATGGAAGATGAAGTTTTTAAGAAAGATATTAAATATATGTTATATTCCATGCAAAGAGGAAAGATCCCAAGACCATACAATATTCACGCCAAATTCTACCTAGAATTCTACGAATTAATTAGCAATTAATTACTCAAGGTGGTTGAGAATCCCAATGTTCAGGGAAAATATTGGGAGCATTAAACTCCACCTTTCTTGGTCTCATTTCTAAAAAATGAATTCGGGAAACTTTTGATGAATTTAGACCCATATCCTGCTAAAATGTTATGTACAAGATTATATATAAAGTTATAGCCCAAAATATTAAAGTCATATTCAGTGAGTTCATCTCTTACGAGCAATTTGAGTTCTCGCATGACATAAAAATTCATGTAGCGATCTCTATTGCAAAAAATACTCTCCACTCCATAAAATGTAGAAAGATATTTTCCCTTGCTCTCAAGCTAGATATTTTAAATGCGTTCAATTAAGTTAATTGTAAATTCTTACGATTAGTTCTTCACAACCTTGGTTTGGGGCTTTAGATCATCTACTAGATCACAGGGTGCCTAAATTTTTCTTCCTTATCATCTTGATCAATGGATTTCCTTGTCCTTTAATCAGAGCCACCCGATGCTTTCAATAGGATTTCCACCTCTTTCCTATCCTATTTATTCTTGTGGTTGAGGCTCTTAGTACCCTAATCAAGGAAACCAAATATGAAAATCATATCAAAGGTATTGAAGTGGCTCCACTCTTGCAGATCTCTCACCTCCTCTTTGTTGACAACATCCTCATTTTTTTGGATGGATCCCCCGATTACCTCCTTACCCTTAAAGTCTCCTTTTCCTTCTTCTGTATTGATAATGGTATGCAAATCAACCCTTCTAAATATTCCCTTATCCCCCATTTTCTTCCTGTATAAACTACCCATAATATTTATCAATTATTCCCATATCCTTCCTCCTCATTGGGTAATGGTTTCAAATATCTTGGATTCTTCCGTGAACCTTGAGGTATCCTTTTACAAATCGGATCTATTATTTCAAAAGGTAGAAACTCGTATTAATTTTTGGGCTAGGAAAATTCTCCCTTGGGGAGGTGAATTTATTCTTATCAAGGTTGTCTTATAATGCATCCCAATATACTGGTGTTCAATCTCATATGTTATAAAGGGCATCCTTACAAAATCATAAAAGCATGTCTCCATTTTCTTTGTACATGAAATAAATATGTCGGGAGAATCCCACTTATTAAGTGGGACAAGTTGGAATTAAAAAAATTCTTGTGCGATTAGGGTTTCAATAAAATATACACTTTTAGAAAGGCTTTGGCAGCTAGAAGTGTTACACAGTAATTTGTCACCGTCCCTACCATTCCCCGTCCCGCACAATGGAGGACCCATTTCGTGACCTGTGAACATTGTCATGCCTTGAAAACATCATCAATGCATTCCTCTGAGCATGAGCTTCATTTGCCCTTGAGACATCTCCTTGCAAAAATCATGAAAAACATCCCTTTTAGCATTGGCGCGGGCAGGCAGTTCAGTACTCGCGCCATTGAGGAAAATCCTGCAAAGAGGTCGCGCCACCTGGCGCTCTGTCATAGAGCAGCAGTCGCGCCACCCATTTTAGGGACTGTTTTTTAAATATGGATGGCGGAAGTTGAGTTCCAACAAACTCACAAACCATCGCCTATCTTGAGTTGGGAGGTTTGGCTGCGGGAGTTCTATGGAGGGGAAGTGGTTTTGCCACCTCCCATGGAACCTTCCTTATTGATAGGGCCAATCCCATAATAATAGGGATCCCAACTCCCTCCTTCCCCATCTATAAAAGCCTGCTCAAATCCATGGCAAGCTAGTCTTGAAGTGCCTAAGCTTTGTATCTCCATATTCCCAAGAGCCTTTGTGCTGTAAAGAATCCTCTCTTTCCCTTAAGGCCAATTCAAGTAAGGAGACCATTGTCACGAGACTCTGGAGAGGTTTTCCCTTTCCTTGGCGAGCTTTGCGAGACGTGGACGACCGGAGACCCGTTCGAAGGAGGCTGCGACGTCAGAACTTGGTTGTAATATTTCTTCGTTTATTACTTAATAGATGATTATGATTATGGTTCCACTCCGTTTTCCATCATGTTAATGTGAGTAACATCTTTTCTGACCGATGTTTAGTTACGTATGCTGGTTTCTATGCTTGTATCTGTTCGTTTCTTCCATGTGCAGGTGTTCATCCGCGGAGATCGTGGAAGGATTGTGATCTGCCGGGGCTGAAGAACGGGGACACTTCTTCTTCAGATTATAGCGTTGGAATCCAGGTAGGCTTCTATTCCTAGTCTTTCCATTCGTAACTAGGAGCTTGCGTCATAGCATTGTTTGTTTGTTGCTAGACCCCTGCTGGGCTAGTAGGGATCGCCTCTGTCCGCAGAGGGGATTTACCTCCTCAACAAATTGGCGACTCCACTGGGGCTTTACCTCCTCAACAACTTCTTAAAGGCTCAAAAGGGACTCCGGCTGTTTTAAAAGAGCCATTTCCATCTCAGCAGACCCAGATGGTCGAACAGGCGTCACCATCTGCACCGTTTGGGTCTCAAGTTTTCATGATGAAGACTAATGCACCTATCACTATCGCTACGCGATCGAAGGACTACAACAGTCAGCAGCAGGCACCCGGGAAGGCAGTTGCGGAAGGGCCGCCTCCCCCACCTGTTTCTGGTCCGTTGGAAATCGAGAAGCCGACTCTCGAACCCGTTGTGAAGCCACCTCCCAAGGGTGTTCTTCGGAGATCCTCTTATAATCCAAATGCTCGTGCCGCTCAACATTACAGTATTGTTGAGGATCTGGCACAAGCGCCATGTGCCATGTCTGCACTCGAGGTTCTTCAAAGTTGTCCTTCACAACGGAAGGCTTTACTGTCTGCAATCGGTGGTATCGATCCCGCCGACTCGAGCCTTCTCACTTTCGATCTGGAGAATTTTACTCCCCGACTTCCACATCAAATCACTTTGGTCATTCAAGTCGGGATTAACGGTCTGAACATTCATAGGGCCGTCGTAGATGAGGGTGCATCTACCTGCGTTATGTCCTCCGCTTGCTGGAAGGCCATCGGCTCTCCAGGCTTGTCGTCATCTCCCAATGCCCTTGAGGCATTTGATGGTCGGGAATCTAAACCCCTGGGAGTTCTCGAGAGTCTTGCGATCACATTACAGGGAAAAACTGTCAACGTGGAAGTAGAAGTGGTTGACGCTAAACTCAACTACAACATACTTCTTGGCCGCAGCTGGACCCATGCCATGCTCTGCGTGCCGTCTACCGTCTTTCGTTTCATTAAGTTCCCTCACGAGGGCAAGATTGTCACGGTAGATCAGTTGTCATTTTTCACCTCTAGCTCTGAGAACAACGTGCCATACGTGGATCAAATTCCGAATCCCCCAGACAGCATAGGACCTGGTCTTTTCAAAGACCCAGTCCTCATGGGTATTTTCCCCGCACCGCCACCGAATACCGCTCAAGTCAACATGTTGTCCAGGACTGATGACCCCTGGCTTATTCCTACACCTGAGCAGGTATATGAGTTTGGAGAATCCATGCCTTTAACACCAGTAGAGATCAGCTACTGTGAGATTGTTGCCGCATCGGATCCTCCGCCTCCTCAGCATGCTCCGATGAGCATGGCTCTCGACGTCTACTCGCAATCCCCCTAGCTTGGTCAGGCTGATTCACCTGATCCTCTCAGAGAGACTTTTCCTTCAGATGAGGCTATCATTGAAACCATGTCTCTTGAGGAGCTGCCCTGGGGCGATGGACATCATCGCTCCTCGTTTATGCCCAGCTTGGGGGCAATGACTGATTGTCTGGAGCGCTATGCTACTCAGGTTCCTTCCCCTCCTCTTCAAACACCGATCTTGATGCACGAGGTCTTTTCGGAGGGTAATCTGAGTAACATTACTCAAACTGTTCCTATCAACATCTCTGTTAAACCAGGGATAGTTGAGAACATTCATGTGGGTGTGACTTGTTCTCCCGAGGAGATTCAAGTCTATACAGAGCTTTTCAAAGAATTCAAAGATGTTTTCGCATGGTCTTACGAGGAAATGCTGGGAATTGATCCTAGTATTGTCGTGCACGAGATTCCAACCTATCCAGGTGCGAAGCCCGTACGCCAACGCTTACGTCCCATGCATCCTCGGAAAGCCGCCGCTATCAAGGCAGAAGTTGAAAAACTTCTGAACGCGGGTTTTATTTATCCTATCCCCCTTACAGAATGGGTGTCCAATATCGTCCCTGTCGATAAAAAGCAGGGTACAATTCGAGTCTGTGTGCATTATCGCGATATCAATCGCGCATGTCCTAAGGATAATTATCCCACTCCGTTTATCGACCAGATTATCGACGATTGTGCTGGGAGTGAGATCTATTCCTTAATGGACGGTTTCTCAGGTTACAACCAGATCAATATAGCACCTGAGGATCAACATAAGACCACATTCATCTGTCCATGGGGCACTTTCGCGTACAAAAAACTCCCGTTCGGCTTAAAGAACGCTGGCGCCACGTTTCAGCGTGCGATGTCCTATGCTTTTCATGATATTCGCCATATTGTCCAGCCTTATCTGGACGACTTGCCAGCCCATTCGGGTAGGCGAGAGGACCATCCTGAGCATCTTTGCCAGATATTTCTTCGTTGCAGACGCTACAATATCAGGCTCAATCCTCATAAGTGCGTCTTCTGCGTTGATTCTGGCCGTCTTTTAGGCTTTATAGTCTCGAAAGACGGGATTCGCCTTGACCCTCTAAAGGTTGAGGCCATAGTAAATCTCCCATCACCCTCCTCCCTATATCAGTTACAGAGTCTGCAAGGGAAAGCGAATTTTCTTAGGCGCTTTATCCCGAATTATGCCGAGGTGGCCAAAGGATTCACTCGTTTGTTAAAGCAGAATGTTCCCTTTCACTGGGACGAAATTGCTCAGGAATCCTTTGAGAAGATGAAGACATTGCTAGTCAATGCTCCGTTGCTTCGTCCTCCGGACTACCACCGCGACTTTACTTTGTATCTAGCCGCCGCATTAAGCACCATCGCCATGGTCTTGGTGCAGGATGACGAGAACGGTGACGAACATGTTGTTTATTACCTATCTCGGAACCTTCTCGACCCGGAAATGCGTTATGCACATGTCGAGAAGTTGGCCTTAGCAGCAATACATGCCGTACAACGATTTCGCCATTACATCCTTTTGCGCATGATAACAGTGATTTCCGACTGTAACCCTATGACGTATATTCTTTCTAGACAATTACTAGGGGGCAAGTACTCCAAATGGATCGTGATCCTGCAGGAGTTTGACTTGGAGTTCACCACTGCCAAGTCAACTAAATCATTGGTCTTCGCAGATTTGATATGTTCTCCCCTTACAGACTCTGTTCCTTCACACTCTGAAGACCATATACCGGACGAAACGTTGTTTCTTATCGATACTCGTGATCCTTGGTACGGTGACATCATAGTGTATCTTCAGACCGCGACATTTCGGTCTGAGTTGGATAAAACTGCCCGCCGTCGGATTCGGCACCAGTCCCAACCCTACCGCATAGTAGGAGATACCTTATATCGCATTGGAGTAGATTCGGTGCTCCGACGATGCCTTATCTTGGAAGAGGCTGAGAAAGTCTTAAATGACTGTCACAGTGGCGCCTGTGGCGGACATATGTCCGGGTATGCTACTGCCCAGAAGATTCTACGGGCAGGTTATTTCTGGCCTTCTATATTCAAGGATTGTATCACTGCAGTCCGAAAATGTCATCCATGCCAGATTTTTCAGCGCAAGATGCACGCACCGCCGTTTCCTTTGCATCCCGTTATTACCGCCGGCCCTTTTGCGAGATGGGGCGTGGATTTTATGACGTGTAACCCTCGGCCGGGGGGCATGCGTATATCATTGTCGCCGTCAACTACTTCACTAAGTGGGCCGAGGCGATGCCTACACTAGCTGCTGACGGGAAAACGGCTGCTTCATTTATATTCAACCACGTTATTGCACGGTTCGGGGTCCCTCAAGCTATCGTCACTGATCACGGTACTCATTTCCGCGATTACATGATGGCGGAGCTGACTTCAGCGTTGGGCCTGCGTCACGACAGCTCAACACCATACTACCCTCAAGCGAATGGTCAGGTTGAAGCGGTGAACAAGGTTTTGGTCACTATGCTTCAGCGAACAGTTGGGATTCATAAATCCACTTGGCATCTTCAACTGTTCTCATCTCTCTGGGCGTACCGAACATCTGCTAAGAGCGCAACCGGATTCACACCATTCCAATTGGTGTACGGTCTGGAAGCTACTCTGCCGGTTGAATGTGAAATTCCTTCGCTTAAATTAGCTGTGGAGCTCTTACCGGATACTTCTCCTGAGGAAGAATGTCTTCTGTATCTCGAACGGTTGGATGAAACCCGTCGTCTAGCTGCTTTGATCATCGAAGCACAAAAGAAGAGGGTCAAAACTCATTTTGATCAATCAGTTTCTCCCCGTTCTTTCATCGAAGGAGACCTCGTCCTCTTGTACGATCAGGCACATGATAAGCTTGGAGCCGGTAAGCTCCAGCCGATGTGGCACGGGCCCTATATAGTAAAGCGTGTTTTGAAAAATGGGGCCTACGAGCTTATAGACTACGAAGGAGTTCCATTGGCGCAGCCCAGGAATGGGTTGTACCTTAAAAAGTACTATGCCTGAAATGATTTCTTGGTGTGGTGTGTGTACATAGGTGTGTGATTGTCATTTGTGTGCATGGTGTGGTGTGCTTTGTAAACATCTTTCTGCTGATCGGGTCTTCCTGGTTGTGCAGATGTCTATTCATCCATTTGTTGGTTTTGCAGATGGTGCCTCCCGCAGTACCAGGAATCTGTCTTCCGCAGCCTGGGTAATCTACGATCCTGCTGGTGAGTTGATTGACCTGCAAGGTGTGTGTTTAGGACGTACCACGAACAATATCGCGGAATATAGTGCCGTGTTGGAATTATTAACCGAGGCAGTAAACCTTGGTATCCGTGAGTTGCTCGTGTACCTAGATTCACAACTTGTAGTGTTACAGCTGAACGGACACTATTCGGTAAGGAACCCGTCCATCTTACGTCTGTATTTGCGTATTCGATTACTGGAAAGGAATTTTGACTATATTACATATCATCATATACCCAGACATTTGAATACATTAACAGATGCAGTAGCAAATTTGGTATTAGACAGACATTTGCGCAATTTATAAATCATCATCACATGTAAAGAAAGACTCATCCAAAAATAGATATGTATATATATAGATATCGAAATGTTTACATAGAGTGTGTCACATAAAACTCAAAAAATATACATAGTCGTCTTAGTACATCCGGAGACGCTATGTCTCTCAAAAAATAGGTGTGGTATAAATCCTAAGGACTAATCCGCATGGTGCTCATGGTAGCACGTCACTACACGCACTAGGCGCCTCAGGATTCGGTGGATCCGATTCGGAACTCCCACCGTGTGGCGCTGGTATGCCATCGGTACATCTGATAGCCGGGCATAGTCTGGGATCCCATGGGCAATCCCCTCGAGGTTCTGGATCAGTTCCTCTCCTCCGGTACCTTCCCCCTGGATCTCAGGGGCGAGTTGTGTCCTCCGGGAGATTGGAGACATCCCGGCTGGTCTCTCAGGTCCTACATCTGCATGCATATACAATTGTGTTAAGACGAATGTGTATTAACAAAAAAAACATATAAACATAAAATCAAAAATATGAGGTCTTACCCAGCTCCTCGTCCCAGTCATCTCCTTCTGGTAGTGGGAGATCTGGGTCCCCGGTAAAGTCGGTTCCCGAATAGGGCCAATCTTCCACGACGATCAGTTGGCGCCGTAGCCACCTAAAGAACTCTGGCCTCCAGGACATCTGTTGGCCACCTCCAGATCTGGGCATCAGTGCGGCCCAGCGAGCCATTCGTGGCTCTCGTGGTATCGGACTCGCCACTGCGGCCCCTTGGCCCTGGAAGATTGGTATGCGTTCCAGAATGAACGATACCAAGATGGAACCATAACCGAACTGTTTTAGTTTCCCCTGTTTGCACCTGGTGAGCTGCCTTTTCATGTTGATAGTTACTGCTTCTGCCCAGTTGAACAGTAGGGGACCCATGCATTCTGAGGCCAGCAGGAGTTGAGTCTTCGTGGCCTCGTGTGGAGCCTGCGACCCAGCAGCCCGCGTAATGGTATGGAGAACTACTCTCAGTGCTAGATCGGGGATAGTATGGATGTCTACCTTCTTGCTTCCTGATCCTGTTTGTGCCCCTCGGCACACCCGTGCCATTACCTGTTCCATCTTTTCCCCGGATGGTCTGCTTCCAGTCAGTACAGGGATTGGACCTCTGCGGGACAATCCGGTAATGAAATAAATGTCAGTGACCTCCAGTTCTAACACCTGGTCTCGTAACCTGAACACCTGTTCGTTTTCATCCCAGATATTGATTAGATATTGGAGGAGCTCGGGCTGAGCTCGTAAACATGGCGTGAGGAAGAATTTTTTCAGTCCACAGTCTCTAAGTGCATTCATGCAAGCTTGGCTTTGCATGGCCTGTTCATCCTCGTCTCCGTGCTCTCGTTCCTTCCATTCGATTGCCATTTTGAGTGATTATCTGCATTCACATGGTCAAAAACCCCTGGTTAGATCTTTGGTGAGCTTCAAATTCCAAGCAATTTGGTCTACATGTCGAAATTTTGGGCGAAATTTAAGGTTCGGCCGCTGGCGCAGCTGTTTTGCGAACAGTCGCGCCATGTGGCGCGAGCCCTTTGTAAAAAAGAGCTCATTGGCGCGGGTCCGTGCCCGATACTCGTGCCAATGGGCGCAACCCTAAATTTTTAAGAGTGGCCTTATAGAACTGATTCTTAAGGGAAAATCATTAAAAAATGAAGGAAAATGTAGAGCAAGGGAGCGCCTTTTACCTGTGACAGACGAGAAGCTGAATGGTTGCCTGGGTTGGTCGCAATCGTCGACGAAAGTTTCTGCTCCAAATGGACCACTGTTGTTTTCTACCAAGGTAAATAGTAAAAGTAATTTTATTTTTACCAATTAGACATATTTATAACTTTTTCGACGTTAAATGAGTTTTAAAAGTTATTTTTATCAAATATTTGCATATGCTATGTCGAAAATGGATTTTACGCTTGCTTGGTATGTGCAGCAACAGGTTTTTGCGACTTAAAAGATGGAAACGAGTTGTATTTTATACTTTTTCGGACTCGGTAAATACACGAAAAAGTCACTGTGGAGTCATCTTTCAGCTCTTTTCTGACTCTCTAAATATGAAAAGATTGCCGAGGCCCTTGTCGTTTCGATCTCGTTAAAATGGACACGAATCGACATTCACCCAGTATAAGTTTAACCCTTTTTCGGGCTGGGATGGATTGATTACGAAAAATGAATACCCTAGCCTATTGCGACTAGGAGGTTTTCCCGGATATTGTTTTCTACCTTTTCGGATCTGGGGAACTATTTACGAAAAGGGACCTGTGGAGTTTTCTTTTCCGCTGTCTTTTCAAACTCTCTAAACGTGAAAAGACGCCGAGTTCTTCCTTTGTCAGACTCGTTAAACCCTGATGACATTGGATTTCGTCGAAATGACGTTCTCCGAGTTTCTCCTTCCTAGGACTCGTTAAATGCACTAGGATGGATTCGCCCGAAGGGCGGACTTATATCACAAGCATATGCTATCCCCTTCAAACTTGTTATCAAAAATAATTGGGGTACTCGCCAGAAATGGTGGGGGAAAAAATGGAACCATCGTCGTTGTCGTCGGCAGTATGTCGCTCTTGAACATGGCACTTGTCTGCATTCGTGTCGGGTTGGGGACATCTCATCTCGTTGCTTCACTTTGCCTCCGTGGGTTTGGGTAATCTCTTTTGACCTCTCATCTGTTCACTGCCTCGTCACCATGACCTCTGATCTGTTGATGTCAAATACTGCCAAGTCCATTGTCGTGCCGTTCATATGTTCAAGAGAAGTTGGCCTCTGCAAATATCAACCTTCCTCTGTTTCTCATACGATCTTGATTCACAACAAAAACATCATGTTCCTCTGTCTCGTGTCGATGATGTGGGAATCATTATGGCCCACCTTCGATCAAGGTCACTTCCTGTCGACTTCAACTCATTATCCGGGAAGTTGGTCTAGAGACTCCTGATGGTACCTTGGAGCCTGCATGCCTCAATGGCAGGTTCGTCGCATTCGACGTGAGGTTTACATCATTGACCTCCGATCGAGTGATTCTGCGGGTGTTCGACATCAACTCATTTATTCACACGCCGTAGATTGTACCTGTAGTACCTTGAGGACCATTGTCATTATTGGTGGTTTCTCTCGCGTCTGTTAACAGCTTTCATCATTGGCTGGTAATCAGACGATGTTCTTGCATGTTCGACATCAGCTCACACATTCGCATGCTAGAACTTGTACTTGTCTGGGTCGAGATGGAGCGCAAGACCCTGGATTGTGTCTGTTGTAATCCAGGCTGCGATTGTGGATTATTATCATTATGTACATGACTCACTGATTGGATGGCTGCGACCATACCTGAGTCTATTTGTTTGATCTTAGTTGGATGGCTGCGCCCATACCCTGGATCCGGATTATAGCATACTCTGTTTCGGATGGCTGCGTCCATACCATATATACTTCATGTACTTGAGATATCAGTTGTATCTTTCTGTGCAGGTTGTCTTATAATGCATCCCAATATACTGGTGTTCAATCTCATATGTTATAAAGGGCATCCTTACAAAATCATAAAAGCATGTCTCCATTTTCTTTGTACATGAAATAAATATGTCGGGAGAATCCCACTTATTAAGTGGGACAAGTTGGAATTAAAAAAATTCTTGTGCGATTAGGGTTTCAAGAAAATATACACTTTTAGAAAGGCTTTGGCAGCTAGAAGCCTCTAGAGACTGGCACACAACACATCTCTCTGGGATAACGCTCTCAAAGTTAATTATCTCCCTCATACTTCTTTCTCATGTTGGTTGCATCTTCTTATAAATTCCCCCAAAGGCTCAAATACCGAGAAATCCCTTGTTCTAGCCTCCTCCCTCATTGGCGCCTAGAAATTTTGGCAAGTTGGTAATGGTTAACGAATTAAATTGGGTCTTGATCCTTGGCTAGGAGGATAGGAAGACTTTACCTTATCAAAATTCCTCATCAATAGAATACACAACTCAAGAACCTACATGCTTGTGGACGCCAAAGCTTAATCTTCGCATGAATGGGGAGTGCCAAGCTGGAAAAGTGTTACTGATTTGACCCTAATAGGCTAGGAATTTTATGAATGGAAAACTACATAAAACTTCTAACTTCCAATTTCATCAAGCTTAGGGATGAGATAAAAAATGACCTACTATGGTAAAAGAACCATGATAATTGAGAATTCATGAAAAAACTAGGATATCAAACCCACATGGAACAAAAATTGTCTAACCCCAAACACTCGTGGTGGGATTATATGTGGAAATTGCATTCTCCACTAAAATTCATAATAATATTCTTGTCGGTTTTATCAAAAAAAACTTCCCACTTGGGATAATATCATCAAAAGAGGATGGAAAAGACCTAGTTTTTTATCTTCAAGCAAAGCAACAAGTGATAATGTCACACACTTTTTTCTCTCTTACTCCTATATAGGATAGGTCACAATGGTTATCGGTTAAGAATTGGACATAAAAGGTCATTAGACAAGAGTAAGACTGAAGGATAGGTTTAAAGCATGGAAAATTAATAAAGATAATGAGTGCTACAAAGTATTTCCATGCATCCTTATAAACTGCATATGGTGGGATAGAGACAACAACATTTTAAACTCTAAGGACATCCTTGCAAAGGTCACAACGGGAATAGCTACAAAACTATGTTAGGAATATAACGTGGAGCCAAATTATTTGAAGCATCGAATCCTTGCCATGCCCCAACTCACACAAGGAATTCCATGAGGTTTTTGTTATGGTGTAGCCCAAGGAATTCCTTCTAGGTGTGGAGTGGGTGTGGTCCTCTTTCTTTCCTAATCCACCAGTGTACGTGTAAGATATGCACTCAGAAGAGGCGCAAAAAATCGAGCATAATTTATAGCCCTTCGCACACTACTATAACTTCTCAAAAAGTAGTAAAATCAATTCAAATCATGGGATATTGAAACCTTGTAATTGATTGAGAAAACAACAAGAATACCATTGATAATATTTCTTTACAACCAATTCTACAAGATTTCTGAGACACCTTTTCCTCTTTTGATTGGTTATATTTCACTCACATCATACAAGAGCTTAAAAGCATAACAAATAGACTATCAAAAGAAGCTCTTGAATTTCCCGTTGGAACCTTTGTTGTTTATGATTTTATGGATGGTGTGGAACATGATCAGATAGTCATCCTTGTCTAAACACATTGATTGCTCAATCTTCCAACACAATTCACACTCATAGATGCTCACAATAGGTTATATTTTTGGAAAACTAATAAGATTATATTTTTTTGTCTAACATTAAGGTAACTCCATATCAACAATATCAGAAGGGAACACAAATCAAGTCACATGGAAAAGAACAACTACTACATAGATAAAAGAACTTTCAGATTAATCACATCATTAGGATTAGGTCGACGTTTCGAACCAGTTAATGTGGTTCATCCTCAGGACAAGGTGAAGAGACTAATCGATCACAAAAGTCTTAGATCTAACTACTACATAGTCCATTTACACTTGTATTTATGGAAATTCCTTGTTTTTTATTTGCATTTTGAAACTCAAGAAATTGATCCTCAAAATTTTAGATAGTCCTTAATAACACACACACACACAATCATTCTTAATTGAAACTACTCAATCTATCAATTGAATTTCTAATTAGGATCTATGTAATAAGTAAACCTTTAAATCCCTTATATAAGTGATTTAATTAAAAACAATAATTAAAGTTTGATTTATGTTCTTTAAATTTATAACTCTATCCTTTTAATTTATGTAACTTATAAAACCCATTGAGTTAATATTTTTATTCATTTTAAAATGTATATCTTATTAATTATGATTATATTGAAAATTTTGGTTGTGGAAATATGATAATCAAAGGTAGAGCATGAAGCAATTGATAAATTGGAGCCATGCTACTTCTAGAATGTCGACCACATGACTTCATAGGGTTCTCAACACATAATTCATCCCCAACCCTAAAATTGGTGAGAAATTAATAGGTATGAAGATTTCTTGATTATTATGAGAGGGAAAGCTAGGTAAATTTTATGCTAGTAAAGTTTCCTAGCACATCATTGTTGAAGTTTTTACCTATTCTTTTCTATAGGGGATATCTTTCAGAGGAATACACGCATTATAGATCTTATCCACTTGTAAACCTATAATGTGCAAACAATGATATATGTGTGGCACATTACATCACAAAATAACCTTGCAATTCTTGAAATGACTTTGGCTAAGAAATTTGGGCTTGGTGAATGTACAGTGGTGTAGGGAGCATGGGAGTTCAAAATATTGGTGAGGACCTATCTAGTTTTCATGTTCATCTATCACTCTTATAATGAATTTGGTTGGGTAAATGAACCTCTTAATTGCTTTAATAACTCGAAGTAATTAAAAGTGGTTGTCTTTTTGATGAATTTGTAGGGTAGTTAACATGTTCATAGTATTTATACATTACCAGAAATTTTCAAAAAATATTAATCATCGTCAATAACCTATGGGATTTCTTGAAGTTGACACAAACCCTAATTATCCCATACGCGAGGAGATCCAAGATAAGGATTCCATAGTGCAAGAAAATCACAATAGTTGTGAGATAGAGTATTTTCACATGAGTGAGAAAGAAGAATAATTTTGTAACAATGTAAAATATAAGTGTTATGATAGTTGTAAGGAGTAGAGAAATTCAAGTGCTTGAAGAAAAAAGAAGATGAGAAACACATTAGAGAAGAAAGATATTGGAAATTGCTAAAAGCCCATTTCCTTTCTTATTAGGTGAACCTCCATTATGGGCAATCTCTACTTTTGTCAAAGTGGTCTCTACTTGCATGCGCAAGGATCATGTTTATCGTATACGACAATTTTGAAGAAAAAATGGAAATAATCTGCATGTTTGTGAATTTTCACTTGGAGGAACTTGTTGGGATACCATTCCTTCATCATTGAAACTTAAAGTAAAGAACATAGAAATGGGATGTGGTTGTGTGTTTTTGCATAATACCATAATTACAATAGGAAATAATCCAACTAGGAAATATGAAAAAACCATGATTGGTGTTTTTGTAGCAAGGTTGAGGTTATGCATATGAAAATAATTCAACATTCTTGGATGGTACTTCATGTAAATTTGCAATTTTTATGCCCTAATGGCCTATCTAACTAAAAAATATTAGTGAGCATGTGCAAGATTTATGCTTTGTAACCACACTTAGAAAATAGAAAGAAAAAATTGAATAATTGCAATTTTGTAGATCTGCACCAATATGGGAATTACATTTGTGCAAATGGTGCAGACAATAAACCAATTTTTTGTGCAAATGACACTATATTTATTCAACAATCACATAAATCATCTGTATATGGGAAAATGGTCCAAAATTCTCAAATAGAAGGCAAAATAAGGGTTGTTAGCTTTGCTTGAAGGCTGTTAGGGCACTAGAATTAAAAATTGATAAGAAGAAAGAACTTAACGAGAAACTAAGACAAAGTAAATGAGGATTTAACACTAGTGGATTCATCAATATGTTTGGTGGGATTTTTCAAGTGGTTGAGAAAAATCCTACTTGTTGTATAAGTGGTTGCATCAACAAAACACAACAAAGATGGTTAGAAATAACACAAAATAAAATATAGATTACATGATTGAAAGTAGATGAATAAGGATTCAACTATACAATAACACATGAAAAAAAAATAGGAAGTAAACTCTTTGTTTTATTATCAACGAAGAAACCCTTTGTTGGCCTTCAAAGGTGTTAAATTTTCTTAGGGTTATATTGTTCTTTGCTTTGATAATTCCCTTTCATTATTTCCATATTAAATTCACCCCATAGTATCATAACATTATTTAGATTTACATCGTTATTCAACAACATATGCAACTATATATAATGAACAATATCATCATCAATGCAACGAAACATAAAGGAACAATAGATGAAAAACATTCACACATAGAGACACTAGGATTGGTCGAAGACTAGGGCTAAACCCTTTCAAATTCTTCTTCTTATTAGATTATCATTGAATGATTCAGCAAAAGGGAGTACAATGATCCATATCTTCATCCATACAACTATCCAACAAAAAATCAACTAAACAACATCATGAGATGACTCCAATAATTCCAATAATCAAAACCTTGATTTAGAAGCCCGCGATCAACTATCACTAATTGCGGTCAATTGCCGAACATTGCGGTCAACTAGAGAAATCTTCTGTTAACTGTAAAATTCAACCCTTGGGTCCCAACTGCGCAGATGACATGATGTGTGTGTGATTGAAAGGCTTCAACTGCATATATTATTTGACTTGCATGCGATTGTAGCCAAAAATTACTTGTGACAAGCCTGCGGCTGGAAACCAAAACCCTAGGACACATGTCAGCTTTAGACCTTGCAATCTCAGACCTGTGCGAGCAAACTTTCCACAAAACATCTCATACATGTGCGATCCAAACTAAATAAAGAAGAAGAATGATCATAATGATGATGTGCAAATGAGGTTGAGGTCACTTGTATTTATAGCCTTCCAAGGGTGTTCAATTTGCTTTCGGGTCGACCCGATCAAATATGCACATGTGGAATTTAATTAAAAAATACACTTTCCCTTGTCCAAATTGAGCACTTCAATAGTCAAAATTTGTCCTCTCGAAAAGAGAAATCTGGTCCCATTGTTGGAATTTGTCACTAAGCTGCCAAATAAACAAAAGGAGACAAAAAAGGGAGTTGAGTTGAGGTAGGTGATCCTTTTCAATCCCCTTAAGGAGGGTCCTTGTCGTTCCTTTGTTGGTTCTCTCTCTCTAAGTCGAGAAGTCCACAAGCTTCTTCCATGGTGAAAATCTTACAAAGTGGTAGTGTCAATGCATGCAATAGCTCGAGAATCAGGAGAACTCTTAGCAAAAATTGAGCAACATAACAATACTTTTCTTCTATTACAAAATGACGATCCCTAGCCTTGTATTTATAGAGTTTCTTGCAACTTCACAAAAACAAGCTCCAAATGTGAATGTAGCTTATTCCCATTGAGAATTCCTAGGCATGAAGGGATCTCTGAGGTAGCAAAGGACCCTTTCTTAATGTTCTTGAGCCTTAAACTGACCTCGTTCGAGCTTCACTTTCAATCTTTGATGGGGTTTGGGGATTTAGTGCATCAAAATTTGGTGAGGTTTCACTTCTTATAAATATACACAACTATCAAAGGAACAATTGTGTGGATCACACAAAATCCTCACTATGAGTTTGTGTGGATGGATCAAAACCTAATTTTCTATAGTTTGTTCATTGCCTTTGATTTACTAATTTAATTTCCATGGGTAAATTTTATTCTACTATGGTGATAACATTCTCGACAATCACTTGTATCACACTATGAGCGATTTTTAGGTGATAACAACACCCATGAAACCTCTCATTTTTAAACATGTAGTGATCCTTAAATAAAATCATGTGGTTTAATTTGCTCTACTTAGAGGTTTAGGCCATAGTGGGTTCTACAATTAGGTTATAATAAGCCAATAGTGTGTTAATGATCCCAATTAAACTTTATAAGCTTTCTAGCAACACAAATATTATGGGAGACATTAATGTAAGCTAGCAATTTATTCAATTTATTGCTTGCAAGGAAATAATCACGAGAGGATTAATTTGCAAGAACAAATCATTAATGAAAACATTTTTATTTTCACTAAGATAAGTAAAATATGTGAAAAAGACCAAGCTGAGAAAACATACATAAAAATACCTTAGAACATAAACTAACAAAACTATAAAATCATTAATGGTAGTTGCTATCCTTGTTTGTTTTACTATCTCCTTTATTCCTCAAACATACAAATTTTAAACTTAGAAATGCTTCAATCATTCCACTCTATATGTAAATGTAACCACCTTGTTCTTTCTCCTTCACTAATATTCTAGTTCCAAGACAACATAATGTGTAATCACCAGCTTATTCCTAATTCTAAAAGAGAAGAACCTTTGAGTCATTGGGTATAATTAACTATAAAGGGTAAAAAATGGTTAAATACATAAGTACATAAGGTGAGAATGGGGTATTTAAGTCTTTTCACATGTAGAAGATGTAGAGAGATGAGTTATCTTGCATCATTAGGCATAGAGGGTTTGAATATGTGTTTAGTGATACTTAATAATATTTCTAATTAAACTTCCATGAATGTAGGAAGAGGATATATAATTTTATAAATTAGATATTTATTATATTTAAGATATAATATTTCTTATTCATTATGAAATGTTGTTTAATTAAACTCCCATGAATGTAGGAAGATGAGATAAAATTTCATAAATGAGATATTTATTAGTTTTTTCACTTCCTTTGATTTATTAATTTAATTTCAATGGGGTAGCTTTTATTTGACTATGGTGATAACATTCTCGGCAATCACCTATATCACACTATGAGGGATTTTTAGGTGATAACAACACCCATGAAACCTCTCATTTCTAAACATATAGTAATCCTTAAAGAAAATCATGTGGTTTAATTTGCTCTATTTAGAGGTTTAGGCCATAGTGAGTTTTACAATTAAGTTATAATAAGCCAATAGTGTGTTAATGATCCCAATTAAACTCTATAGGTTTCTAACAACATAAATATTATGAGACACATTAATTTAAGCAAGCATTTATTCAATTTATTGCTTGCAAGAAGATAATCATAAGAGGATTAATTTGCAAGAACAAATCATTAATAATTTGACTGCTAAGTCTACGAAGGTATACATACTCTACCCCTTTGGTTTTGAACCTGTGACCTCTTAGGAGGAAACACATGCTCTTAACCATTAGGTCCACTCAAGTTGTATCTATAAAGGATCTACAAATAGTCTACAAATAGTTAAATACATAAATACATAAGGTCAACAATGGAGACATTTAAGTCTTTTCACATGTAGAAGGTGTAGAGAGATGAGTTATCGTGCATCATTAGGCATAAAGGGTTCAGATAGGTGTTTAGTGATACTTAATAATATTTCTAATTAAACTCCCATGAATGTAGGAAGAGGATATAAAATTTCATAAATTAGATATTTATTATATTTAAGATTTAATATTTCTTATTGATTATGAAATGTTATTTAATTAAACTCCCATGAATGAATGTAGGAAGATGAGATAAAATTTCATAAATTAGATATTTATTATATTTTAGATTTAAAGGGAATGAAAGTCATTGATTTTGAAAGTGACTAAGGAATATATAAATACCAATTTTTTTAATAAATAATAGAAATAAATTAAAATTTTAAAAGTAATATTTTTATATATAAATATTTTTTTATTTTAAATGTATAACAATATTAAAATAATCAATTTAAAAGGATAAAAAAACTACAAATGATATTCTCAAATCTAATATATTAGTTTACATTTATCTTAATTTTGAATTTATTAGGTTAAAAGATTAAATCTCTTTTCACTCTAAAAAAGATTTACATCTAAAAAAATTTGATTCCTCTTCTTTTTTAGTAAATTGTTGAGATAAATCTAAATAAATTTAATTATTAAATTTATATTTTATTTTATTTTTAATTTCATATAACTTGAATAAGTAAAAAATATATTATTGATAATTATAATTATAATTTTTAAGTTTAATTTATTTTTATATAATTTAACTGAATCAAAATATTAAACAAGAAATTATAACAATCTCTATCATTCTAAACTTGAAAAAAGGCAATTAAGATGAAAATCCATTCAAATTAAGAATAGAAAACTTGTCAACTTAAATATCGCCATAATCTAGGCGTGTTGGGCACGTAATGTGGATAATGAGTTAAGATGTTTCGGGTCATCTCGTTCACGATCTCTTAGTTTAGTAAAGAGAGATGCACGTGAAATAATGCAAAAAGGTGGCCCGACTTATTCTAATTCTTCCTTTTTCCACGCCAAAACATCTAGAAGTGGGAAAAGCCACACTCACGTTGTGACATACTGCAAGCGTCTCATGTACAAGGAGTTCTTTCATTCCTTTTCCCACCTAAATTCCGCATTTTTGGGCTCCAGTCGTTTTACATTCTTGAAATTCTTTTTTTGGATAAGTATAAACACTAATAAATTCTTCATGGCTTTTTATATTTTGAACCCAGTTTATTTTTACTGATTTATAATTTAATTTACGTTGGCCTGTTTTATATAAATGGAATTTTGGAAAAAAACAACAACAAAGTTCAGCTGTAACCGAAAAAAATGCACTATCAAGGCGAAGGTTAGACTTAGCCGATTATAATAGGTTGAGTTTACCTCATATTAATTCAGTATTAAATTAATTATATATATATAATTTTAAAGATGGTAGAGTAAGTATAACTTTGTATAAATTTTAGTAATAAAATTGTTATGTTGAGAGTTTTGTATATCAAATTTAATTATGATTTGAATTTAGATTTTTTTTTTTTTTTTTGTATGTCAAGTTGTTTGTTGTATTTTAGTAGGCTTGACTTGATGCTTCGAGTCGCTGTGATCCAGGGGCATCTAATTTGTCAAAGTCACGTGGCTTGAGTAGCCGCGAGTTTTATATATCAAATTTAACTATGATTTGAATTTAGATTATTATTATTTTTTTTATGTCAAGTTGTATGTGATCCTCCAGAGGCATCTAATTTGTCAAAGTCATGTGGTGCGAGTTTTATATATCAAATTTAACTATGATTTGAATTTAGATTATTATTTTTTTGTATGTCAAGTTGTCTGTGATCCTTCAGTAAGCTTGACGTGTGGCTTGAGTAGCCGCGACCTAGGGGCATCTAATCTGTCAAAGTCACATGGCTTGAATAGCCGCGAGTTTTATATATCAAATTTAACTATGATTTGAATTTAGATTATATTTTTTTGTATGTCAAGTTGTGTGTGATCTTCCAGTAGGCTTGACCTGTGGCTTGAGTAGCCGCGACCCAGGGGCATCTAATCTGCCAAAGTCACGTGGCTTGAGTAGCCGCGAGTTTTATATATCAAATTTAACTATGATTTGAATTTAGATTATTATTTTTTTGCATGTCAATTTGTCTGCAATCTTCTAGTAGGCTTGACCTATGGCTTGAGTAGCCGCGACCCAGGGGCATCTAATCTGTCAATGTCACTTGGCTTGAGTAGCCGCGAGTTTTATGTATCAAATTTAACTATGATTTGAATTTAGATTATTATTTTTTTGTATGTCAAGTTGTCTGTGATCCTCCAGTAGGCTTGACCTATGGCTTGAGTAGCCACGACCCAGGGGCATCTAATCTATCAAAGAAGCCACGACCCAGTTACCAAGGATCGCACCTGGCCTGAGCCACACCAATCCTTTTACTGACTTGAGTTTATAGCATGTCTCGTCACCCTAGCACAGGGCACAACCACCCCTCGGTGAGGTTTAATCTTGGGTTGCCTTGATGACGAGGCCCATCCTCAATCGATTGTGCTACCGAGACTTGAGAAATTTAGATTATTATTATTATATATTTACACACAATATATATATATATATATATATATATATATATATATATTAGAATAACACAAAAATTTACATGATAGTTTGCCGGTTTGCTAGACTAGAAACTAGATCAGTTGCAATATTGGAGATCTCGGTGTAAAACCATCTCATGTATATTGTCATTCTACTTTATTTAATATATATCATTATTAATGTTGTGTTATTAAATTTTTATTATTAATCATTATTATATGGAATAAGGAGGTTATTTAAACAAATTCTTATGAGTTACTTAGAGATTTTGCTTAAATTTTTATTTGATTTATGGAACTTTGACCATAAAACTATAGTTCTAGAGTTTGGAATTATTTATAGTTTATTTTGACATTTTACTTCTTTTTGGGGTAAATTTTTGGGTGAATTTGACTCTAAATATGATAAATATTTAATTTATGATTGACTAGAGAGTTGCTCTCTAGTCCATTATAAAAGATATGTTGTAATGTCTTATCATGTCTGGTTATGTAAGCATTTTCAATGAATCAAATTATATAAAAATAAAAATCAAATAATTTAAAAAAAATAAAAAAAATAATTAAAATAAAATTAAGGTAAAATATTCAATTTATTGTGGACAATTTTTGGGCATGGGGTTTTGACAACCCATGAATTGTTAATGGTAATTTTTTTGGGCTTTAGAGTTTGACAACCCATGGTTTTGCCAATAATATTCTTTTTGGGCTCTCTATTTTGACAACCCATAAACCTCTTTTAGAGTGAAAAGAGATTCGATTCTTTTCAACCCTTGATAAATCTAGAATTAAGATAGATATAAGTTGGTTTAGCAAAGTTAAAACATCCCAAACTAAATATATCAATAACTTGTAACTTAGTAAGAGTTAAGACATCCCAAGACACATTAAAATAGACCTCTACTCCAAAAAAACATCTATCCTTATAAATTGAACCAAAATTTTAAAAATAAAATCTTAAACAATTTCATAAACTTTAACAAATTTGGTACATCAATTTGAATCAATTTAGTGTTTAACTTTAAAACTTTAACAAATTTAGTACATCATTTTGAATCAATTTAATGGTTAACTTTTTAAATGAAATTATTATTAATATCAATTTAATATCTCAATTTTCAAATTAAATTATTAGAAGGATATATATATTTTTCCGTAATACAGTGACTACTGTCCAGCAAGTTTGAAATTCGATGGGTTATACGGAATCCATGGACTGAAAATCCAAAATCGTGTGCGCAGTGACTTGACAAATCGACGATCCAACCGCCAAAGACTCCTACATATAACCAACTGGGGCAGGAACCCCAGCCGCCGGTATGAGAGGGTGGTTTATACAAAATCCATAGGAAATTCGGTGCTCGTGACTTGTCAAAACATAAGAGAAGGAAAGAACCGCCTTCATTCCCACACACGGGCAGTGATTTAGCCACGCGTCCAAAACGTACGAGTGCTGTGAACTATTTCTTGATTCGTCGGATATAAAGTAAAGGTCTCTGCTCTGCATAGTAACGCGAACTCTCTTTCATTACCTTCACACCACCCTAAGCCAGAGATTCAGCATTTTGGTAGATCTATACTCCAGGCAAAATGATAAGCTCTGCTGCAAGCGAAGTTATAACATGCAAAGGTAATCAGTATTGTCCACAGTATAAGTTCTCCTTGTGATTTGTTCAGTAAGAGAAGGGTAACTCATTTTCAGTGATCCAATCCTTTTTCAGTGTTAAGCACTAGGGACCGTTTGGGGAGATCGGCCCTTCAAGGGAACCAGCAATCTTTACTGCAGGGCAAGTTCTCGCATGTAAAGGTAATTCAGACTGACCCAATTTCTAAATTCCATTTGGTTTGTTAAAGGAATGATAACCCATTTTTCAGTGTTCTATACATTTTAGACCATTTGGGGAGATCGATCCTTCAAGGAAAATGCCAGGGTCTACTGCAGGCGAAGTTGTCGAATGCAAAGGTATTTAGGAGTGCCCAAATTTTAATTTCCGTATGATTTATCCAGTTATGGAATTATAATCCATTTCGGTTTTCAATCCATATCCAGTACTCAGGTTCACAAGAAACCATTTGAGGACCAGGCCGATACTGCAGCCTCCACTGCAGGCGAAGTTATCACATGTAAAGGTAATTAGGACTGCCCATGCTCTAACAGTCTCCATATGATTTACATAGTAAGGAAATGTACTATCCTGCACATTAGTTTTGAGGATTGGTCTGCTGTAGAATATAACCCATACATATCGTAATTGCAAGTGATCCAACTTGTCTAGTATGCAGTAAAACGCTGTGAACATAATAACAATAAAATAAACCCTCCTCGGTTGGTGAAGATGGGTAACAGGGTAGCCTGAATGGTGTGGTGCCTTACCATGAAATTTTGTTTTCATGTGAAACTCTGTGTGAGAGAATGAGAATGGACTAGTGCCTGTTACTAACATAACATGAAATATTTGTGTTCATGTTAAACTCTCTATATGAATATGGATCTAGGTTGGCCAATAGGGCTGAGGGATAGAGAATGAAGTAATGCTTTTTACTGACAAACTGTTAGATTGGTTATTTGTGAAGGTGGATCTAGGTTGGCCAAGGTAGAGGGGTAGAGAGAATGGAGTAATGCCTTAACAAAATGTTAGATTGGTTAGATTGGTTGTGGGGTGAAATTATTTAACTCCACATTGGTAGCCAAAATGGAATAGTGTCTCTTAGGTTTGTGAGGATGGATCTAGGTTAGCCAATAGGGCAGAAACAATGGATTGGATCAGCCAATGGGACAGAAAATTACTCCCAATAGTGGAGTACTGATTCTTAGGACTTACTACCAGTACTTACTACCATGAAACAATGGTGTAGGTTATTCTTAGTACTTACTACCATGAAACAGTGGAGTAGGTTAGCCAACAAGGCAGAAAACAATGGAGTAGTGATTCCTAACATAATTTTGATTTTGATTGGTTGTGAGGTGAAATATTCTTGCCATGTTAAACTTTGTGAAGATGGATCTGGTTTGGTCAATAGGGTAGAGAGAATGAGGTAGTGTCTCTTACTTAATGTTGATGTTAATTGTTGGGGATGAAGTTTGTTTGCCATATTAAATTTTGCTAGTTTTAATTTGATTTTTTTATAGCTGCCGTTGCTTGGGGACCGGGGGAGCCTTTGAAGATTGAAGAAGTGCAAGTGGCACCTCCACAGGCAAAGGAAGTGAGAATCAAAGTGCATTATACTGCCTTGTGTCGCACAGATCTTGTATTTTGGGAAGCAAAGGTAAGTTATGAGGAATATAAGCACGAGAGGTATAAAAAAAAATTGAGCCAAACCTTTAGGTGCTTCATAGATCTATACTATTTTAATTCTTATATTCGTTTTAATGGTGGATATTTTAGGCAGCTAGAGGTTTGCACTTGGGTTGTTTTGATCCCTGCTTGTTTTTGCACTTGGGTTGTTTTGATCCCTGTTACTGCTTGCTTGGTAGATCTGAAGTATGGGGTTACAGATACACAGAATTATGCACAAATAGACATCTGCCCCACCTGGGTTCTAGAACGTCTAGCTTCTTTGGGTGCAATTAGATTTTCTTGGTAATGAAATGTCTACTATTGCTTTGGTTGCAGGGTCAATCTCCACTCTTTCCCCGCATCTTTGGACATGAAGCAGCTGGGTATCCACTCTGTTCTTGCCATGAAATTTTGTATTCAAAATAATAATTCAATCAGGCATGTAGTATATCCTCCTCCTGATTAATTGCTGGCCAATTCTGGCACTGATTGACACAGAGTTGTTGAGAGTGTTGGAGAAGGGGTAACTGACCTCAAGCCTGGTGACAAGGTGCTGCCCGTTTTTACCGGAGAATGCAAGGAATGCCGACACTGCAAGTCAGAAGAGAGCAACATGTGTGATCTGCTTAGAATTAACACTGAGAGAGGGGTTATGATAAATGATGGAAAGTCAAGGTTTTCCATCAATGGGAAGCCGATTCACCACTTCCTTGGTACATCGACTTTCAGCCAATACACTGTTGTACATGCGGGATGTGTGGCCAAAATTAGTCCAGACGCTCCTCTTGACAAAGTTTGTATTTTAAGCTGTGGTGTCTCTACAGGTAAATTACTTACCGATCTTCCATAAATCTTTTTTTTCCATGCACATGTTCAGTGTCAGCTGTGTTCAGGACTATAGCTTTCCGTATTCACTAAGCAGTTACTTAGGTTGTAAGTTGTAACTAAAACACAGAAACAGATTGGTCAGCGCATATGTCTGTACCTCTTCTTCTATGAGAACAGACCGCGGGACCTTACTCATAATTGCCTCCATACAGTATTAAAGATTACCTCCTAGGCTTTCTTTTCTTCTCTGACTTTGAACAGGCAACTTCTTATGGTGTTCACCTTTTCCCTAATAATTTGGATAGCTTCTTTTTCTAGAGACCTTGCTTGCCAGATTCCACAAGTTCTGTGTGACATGTTTCGATTTAAATGGGCTGTAATAAGTTTCTGACTTTTCCCATTTATATGCTTTATAATGCCCTAAGCTTCTGCTGTAGATCTAAAATGTCCTTTTTGTATTTTCTGTCTCTTCCTTTTCTTTGCCCAAATGCGCCCAAATGCCACATCCTCTATCTCTGCTTGATACCCAAAATTTTGTTCTGAAAATTCCTCCAATGTGACCATGGTGATCTCTAAAAACCGAGTCCGCCTCTCCCTTCAGCTAGCTTCTCCAGGGTATAGCTTGCTCGTGGATGTTCTTTTCTGGTTTATTATTAGGTTTGGTATCCAAAAACATCCTTGGAATGTGACTATGCTCATAAACATTCCCCTGCTCTAAAAGGTCTGGGTTGCTCTCCGTTCGTGACCATGCTCAAAACACTCCCCTGCAGGTCTGGGTTGCTCTTGAATTGTGACTGTGCTAGTAAAAACTGCCCCTCCAAGGTCTGAGTTGCTCTTGGATTTTCCATTAAAATTGAATGCTATCCATCAAAACTTGAATGTTATCTGTGAGGAGGGACTCCAAATCTGGCATATAAAATATGCCTTCGTTAAACCTTTTTCTGCTAACGGATTTTTGTTTTCGGACTTGTTTAAGCTTTTATAAGTAATTTCCTGATGATGATGTGGGTAATTCAATTCTGTAACAGTTGACAATTTTTTACAAAGTGTGTAAACCAACGCTGGGATATTTTGCTGGCTGGACTGTTAAATAATATCATCCATATAAGTTTCTTTGATCACAATTATTGTTTAAAGTTCATTTCTTTTGTTGGATCAGGGATGGGTGCTACTTTGAATGTAGGCAAACCCAAGAAGGGTTCGACAGTAGCAGTATTTGGCCTTGGGAGTGTTGGACTTGCTGTAAGTGTTCATTTTTTATGTTCCTGTGTATGCATCTTAGTATATAATCTAGTTCTACAGTCTTCAAACTTTCCTTTTCAAGGATCAATATGATGAGTGTATCGTTTAATAGTTTGTTAATCTTCTGATATGGCCTTAACTACACAGGCTGCTGAAGGGGCAAGAATTGCAGGAGCTTCTCGAATAATTGGAATAGATTTAAGCAATGACAGATATGAACCAGGTTGCTTATTTTGCCCATTTTCATATCGGATAATCTGTGTATATATGTTGGCTCTAGAATTGCCTTTCTAATTCGTTGTTTGAATACTTTTTGTAATCTCAGCGAAACCATTTGGCGTAACAGAATTTTTAAACCCAAAAGACTACGACAAGCCTATTCAAGAGGTATGCTGAGCTACCCAATTATTCGATATCGTTGCACCTTGAGAAGCTGGGTGCTCTACTCGGATTTCTCCCATATTTTTTCAAGTTCGAAATAAATTTGCATCTCAATAAGATTTAATCTTGGTGCTCTACTCGGATCTCTACCGGTTCGAAATAAATTTGCATCTCATTAAGATTTAATCTCTATAAACCCTTGATAAATTCAAATTTAATCTGAATCTATGTTGATATCATCTCTTTGTTATCAATCTCTTAATTGAATTTAGTTCTACCTTCCTTTCATGAATTTGCTGATGTATGCTGTCAGCAAAAAATTTTCAAGTTTGAAATAAATTTGCATCTCAATAAGATTTAATCTCTATAAACCCTTGATAAACTCATATTTAATCTGAATCTATGTTGATATCATCTCTTTGTTATCAATCTTGTAATTGAATTTAGTTCTACCTTACTTTCATGAATTTGCTGATGTATGCTGTCAGCAAAAAATTAAATTCAGAGGACTTATTGTTATCGATTTTTTTATAGGTAATTGCAGAAATAACTGATGGAGGAGTTGACTGCAGTATCGAATGCACAGGAAATATTAAGGCGATGATTCAAGCCTTTGAAGCCTGCCATGATGTATTTGCTCTTAGCTCCTTTTCATTTAAAGATATTATTTATTCAAAAAATAACATCCCTTTTCAAGCTAATACCTGCAATGAATATGATTTTCGGTGAAAAGGGAATTTGATATCATAATTTTCTATTTCAGGGTTGGGGTGTAGCTGTTTTAGTGGGTGTTCCTCATTCAGAGGCAGTGTTTGCAACAAATCCTGTGAATTTTCTGAACGAGAGGACGTTGAGAGGAACTTTCTTTGGAAACTATAAACCTCTCTCAGATTTGCCAGGCCTTGTAGATTTGTACTTGAATAAGGTAAGACTTAAATTATTATTCAGTGAAGTATTGCTTTGTTTTGTTAGATTTCCTTGCTAGAAAATTCTGTCAAACAATGAACATAGATAGATATTGTTAGATTTCTTAGTGAAGTATTCCTTTGTTTTGTTAGATTTCCTTGCTGAAAATTTCTGTCAAACAATGAACATAGATAGATATTTGTTGGTTTGTCAATGTATAATTCTGTCAAACAATGATTATAGATAGATATTTGCTGGTTTGTGAATGTATGTGACAACAGCAGTCTATGCCTGCCAGTGTAATTTAGGGTTTTAATAGATTTTTCCTTGATTTTTGCAGAAGCTTGAGCTGGGTAGGATGTAATTAGGTTTTAATTGATCATTCCTTGTTTCTTTGCAGACGCTTGAACTCGATAAATTTATTACAGATGAGGTTTCTTTCGCTGATATCAACAAGGCATTTGATTACATGATTAAAGGAGAGGGCCTAAGAACTGTGATTAAAGTGATTGATGATTGAGTAAACAAGCAAGGCATTTGATCAGATGATGAAGGGATAGGGCCTGAGAATGGTAAAAAGGTCAAAGAAGTAAACTGGATTTTGAGTTTAGGATAAGTTAGTTATCTGGGTTATCTGCGGGATACATTTTCATTCTCATAAATGAAGAGATCTTCAAGCATCTAAGATCAATAAGTTTTCTGAATTATTTTATATATGGCGAGATTTTACAAAATTTATAAAATATAAATATATATGCCGGATTTTGGTTGAATATCTGACATGCATATTAATTATTATGCGACAAGTATCAATTTTTACTGGACAAATATAGAGTGTGGATTTTGATCGAATATTCCCTACATATGCATAGTTTTTGGGAAAGGTTTATTTTTCTTTTTCAAATTTTATTTTATATATTATACTAAATCTGATATGGTGGGCTGGTTGGATGATTATGTTTTTTTAAATAGATATATATATATTTTTAATGTACTTATTTTAGTAGTATATATATATATAATTTTTTTTAAAACATGAAATTGTGAAATATATTGGGTATCCATTTTATATTTTTTTTTTTTTTTTGAATTATTTTAGATGTATGAAATTTAAAAAACTTGGATATATATTTTTATGAAGAATTTATTTTAATTTTATATAATGTTTTTATTTTTATATTTGGTGGGATCACATGTTCATCATATCTAATATATCATTATAATTAATTGCTAATTGAACTTTAGACTTCACATCAAGAAGTGCTTTAAGAGAGCATCTCTATACTTTCACAAAATACCTCTATCTCTTTCCAAAACTTTATAGACTATTTTATATAATGTAATTTAAAATATAAATATGGATTTTAATATATCACTACAATTGACTGAGAATTGAACTTTTGACTTCACATCAAGGAGTGCTTTAAGAGAGGCACCTCTGTGCCTTCATAAAACATCTCTAACTCTATCCAAAACCCTCTATCTCTATCCAAAACCCTCTAGACTATTTTATATAATGTAATTTAAAATATAAATTATGGATTTTTGTGAAATATTTTGGTACTATAATATATATATATATATAGATATAGATATGAAATTAATAATATTAAAATTTTATATACAATAATTTTTTTTAAAAATTTGCGACTAATTTTTATAAACATATATAATTTTTTGTTATATATATATATATATATATATTTGAAGATATCATTTAGTGATTTTAACCTTTTTTTTCCACTTGGTAAATATATAAATGTCAATTATTGTAATTTTTTTGAGAAATTTATTATTTTATCTCATGTATGTTTTACCATAATAAATAAATATATAAATGTCGATTATTCATTTATTATTTTTTAGGAAATTAATTATTTTATTTCATGTATGATTTACTACAGTAACAGAGAAATTGGTAAATTATTTGTCTAGATATTGGATCTGTTTTTGGCAAAGCTTGTAATAATGTTCTAAAGTTTGTATCTTTAGAACGAATTTTTATATTTATGATTAAAATTTAAAAATCTAGAGCAAATTGGTAAGTATTGAGTTTTTGATGAGTTTGTACTAATGTTTGAGAGTTTAGTAGATTAAAAAATATATATATATATTATTTATGGCTAAATTTTTTAGGAGTCTAACAGGGAAGACACTTGAATGTAAGGGATGAGAATTTAAAGATGGTTAAGTATTGAGTTTTTCTCAAATTTGTAATAATGTTTGAGTGTGTAAAAATTTGAAATCTGGTGTACTAGACAAGTTTTGGATGTGAGTGGACGTGAGTTTAGGGAGATGAAAATACCCAAGGGATGACAATTTAAAGAGTTAGAGTAAGGGATGACAATTTAAAGAGTTAGAGTAAGGGATGACAATTTAAAGAGTTAGAGTAATGTGTAGATGTTGGATGCGAGTTTGGGGAGATGAAAACAAGGGAAGGATGACAATTTAAAGAGTTAGAGTAATGTGTAGATGAGAAAGTTGTAGATAGTAAGAGAACAAAAAAGTTTAAGGTTTTAGACTATTTGGTGATGATAACTGAATTTGAAAAATAAAGATTTGAAAGGTTTGAGTAATTTTTTAATGATATTTTTTTGGACTAGGTGGAGGTATTTATTGAACTATTTTAATTATAAACTTGGTAGATGAGAGCACCATCAAATTGATGACAAGAATATCTGAAAATGAGAGAATGATACTATGTTTAACTTCAGTAATAAATTTCAAACTCAATACAAAACTTCACTTCTATAAATTCTAGACATTCCGATGATTAATTGTGAAAGTCTACATAGCTAAACATTAAGATAGACATCAAAACACTTACCTCCTTGTATTATTTAAATTGATTTCAATTTGCATTAATTATGTATATTATATAGCTATATATATTATAAATTTTTATATTTCAAAACATATATCCTAGATAACCAAGAGTTAGTTTATAAGTAGTTTATTAATCACTCAAGAACAAGTATTTAAGATCAAGTATATATTCATTTGATTATTCCTTTTAATCAATAAGATTGATACATGTATTTTTCTTTTTGCATTAAAGAAATATCTTCTTGTATAACAAATTGAAATTTGTTACACAATTGGTTGTGTTTTTTTTAGGGTGTTGAACATGTTTTTTGCTTTATTTTTCTTATCTCTAAGTCTAAAAAATAAAAACACAAGATAGTAAATATATTCTCAAAAATAATTTCAAAATATAAAATTTAAGTAATAATTTTATTTATAGAAATCAAAATTAAAATGATGAGCCCTAAATTTGATTCCAAGATATATCTTTAAAAAATTATACTTGGCCTAATTTAATACTAAAGAAAAAAAAGACAAACTTGACAATTATTTGACATACTACTTATCATTTTTATCTTAAAAAAAATACAAACTTAACAATTATTTGACATACTACTTATCATTTTCTACTTCAGTCATGGAATTTTATACCACATTAGTTGGGTAAAATGCCACTTTAGTTGGGTAAAATGAAAATAAGAGATTCATATCAATTTACTAACATAACATATTTCATGTGTGAGTGGGTAAAATGAAAATAACAGATTAACATATTTCATGTGTGAGATATCATAAGATATAGTTGCTAGTATAATTATGGTATGT
Organism: Pinus albicaulis; assembly: GCA_034641835.2. Classification (NCBI taxonomy): domain Eukaryota; kingdom Viridiplantae; phylum Streptophyta; class Pinopsida; order Pinales; family Pinaceae; genus Pinus; species Pinus albicaulis. Next base: position 455,257,490 of record CM076582.1, on the reverse strand, counting down.
TTTATGATAGGTATACTTTGTGAAAGCATTTCTTTCATAAAATTTTGACATTTTCCAAAAAAGTGACTATAAGTCAAATTGGTTGGATTTTTTGCTTTTTATTTTTGAGAAACATATTTTCTATAAACAAAACTACAACAACATATGCTTATAAGTATTCCAATGGCTTATAGCTTATGTGATGAGAGACCCATCCAAAAAATAAAACATAGTCTCTTTTTGAAGCCTTCAACCTTTCATCCTTAATACATAGATTAAAATATACACTATTCAATGCATCATCTATAAATATTGTCATGTCATGAGTGCCATCCAAAAAGTTGTCTTTGAAGTCTTCAACTTTGCTCAATGAAGAAGCAATGTTCCTCTCCAACCAAATTCCCCATGCAACAATGAGAGGAAGAGCTTTATTATGTTTTTGTGAGATTGATAACCATCTTTTAAGATTTGTGTCAATGGAGGGACCATTCTAGGTATATCGTAGACATTCTAGATGATTTATTTCATTCCAAACGACTCTTGTAAAGGGGCAATTGATGAATAAATGGTTCATAAATTTGAACTTGGGTTGACATAGGGGACTTATGCTAGGCCCATTGAAGGATATTTTCCGTAAGTTATCCCAAGTTGGGGCCTTGTTCATAAGAGTTAGCCATATGAAGAGTTTAGATTTGGGAGGGTAGTTTAGTTTCCAAATATTCCCCCCCCACTAGGGAGGGTGTGAGGATCCATTTTCTAAAGCTAGAGCAAGGTACCCAAACTTTTGGTAGGTGTTTAGATAAGATTATCCTTATATGTTATGAAGACATTTGACAATTTTACGCCTTGAATGAAATGATCAATGCTCCATTTAGGTTCAAGTTCTTAGGTGTTTACCATGATGGTAACTTCACGAATTGAATTGTGTTTTGCATTAAGATGGAACATGGATATATACATGGAGAGGGAGACTATTAGGTTTCATCTCCCAATGTCTCTTTGTCTTCAAATTCTCTTTATTTTTCTATTTACAATATTTACATGGATTTACCTAATCCCAAAGATTAGATGTCAACATTCCCCCCTTAATTTGAAGGGATGTTGGTGAGTTCAAGCATCATTGTGAATCTTTCAAAGATTAGGTGTCAACATTCCCCCCTTAATTTGAAGGGATGTTGGTGAGTTCAAACATCATTGTGAATCTTTCAAACTTTTCTCTTCCAAGCGCTTTGGTGAATATGTCTACAATATTCTCATTTGTGGAACAATGGCATAGGTGGATTGTCTTGGCCTCAACATGATTTCAAATTATATGGTATTTTGTATTTATGTGCTTCATTTGATCATGGAACTTTGGGTTCTTAGCCAACTTTATTGTAGAAGTGTTGTCAATCAAAAGAGGAGTTGAATGCACTTGTTTCTCTTGATTTTCCTGAGCCACATAAATTCTTTTGTTACTTCAACTATTGCCACATATTCTTTCTCAGTTGTGAAATTTGCTGGAACTGATTGTTTGCATGACCTCCAGGAGACAACTCCTGACTCAAGACTCATGATACAACCTGAAGTAGATACCTTAATTTCTTTATCTCCATCAATGTCTGAACCAAAGTATCCAATCAAGATGAAGTCGCCCACACGTGTATACTTAATTCCAAAGTCTTGAGTTCCCTTCAAGTACTTTAGAACTCTTTTTGCAGTAGACCAATGACCCTCACAAGGCTTTTGCATAAACCTGGAGACGATTCCAACAACAAATGAAATGTCTGGTTTGGTAGTAGTCAGTGAGACTTCCTACGAGCTATCTATACTTCGTTGCATCTTCAAATTCTTTTCTTTCAGTGGATGTGAGCTTTAAGTTCTATTCCATTGGAATAGTCAAAGGATTGCATTCAATCATGCCAAAGTTGTTCAACATATCTCCAATGTACTTCTTATGAGAGAGGAATATAAACTTTGGATGTTGAGTTACTTCAATACCAAGATAGTAGTGCACATAGCCCAAATATGTCATTTCAAAACCTTTCCTCAATTCCTTCTTTATGGATGCAATGTAGCTCTCATTGTTCCTTGTCATCAAAAGATCATCTACATACACCACATGCTATACAACTGTTTTTGCAACTTTCTTGACAAAAAAATTTGCATCATCAAGATCATAATGTTTGAAGTTGAATTTCAGAATATGCTAAGTTATTCTTGTACTACGCTCGTGGTGCTTGCTGGAGGCCATACAAGGATTTTACAAGCTTGCATACTTTATGTTCTTGACCCTTCACAACAAATCCTTTTGGTTGGGACATAAAAACATTCTTTTTCATAAGTCCATTCAAGAAATCAATGTTTACATCCATTTGATGGACTTTCCAACTGTTTTAAACTGCCAAGGAAAAGAGTGTCCGGATAGTATCCCATTTTGTTGTGGGGTAAAAAATATCCTCATAGTCGACCCCTTCCTTTTGTGCAAAACTTTTTGCCAAAAGCCTAGCTTTATGCCTGTTAAGCGAGCCATATGCTTTATACTTATTTTTGAAGACCCACTTGCAACCAATTGGTGTGGTTCCCAATGGAGGATAAACCAACTTCCAGGTGCTATTCTTCATCAAAGCATCATATTATTTTTGCACATCTTCTTTCCATTCATCATGAAAACAACTTCTTTGAAGGAAGTTGGTTCAAAATATGTAGACACATCAAATTCACAATCATAAGAAACATCCATATCAACCAGTGAATAAGAATATTCTACATCACCTCCATTCTGTCTGGTTGAGCCTCTTGTTCTTGTCTTTCCAGCGTCATCAGGACGTACACTTTCAAGTGTCTTTGTCAGCGATTTTGGAGGACCTTTTTGAGATGGCACAATGTTGGGTTGTTTGGGCTTGACCCAGGTTCAACTTGTACTTCGCACCAAAAAAACCATCAGACACCGACCCTTTCAGCAATGACATGCAAGAAGATTACAGTCTCACCCGAGGTGGAATGGATGGTTGTAGAACCAAGTTTCTGCAGCCTTAAGGGACTGCACGAGGTGGCTTTTACTTTGCTTTTCTGCAATTAATTTTTCTTCTAGCATATATATAACTACTGCACTATATAACCTAACCATTTACTTCGTCAAATTTAGATTGACATAAGCATATCACATAGCAATATAAACTGCGCTATCATAACATTTATTAGTAGTCAATAATTCACATTTACAGATTGAAAGAAAACATAACAATACAAATAAACACATAATATTGCCCAAAACTTCTTCTTATTTATTAAGATGAGTCTCTTCAGTACATTTAGCTTCTCGACCTACGCACACAACTATAGGTGGTATGCGCACTAAGTTGTAGAGTCTTCCAAGTTCTTCGCGCACTCAGGGCAGGTGGCCCACGCACTAAGTTGCCGACTCTTCCCAGGTCTCCGCGCACTCAGCTGTAGAGCCTTTCCTTAAGGACCAAACACAAAAAAGATAGATAGAATTAGCCCTTGACCATAGAATTACAATCTGGATACCTCTTTGAAAAAACCTTACATCGCTTTATATAACATTCCTAGCTACAAAAATGATGGTCCACATACCATGGGCTCAAAAAAACAATCAACTAGAACCCAAATACTCGTTACAAAATGAGGGGCTTCGACCCACCCCTGAAGCCCCTAGAACTCCGCGCGGTAGATATAAATTTGCGGTACTGCGCACTTTGCTCCTCAAAATGCAGAGTGTTTGACCAAAATTGGACCAAGTTGGGTTTGCGCCCAATAGGCCCCCAACACTCACATGTGACTCATCCCAAGTCACTCAGTTGTTGTGCCCCGAGTCTTTGCTGTGATGCTCATGTAGGCAGCATTATAGGACTGAAGTATTTCTGCTACCTTCTTTTCCTCTTTGCACAGTTCTTTCAGTAGTGCCTATGTTGTTGCTCTGAAAGTCTTCTGCAACACTTATTTCTGCCTTTGTCGTAGCTCCTTGAGATTATAATCTACTGTCTGCGAAATCTGCAAGATCTCATCCTGCTACGGCTCATTCCCCGTTATCAAAAGAAACTCTTTCCTCTGAACGTTTTAAATTTGATTTTGAAGGATCTTCCCTTTAGTGATTCTGGCGAGCCTATAGGAGATTGGTAAGGTATTCATAGTTGCCCAAATTTCTCCCAAATGCTTCTGCTCCGCCTGGAGCTCCTCCTCAATACTTTTCATATTTTTATCCTCCTGAAGTGAGGTCTAAATCTCGATAGTGTCATCTAGAAGTTTGCCACAATTTTCCATTGTGTCGGAGATTCCTTTTACTGCAGTGTTTAGATCCATCTCCCTTTGCTCGCGTACTTTCGGTGGCATCACTCGCTGCAACCTCATTTGCAGCTTAACAATCTTTACATATACTTAAACTTCATCTCGACGAGCTTATTCTTTGAGTCCTTTATTGTGAGGTCGAGCTTCACGACCTTCTCTATTGGTGGCTCCTCTTCGCGGACCTTGACGTTTGGAAATTCACTACAATTTTTCGTGATGGCATCCTCTAGCTACTTCTATTGCTATTGTGCCTCATCCCTTTCATTAATCAGTTGGTCGAGCTCCTTCTTTAGCGAAGCTCTTTACTTCTCCACTTTAATGCTTAACAACGAAGTTCATTGTTATCACTCCTTCAGCTCAACTGTTATACTTTTGTGGAAATCGTGCAATATTTGAGTTGGCAGTTCAACGACGTTCATATTGACATGATCCCACCCTTTTACGTGCTCTCTAGCTTCGGGGGATTTGAACTGTAATGCTTCAGCTGGTATATGCATATTCTTTAGTCCAATTGTCGTCTCTATCTGTCGCTCTGGTTGCACTAGCTGACCCATCTGTTCCGATTGTCTGGCTATTTGCACCAGTACCTTTAGTTTTGTAATGCCTTGCTGGACATCTGTCACGATTGTTCTGTAGCGATCATCGACCTTGCTCCATGTATCTTTTGTTACTTCCTAGACTTTTCTTCTGATTTCATCGATGTCCTCATCAGTAAGGACAAGTGGTATTGCGCCCTTAGATTTATCCACCTTCTATTTATTCCTTGCGCTAGCTTTAGTCGCTGTAGGTGTCCTCTTTTTGATGATGAGTGACAAGTCATTTGTTGATTCTATGTCGCTGAGAGGGTCTTGGGTACCTTGATCATGCTCTGGCTCTGTCTCTTCTCCATATTTTTCATTGTCCTTTCCACTTGTGCCTGCATGCTATGTGGAGTCTTCCTATTCGTCATAGTCTCCTATGGTAGGAGTCATCCACTCCACCGACAATTGCTATATTATCTCGAGAATGTCATCTTCGACGACTAAATATGGCAAAGGATTCCATGTTTCCATCGAGTCCTTCCAAGCCTTCAGGTATATCTTGTGAAAGTCCGCCTTTAAATATGCTATCTTGTGATACTAGTCGAACAAACTTGGTAACAGTGGGGGATGATGGTTCACCACCATGCACAAGTCTATTTCCATGAGTACAAATAAAATCTTGTTCTCATGTGCACGCGTCGAATCCTTGGTATGTCAAAGTGAGGCATACCGCACATCTTCAAATACATCTGCTTCTACTGTGGGAAACTGAGAGTGCATAAATTATACAATATGCATGTATATCTTGGATTCACCCGATCTAATAATGTACTAAAGTTAAATACTGAATCGCTTCTACAAATATTTTCAGAATTAAAAACACAATTGCCAATCACATGAACACGAAGAAAGATCAATCGCACACAACACAGATAATTTCTTGGGGAAAGGTTATAGCTAAAAACCCCATTATCTTCTATTGTATATTATATCTTGGATCATGAAACAATTACATGCAAAAATCTTCTCACAAGAGCCCTCAGTACTGTTAGCAACCGATAAATTCTGATATACCTAATGGTGGCTAAATTTGTTTTCAAGCCTTTAAGAGATATATTTCCTTTGAAAATCTATCATCCTTGAAGTCTTATGTTTGTCCTATACTGGAGGTTCATCTTCACTGTTGTTTTTGTTTCCATCTTAAAACCATGCTAATTCACCAAAAAAAAAACTACTTCCAAGGCCTAAATTTCCATCTATCCATCGCCCCCATTTAGCCCCAAAGGCCTCAAAACTCCTTCAAGCCTTGTGAAATCCATTTATGAGGTTTAAAACCCCGTCTTTACCCCTATTGGAACCTCCAAATTCCTCAAAAAACCCTTTAAAATCCTTGAAAATCTTCATTTTCCATTTACGCCTTAAGCCCCTTTCGGCTTACCCCTTAGCCCCTTTCTCGGCATATGACCCGGCGCCTAGGACCAGGTGCTAAGCCCCATCGCTCATCGCAATCGGAGTTTTTTTCCCTAGCCGTTCCTTTACTTTTCTAAACTTCCGATGCGATAAGCGCCTTTTCTTTTGCCTTCGGTCCTTCCACCTTCCACAGAACCACGTCTTTGCCTTATGATTGGCCCCCGCCATCGCAATCGCAAAACATTGATCCCCTTTGTTCTTTTCCCCTTCTCCTCCGATCCTCCGATCTAATCTTGACCGTCGAATCCACAAGAACCGACGGCCGTGATTCAATCACGCTCCGCTCATAAGCCCTTCACCATCGCGCCCGCCGATTAATCCTGACCATTGATCTCTCTTCCGATCCAACGACTAACATCCCATCGCATCGCACCATGACCTTTTTCCTTGGACACTCGCTCCTGCTGATGCGATGAGTCCATTTCAATCTCGCCGTCTATTCCCCTCATCTAACGGCTCGCGCATAACCCGACCCCCACCCCGCTGTCTGCTTCATGACAAAAGAGCACGTCATCACCTGGCCCACCATGTTTTCCACCCCTGCATCTTTGTGCCTATTGCATGTGACCCGCACCGTCTGATTAACACCTCATGATCCGACCGCTGACACTCCATATCGCAAAATTTTTATGCCCGAGGATTAGCATTTCAAAATTTTGCAAAATAGGCGGTTTTAAGAATCCCCAAGTCACCTGGTGTATGGAATCGCATTCCATTCGCTCAAAATCGCCTCCCCCCATTTTGCTATGTGAAAACCATTCCCAGTTTTCTGCCATACCGCTGCCCTCCGCAACATCTCTTTTAGTTTTAATCCAAGCCGTTGATCTCTGAGATTGCATGGTCCATGTTATATTGCCATCTCAATTCGTTTGCCTTCCCATCTCTCTCCAGAAACGTTCATCAAGAGATATCCACTGTAGATTGCTCTGATCTAACGGTCCACGTTCCTCATCACACCCAGACCCTCAATTGACCCGGTTAGCTGCTCTGCTAGGATTTTATTCCGTTTTTCCGCTGCATTCACCACCTCCTCACTGCTCCTCCGCCACCCCAGAGCCTCTGCAAGCATTCTAAACCAAGCCCGCAGGATTTCATAACATGTTTTAGTGTGCTTGCAGGTTTTTCATGGCCGATGAAGAATGGACGTGTTACAGTCGCGAAAGTGACACAGAGGTTCAGATAGCAATCTCAGGACCAGGAATCAACGTCAAGGGGACTAGAGCAAAAGGGAAATTACATGACAGTCAATGGTTCACAGACATAAACCCTCAGTAGACCCTCCAGCTCAGCGAAACCCTCCACCTGTACACAGAAAACTCAGAAAGGTGAGGATCACATATCCAGTGGCAGAAAACAAAGGCATAGAAGATTAATAAAACCTTTGAGGGCATCAGTACAGAAGCAATTCGAGAAATCAGCAAAGTGAAAGCATAAATAGAGCTAAAACAGGTCGAAGTACAAAGGAACAGAGCAGTTATTGGTGCAGGAGTTGATTGACACAGACATAGCCCATCTCCATGCACAAAGGTCTGTCAAGCAGTTATTACACCAAAGAAGCTACTACAGCTGTCAGGAGCAGTTATTTAGAAGTATGTGGGTCCTAAAGGCCCATTCTTTTACTTAACTCACACTAGAGGAGATAACAGTACCACTGCAGATAGTATTTCTCCCAAAAGACACTCTGTGGGTTGATTTCTGTCATGTCAAATGAACCTCAACAAGCAACGAGGACACCAAGTCCGTCTAAGATTTAATGTTATGTTTATGACACAGAATGGAGCATTCGAATGCCCTCTCCTATCTCTGATGATCATTAAAACCTTCTTTACCTACTTTTCCTCATTTTTCCTATAAAGACTCTTTGAAGTCTCATTGTAAAAGGTTGGAATTTGGTGATTTCAAAAGTAATACATAGATTGCTGCTTCGAAGAAGCATTGATGTTCTGAAGGAGTGTGGAGGTCTCTGTTTTTCTGTTGATGAAGGAGGCTGGACCATTGGATCCCTGAGCTTGGTTTTGGTGAAGTAATCTCTTATTGTTAATGTTGTTTTCCCGTTTATCACTTTGTTCCACTTTGCTTTGACTTACAATAGGATAAAAAGTTTAGGCAGAGAAATGTATCTCAGAAGCACCTCTGACCTGTTTATCCTTCACTGTTTATATGTTTTCTACTGCTGAAAATGACAGGGTAGTCTAAATAGCTCTCTTGATTATTTAGTTTGTTTATTTCAGAAATGGTTAATTCAGTTGTGCTAAAGACTGTTTAGGTGTTCCCTCTTTCTTTGCCACTGAATTCTGTGTCTGAAATCTCCCTTTAATTATTAATGCTTGCAGTTTGATAGAAAGGCTTGTTTCAATCATACCCTCTGTTCATTATTGTAATTATTGTGTTAAAGGTCCCTATAATTGCAGTCCTAGATGTCAAAGGCGTTCCCTCTTCTTTGAATGCAATTGTATGTCTTTGTTGATTAAGCTCTCAACAGTGAACTTATAGGAGGAAATAGGGCATTCCCCGAATCCTATGATTCATTAAGAAGGTTTTAGTCTGCATTTCTCCTTTTCTTTGAGTGTTTATATTGATTAAGTCCAAAACAGTAAGCTTACTAGAGGAAATAGGGTGTTCCCCGAATCCTTTAAGTCATTGTGAAAGGGTTTAGTTTGATTTTCACTCTTAGTCCTTAATGTTCATTCCATTTCACCTATATTATTCAACAGATCCTTGACCAAGTTAGATTTTCCCTTTGGTTTCCCTTCCTTCTCAATCAGAAACTTTTTGGACTTTCACATGACTCCATTGCCCAATGGCTTGTAGATTCCCATGCTCTATCTATACTGCATGAAACATACTTGTCCAGCCAAACAAAACAAACAACCCTGCACTTCATAACTAGTCTAAAATCAACTTCTATACCATTCAAGATACATCCTTATAAACATATTGAGAGATCCCTCTATGAGACTAGGAGGGCTAGATCCTAGAGCTCTAAAGCTTGGTTTGCATGTTGCCTTGTCATCAGGGATGCCAATCTGCCAAATCACAGGACCCCAACATAATGGCGATCACGGTGGGACCACTGAGTTCATAGTTGTGTAGCGAGCTCTTATAGACTCATTAGTCTTTCAAACAACCATAGAAACTCAGAAAAAACCCAAAAATATTTTGGATTGGTTTTAAATAAATATTGGTGGTGGACCATAGAATATTTTTACCTCCAAAGGAGCTAAAAATTTCCACTTGGCGACTCCACTGGCCTCCAGTAGGCCTATTACTTCACTAGTCCTTGTAAACTCTCTTGGGAATGCATTGAGCAAACCCAATCGTGCTGTTGGTGGAAAGCAAAGTTCAAAATCTTCCACCTGGCGACTCCACAATCCCAAAAGACCTAATGACTCCACTGGAAGAAGACTCTGAACTGGTTGACCAGATTCAGTGACCTCTTTTCTGATTTACCAACATGGATTCAGATGTAGACAGAGAAGCTAAACTAGACACATTATTGTACATGTTTGGAAAAATAATGGAGAGGTATGAGGCTAATTTAAATATTGATGATCTAGAGCAGCCCACGCTTTTTCTAGATCAAGAACAAACTCAACCTCTACAAGACCTAGATAATGAGCAAGACATGTATGATGATCAAGACTTTATAGAAGATGATGAGGAAGGTTGTCAAGAAATTCCTGATTGCCTACCTATATCTTGTACTATGCTATTAAGAGAACTTCATGACCAAATTGCAAATACTTATAGTGAGAAGTGCTTTGAGGAAACAAGTAGCCACTTAGAAAACGCAGAGTCTGATGTGGAAGGAGAACCAGCACATATAGGAACTCCCCCTCTAGATTATAACCCATTTCAGATCACACAAGAAGAGTGGCATCCTAATAATGTAGAAAAAACAACTCACAAAGCTTGTATTCTAACTGAGTATCATCATAATTATGAGGAGTTGTTTGAAACAGAAAAAGATCAGGAAACAGTAGAAAACCCTCAAAGTTTCCCTGCAAGCACAAGTGAAGATCCCATAGAAGAGGCTCAAGAAGACATCAAGCCTCAAAACCAATTAACACAAGAGAAAGAGGACCGCTGTTCTTCTGTCCATGCTAAAAAAGAAATCCCTCTTTTGACAGAAGAAGAAATTGATCAAATATTAAACAAGCATTTTGCCTCTGAAATCTGTTATAAAACAAACACTCTTGCCCATTCATCCACTGAGCTTTGTGGTACAGATTTAGAAAGCTCCCTTGTAAATAAGAATAAAGAAAGACCTGCTGATAATCCAGCATGTTTGATTGGTAGCATTACTTAATTTAATGATTTTTCTAATTTTGATCTATCTGATGATGATGTTCTCCAAATAGAAATTGATCTTGCAGGGCCATCATTAGTAGATTTGTGGAAGGAAGATCAGTTCCATCAACTTCAAGAAAGTAATGATCCCATGAAGGCTATTTATGATACCGATGAGGAAAGTTATGAAAGTCTAGTAGCAGGTGAAGATTCATTGAATCTTCACTCTTCTTTATCTCAGATCATTAGTAATAGTTTCCATGCGTTTGAAAATCAGCAGCCTTTCATCTCAAAGGGTGAAGAAGAAAACAATGAAGAAATTTTTGAGCAGGTTGAAACCAAGGACCCTTCTCTTGAAAAAGAGGAAGCAATGGAATAGACCCTTGCTCAAGAATACATTGATCTTTTCACAGAGCTTAGCCCACCCAATCAGAATATCTCAGAGCTTCAAGAGGACAGAACTGCCAAATATGATGAGTCCTCCAGTTCAGAAAATGATGAAGATGAGGAAGATTTTCTTTCTCAAAAGAATCTTCTTCTTGATCCAGTGGAAGAGGAAGCAATCCTGGTTGAAACCTATCTTCCAAATAATCATAACCAGACATTGTTTCAAGATCCCTATGGTCATTTCTTGAAGATATTTGAGGAAGGGATAAAGGTTGTTAGGAGAAATGTATTGCCAAAACCAAGAAGATTTTTTAGCACTGCTGCTAAGAAACAAAAGAAATGGGAGTGGCCTTGTTTGTCCAGCCTTCCCAAAGAGATGAAGAAGGACCAATCATGGAATCATTTACTGGATTGGTTGTACTGGAAAAGAGAGTTCATCAGCTAAACATGTAAATATTCGAAGTTATATTAGGGTAGGTAGGAATGTCAATAAAGCTTAGCTCTTGAGCATCTAGTTAGTCTTTTTGTTTATTTCTCTGAAAAAGAAAAATGGAAGGAAAAATACAAAAAACAATAAAAAATAGAAAAGAAGACAGAAATAAAACAAGAAAGGTATAGCCCCATACCAAAAGGAAAGGAAAATATGAAAGTGTGCAAGCTCAAATGCCACTACTTTAAGGAGCATTACTGTCCAATCATACAGCCTAATCATGATTGGGCATATTTCAATTTACTACTGATAGGATAGTGAAGAAGATCTGCCAAACTCTTTAATCTTGGCTTATCAGTAGAAAATATTAGGATAGAAGAAAGAGAGGTTCAAACATGCTGAAAATATGAACCTAGAATCATAAGAAAATATGGCTCTAATTCTCTCAAAACTTGAGCCAAAGAGAAGAAGAGAACTGGTTCTAAAATGCTCAAAACTTGAACCAACCAAGAAGGAGAAAACAACTCTAGCAAGATCAAAACAGAGTTGAAATAAAGAAGAAAGGTGACTCTAAAAAACTCAAAGTCTGAGTCATAATAAGGAGGAGTGTTTTTGAATTTCAGATCTTTAGCCTTCAAAATTTTGTTTTTGAATCTCTGCAAGTTTCAGTTCATGTGCAGTTTTTCTTTATGCCATGGACCGACAACAAGTCAGACAGTCTAATCCTGGTTTGGCTGTGTTTTCAATTTCTGTTTTAGAATATAGAGAATGGAAATCTGTCAGACTGTTTAATCCTGACAGATATTAGATTAGGTAGGGAATTAAGAGTTCGACTGTTTAATCTGGACTCTTGGAAGAAATAAGGGTAGCATTAGATAGGTTTATTTCTCTGTTTTCAAAATAATATGTAAAGAGATGCCTGTCCAAGTGCACTCAAAGGAAGAAAATGTTAGGACAAGTAGCTTGGGGTAGGTAGAGAGGTTTGTTTCAAAGAAGTTTCATGTTGTAGGTCACTAAAGGAACTGCCAAATTGCAAAAAGTACCAGCAAGAAAGCAAAGAAAATTTTCCCAATGGATGAGGCACTGGACTACTGAAAGCCAGAGATTACTGAGGTTCTGGACACCTAAAGGGCAAGCTGTCCTCCCCAAGTGGAGCCACTGTTAGCCATCAATAAATTCTGATATACCTTATGGTGGATAAATTTGTTTTCAAGCCTTCAAGAGATATATTTCCTTTGAAAATATATCATCCTTGAAGTCATATGTTTGTCCTATACTAGAGGTTCATCTTCACTGTTGTTTCCATCTTAAAACCATGCTAATTCACCAAAAAAAAATTTGCTTCCAAGGCCTAAATTTCCATCTATCCATCGCCCCCATTTAGCCCCAAAGGCCTCAAAACCCCTTCAAGCCTTGTGAAATCCCTTTATGAGGTTTAAAACCCCGTCTTTACCCCTATTGGAACCTCCAAATTCCTCAAAAAACCATTTAAAATCCTTGAAAATCTTCATTTTCCATTTAGGCCTTAAGCCCCTTTCGGCTTAGCCCTTAGCCCCTTTATTCGCATATGACCCGACGCCTAGGACTAGGCGCTAAGCCCCATCTCTCATTGCAATCGGATTTTCTTTCCCTAGCCATTCCTTTACTTTTATAAACTTCCGATGCGATAAGCGCCTTTTCTTCTGCCTTCGGTCCTTCCACTTTCCACAGAACCATGTCTTTTCCTTATGATTGGCCCCCGCCATCGCAATCGCAAAACATTAATCCCCTTTGTTCTTTTCCCCTTCTCCTCCAATCCTCTGATCTAATCTTGACCGTCGAATCCACAAGAACCGACGACCGAGATTCAATCACGCTCCGCTCATATGCCCTTCACCATCGCGCCTGCTGATTAATCCTGACCATTGATCTCTCTTTCGGTCCAATGACCAACATCCCATCGCATCGCACCATGACCTTTTTCCTTGGATACTCGCTCCCACCAATGCAATGAGTCCATTTCAATCTCCTCTGTCCATTCCCCTCATCTAACGGCTCACGCATAACCCAAACCCCACCCCGCTATCCACTTCACGACAAACAAGCACGTCATCACCTGACCCACCATGTTTTCTGCCCCTGCATCTTTGTGCCTATCGCATGCGACCTGCACCGTCCGATCAACACCTCATGATCCGACGAATGACACTCCATATCGTAAAATTTTTATGCCCGAGGATTAGCGTTTCAAAATTTTGCGAAATAGGTGGTTTTAAGAATCCACGTGTCGCCCAGTGTATGGAATCGCATTCCATTCACTCAAAACCACATCCCTCCATTTTGCTATGTGAAAACCATTCTCGGTTTTCAGCCATACCGCTACCCTCCGCAACGTCTCTTTCAGTTTTAATCCCAGCCGTCGATCTCTGAGATAACACGGTCCATGTTATATCGCCATCTCAATTTGTTTTCCTTCCCATCTCTCTCCCGAAACGCTCATAAAGAGATCTCCACCGTAGATTGTTCTGTCTAACGGTCCACGTTCCTCATCACACCCAAACCCTCAATTGACCTGGTTAGCTGCTTTGCCATATTTTCTTCCATTTTTCCACTACATTCACCACCTCCTCACTGCTCCTCCGCCACCCCAGAGCCTCTGAAAGAAGTCTAAACTAAGCCCGCAAGATTTCATAACATGTTTTCGTGTGTTTGTAGGTTTTTCATGGCTGATGAAGAATGGACGTGTTACAGTCACGAAAGTGACACAAAGGTTCAGATAGAAATCTCAGGACCAGGAATCAACGTCAAGGGGACCAGAGCGAAATGGAAAATATGTGACAGTCGATGGGTCACAGACATAAACCCTCAGTAGACCCTCCAGCTCAGTGAAACCCTCCACCTGTACATAGAACATTCAGAAAGGTGAGAATCACATATCCAGTGGCAGAAAACAAAGGCATAGAAGATTAATAAAACCTTTGAGGGCATCAGTACAGAAGCAGTTCGAGCAATCAACAAAGTGAAAGCATAAACATAGCTAAAACAGGTTGAAGTACAAAGGAACAGAGAAGTTATTGGTGCAGGAGTTGACTGACACAGACATAGCCCATATCCATGCACAAAGGTCTGTCAAGCAGTTATTACACCAAAGAAGCTACTACAAATGTCAGGAGCAGTTATTTAGAAGTATGGGGGTCCTAAAGGCCCATTATTTTACTCAACTCACACCAGAGGAGATAACAGTACCACTGCAGATAGTATTTCTCCCAAAAGACACTCTGTGGGTTGATTTCTGTCATGTCAAATGAACCTCAACAAGAAACGAGGACACCAAGTCTGTCTAAGATTTAATGTTATGTTTATGACACAGAATGGAGCATTCGAATGCCCTCTCCTATCTTTGATGATAATTAAAACCTTCTTTACCTACTTTTCCTCATTTTTCCTATAAAGACTCTTTGAAGTCTCATTGTAAAAGGTTGGCATTTGGTGATTTCAAAAGTAATACATAGGCTACTGCTTTGAAGAAGCATTGGTGTTCTGAAGGAGTGTGGAGGTCTCTGTTTTTCTATTGATGAAGGAGGCTGAACCATTGGATCCCTGAGCTTGGTTTTGGTGAAGTAATCTCTTATTGTTAATGTTGTTTTCCTATCTATCACTTTGTTCCACTTTGATTTGACTTACAGTAGGATAAAAAGTTTAGGCAGAGAAATGTATCTCAGAAGCACCTCTGACCTGTTTATCCTTCACTATTTATATGTTTTCTACTGCTGAAAATGATAGGGTAGTCTAAATAGCTCTCTTGAGTGTTCATTTTGTTTATTTCAGAAATGGTTAATTTAGTTGTGCTAAAGACTGTTTAGGCGTTCCCTCTTTCTTTGCCACTGAATGTTGTGTCTGAAATCTCCCTTTAATTATTAATGCTTGCAGTTTGAAAAAGAGGCTTGTTTCAATCATACCCTCTATTCATTATTGTAATTATTGTGTTAAAGGTCCCTATAATTACAGTCCTAGATGTCTAAGGCGTTCCCTCTTCTTTGAATGCAATTGTATGTCTTTGTTGATTAAGCTCTCAACAGTGATCTTATAGGAGGAAATAGGGCGTTTCCCGAATCCTATGATTCATTAAGAAGGTTTTAGTCTGCATTTCTCCTTTTCTTTGAGTGTTTATATTGATTAAGTCCAAAACAGTGAGCTTACTGGAGGAAATAGGGTGTTCCCTGAATCCTTTAAGTCATTGTGAAAGGGTTTAGTTTGCTTTTCACTCATAGTCCTTAATGTTCATCCCATTTCACCTATATTATTCAACAGATCCTTGACCAAGTTAGATTTTCCCTTTGGTTTCCCTTCCTTCTCAATCAGAAACTTTTTGGACTTTCACATGACTCCATTGCCTAATGGCTTGTAGATTCCCATGCTCTATCTATACTGCATGAAACATACTTGTCCAACCAAACAAAACAACCAACCCTGCATTTCATAACTAGCCTAAAATCAACTTCTATACCATTCAAGATACATCCTTATAAACATATTGAGAGATCGCTCTCCGAGACTAGGAGGGCTAGATCCTAGAGCTCTAAAGCTTGGTTTGCATGTTGCCTTGTCATTTGGCATGTGAACCTGCCAAATCACAGGACCCCAACAAGTACATCAGCTAATTTTCTCACACTGTCATACAAAAATTGGAAAATTCCTTAGCCAATTTACTGCCTCTAGACAGCCAGCCTTCACTGCGCAATCCTTGCTGAATGAAACACTGAATTGATGCAATCCTGCCTGCCTTGACTGCACAAGTATCATGGGCACATCCAATGTGTGTTTACTTTCATTTGTGCAAGCGGATAATGTCACAATTGATAGTCAACTTCCCTTTCACCTAGAACTCAGTTGGGTATCCATTGGATATGATATGCATGCAACTAATAATAGTAAATCTTCAGTTGTATGTGAGATCACTGCATGTGAATTAATTAATATTTAATTCAATTGATCTCTCACTACTTGTATATTCAGTTACAAATAGCACAACTGAGTTTAAATCACTTAACTGAGTTGCACAAACTCATGCACCACTTCACTTCAAACTCTGTTACAACTAGAATTACTTTGCATGTCCCACCAACCAACCTCTAACTTGAAATTCACTAGCTAACTAAATTTTCCACTTCAGTTAACTATTTCAAGTCCACATTGAGAATATATTACAATTTAATGTCCATATAAATTAAGGGATAATAAAAATAGACATGCACCTAAAAATAGCCATGTGGGCCCCACCCTAGTGTAGGTGCTTAACGCACTAGTGTGGGTGTTGAATCTTCCTGTTTAATCTCAACAAACCCTCTCAACAAGAAATGGGTTATCCTTCATCTCGATCCTGTCTCTATGGTATTCGAATTTTCTCCTGGTGAGCGCCTTCGTCATAATATCTGCATCCTGATCTTCCGTGGGAATGTAATGAAGCAACACGATCCTCCTCTACACACAATCTATGAGATGATGGTACCAGATATATATATGTTTGGACCTATCATGAAACATAGTATTTATCAAGAGTTTAATGCAACTCTGATTATAAAAATGGATCATTGTTGGATCCATCTGAGAACCAAACAAACCAACCAAGATCTTTCTCATCAAGATAGCCTTACATGCAACTTGAATTGCTGCCATGTATTCCGCTTTCGATAAAATGAGTGCCATAGATATCTACTTCCTGTTGTACCAAGAAAAAACTGTAGATCCAATGCTAAAGATCCCCCCTGATGTGCTCTTTCTGTCTGATGGAATTCCAGCCCAATCTGCATCCGTGAAGCCATGCAACTTCACTCCATCCGTTATTTTGTACCATAGAACATACTCTGATGTGCCCCTTAGGTATCTCAGGACATGCTTCCCACCTTCAAAAATAGCTTGGTAGGCTTAACAATAGCTTGACTCAGTTGGTTAAATGCATAGAAAATGTCTGGTCTCATGTTCACTAGATACATTATCGAACCCACTAACTGTCGATAGACAGTAGCATCCACTACCTCTCCAGAAGTAGCATCCTTTTTCCTCCTGTTTCCTGGAAGAGGAGTATCCATGGGTTTGCAACTCTCCATGCAGTTAAACTTACCCAGTATCTCCTTTGCATACTTGCCTTGAGACACAAAAATTTCACCATCCCACTACCATATTTCCAATCCAAGGAAATAATGAAGGAGGCCCATATCCTTCATTTCGAACTCCCTTGCAAGATCCCCCTTGCATGAGTGTATCAGCTGCTCATCACTAGTCAAAATTAGATCATCAAAATAAAGAACAATTATCAATAGCTTACCCTTAACCACAATCTGGTACAAGTTTGCATCTGCTTCACTTTTGGTGAATCCCAGTTCAGTGAAATAGATGTCTATCCGAGTGTACCAAGCACTGGGTGCTTGCTTCAGCCCATACAATGCTATTTTGAGCCTGCACACATGTGACTCGCTATTGAAGATCTTGAAACCTTCAGGTTGCTCTATGTACACCTCTTCCTCAATGATCCCATTGAGAAACACAGTTTTCACATCCATCTGATGAATGCGCCAACCCATCTGCGCTGAGATTGCATGGATGGATCTTATGGAAGAGTACCTTGTGATAGGCACAAAAGCCTCATCATAAACTATCCCCTCGACCTATGAGAAACCACGGGCCACAGATATGGCCTTGTATTTCTCCACACTCCCATCAATAGCTTGCTTTACCTTGTAGATCCATCTTGAACCTACCACTGATTTTTCAACCGGTCTTGGGACAATTTCCCATGCACTGTTTTTGACAATGGAGTCATACTCCTCCACCATTGCATCAACCCAAGTAGGTTGTTGCACTGCTTCCTCAAAGGAAGATGGTTCAGTCACAATACATTTTCTCATAAGAGCCATGTATCCAATAAATTGGTTAGGAGACTATCTATGTCTGCACTGTGAAGTAGGGGATCCTACATTCTGTGCAACATCAAGTCTCAGCCTATTAGCTTCTGTGGTGCATCTTCTGTCATTTCTGATGGATGGCTCTGCATGAGTGATTTTTTCCACTCCATGAACCTCCTCATGTGGCTGATCCACATCTTGAGACTCATCTTTGGGAACCAAAAGTTCCTCCTCTGTATGAAAGTCCAACTCCTTCTCAAGGGACAATCACATGAATTTCCCCTCATCAAATTTTATATCCCGTCACACAACAATCATTCTTCTGTTTTGAAAATACACACGATAATTATGGAGTGTTTCTATGTACCCCCAAAAAATCCCAACATCAGCAGTCAGTTCCAGATTCTTCCTGGCATCCTTGGTCACATGCACATAAACAGATGAGCCAAAAATATTAAAGTGTGAAACATCTGATTTATTACCAGTGAAAGCCTCTTCAGGTGTACTCATGCCAAGTACTCTATGAGGACAACGGTTTTGCACATAAACCGCAGTGTTGAATGCTTTCGCCCACAAATGCATTGGTAGGCCCTGATAATGCAACATCGCTCGTGCTGCATCTAAGCGCAGAGGGTCTGAATGCGGGAGGTGCTGACTCCCCTCAAGGAACGAAGCAGACTGGTGACCCTGTTAAATGCCCAAGGAGGAAACAATGAGCTACGAGACCAGATCAGGATACTGGAATACTCTGACCGAGGAAGACCTGGAGTAGATCGCAGACGCAGTCACCCTCGCCTCAGAGGATAAATGACTGGCTCTGGAAGAGTAGCAAAAGGCTATGGTCGCTACGCTCCAAGCTTTGCAGCTCAAAAACGACACCCTGCAGATGAGTATGGTTCAGGCAAGGCCGTCCCCAGTATCAAGCAACGAATTGATCATCACAACATACAATCGCCTCTGCCCCCTGCCAGGCACAACGTTTGTCTTGAGTCCACCTGCCTTGGGAGTGCAAGTCTAGGCCTGCGCAGAAGTACAATTGGACTTAGCCCGAGTGCCGCATGAACCACTGTAGATCCTTCACACATCCCATTTTGAGGAGATTCAACACAGAGACCGTTGGGTGCACCAACAACTCAGTACAGTGCAGCAAATGCTTGTGGAGAAAACCCTTGAGGTGTCCCTGGCGCAGGCTGCATGCACCCTCGACGCCATGCAACAGATAGAATTGGAATGCTTAATCAGTAGGCTTTGTGCAGATGTCACTGAGGATATCCCAGTTTCTGTCACCCCGAGGCCAAGATTGAGGGGCTTGTTGTAGTGCTAAGGGCTTCGAGGACTGAAATTCAGGCTGTCAAAACAGAGATTGAGCAGCAGATTGCTGCCTTGCAGGCCAGATTGCAGCCGGAAACTCCACCTGAGGTAAGAGCCCAGCGAGCCGTGTTGGTCACAAAGGCCACCAATTTCATTACAGGTCAGATTGCTTAGTGCGCAGAACTGTTGGAGACAACTATGCAGTTGTGGTATAAGGTGCAATGCGACCCTCTCCTACGCGATTTTACTCAAGAAATACGCCAGAAGGAGGAAAAGGTTGAACAACTCGAACCTACTATGTCAACTTTGATTCCAGCTCAATGCTTGGCACAATTGCGTACCAGCCACACACTTAGAGATGAAATTGAAGAGCTTCGTCACAAAAATAAGGAACTCAACGACCACCTCAAGCCTTGGGCCGATGAAGCCCTTAAGCTATCTCAGGAAGTGGATATTACAGTCAAGCTACTCAATCAGACCCTGGAAAGTGTCACTGCTGCTATTGAAGGCCCAACTTCGCAAAATTTGGCGGATATTTCTCAGAATGCTGCTGCGCAGAGTGAAGGAGTGTTGTCCCTGCTGGTCGATGCGATTAAGAAGCTTCAGGCGAATATGCAAACCCTACGGCCGCAGTGACTCGGGATGAGTCACAAGATTGTGTTGGGGGCCCGTTGGAACAGGGTTCCCTGACCTGCATTTTTGTATAATTTTATCATAGTCAGTCCTGCATAGGAGTTTTGGGGTGGATCAAAGCCCCTAATGTTTTGTAATGGATTAAAGGGTAGCTCTAGGGTCCACAAACCACGGTTTGCGGACCATAGGTTAGCGAAGGCTATGATATTATAAATAGATAGATAATTGGGTCTAGTAAGTAAGAAAGATAGAAGATTGATGCTACGTGTGAACTGTTAGGATCTGTTTTGGTTGTTTTGGGTAAGGAATCCTGCTGGCTGTGTGCATTGAGATCCTCAATCCTGCTGTGTGTGGACCCTGCTAGGTTGTATGCATGGGCTATGTTTGGGTTGTAAGTGGATCTTTGATGTTAATGAATGCAAAGTATAGTTGAAGTATCTGTGTGTTATCTAAATTGATCATGTTTACTGTTGAAGTGTATCTGTGATCTTTGCTTAAGTTGCGAATGTATCTGCGTTTTGAGAAATATCTGTGTTTATATTGTTCAGTGATGATAATTACTAATCCACACATGGATGTGAATGTATTGATTAAGATCCGTTAATGATAGTATTTGTGGTAGGGTTACATGTTGATTGTGCTGTTAAAAGCCTACGAATAGACTTGATCTGTGTAAACCTGATAGTTTGGTGATATATGCTTTAATTACCTACTCTCTCCCACAGTCTGGAAACCTGGTTCCAACACCCTCCCATATTACTTCGGGTGAGACCTTGGCCTGCGAAAGTAGGTCATTGTCGAAAGGGCCAGTAGTATAGGGGTTTGCTGGCAAACCTTAACCTCCGAACCTGGGTCAGGACCCCTCCTGTTCTGTTCTTCCTCGCTGTGACCCCATTTTGCTGTGGGTTATGAGGCGCGATGAGTTCTCTTCGAATTCCTTCTTTGCTGCAGAAGTTATTGAATTTGTTAGAGATGTATTCTCCGCCATTCTCGTTCCTAAGAGCCTTCACTTTCTTCCCCGACTCTTTCTCCACCAATGCCTTAAACTCACAGAACTTATAGAATGTTTGATCTTTCTTTTGCATGAAGAAGATCCAACGTTTATGAGAAAAGTCATCAACAAATATTACATAGTGATTATGTTTTATTGTTGGAGCAACCAAGAATGGTCCACACACGTCTGTGTGAACTATCTCAATGATCCCCGAAGCTCGGTACTCCTTCTCATGAAAGGTGGACTTTACATACTTCCCCATGGTGCAAATCTTGTAGAGATTTTTAACTCGAATACCACTGCAAAAATATCCTCTAGTGGATGTTTTTGATGAAACCCACAGAAAAATACCCCATACATCCGTTTCTAGCGGAGGTTGGCGTGCGGAGGGTTTTGCAGATGTTTTCCGCTCGGTGCGCTTATCATTCAACATCACACCGGTGCTCCTGAAACGTGAAAGTAATGGTGCGCACAAAACAGTGGCACACCAAACACCGTGCACTCCATACACACCCACATGGTGTGTCATATTATTGTAGAGCACCGGTGCTTCACAACTTTTGCACGCCGGTGCATTATAAAGCACTGTGCCAAAACCGAAACCGCCTGGTGCGGTATTAAGAAACTACACCGGTGCATTATAAAAAAATGCACCAAAACAGAAACCGACCGGTGCATTCGTAAGAAACAGAACCGGTGCACCTATAAACCATGCACACCGGAAAAGGGTTAAATAAAAAAAAAATTACGGCAAAAAACCAGATTTTTCATTTTTTTAGTGCTCTTGAGCTCTCAATTACCAGTGCGCTCTACCATAAAAAGCACTTGTGCGCACAAAATATTGGCACATCGGGCACCATGCGCGACATACACACCCACTCGGGGCATCCTATTACTGTAACACACTGGTGCTTCACAACTTTTCCGCGCCGGTGCATCATAAAACACCGCGCAAAAACGAAAACCGCCCGGTGCGGTATCACAAAACTGCACCGGGGCATCATAAAACACCATGCCAAAACAGAAATGTACCGGTGCATTCTTATCCAAAAGCATCAATGAACTTATAAAAGGAACGCACCGGAATAACGTTAAATAAAAAAAAAATTACGGCCAAAAAAATAGTGCTTTACGACTATTCCGCATCGGTGCTTTACGAATATTTCGCCCTGGTGCATCATAAAACATCGCGCCAAAATAGAAACATCCTTGTGCGGTGTTAGGGAACTGCCCCGGTGCATCATAAACAACGCACCAAATCTGACATCGCCTGGTGCGGTTGTAAGAAAGCATACTGGTGCACCTATAAAACCTCGCGCACCAGAACAGGGTCAAATAAAAAAAAATATGGCCAAAAAACCACATTTTTCACTTTCCTCAGTGCTCCAGAGCTCTCAAGCACCAGTGCCATTTCCCCTTCTCTGAGCTGCCCTATCATCGGTGCTCCCATTACACACACTGCTGCTGTGCATTGGCCAACAATCTCTAGCTTGCATTTTTCAAAATGGTGGGAAAATTTTCTTTTGCAAATTCTACAGCCAATATGCCTCCTTGAGGGCGAAATGTATAGGTATTTTTCTAGTTTTTCCATAATTAAGCTTTTTAGCGGATTAGAATTTGAAATAACCTTAAAAATAACCATTAAAAAAGAAAAAAATATTTTGTTGCGCGATGCGCACGAGTCGTTCAAATCGCACCAGTAAGCCGTGTTGCCTATAAAATTTACAGGCCGCACTACCACCGGTGCTAACGGTATCCGCACCGTTTCCAGGGTGGTACCGAAAGGCGCCCCGCATTATTTTAAATTTAAAAAAATAAAATGCGGTGCGTTCATTTAGCTAGTTGCACCATTTACCATGGGAATAACAATGCGGTGCATTGACAGAATTATCTGCCCTGGTGTTTGTCAGCGCACTGCATTCGGAATTTCGAAAGGGTCGACGGTGCGGCCAGGTAAAAGACCGCACCGTTGACTATGTAATTGTTAGGAAGTTGGTGCGCTGACACGACTATATGCTCTGGGGCGTATATTTCAATCAACGCACTGCTATTCTGACATCATATATAGTCAACGGAGCTTGAAAAAATTTCAGTTGCACCGAGGACGGTGCGTTGTATTTAATTTGGGGCACTGCCACCGGTACGCTACAAACACAAGTCAAACCGGAACCAGTGCATGACTATTTTTGTGGCGCATCGACTGGTCTGTTTTCTTTTTTTCAAAAAAAGTATATATATGTATATTCCTAAATACATGTCTGATTTAATAAAAGAAATTATTTAATATGTCAATGATTCATAGAGAAGAGGAGGAACAACAACAACAACAGTCAGAGTAGTATGACATGATTCGATAGTGGGAGGCACGAGAGAGGGAGAGAGATGCATACCCTCTCCCTATTACAGTAGATACCCAGGGGATCCTAAGGCAGGTAGGCCTCCTCAAGTTCTATGAGGAGGCTACTTCCCTAAAGGCCCATAGTGTGTTTTTAAGACATCTTATCCGTAGGTGGAATGCCCACCGATAGGCTTTCCAGGTTGGTCCTGACCAGTGGTACACACCCACTGAGGAGGATATTTATTTTATTACAGGACTATCGAGGAGAGGGGTGGATTTTCCCTCATTCCCAGAGGTTCCAGCTGGTTTTGTAGCAGGGAGTCAGTTAGTTTACTCCTAGAGATACATTAGAGCAGCTGTATTGTCTCCTGCAGAGTTTCAGGTACCTGGAGGTTAGTTACATATAGGTGCATTTGGTAGACAGGATGTGCAGTGCCTCTCACTTATCATTTCAACCATTTTGGACAACACCAGTGACAGGCAACGCATTAGTTTCTCGCTTTTATATTATGTTGATTCTTTAGTACAGGAGCTACGACTTTTCAGGTGGTCTGCCATTTTTTTTGCGGCAGTTTTGTACGACCTTAGATAGATGTTGTGCTCATGCACAAGGGAGGGTCAACTTCCCTTGTGCTTCAGAGATTTTTTATTTATTTTTCGAGAGGTTTCCAGAGATGAGGCCTAGTTTTGTTCAATAGCCTCGTAGGCCAATGTTGGAGGCCCGGATGCACATGTGGGGGCAGATGATGCCCAAGAGGGGAGATACTATGTTTCCAGCCAGGATATCGCATGATGCACTGGACTTACTAGCCAGTGTTGACAAGCTGCATCCCTTCATTATGGTCCCATGTCCTTATGCCTGATTAAATTGGTGAGGGTGTGCCAACATCCTCTT
The DNA here is from genome assembly GCA_034641835.2 of Pinus albicaulis. Taxonomy (NCBI): domain Eukaryota; kingdom Viridiplantae; phylum Streptophyta; class Pinopsida; order Pinales; family Pinaceae; genus Pinus; species Pinus albicaulis. The sequence continues at coordinate 455,233,074 of CM076582.1, read as the reverse complement.
CACAGATGATGAGACGCCATATGATAGAGGTAATATTACTGTTTTATTTATATTTATTCTAACATGTTCTTTAACTTTTTTTTATTAAATTGTGTAATGAAATTGTCTAATTATTGTTGTGTACTTGTATATATTTTGCAGACATTGGCTCTTTTGATGGCGAGGAGATGCCGGAACCACCACATGATCCAGGTGTGGATCCTGATGATGATCAGGACATGGCTAATGCCGAGGGTCATGATCACGATGAGGCACCTGCTGGTGCACCGATACCGCCTTTTGCTAGGCACAGTCGACCTGATACTAGATATAGGATGGAGTTGGGCAACCAAATTAGTGCATTGATTGTTGAGGCGGGCATCAAGCCCGATCATTACAGAGACATACAGGCCGATGATAGACTATTACAGATGTGGAGAGGCATGCCGCGTGACATGTACAGCCTGATGCGGCATGTCGTAGGAGCTACGATAGCTGTTACGCGACTGAGGAGGATTTTTGCACGTCATAGGCATAGTCGAACTGCAACACGTGATGGAAAGTCCGCGAGTAGCGACTCATCATATCATTATCATTCACCTCACGCCGTGCCTGATGAGCATGAGGCTCCACTAGTAGCATCTAGCAGTCATCATGGAGAAGAGGCTGGACCATTGGCCACGTCCAGTTAGCATCCTGCAACATCCATCAGTACTAGTCATGATCATGAGTAGGTCGTACCATCGACCGTCGAGGCTTCACTATTGACTAAGCAGGCCTCCACTACTACTACTTATATTGATGTTGTACTACCACCAGCTGATCCATCCATCAATACTAGTCATGATCATGAGTATGCTCGACCATCGACCGTCGAGGCTGCACCATTTACTGAGCAGACCTCCACTTGTACTGCTATTGATGTTGTACTACCACCATCTAATCCATGACATTTATATTACAATTGTATATTTTTAACATTATTCAGTTATATATATATGGTCCATGTATTTTATGTTCATGTTGCAACTGTACTTAATTTACATGTTGGTGATCATCATGATGTGCATATTGTTAGGTCATGTTAGATATGTTCATTTAATGTTTAGCTTGCAGATAGATGTGTATATGTGATAGCATAAGTTATTTGACATGAGATGTATATTTGATGTTTATGTTGTGATGATGTTAATATATAATGTTAATTTGATGTTTTAATGTGTTTTTTAGTCGAATATGATATTTGTACGATGGTTATCATGATCGTGATGATGTTTATTAATTAATTAAATATTAAATGACCATGATATTTATTAAATATTATGTCGTGATAGTAATTGAAATTTAAATTTAAATTGTATGTAAAATTGTAAAATTGTATTTGTAATTGTAATTTTAACTATAATTGTATGTAAAATATTTAATTTAAAATTTTAATTGTAATTGTATGTAAAATATTTGTAAAATTGTAATTGTAAATGTAAATGTAATTCTACGTAAAATTGTAAATGTAATTGTATGTAAAATTAAAATTGTAATTGTAATTCTAATCGTAATTGTATGTGAAATTAATGTAAAATTATAATTGAAATTAATGTAAAATTATAATTGTAATTGTAATTGTATGTAAAATATTTGTAAAATTTTAATTGTATTAATGTGAAAATTTTAATTGTATTAATGTGAAATGATTTTATTAAAATATTTAAATTTGTAAATTTCCAAATAATTGTAAAATAACAAATCTAAAATAATATGAATTTTTTGTAACATAATAAAGTTTAGAAAATAATGCAAATAAATTTATGTACTTTAGAATTATCATTATTTTATTATGATCTTACTTACAAAAAAAAAAAACTTTATACAGTCCGGTGTGCTTATCATCGTAACACGCATCGGGGCATCGTATTACTCAGACGCACCGGTGCTTCACAACTCTTCCGCATCGGTCACAAATAAATGAAAATAAAAAAGCGCAACTCTATTTTCTTTAGGTGAAAAAAAAAGAAACAATTTGAAAAATGGGCGGAAAAATATTTTCGAAAATCTAATTTCATAAAATAATTATTTAAATACAAAACACTTTTCCTTATTTCACTATTTTTGCTAAAATTTTCAGCTAGATATTTGCAGGGGACATACCTGGAGCAAGAGAGAACGAGGGCACTGTGGAGCAGCGAAATACGTTCGAATAGAAGTATTCAGACAATCAGAAACCAAACCTCTGGTGATTCAAACCCTGTATCATAGAATTTCAAACCATCTCGTGATTAAATTTGATTATTATTTTTTACTTTTTTCTATAGTTTTATCCATTTTTACCCTAAACCCTTTTTTTTTTTTTTGGCCCTTTCTTCTCCCCATTTCTATGATTTCAGAATTAGGGTTTTTCATTTTAGATTGACATCCAACCCATGGGACGACTTGCATAGTCAGATCCCAATTCATTTGGCCATTGCGTGAATTTTTGGAAAAAATGGATTTTTCTTTATCGATGTGCCCTACGTACCCTAGTGCACAGGTGCGCTGTATTATTCAGCGCATCGCACAAGTACTGTGTAATAAAAAAATTGAAAACAATTTTTAAAAATCAGTGCGCCATATCTAAAATAGGGCACCAGTGCTCCATTTTACGAGGATAGCATCGTACGATCTATTACACTATTTTTGCGATGCATTTATAATACCCCATGCACCGTACGGTCTATTATACTATTTTTTGGTGCGTTTTTAATACCCCCACGCACCGGTTGTAGTGCATACTTCATGAAAGGCGCACCGGTGTCTTGAGAGTTATTTTTTACCTGAAAAGTTGAGAATTTATTTATAAATATATTAATGAATGATATGGTACAGGTTTTAGATTGATAAATAAATGACTGACAAGAGATCAAGTAACAAAAATACTAATAACACATCAAGAAAAACAAAAAAGGAAAGTTCTTTGTAAATTCTTTATAAAAAATATTATTTTTGAACTATATGTGAGTTTAACTAATATGTATTGTTTACTGTGTATCATGCACAGCCATAAAATGACGAAGCTCGATATGATTATTTCTAATCTAGAACCAGAAGAGCGTAAAAGCTTAATGGAAAAATTGAAAAATGATGAATCAGGTGAATGAGAAAATACTATCGATCCAATATGGGTTTCTTTTTTTAATTTTAATTAATAATATACACAAAATTATCAGATAACATGTGTCAAACAGTCTATTAATTCACATATGTTTAATGTTCTACATGGACCAAAAAATCATAAAATGAATGTTGTTCTAAGAAAAGAAAAAAAATAGAACATGCAAATGAAAATGAATTGCTCCTTAGGTCATCTGGAGTGGTGCTGGAAGTTAACGAAAGGGGAAAAAACTTTTATAAAAGTTTGAGGGATCTAGTGGAACGAATGTATAGATGTTATTTCCACTTACAATACAAAAATCAATCCAATGATTCCAAGAACCAAATTTTATCTAAACTACAGGAAGAGTTTCCAGAGAATTGGTTAATGAGACATGTCGAACTTTTAATAGCAAAATGTACAACAAAAAATAAGGAATGAAAAAGTAATATTCCTTTAAATGTTTGTCTAGAATTATTTATAAATATCACTTTTGTTATATTTACTTTTCATATATCAATATAAAAATTAAATATTTTATTGTCATGTTACATTTTCAGGAAGATTATGAAAATATCAATAGATGAACGAGATGATATTAGAAATATGCCAGTAGGAATGTCCAAAAAGGTGTACAAGGAGATGGTCAAAGAAATGGACAAAATTGAATTATAGGAGGAGCCATCTCAACAACACAACAACAACGTGCTTCGAATGTAATATGTAATCATTGAATTTTTCGATCATTAAGTACAATAGATAAACAATTTAGCATTAAATATTAATTTTTAAGAATTTTATTTTAGAAAAGAAAAGAAAATGGAATCCATTCAGCATATAAAACAGGACGACAAGGAAGAAAAGGGTTGATCTTTAAGTTTGTGAGTAATTGTTACTTCCTTATAACAACTTAACTAGATTTGATTTTTGTATTTTTTAAGTTGTTTTACAAAAATCATCATGAATGTCTTCAAACAGGTGCTAACATACAAAGAGGAACCATCACACGAATTGATTGAAATTGGGTTAAATATGGGTTTTGAGTATATGTTGGCATATCAGAAATTAATTGTGGAATTTGTAAGCATCTATCGATCTTGTTTTACTTATCTCCGTCTATAACTAATAAAACAAAAACATATTTTATATTAAATATATGATTTTTTATGGGGTATAAAACTTGCAGGAAACAAAGTATGGAACTGTGCCAACAGATGAAATTTTGAAAGATGGCATGGTACATGGTTGGAAAGAATGTGTGTAGTTTATGAGTCAATTGTTGCTATGGTATGTCATTTTTCTTTTCGATTTACATTGATGTATATGATTTAATATTGCAATTTTCATTATTCTCACCAATGTATATACACTCATTTCAGTTTATTTTTATGTTTGTAGATGGAAGGCGAAGAAGAAGAAAACAATCAACGCCGTGAACAAAACATTCCTGAAAATAACCCAAGTCATGGAAGTAGCTCTAGCAGTGGAAATAGTTCAAGTGAAGAATAATGATCACTATGTTTGGATATCAAAGCAAGGCATTTTATTTTTTGAAATATGTCTGTGAAATCAGACATTTTGTTTAATGTAATGGACATAGTTTCCCAATTGAAAGACAAAGGGATACTAATAAGCTTGTGAAAGAGGAACGTTTGCTTTGTCTCAAATGTCTTATATATATATATATATATATATCATTAAATATGTTTTAATTTATTCTATTGTGTTCTTCATTGTTGTTCTCAAATGCACTAATAAAAATTTAATTCATATGAATATTGTTATAAGATATATATGTGTCGACTTTTGATGAATAATGAATTTTAAAAAACCACAATAATTATGATATGATATAAAAAATTAATCCAAACATCACATTCAAATGCATTAATAAAAATGTAATTAAAATGAATGTTGTTATAAGATGTTTCGACTTTTGATGAATAATTAATTTAAAACAATCACAATAATTGGACTGTCAGAGGTCGTTGTTTCTAAAAAATACAAAATGAAAACTGGTGCATGTCAGTAATTGTACACTAGTGCGTTTATGTGTCTATATGCACCAGTGCCATTGTATGAGCTATGGGCACCGCACAAATGCCGATACCAATTATAAATATTGGTGAATTTGTGTGATACTGCACACTGAGGCATTTATGTATCTATAAGCACCGGTGCATTTGTACGATCTATGGGCACCGCACGAATACCGATACCAATTATAAATCTCGGTGCCTTTTTGTGATACTGCACACTGGTGCGTTTCTATAAGTCCACGCACCGGTGCATTGATACGACCTATGGGCACCGCACAAATCCTAAGACCAATTTGAATGGCCCTGTGCATTGTATGACCAACACTACGCCTGGTGCAGTTTTACACCTAAATGACCCGGTGCGTTCGATTGAGACCGCCTCGGGGTGCCTTCTACATGTATGCACCAGTGCATTAAATCCAGAGTAACGCACCGATGAAAAAAATATCCGTAATAACCTCCGACCACTGATTTTTTTAGTTGTGTTGAATTTTCGTTAAAAGCTCTGCCAAAACCTCCGTAACCATAAACGGATGTTGTAGAAAATGTTTTTTTGAAAATTTTGGCCAATTTTATAACACTAAAAACCTCCTCTAGAGGGTCTTTTCCTTGTAGTGTACCTATTCTCTTGGCTTGACCCGTTGTTTTATGTCGCAGGAAAGCTTTTCCATCACTAAAAACAACGTCATAGCCTCTGTCCTCCAACATTGCGACTGAGACCAAAATTTTCTTCAGACCTGGAAAATGCATTACATCTTTAATTGAAATGGTTTACCTGAATCCCTCTGAAAGGTAATGGTGCCAATCCTGGTAGCATTGTAACATTCGTCGTCACCCATATCAATATGCATCTGTAGATCTTTCTCCTCCAAGTCACTGAAAATTTCCTTGTCTCCCGTCATTTGAAAGGAAGCGCCACTATCCAAATATCACACCGATCTCAATGCACTTGATACCATGCATGCAATCAAGGAGAAGTCAATATCAAATTGCGAGGAAAGGGCCTCACCAGCTGCAGATCCAACAACCTTCTTGTTCTTCTTCTTTTGTGGACAGTTAGTAGACAAATTCCCATGTTCGTGACAGTGAAAACACTTCATGTTGGACATGTCCTACTTCTTGCCTTTAGACTCAGATTTAGAATGGAATTTATTCCCCTTCCCCTTCTTCGCCTTGGCAGCCAAAGCACAATCCTCTTCATCATCACGCTTTGATGAAGAGCCATCTCTGGTGTTCTGTTTGAACTCCTCCTGCACCAAATCTGACCACAGTCATAGCCAATATGGAAAATTTTCCCGTCCATTGAAATATTCTTCATAACTGTGCCAACTCTTAGGAAGTCCTAGGAGAGACAAACTCACCAAATCATCATCAATGATTGTTATTCCAACACTCCCCAGTTCATCCCAACATTCGACAAAATTTGTGAGATACTTTGGAATGGTGTTGCCCTTTTCCATCTTGATCTTCCTGAGTTTATCTTTGAGCACCAATTTCCTATGGTCGATGCTACTTTGGAATAGATCCGTCAAAGCCTTCCACATAGAATATGGTGTGGCTTTCCCAAGGAGTCTTGAGACAATGTGGTCTTGTACTCCCTCCAACAGGATCCTCCTCGCCTTTTCCACTTTCTGTTTTCATGCATCAAGATTGGCAACATTTGCAGCATCTGGCTTAGGAACATCTATTTCAATGAATTCCTTCAAGGCATTGTCTTCGGGTACTGCCTCCATTCTATCCTTCCAAGTAATGTAGTTCGATCTGCCCTCGAGTGCATACTCTAACCTTAAGCCATTGAAATCCATTTCTATCTTGAATCAGTTGTATCACGAAGAAATTCTTTCTGTAAATTCGAATTCTATCATGTCATAAACTCAACTCTTGCTTCACTTCTGCAATTTCCTATGCTCTGATACCGTGTAGAAATTACACAATATGCATGTATATCTTAGATTCAAATGATCTAACAATGTACTAAAGTTAAATACTGAATTTTCTCTACAAATATTTGCGGAGTTAAATATACAATCGCCAATCACATGAACATGAAGAAAGATCAATCACACACAACACAGATAATTCCCGGGGAAATATTACAGCTAAAACCCCACTATATTCTATTGTATATTATATCATGGATCATGAAACAATTACATACAAAAATATTCTCACAAGAGCCCTGAGTACATCAGCTAATTGTCTCACACTGTCATACAAAAATTGGCAAATTCCTTGGCCAATTTACTGCCTCTAGACAACATGCCTTCACTGCGCAATCCCTGCTAAATGCAATCCTTGAATTGATGCAATCCTGCTTTCCTTGACTGCGCAAGTATCATGGGAACATCCAATGCGTGTTTAATTTCATGTGTGCAAGCGGATAATGTCACAACTGATAGTCAACTTCTCTTTCACCTAGAACTCCACTGGGTCTCCACTGGATCTGACATGCATGCAGCTAGTAATAGTAAATATTTAGTTGCATGTGAAATATTTGCATGTGAATTAATTAATATATAATTCACTTGATCTCTCACTACTTGTATCTTAACAACTAATTAGTTACAACTATCACAACTGAGTTTAACTCACTTAACTGAGTTAAACTGTTTACAACTTGCACAAACTCATACACCACTACACTTCAAACTCTGTTACAACTAGAATTACCACCAACCAACCTCTAACTCGAAATTCACCAGCTAACTGAATTTTCCACTTCAATTAACTATTTCAAGTCCACATTGAGAATATATTACAGTTTAATTTCCATCTAAATTAAGGGATAATAAAAATAGACATGCACCTAAAAATAGCCCTATGGGCCCCACCCTAGTGTAGGTGCTTAATGCACTAGTGTGGGTGCTGAATCTTCTTGTTGAATCTCAACAGTGAGTCCAATGGTTCCTTCCATGCTAGCAACGTGATGATCAATATCAACCACACGTAGTTAAATGTCTTTCCCTCTTCTTGTGCCTCGCGACAACCCTTAAAAAGTTCCCGACATAAATATCTGGCTCAATTGAATTGAACCCTGAGTTTGCATTGTGCGGCTAAGGAAACCACGACCTGGGAAACTTCATTTTCTCTACATTTCCTGACAATGGAACCATTTTTTTGGTTGTTTAGGCTTGACCCAGGTTCAACTTGTACTTCGCACCAACTAAAACCTCAAATGCCGGCCCATTCAGTAACGACCTGCAAGTAAATTGCACTCTCACCCGAGGTGGCTATTGGTGGTTGCAGAACCAGGTTTTTGTAGCCTTGAGGGACTACGCGAGGTGGATTTTACATAAATTTTCTACAATTACTTAATCTTATAGCATATATATAACTACTGCATTTTATAACCTATAATAACATTGATTAGTAATAATTATATCACAGAATATAATTATTAATCATAACATTCAATTTTACATAAGAATATCACAGAACAATATAAATTGAACTATAATAACATTGATTAGTAATAATTACTTCGCATCTACAAATAGAAAGCAAACATAACACTATGCATAAACACATAATGTTTCCCAAAAATTCTTCTTCTTATTTATTAAGATGAGTCTCTTCAGTACATTCAACTTCTCGACCTGCGCACATAGCTGCAGGTGGTATGTGCACTAAGCTGCAGACTCTTCTAAGGTCTTTGCACACTCAGCCGCGGAGCCTTTCCTTAAGGCCCAAACACAGAAAATATGGATACAATTAGCCCTTAACCATATAATTACAATCTTGACGCCTCTTCGACAAAACCTTACATCACTTTATATAACATTCCCAACTATAAAAACCATGGTCCACATACCATGGGCTCGAAAAAACAATCAACTTGAATCCTAATACCTATTACAAAATGAGGGTTTTCAACCCACCTCGAAGCCCCTAGAACTCCGTGAGGTAGATATGAATTCGTAGTACCGTGCACTCTGCTCCTCAAAATGCAGAGTGTTTGACCAAAATTGGACGAAGTTGGGTTGCGCCCAACACCCACACTGCTAAGTTGACTGAGTTGGGTCTCAACCAAGATTTATTCTCCCAATTATTTCCATCACACCACTCAAAGTGTCATCAGTGGATGGAGCTTAATTTGGGGGAGAGAATGCTTCAAAAGAAGATTCCACATATTGATCTAGTATAGGAATCCCCCCTTCAAGATGTGGAATCTCATTATCAAAATATTGAAAAGACTTTGCATGTATGAATCTATCCAAGTGTTGTGATATTCAACAACACCCCCCCCCCCATTATTTATATATAGTTACCTTAGGAAATAATGGGGACCCTTTTTAATTTTTAATTTAGGACAATAAAAACATTATTGTTCTTTATAGGACAAAAAATTGATATCTGAAAGAGAAGCTTGGATCTTATTGGCCGAAGTAATTAAACACTTGAAACAAAAGACTCTATTGCATACCACATATCGCAATTCCAAGTAGCAGCACTCAAAGCGCTCTATTAAAAAAAAGTGCGATGTGATATACCCTGAACACATAAAATAATTTGCGTAAAAGCGTTAAACCAAAAAGAACGATAAAAAATGGAAAAAGCTTTCCAATGTGCTTTATTATATAGTACATTGGTAGGAAACACCTATCTGCCACGTCAATTATCACCGTCGTGCCATCGCAAATCCATTTTGGTGCCATCCTTATTAATTTCTCTAAATCCCCGATGCAATATCACAATTGCAGTTCGAAAGCCTACCATGCATATGTCCATTCCACAAGTTTTGCGATTGTGATATTATTATCGCATCGCAAAACTTAAAGCACGCTTGCCCCACTAACCCCCCGATATCTTAATCCATCGATAAGTTCCTATATTTTAATTAACTCAAAGATTTGATCGTATATTGGTCAATAAGTTATATCGCGTGTTTTAAGTTGTGCTCCAAAGGAATTTTGCGATGTGAAGTCTTAATTAAAAGCACCGAGCTGTCAAAGTAAATCACATGAACCCACACTTTCAATTATGGTTAACACAAAATGGTATTGATGGTCTTGAATCCCCAAGTGATTTGATAACCTATTACTTAATGTTTCAGGATTTTCGCATTTAAACCATATTTTCCATCACTTCAAACTTTTATGTTAATCACTCTCGTATTCTAAGTGTTGTTCTTCATTCTCTATTTTTTATCCTGCAACAGGCTAGCCCCGAGAAGCAAGACTGTTGGGAAATGTCAAAGGCTGCAAAGAAAAACAAGAAACCCATGGCTACTCAACACCCGACGCCTACTACTTTATAAGTCACAGAGATGCCTTCGTTGTTCTCTGATACAACATGTACTCCAGACATCAGATATTCTTCATGGGAGGCCATGTATAAATTGTTTGAGGATGAAAATCCTAGAATAATTAAAAGGGTAGCCACAACTGGTACTCGAACATCCTCTGAAACTTCTTGCAGTGAAGTCGCCAATTATTTCCTCCATCAAATTTCCTCTCGCCCTAAGATTCTTCCTTATACATACATGGTGAAGTGGATAATAGATAATTTGAATATCATAGAGAGGACATTCCCGACTTCAAGGGAAACAATAATTGGGTCTTTCAAAGTGGAAGATTTGAAGAAAATGTATCATATACCCAACCCTAAGAAAGTATATGAAAATAATTTCCTTGAAAAGTTTGCGAAGGAAAATAAGATAGAGTCAGATCCAATAAGACAATGGAAGCACAACCCCAACAAGCACAAACATGATGATAAGGGTATGTACTTGTATATATTCTCTTGTTGGTTCGTATTGCTATATTGCTGCTATGATGTGTAGGCTATTCAGGTACCCTAATACAAGTAAATTTTCGGTTGAATGGGTTCCTCTCATTGATTCTGTATCAAATTCATACATTATGGATTGGGCCACTATCCTCTCCAATAATATTGCCTCCCAAATCCTAGAGTATAGAAAAAACTAGAAGGCCACTTCCAAGATAGCTCCCCCCTTTTTAATGAATGCATATATCATGGATGCAGTATGTTTTACTTCCGATTTCCCAACCATGGGATGGAAATGGACTATACAAGACCCTACCCTACCCCTATCCATGTCTACCATAATATCCTTTGGGAGTCCAATTTTGAATATCATTTTTACATAATTTATCATGGAGTCATTTTACCCCTACACCAAGTTTTTTTTGGAGAAAAATACTATCAAATGAAGCCAAAGATGATTTCAAAACTATGGGAAAATGGTTTGGAGGAGAATTGTTTACAAATGTTAGAGTTTTTGGTAGTTTATCCAGGCCCCATGTTCTCCAACTTTATGTACCTAATAAACTCCTAGTCAGAGATATTTCATATCAAACAATAGGTAATGGTCTAACCAAAGCCTTGAAAGAAGCCAAAAATTTCTTCTGGCCATCATTTCTTGTCAAATGTGGTGTCTATGCTTTAGATAATTACAATCATGTTGGCCTTGAAATTAACCAAATTTAGTGTTTAAGCATATATATCTATTTTTCCCAGCAGACAGTTTGACACAAACAAAGTGGCCCAGGACTTTATAGCCTAGTTTAAAGTCAGAAAATTCATTGATGAGCTAGATGATTATTATGATCTATTTGAAGCTGCCGAGACATACCTACAGGTAGAAAATCTAGCAGAGATCTGTCTTAATTAATAACAACATAATAAGTTTAAAGAATACAAGAATAAGAGGTTGGAGAATATCCCTCTTGAAATGTTGAGGGTGTCTCAACCAATTCTATAGAAACAACATGATTTGGAGAAGCCTCCAAAGGACATTGAGGTCCAGGAACAAAAGAAACCACATCCACAGAAAAAAAAATTGTTAATCCATTTTTCACCAGTGATTTGGATAAGGTTTGGGGCCAATTTGATAAGTAGATCAAAGGAAATCAAGATTTAAACACTCTTGATCCCAAAGAAACAATCAATACTCCTCAAGGCAATAGATAGAGCCTACTTACTATTGGGGCTTCTGCCATAAAGCGGTCAACATAGATGAGATTGAATTCATCCTGGCATTCCCTTCATCAGAAATTGTGCTCAAAATTGAAGAGATCCCTCCTCTTGACATATTTTACAGTCCCAAGCATCGGGTTATGATGAGCATATATAGAAAGAGGAGAAGAGTTGAGAAATACCAGGAATTAGTTCCTGGAGATATACCAATGGAGGTGGTGTGGAAATATCCACAAACCATTCCTTAATATGACTTAACAAGACTGTCATAGTTTGGAGGTGCTTATGCAACTGCCACAATTGACAAAGCAATAAAAGTGCAACAATTTTTTAAGGAAAAGGATGAAAAAATCCAAAAGTTGGAACAAGAGATGTTAAAGGAAATTTTTTTTATTGATCACTAGTGGCAGATACAATTTTCACAACTTTAACATGGCTTTGATCAATTGAAATTGCAACATCAAATTAATATCATGATCAAAGATACTAAGACTCAACAACTCCAATTCACAATCGAGCAACTGAAGGACAATACGAAAATTGAAGACTTTAAGAAGGAAGCAATGGAATTGAACACTCTTTAGGCCCTAAAACAAGTAATCTTATGTCATAAATTGACAATCATCAATGATCTATGCAACAAAATTGATTCACTGATGAATCGATCGTCTGATCTAAGGACAAATTTTGATGACATTGATGAAAAGCTCTCGAAATTAATCACTTGGAAAGATAACACAGAGGGCAGAGTAGAGAATCTTCCTAGAATAGAGGATTCACACAAAGAAATCCTCTTTAAAAATTGGGACATATAGCTAAATCAAGTAGAAATGATTGTTTTCAGTGTAAGGGATGTTGCAAAAAACATTACTGAAACTGCCAGTAATAATTTGTTTGGAGCCAATATTATTCAAGAATGTCCACCTGGTTCCCTTCCCAATGTCAAAGTTTTGATGAAATAATGGTAGGAAAGGTAAAATATAAAGGAAGAAAGCATTAAGAAATTGGAAAATCTCGATCTCGAAAAATATTGGCAATATCTTGTGAAGCCACAGATCCAGTGGCTAATGTTGTGATGCCTTGCTGACACATCCTCCCACATGTTTCCTGCAATTTCAGATGCAGTGTATACTAGACATCTGCACTTAAGGCCAGCTCAGCCTCCTGAAGTGCAGCCAATGTTAGAGATTTACGAGCTCAAGAAAAAAATGGGAAAAGATACAACATCACACTCTTAAGATCGTCATTCAAACAAATTCTATTTTGTCCTATTGTCTCTTTTTTTAAGGAGAGTCATTTAAACGTCCTTAGCACTTTGTGTATTTTCTATTTTTACTTTCCTAGTATTGGCTATATAAACCCTTTCGTGTTTTGAAGAAAATTGTCCCGAAAATTTGTAGGAAAGGCTTTAAGAAGTTGCACTTTTGTACTTTTTAAATCATCTTAATAGAAAGGTTGGACTAGGGCTATTTCTTTCATGAGAAAAGTTAAGATATATTGGGTACTTCTAACTTTATATTGTTGTTATATTTATATGTGATAAATATTCATACTTATTTTTAATTGTTTTGTTATATGTATCTTCTAAATACAATTGAGCATTAATTCACTTTTGAACATGCAAATATTGCCATATTTTGATGTATGTAAAAGGAATTCAGTTAGTTGATGCAATATTCATTTAATCAATTAATTTTATTAACTATTTAATCAAATTAATTATCTCTAAGTGTTTTCACTTCTATAAGTGTTTGATAATATACACTCTCATACACTAAGGAAAATCTTTGAAATCACATACAAAATAAACATAATTAAGTCTCCGGATATATATAGGTATATATATAATTTTAAAGCTTGTTATCAGTCACATTTATCATTCACATTTAGTTATAAATACCTCACACCCACTCAATTATACTTTATTGGGAAACTGGTCCCATCATCCCTAGTCGGAGCCACTATTCGAACGGAAAAGGAACAGTTTTCAAGTTCTCGACCGGGTGGTTATCCCCGATGTTGTTGCAACGATTTTTGAGGTATCAACACCAAGCAACCAAGCTTCCACTCAACAACATTATCAGTCTTGGAATATTCAATAAATATTACATCTCTAGATATTATGAAATTCTTTTCACTTCATCATAGAGACAATATGCTTTGGAGGTGTTTGAGTACCCCAAGAAGATATTGTTGGGAAGATAAATCCTCTCTGCGGACATAGATGATCCCTCTAGCCCTAGAGTGGGTCTAGAAACAAAGGGACAAGCTAAAGTGTAGGTTCGTAATTAATGAATGAAAAGGACTGGGTAGATTGACTAACCTGGAGTCCAACGCTGTCGTCGTTGTAGTGGTGGTGGCCTCTTGATCTTTGTCTCGACGGGTCACAGTCCTTCTGCAACAGTGCTCAGATACCTGCACAAATATCGGCAAACAAGAGCAACATACAAGACAATGATTTCATTCATAATCAACTAACCAGTCAAGGAAGGTTAAGCATATTGTATCAAATAAAACACATTAAGACAAGATGGGAACCAGACAATAATCATGTATATATATAAATAGAAGAAAGAGTTACAATCAGAGCCTTGACGTCGTAGCCTCCTCCATCGGGGTTCAGTCGAAGCGCGTCTCGAAGGATCATCGGGGAATTCGGATGAGGTGAGGACACAAGCCTAATCTCTCTCGACAAAGGTCTCTTTCTGTTCTATATTTATAGCGAAAAGTTCAAGAATTCTGTTCAGCCTTTCAGCTATAATATGTTCAGCTAGTGTATCAATGGGAGATAGCTTTATTTATAGAGGGAGAGTAGGAGGTTGGGATCCCTACAATGGTGGAAGGGAGGCCTTATCCCTTGGGAGGTTTCCCCAAAAGGCGGAAAAAAGAGGCCAAAGGAGGGGGGTCATGGTTATTCAGTCGAACCACTCTAGATGACTCACCCACGAAATTGTTAGGATTGAAACTTTGCCTCTATATTTAAAAAACATTCCATAAATAGGTTGGCGTGGGTAGCTCACTGGGAAAAAGCGCCAATGGGCGTGGAGCCCAGTGTTAATCTTCCTCATTGGCGTGAGAGCATAACAATCTACTAGTGCCAAGGAAAAAACACGTGTTTCTAATGGTCTGCTCAGGAAATTGTCAACAGAAGGAATGTTGTCCTCATGGTAAGGGATGCAATGATGGTATTTGTAAGGCATCACACTTCTTATTAGTCACGGAAATGATCCTCCAATGTGCAGGATGGGGATTTCCGGGACAGTGACAAAATACTATGTAACAGATGCCCCCTAAAGCATGAGGTCCAAGAGAGAGGGAGGGGTGAAATGATTTACGAGAACACGTTTGAACCAAACACCGTTGTCGGAAGACCTGCAAGTAAAAATACAACTGATATCTTTGATACATGAACATGTGGCATGGGTGCAACCATCCATAATATATTACATATATTAACTGAGATATGAGGTATGTACGTAGCCATCCAGCAGTTAGGAGAAATAAATAGACTCAGGTATGGTTGTAGCCATCCATTCAAAAGAGTCATGTTAAAAGTCATGATAAACCATAATATCCCGCAGCTTGGATCTTATCAGAAAAAACCAAGGGTCTTGCACTCCATCTTGACCTGAACAAGTACAAATTCAAGCATGCAAATATGTGAGCTAAAGTTGAACATGCATGAAAGTCACCTGATTACTAGCCAATGATGAAAGCTGTTAACAGGCATGAGAGAAACCACCAATAATGACAATGGCTCTCAAGGTACAACAGGTAGAATCCATAGAATGTGAATAGTGATCTAGCGTCGAACAACCATAGAATCACTTGATCGAAGGCCAATGATGTGGACATGTCGTCGAATGCAAAGAACTTTCCATTGAGGCATGCAAGCTCTAAGGTACCGGTAGGGAGTCTCTAGATCAACTTCCTGGATAATGAGCTAAAGTTGACAGGAAGTGACCCGGTCGAAGGAGGGCCATAATTTTTCCCACATCATCGACACAAGACAGAGGAACATGATGATAGTGAATTAGGACCAGCAGAGGATCAAAGGGAGGTTAAAAACTGAAGAGGCAAACTTCTCTTGAACATATCAGCGACACGAATCTAGATTTGGCAGTATTTGACATCAAGGGATATGAGGTCATGATGATGTGGCAAAGAGTAGATGAGAGGTCAATTTTTTTTACCTAAACCCATGGAGGAAAAAATGACGAAATGAGATGTCCCCAACCCGACACGAATGCAAATGAGTGTCATGTTCAAGAGCGACATACTGCCGACACAACTAAAAACTGGTTCCATTTTCCCCCACCATTTCTGGCGAGTACCCCAATTATTT
Organism: Pinus albicaulis; assembly: GCA_034641835.2. Lineage (NCBI taxonomy): Eukaryota > Viridiplantae > Streptophyta > Pinopsida > Pinales > Pinaceae > Pinus > Pinus albicaulis. Next base: position 455,216,648 of record CM076582.1, on the reverse strand, counting down.
TTGAAAAAAAAGCTTGAAGGGGATAACATATGCTTGCAATGTAAGTTTTTCCTTCGGACAAATCCATCCTAGTACTTTTTACGAGCCCTAGGAAGGAGGAACTCGGGTACGTCATGGTGATGATTTCCGATGTCATCAGGGTTTAACGAGTCCGAAAAAGGAAGAACTCAACATCTTTTCATGTTTAAAGAGTTTGAAAAGAAGCAGAAAATAAAAATCCAGCATGTCCCTTTTCGTAAATAGTCCCTCAGATCCAAAAAGGTAGAAAACAATATCTGAAAGAACCTCTTAGTCGCGATAGGCGTATTCCTTTTTTGTAAAAAATCTATCCCAGCCTGAAAAAGGGGTAAATGTATACTGGGTAAATATCATTTCGTAACCATTTAACGAGTTCAAAACGACAAGAGTCTCGGCAATATTTTCAGTTTTAGAGAGTCATAAAAGAGCTGAAAGATGACTCCAGTAGTGAATTTTTCATGTTTTTACCGAGTCCGAAAAAGTATAAAATACAACTCGTTACTTCATCGCTATCTCATTTAAAAACCTGTCGCTGCATAAGGGACAAACATAAAACCCATTTCTCGAAATAACATAGTGAAATAATAAAAAAATACTTCTTAAAACCTAATTAGGGTTTCGAAAAGTTATAAAATACAAAAAATGGTAAAAAATAATTACTTTTCACTTTACCTCTTGTGGAGCATGTTGAACCCTTGGTTAAACTGAGAGGGGGGGGGTGTGAATCAGTTTAATGAATTCATGTTCTTATTAAACTTTCTTTTATACTCATTCACATCCTTATTTTATGATCAAATTAATACACAATGGAACAACAATCTTAATAAGTGAGCAGCAGGTATTAAGCATAATAAATACATAGTATCAACACATAATCATCATGCATATAGACAACAAGTATAAATGGAAACCCATAAGGGAGAAAACCACATTTTATTGTTGTTGTGATGCAAAGGCAAGCTCCAACTCCCTCTCACCACTGATTTTCTATAGGCTTCTACCTACAAGAGGCTACAACCTCAATTCTGCAAGCTACAACTTGCAAGGAAGCTCCAACTCCCATCTATTTTCTGCAGGCTACAACCTACAGGAGTCTCCTACCTTAGCTAGCTACAACTGACATCTATCAAGCTACAACTTGATATGGAAGCACCCACTTCCTCACTCTTTAAAAAAAAAACATGTTGATTTACTAGGATATCAGCTCTGTTCTGTTCCTTCTTCACTGCTGTCCACCAGCCTTCATATCTGCCTCATTTCTCCATTCTCTTCTTATTTATGCATATCTATGTGACATAATTTATAGAGATTACCTTATGACTGTTTGTATTCCATAGGGAATTCGAAGTGAATAGGTATGACTCTTTGCCTTCCACCTTCTCGTTTTCTTGCCTAGCACATTCAGAAAAATATAACAATATGTATACATTTCACTATTACAGTGGGGTATTTCTTTGCCTACGGAGACTTGCCTTTGCATAAAAAACAATATAAAATTAATTAAAACATTTACATTTACATTTGCAACATATATATCTCATTCAACCCTTTCAGTTCTTGGCTCACTGTATGTTTGTCTTTTCTGCTGCTGTAGTGTAACAGTTCTGCATACTCTCCTGCTTTCTATGCATGTAGAATTCATTTCCCAAATTATGTTCTAAATCTGGAAGCTTTATCAATGTGGAAGCTTTCTTCGACCTTCATGGTTCCAACCATAGCCAAAATCTACTTTGCAGACTTACCATATGAAATGATCTTGTTAAACCCTTCCGAACTTATCACGTTTAATTGTCGGAAATGAATAATTGAATCCTTTTAACCAATGCTCAAAAATTCGGGATTAAGGTCGGAGGTCAACACTTTGATAAAACTCTATTAAATAACCCTTTCGGAGACAGTATTAAAACTTTAGGTAATGTTATATAATTACGCTTTAAGAAAAGTTTAAACCCTCTCTCGGCGATATAATAATAGAACTTTTTAACACAGTAATTAACCTTTCAGGCTCACTTATCATTTTATTTCATTCGTTTCAAAGTTCGATCTTGGTTAAAACATAAACCACTGCACATTAATGTTGGTCCCATAGCATATTCGACCAACCCATCCATCCATTTCATTGGACGGCTGATAGCTTATCGCATTCCATAGACGATAATCTGACGGTCATCGCATTCCGTTGCACTCTCACCAACTTTAACTTTGATTAACCCATGTGATTTTGGTTCACAACTTACCATATAACTGAACCTCATAACATATATTAAACCCTGAACTTTGTATAGTACTTGGGCCCACATATTCGTATTCCAATTATTTAATAAATAATTACCAACTCAAAGGACGCTGGCTCATACCTCGAATTATTGACCTCACAGCTTTAAATGTGATTGCCTTTGGATCTTCCACAAAACGAATCCGACGGAAATCACATTTTTTTTCTCATTGAGCTTTAACGTGAAAATATTTTGCGAAATAGGTAGTTTTGCAATACTGCCTATGCCACGTGTTGGACGCTGACCACTATCGCATAATTTTTTGTGAAACCATTTACCATTTATTTGCAATGCGAATACCGATGGTTTTTTTTTCAAAGCCACTTCTACTATTCATCGTATGGTCCCACCATATTTTTAACTCATGGTTCCACTTCTACTCTTTGACTTCGCCTTTTATCTTGATCGTTGATCCTTTGGATCCAACAATTTTTGTGCCTTTGTTTAATTCAATTCAGTTGTGCTATTCCATTTGATTACACAATTCTTATTTTATCATTTACCTGTTGGTTAGAAACCCTTTGGAGGGTTTTAACTCCGTCGCTCCATTCTCGTCTATGCGATACACAGTCCCGCTTCTAAACCTGCGCCATCACACATGCTTTTTCTTTCTTCACCATGGTTCCATTGACCCATAGTTTCATGCTCTCGGTTCCATATGAACGCAATTTAAATTCTGCCTTCGCTGCTTACTTAGCTTCATCCACGCTGTTGTCTATCCATCGAACCCATTCATCGATCCTTCCAAAGCTGATGTGCCCGATGCTAAACTTGAATTGAAACCCAAGTTTAGTTCCCCATTTCATTGTGTGGATATTCACAGTGCTGATCTGTGCGCCCTCTCCAGTATACGCAAATATCTATTGCATTCAACATGAAATCAACATTAATTAACATCGATGCTTTCCCCCAATTAGGAACTACACCCTCAATGGACCATTAATACAACCAAAGTCGATATAACCAACGGCTGAATTAAATTCCTCAATATGATCGATCTTTCAGTGATCGATATTTCTCACATTTATATCAATTCCCTATTTCACACAGAGTCACTGTTTCAGCCTTTAACATAGAGTTTCCCACTTTCTCATAGAACTCAAATATTACTCATACTGAATACTTCACACATAATTTAGAATACATACAAACGAAATCAAATACAAAATCCCTCTTAGTCCTGGCCAGATATTCATGTCAATGGCCCTGTTTTACAATTGGCCGTAGGCTAGACAAACAAAACTCTGGTTGTCCTATTCTACTCCTGTCTGCAGATCTGCTACTTCTGCTTCTTTGCTCCTTTGAATGATAGTCCAGGTGTTGCTCATGTCTTCTCCTTTTCCATCAATGAAAATATTTCCAACAGTCTCCCCCTTTGGCATTGATGGCAATACTTTAATACTCTTCTTTTGCTTGCTTTTCCTCCCCCTTTGTCATCAATGGCAAAGGGTTGCACATTTCCTAGCGTGGTTTCCAAATCTTGTCCATAGTACTCTTATCTTGAGGACCTGTTCCATGCACTGCTCACTTGCTCTAGCTCTTTTGTGACAGTATTTTTTGACTGATCTCCCCCTGGAATGATGCTTTCTTTTCTGATCTCTGCCTGGAATGATGCTTTCTTTCCATGTCAGAGAGTAACATCTGCAGACACTACCCCTAGTTTGTCTCTTAGATATTCGAATGGCTCTTTAGCAAGAGGTTTTGTGAATATGTATGTTGTTTGCTCCTTTTTTGGTACATATTCCAACTTCACTACTTTCTGTGCTACTTGTTCTCTGAGGAAATGGTACTTAATTGGGATGTGCTTTGTTTTTGAATGAAATACAAGATTTTTTGATATACTTATTGCACTTGTATTGTCACATTTGATTGAAATGGGATCATCCATGCTTACCTTCATGTCTTGGAGAGTTTGTTTCATCCACATTACTTGTGTGCAACATGCTGTTGCTGCTATGTATTCCGCTTCTGTTGTAGATAGAGAGATAGAAGTTTGCTTCTTGCTTAGCCATGCCACCAGAATTTTTCCAAAATAAAATGCACCTCCACTTGTGCTTTTCATGTCATCCATGCAGCTGGCCCAATCTGCATCTGTATATGCTGTCAAAGTGAAGCTTTTGCTTTTTGGATACCATAGCCCATAATGTGCAGTTCCTTGCAGATATCTAAATATTCTCTTGATTGCTAGTAAGTGATTTTGTTTTGGTGTTGCTTGATATCTTGCCACAAGTCCTACTGCCAACATAATGTCTGGTCTAGAAGCTGTTAGGTATAGCAGACTTCCTATCATGGATCTATAAAGTTTTTGATCTACATCTGTTGATCCATAATTTGCACATAGTTTGCATCTAGTGATCATGGGAGTTGACATAGGTTTGCAGTCTTCCATTTGGAACCTTGTCAACATCTCTCTTAAGTATTTTTCTTGTGAGATGAATGTTCCTGTGTTCTTTTGTTGAATTTGAAGTCCTAAATAGAAGGTGGTCTCTCCAATCATAGACATCTCAAATTCTGATTTCATTTCTTCAGCAAATTCTTTTGTTAACTTCTCTTTGTTGCTACCAAACATGATGTCATCTACATATACTATGACAATTAGGAGTTCATTTTCATTAGCCTTTATGTACAAATTTTTGTCTACTCCTCCTTTCTTAAAACCTTGTTTTTGCAAGTATTTGTCCAGCCTTGAATACCATGCACGAGGAGCTTGTTTCGGACCATATAAGGCTTTCTTTAATATGCACACATAGTCATGTTTATCTGTTAATGAGAATCCTTCAGGTTGTTCCATGTAGAATTCTTCCTCTAGGTCTCCATTCAGAAAGGCAGACTTCACATCCATTTGATATACCTTGAAATCATGATAACATGCAAAGGCCAAAAAAATTCTGATTGCTTCCATTCTGGCTATAGGGGAAAAGGTTTCATCATAATCAAAACCTTCAATTTGTGAATATCCCTTGCATACAAATCTGGCTTTATTTTTGATTACCTGCCCTTGTTCATTCATCTTATTCTTGAATATCCATTTTGTGCCAATGAAATTTTTCCCAGTGGGTCTTGGAATTAATTCCCAGGTATCGTTCTTATCAATTTGGTCCAGTTCTTCATTCATAGCATTTACCCAAATTTTGTCTTTGCTGGCTTCTTCGAACTTCTTTGGCTCTATTTGAGATAGCATGGCTAGGTATAATTCTTCTGTCTGTTTAGCAAGCCGTCTTCTTGTCTGGACTCCCACACTCTTGTCCCCAATGATTTGATCTTCTGGATGATTCTTTTGAGTGTGTGTTGAGGGACCTTTTGAGTTTAATTCAGTATCTTCTGTTGTCTTGCTCAGTTCATCATTATCTTGGTTCTCTTCTTCATGATCTTCTGGAGGATTGCTGCATCTTGTAATTCTTGTTCTGTTTGGTAGATCTTCCTCAAATCTTACATCAATGCTTTCCACAATTTTGTGTAGTGTTTTTTTGTAGCACCTGTAACCCTTACTCTTGTATGCGTATCCTAAATTTTTTCCTTCATCAGATCTTGCATCAAACTTCCCCAGTTTTTCATCATTATTTTTTATGAAACACTTGCTTCCAAAGACTCTAAAGTGCTTGATTGATGCTGGTTTACCATGCCATAATTCGTAAGGAGTCTTGTCACAGTTTGGTCTTAAATGAGATTTGCTAAGAATGTGAATAGCTGTGTGTACTGCTTCTGCCCAGAAGGTTTGGGGAATGTTACTTTCTTGCATCATTGCTCTGGAAATCTGTTGTACTGACCTGTTTTGTCTCTCTGCCACTCCATTCTATTGAGGTGTACCTGCAATTGTAAACTGTTGTTTTATCCCATGCTCATTGCATAGTTCTGCAAAATCATAGTCTCTGAATTCACCTCCTCTGTCTGATCTGATGCACTTTAGCTTGCATCCTATTTGATTTTCTGCCAATGCCTTGAATATCTTGAATTCATCAAGTGCTTCAGATTTATATTTGAGAAATGTTACCCATGTCATTCTGGAAAAACCATCTATTATCAACATGAAATAAGATTCTCCACTTGGTGTTTTAGTTCTTGAAGGTCCACACAGGCCCATGTGTACAAGCTGAAGAGGCTTACTTGTAGATAATTTCTCTTTGGTCTTGAAAGATGTGCGGGTCTGCTTGCCCAGTTGGCAGGCTTTACATATGGTATTTGAAGGCTTCTTTATTGCTAGCATATCTCTGACTGCGTTATTTTTGCTTAGAATGATGATGTGGTCAAAGTTAAGGTGTCCCAATATTCTGTGCCATAACCATGATTCATCAAGTTCTCTTAGGTGGCATGCTTCATTCTCTTCTTTCACTATATAGACATTACTTTCTGTTTGAATACCTTTGATCAAGGTCTTTCCTGTGGTGCTTGATCTTACTTCACAGTATTGGGCTCTAAAAAGAACCTCACAGCCTTTGTCACACATTTGACTGACACTTAGAAAATTGGCTTTCAGCCCATCCACAAACAGTACATCTTGAGCCTTTCCTCTTCCATTATCCAGACTGACTGAGCCTTTTCCTTTGATTTTCCCTGATTTATCATTGCCGAATGTTACATTCCCAGATTTCTTTTCATCAAAGGTTACAAACTTGCTTCGATATCCAGTCATGTGCTTTGAGCATCCACTGTCCAAATACCATTGGTTTTTCTGATCTTGAGCTATTAGAGCTAGGTCGCATTTATTCAACTTCTTTTTCCACTATATCCATCCTTTCATTTGGTACCTTTCCTGAGAGGATGGATCACATTCTCTGAGAGGACATCTGTGACACTTGGGCCCGATTTGATGGCAGTCAAAGCATTTGATTATGTTTCTGAATGAATTATGTACACGAGTGAATTATCCATTGTTCATCCATATCCTTGAGTTTCCATACATCAACCTTTTTCCATTCGTATTGAACTCCTTGGCTTTATGGCCGAACTCCTTACAGTAAAAACAATACCCATAAAAACAATTAGCGTACCTAATGAAGGGTTGTCTTCTCCATTTGTTTGCTTGAGGTAGTCTTTTCAATTTTTGCATCCTTTGCTGGTTGGAATCGATTCTCCTTTTATGACAGTATGCAGCAATATGTCCCAGTTTGTGGCAGGCATAACAAGTGACATTTTTCATAGGGGGGAAGAATCTCCTTTGATAGCTTCCAAATTTTATATATTCAGGAGTATACGAGCCTTTTTCAGTTGACTGTTTATTTATTTCATTCTTTGTCATTTGAGGTTCCTTATTGTTTATGTTTACTTCATTGCAGGCTTCTACTTCTGTAGGAACCTTCTGAGCTGCTTCATTATCCTTAACAAATTTTACAAAAATGATATTCCTGTTATCTTTTTCTTTGACTTGACTCGTTTCTCCTTCATAGCCTATCCCAGTTTTTATCAGAGGAGATCTTTGAGCATCTAGTATTTTATTCAACTTATCAGAGCTTGTCATTTGAGAAGTGTTTATTGACAATTTCCTTTGGGTGTTTTCTAATTTCTTCCTCAAGCATACTACTTCTTCTTCCAATTTCTCTTGCTTCTGAATTTTATCCTCAATTTTCTTAAGTAAAGTGTCTTCTACCTTCTTGGCTTCTTCAAGCTCTACTTTCAACTGAATGAGGTCTTCTGAATTTTGTTCTTCTCTTACATATTTGAAGAGAATGTCTTTCTGTTTTCTGCACTTTAGTTTAAGTCTGTCTATTTCCTCCAGGGCACTTCTTAGCTCCCCCTCAAGATCAAATTCACCTTCTTCCTCATCTTCTAGAAGGAATTCTTCAAGATCTTCCTTGGCCATCAATACAAATTCAGAGGTTCCTTCTTCATTTGAGGTTTCATCCGAGTTTTTAGATGCATTGCTATCTTGCTGAGCATAAAATGATTTTCTCCTGTATCTATTCCCTTTCTGCCAATTCTTTGATATGGTTTGCTCTGTTTCTTGAGTGCGATTCTTTGTTTTATTATGAGGACACTTAGAAGTATAGTGTCCAACTCTTCCACAGTTAAAGCATTTAAATGGAAGTTTACCTTTATATTTGCCTGAGCCTCTATCCAATTTTCTGACAAATTTGGCCTCTTCTTCATTAGAGCAAGAGAATATATCTTCTTTTTTCTTTTCTGTCTTAAAGGCTCCCTCCCTCACATTTGACTTCCTTTGAGGCAGTCTCATCTCATAGGCTATTTGGTTTCCAAGTAATTGGTTCATGGTCGGAGTTTCCCAATCAGCTGTTTCTTCTATGGCAGAAACCTTGGGGTTAAACCTGGATGGTAAATATCTTAGAATCTTTTGAAAAATTACACATTCTTTTGTGGTTTCTCCTAGAGCTTTCATGTTATTCACAATTTCTGCAACTCTTAAGAAGAAGCTGGAAATGTCTTCATCATCATTCATTTTTATATTTTCAAACTGAGCTCTATAGACTTGTAGTTTGGCTATCTTCACCTTTTTGTCTCCCTCATGGATGCTTTCTAATGTATCCCATATTTCTTTGGCAGTCTTGTTGTGCATTACTTTGATAAATTTTGCCTCACATAGTCCACTTAAGAGAGCATTCATGTCTTTTGCATTAGCTACAAAATCTAGTTTGGCATCTTTCTCTAAGTCAGACACCTTTGGAGCATATCCTAATTCCACAGCAGCCCAAACTTCTATTCCTAAAGAAATTATGTACATCCTCATTCTTATTTTCCAGAAGGAATAATTCGTACCAGTGAAAAAAGAGGCTTTATTAGTTGAGCATCCTTCTAGACTAGCCATCCTGGGGACCTAGGATCTCCTTCCAGTTGTTAAACTGATACAGAAGGAACTTGGCTCTGATACCAATTGTTGAACCCTTGGTTAGACTGAGAGGGGGGGGGGGGGATGAATCAGTTTAATGTAGTCATGTTCTTATTAAACTTTATTTAATACTCATTCACATCCTTATTTTGTGATCAACTTAATATATAATGGAACAACAATCTTAATAAGTGAGCAACAGGTATTAAGCAGAATAAATACATAGTATCAACACATAATCATCATGCATATAGACAATAGATATAAGTGGAAACCCATAAGGGAGAAAACCACATCTTATTATTGTTGTGATGCAAAGGCAAGCTCCAAGTCCCTCTCACCACTGATTTTCTATAGGCTCCTACCTACAGGAGGCTACAACCTCAATTCTGCAAGCTACAACTTGCAAGGAAGCTCCAACTCCCATCTATTTTCTGCAGGCTACAACCTACAGGAGGCTCCTACCTTAGCTAGCTACAACTGACATCTATCAAGCCACAACTTGATATGGAAGCACCCACTTCCTCACTCTTTCAAAAAAAAACATGCTGATTTACCTGGATATCAGCTCTGTTCTGTTCCTTCTTCACTGCTATCCACCAACCTTTATTTCTGCCTCATTTCTCCATTCTCTTCTTCTTTATGCATATCTATGTGACATCATTTATATAGATTACCTTATGACTATTTGTATTCCATAGGGAATTCGAAGTGAATAGGTATGACTCTTTGCCTTCCACCTTCTCGTTTTCTTGCCTAGCACATTCAAAAAAATAGAACAATATGTATACATTTCACTATTACAGTGGGGTATTTCTTTGCCTTTGGAGACTTGCCTTTGCATCACAAACAATATAAAATTAATTAAAACATTTAAATTTACATTTGAAACAGATATATCTCATTCAACCCTTTCAGATCTTGTCTCACTGTATGTTTGTATTTTCTGCTACTGTAGTGTAACAATTCTACATACTCTCCTGCTTTCTATGCATGTAGAATGCATTTCCCAAATTATGTTCTAAATCTGGCAGCTTTATCAATGCAAAAGCTTTATTCAACCTTCATGGTTCCAACCATAGCCAAAATCTACTTTGCAGACTTACCATATGAAATGATCTTGTTAAACCCTTCGGAACTTATCACGTTTAACTGTCAGAAATGAATAATTGAAGCCTTTTAACCAGTGTTCAAAACTTCGGGATTAAGGTTGGAGCTCAACACTTTGATAAAAATCTGTTAAATAACCCTTTCGGAGACAGTATTAAAACTTTAGGGAATGTTGTATAGTTACGCTTTAAGAAAAGTTTAAACCCTGTCTCGACGATATAATAATAGACCTTTTTAACACAGTAATTAACCTTTCGGGCCCACTTATCATTTTATTTCATTCGTTTCAAAGTTCAATCTTGGTTAAAACATAAACCACCGCACATTAATGTTGGTCCCATAGCATATTCGACCAACCCATCCATCCATTTCATCGGACAACTGATAGCTTATCGCATTCCATAGACGATAATCCGATGGACATCGCATTTCGTTGCACTCTCACCAACTTTAACTTTGATTAACCCATGTGACTTTGGTTCACAGCTTACCATATAACTAAACCTCATAACATATATTAAACCCTGAACTTCGTGTAGTACTCGGGCCCACATATTCATATTCCAATTATTTAATAAATAATTACCAACTCAAAGGACGCTGGCTCATACCTCGAATTATCGACCTCGCAGCTTTAAATGCGATTGCCTTTGGATCTTCCACAAAATGAATCTGACGGAAATCGCATTTTTTTTTCTCACTGAGCTTTAACACGAAAATATTTTGCGAAATAGGTAGTTTTGCAATACTGTCTATGCCACGTGTTGGACGCTGACCACTATCGCATAATTTTTTATGAAACCATTTACCATTTATTTGCAATGCGAATACCGCTGGTTTGTTTTTCAAAGCTAATTCTACTATTCATCGTATGGTCCCACCATATTCTTAACTCACAGTTCCACTTCTACTCTTTGACTTCGCCTTTTATCTTGATCGTTGATCCTTTGGATCCAACGGTTGTTGTGCCTTTCTTTAATTCAATTCAGTTGTGCTATTCCATTTGATTATACAGTTCTTATTTTATCATTTATCTATTGGTTAGAAACCCTTTGGAGGGTTTTAACTCCGTTGCTCCATTCTTGTCTATGCGATACACAGTCCCGCTTCTAAACCTGTGCTATCGCTCATGCTTGTTCTTTCTTCACCACGGTTCCATTGACCCATAGTTTCATGCTCTCGGTTCCATATGAACGCAATTTCAATTCTGCCTTTGCTACTTACTTATCTTCATCCACGCTGTTGTCTATCCATCGAACCCATTCATCGATCCTTCCAAAGCTGATTCGCCCAATTCCAAACTTGAATTGGAACCCAAGTTTACTTCCCCATTTCATTGTGTGGATCTTCACAGTGCTGATCTGTGTGCCCTCTCCTGTATACACAAATCTCTATTGCATTCAACATGAAATCAACATTAATTAACATCGATGCTTTCCCCCAATTAGGAGCTACACCCTCAATGGACCATTAATAAAACCAAAGTCGATATAACCAACGGCTAAATTAACTTCCTCAATATGATCAATCCTTCAGTGATCGATCTTTCTCACATTTATATCAATTCCCTATTTCACACAGATTCACTATTTCAGCCTTTAACACAGAGTTTCCCACTTGCTCATAGAACTCAAATATTACTCATACCAAATACTTCACACAGAATTTATAATACATACAAATGAAATCAAATACAAAAGCCCTCTTAGTCCTGGCCAGATATTCATGTCAATGGCCCTGTTTTACAATTGGCTGTAGGCTTGACAAACAAAACTCTGGTTGTCCTATTCTACTCTTGTTTGCAGATCTGCTACTTCTGCTTCTTTTCTCCTTTGAATGATAGTCCAGGTGTTGCTCATGTCTTCTCCTTTTCCATCAATGACAATATTTCCAACAGAGCAATAGTTACCCTTTTTAAACTGTGATTTTACAATGGCAATAGCAGGCAATCCGACAAACCAATCTCGAAACCGTGAGTTCCAGGTAAGAGCCAATATACTTCCCTGAATTTTAATTCATTTTTCATTGCCTACAACCTCAAATTTGGAATTTTGTGGGGGAATTTGTAAAAAATAGGGCGTGGTGGTTGGCGTGAGTATCGGGCATGGACTCGCCCCAATCACCCAAATTTATGAACTGGGGTGCGCCCATTGGCTTGACTATTTCCCAAACAGTCCCGCTAACCGCGCCAACCTTTTTAAGCTTACAATGCAAGCAAGAACGTCCAATTTTAAAAAATTCAAAAAATTTAATTTGGATAATGATGTTCATCTGAACATGTTTGCAGGTGTGAAGCGGAAAAATGGTGATCGAATGGAAAGAATGGGAACACAGTGAAGAAGACGAGCTTGCCATGGAAAATGAAAGATGCAGGGAAGCTCTCAGAGACTGTGGACTGAAAAAATTCTTCATGACACTGTGCCTCAGAGCTCAACCGAAGCTGCTGCAATACTTAATCAGTATCTGGGATGAGGATAAGGAAAAATTCATTCTTCGTGATCAGAAACTCAAGATTGATACTTCAGACATTTATTTCATAACAGGACTGTCGCGGAGGAGGGCAACACCAGTTCTGACCGACACCCGACCCACCATGGAGAACATGAGCATGGTGATCGACAGGGTATGTCGAGGGGCACGAAAAGGATCAGGAAGCGAGAAAGTGGATAACCAGACTATCCCGGACTTGGCACTAAAGGTGGTGCTACACACCATCACACAAGCCGTGGGATCACAGGCACCGCACGAAGCAACAAAAGCACAACTACTTCTTGCAGTATACTGTCTGACACCAACCCTCTACAACTGGGCATAGGCAATGACGATCAATATGAAACATCAACTGATGAAATGCAAGAATACCAAACTAAATCAGTTCGGATATGGATCCATCCTAGTACCGTTCTTCTTGGAATTACTACCAATATTTCAGGGACAGGAAGTGATAGTTCCGACACCTCTAGTACAAGAGCCACAGATGGCCCGTTGGGCAGCGCTGATGCCAAGATCAGGGGGTGGTCAACAAATGTCCTGGAGATCGGATTTCTTTGATTGGCTCCCCCTACAGCTGATTGTCATGGAGGACTAGCCCTCCTCTGGCACAAATTTTACTGGTGATCTAGACCTCCCACTCCCAGAAGGAGAGGATTGGGATGAAGCACTTGGTAAGACTCATTTTTTATTTTCACGAGTATTATGATTTTTTTTTATGTATGTTTTGACATTAAATCCATGTGTTATTGCAGATGTTGGCCCAAAAAGACCTGCAGGTATGTATCCGATGGCGAGGCAGATCCCTCGTGACTTTGATATTGCCCCTCATGGTGAGGGGGGCGAGGAGGAGGAAATCGTGTGCAACCTGGAGGGAATCTCTCACTGGGTCCTGGACTATGCGCGATTCGACGATGTTCCTAGTGCATACCAGAGACACACTGTAGGGGTGTCAAACCGAGTTCACCGCTTGCTGAGGCAACTTGTATGGGTAGTGACATGCTATCATGAGCATCACACAGATTAGAATCCTAGGATTTATTTCTACATATATATTTTTTTTGAGAGACATGATGTCTCAGGATGTAACATAAACACACATATTTTTTGAACTTATGATGCACACTGCTGCAAACATTTGATATATATATATACAAATCTATTTTCCTATGGGTACTGTCATGTGATGATGATTTTCCAAATTACGCAAATGTATATCTAATACAATGTTAGCCACTGCATTAGTCAATGAATTCATTCACCTAGGAATATGTTGATATGTAATGTAATCAAAATGTCTTTCCAGCAAACGAACACATAAATACAACCTTAAAATTTGAGGGTTTATAACTAAATAATTTCCATTAAGTTGAAGAACAACAAGTTGCGAGTCTATATTTACAACCAATGCACAAATGCCAAGGGTAATCGCCTCGGTTAGTAGGTCAATGGCAGCACTATACTCAGCGACATTATTTGTAGTTCATCCTAGACATATACCTTGTAGATCTATCAACTCACCAGCAGGATCATAAATCACCCAAGCTATCGAAGACAAGTTCTGGGTACTATGGGAAGCACCATCTACAAAATCGACATAAGCGGTAATAGACATCTGCACAATAAGCAACGACCCAATAAGCAGGAAAACGCTCGCAAAGAACACCAAGCCAAAAATGTACAAAAATGAAAAGAACACCTATGTACACAAAACATGTACAAATGACTCATGCATAATATTTTTTGAGATACAACCCATTTTTGGGTTGATCTAGAGGATGATCTTCGTAATCAATGAGCTCATAGGTCCCATTCCACAAAACACGTTTAACAATGTAGGGTCCATGCCACATGGGTTGAAATTTTCCTGCCCCCATCTTATCATGATCTTGGTTGTACAGTGGGACAAGATCTCCTTCTACGAAGGAGCGAGGGGAAAACGATTGGTCAAAATGAGCTTTAACCCGCTTCTTCTGTGCCTCAATGACCAAAGCAACAAAGCGGCGAGTTTCATCCAACCTTTCTAAGTAGAGAAGACATTCTTCTTTTGGCGAAGTGTTTGACAATAATTCAACAACCAACTTGAGTGAAGGTATTTCACACTCAATCGGAAGGGTAACTTCCAGACCATAAATAAGCTGAAATGGAGTGAATCTGGTCGCATCCTTAACTGAGGTTCAGTATGCCCAAAGATCCGAAAATAACGTGAGATGCTAGTTGGATTTGTGCATCCCAATCGTATGTTGAAGCATGGTGACAAGAACTTTATTCACGGCTTCAACTTGGCCATTGGCCTGAGGATAGTACAACGTTGAGCTGTCGTGATGAAAGCCCAACCTGGAAGTCAACTCCGCCACCATATAATGCGGAAAATGGGAACCATGATCGGTAACGATGGCTTGAGGGACACTGAACCTAGAAATTATGTGATTGAATATGAAATGAGTTGCTGTCTTACCGTTAGTCGTAAGTGTAGGCATTGCTTCAGCCCATTTGGTGAAGTAGTCAATGACTACGATGATATAAGTATGCCCCACAGCCGAGTGAGGGTTACACGTCATAAAATCAATTCCCCACTTTGCAAGGGACCAACAATAATGACAGGGTGGAGATGTGAAGGCGACGCGTGCATCTTGCGCTGATAAATCTGGAAATCATGGCATTTGTGAACAGAAAAAATCCAGTCCTTGAAGATGGAGGGCCAGAAATACCCAGCACAAAGAATCTTCTGTGCAGTGGCATAACCAGACATGTGACTGCCACACACGCCATTGTGAAAATCATTCAGGGCTTTCACAACCTCCTCAAGAGTCAAACATTGGAGGAGAATGGAATCTACTCTGATGCGGTAGAGTGCATCTCTGACTATACGATAAGGTTACGATTGACAATGGATGCGTCGACGAGCATCCTTCGTCAACTCAAATCTAAAAGTAGAAGTATGAAGATATATGATGATATCACCATACCAAGGATCGAGGGTGCTAATCAGAAAAATTGAATCATACGGAATGCATTCCTCAGAACCAGATGGATCAGAGTCAGAGGGGAGGCAGTAGATTAGATCGACAAAGACTAGCGATTTCTTCAACTTGGCAGTAGTAAATTACAAATAAAACTCTTGGAGGATGAAAATCCACTTCGAGTACTTGCCCCCCAGCAATTGTCGAGACAATATATAGGTCATAGGGTTGCAGACAGAAATCACAGTCACAATACACAACAGAATGTAATGACAAAATCGTTGAACTGCTTTAACCGCAGCTAACGCTAACTTTTCGACATGTACATAGCGCGTTTCAGGATCAAGAAGGTTACAAGAGAGATAGTAAATAACATGCTCGTCACTGTCATCATCGTCTTGCACTAAAACCATGGCAATCGTGCTGAAAGCGACAGATAAATAGAGGGAAAAATCGTGATGATAGTTCAGAGTACGCAACAGAGGAGCATTGACAAGAAACGTCTTCAGAGCATTGAAAGACTTCTGGGAGATCTCATCCCAAAGGAACGGGACGCCCTGCTTTAATAATCGCGTGAATCCTTTAGTCACTTTGGTATAGTTAGGTATAAAACAACGTAAAAAATTAGCCTTCCCTTGCAGAATCTGCTGTTGATGTAATGAGGATGGAGAGGGGAGATTAATGATAGCCTCAACTTTGAGTGGATCAAGGCGAATCCCGTCTTTGGAAATGATAAATCCCAAGAGTCTACCGGAATCAATGCAGAAGACACACTTATGCGGATTTAACCAAATGTTATAGCGTCGACAACGAAAAAATATCTGACAAAGATGGTTTGGGTGGTCCTTACACTTAGTTGAATGAGCCGAAAGGTTATCCAAATAAGGCTGAATGATGTGATTAATATCGTGAAAAGCATATGACATCGCTCGCTGAAACGTGGCCCCAACATTTTTCAGGCCAAAAGGGAGCTTCTTGTATGTGAAAGTACCCCAAGGACAAATAAAGGTAGTCTTATGTTGATAGGACGGGAGAATTTTAATCTGTTTATATCCAGAAAATTCGTCCATGAGAGAAAAGATCTCACTCCCAACGTAGTCATCAATGATTTTCTCAATGAAGGGAGTAGGATAATTATCCTTAGGACAGGCCCAGTTTATGTCACCATAACAAATGTAGACCCAAATGGTACCCTATTTCTTATCTATAGGGACAATGTTGGACACCCATTCTATCAAGGGAATCGCATAAATAAAACCAACTTTGAGAATTTTTTCAACTTCACCCTTAATGGCAGCAGCCTTTCTAGGGTGCACAGGACGAAGGCGTTGACGAACAGGCTTTGAACCAGGGTAGGTAGGAATCTCATGCACCACTATACTAGGATCGATGTCGGGAATCTCTTCGTGAGACCATGCAAAGACGTCGTGGAACTCGCGGAAAAGGCTAGTATAAACTTGAACTTCATCTGAAGAACAGGCGACCTTGATATGGATGTTCTCGACAATTCCCGGTTTTGACAGAAATTTCGATAGGCATCGTTTGCGTGATGTTACTAAAGTTACCCTCCGTAAAAACTTCATGTGTCATAATAGGTGTTTGAATCAGAGGAGAAGGAACCTGAGATGCAAACCTCTCAAGACACGTAGACATGGGCTCGAGGCCAAGCATGAATGAGGAACGATAGTGACTATCATCCCACGGAAGATCCTCGAGAGACATATTTTCCTCGATGGCTTCATCGGAGGGAAATATCTCTTTCAAGGGATCGGGCGAATCCAAATCTCCGAGCCAAGGGGATTGAGAATAAGTGTCAAGAGACATGCTCAAAGGAGCATGATCAGAAGGCAGAGGCTCTGAAGCCGAAATAAGTTCACAATGGTCTATCTCAATCTAACTTAACGACATCGAATCTCCAAAATAATCGATCTTCTCAGGTGAAGGGATGATGCATGGGTCGTTAGACTGAGAGATCATATTAACCTGAACAGTATTGGGTGGAGGAAGAGGAAAAATACCCATGAGGGTAGGATATTTGAAGAGACCCGTCCCTACACTCTCGTAGGGAGTATGAATTTGATCCACATGTGGAATGTTGTTCTCAGAAGAAGTGAATAATGAAAACTGATCAACAGTAACAATATTCCTTCGTGCGAGAATTTAAAAACATGAAAGAGAGTGGACGGAACGCACAGCATGGCATGAATCCAACTACGACCGAGGAGAAGATTGTAATTGAGCTTGGCGTCATATAATTCAACCTTGAAATTGATTGTATTTCCTTCTAATGTAATCGGTAAACTAGCGAGAACACCAAGAGGTTTTGATTCTCTTCCATCAAATTCTTCAAGGGAATTTGGTGTTGAATTCATGGCTGGAGAACCAATGGCTTTCTAGCAAGAAAATGACATGAAGCACGTAGATGCACCCTTGTCCACAACCACCCGATGGATATTCAGACCATTAATAGAAATTTGTATGATGAGCGAAATTTGGTGTGAGAGTCGTGGGACAAAATTCTCTAAGTCGAAAGTGAGAAGGCTAGAATCAGTAGGATCAACCTCGCCGATCGCAGATAAAAAATCCTTCCGTTGAGACGGACAAGTCTAAAGTAATTCTATTGTAGACATTGCAGATGGCACCCGAGCCAGATCCTCAACAATACTGTAATGTTGAGCAACACAGGCGTTGGTATTGTAAGAAGACTTACGGAGTACACCTTTGGAAGGTGGCTGTACAACGAGCTCATTTTTGGGCCTTTCAATTTGAAGAGGGCCAGAAGCAGGCGGAGGAGGAGGACCATCAACAATCTCTTTCCCCGCTACCTGATGCAATCCGGTATAATCTTTCGATCGAGTAGTGATAGAAACAGATGCAGAACCATTCATCATGAAAACCTGAGAGCCAATTGGGGCAGAGGGATAAGGTTGCTCTACCATCTGGGTCTGCTGTGATGGAAAAGGTTCTTTGAGAACATCCGTAGTTCCCTGGGCGCCTTTGAGAAATCTACTTACTTCGGCCCGTCAAGGATTGGATTGGCCTGAATGACATTGAATTCTGCAATTTTACTAGGATTCAGGGTAGGCTGAGAAGCAGTATCATTGGAAGGATTAGATGTTTGTTTCCAAGGATTTGAAGGATAAGACTTCCGAGAAGTCTGAGACACAGAACCAATGATACCGTCGACGGATGGTGTCACCAGTGCTTTAGAAGATCCAGGTCGAGGAGAATCAAGCAAGATATCATACAACGTTCCAGACTGAGAGTACACAAGATCGAGGTACTGGTCATGAGAAATGGCCTATTCTTCGATTACACATGCCCCCATAACTATGTCTTTAGCGATTTGGTTGAAAAACAAGGTAGTGAACCAATCAGTTAGAAGCTGATCAGGAATATCAAACTTGATCAAGCGATGACGATGCCTCCATTCATGAATATGATCCGAGATATGAGTTGCTCGGTCCTGTTTCAAGGATGTGAGGAGGTGCATCCCAGTCTCATAACGAACCATTAATTGAAAATGTGTGAGAAATTCCATGGCTAAAGAGTTGAAATCTTGAAATATGCCATGAGATAATTCTATGTACCACTTTGCAGTGGCACCAGTAAGAGTTCGTTGGAAAAGATGAAGTCAGATGGAATCGTCAACCCAAGAGTTAGAGGAACACCACAAGTGGTAGGTCATAACATGCGCTTGGGGATCTTCTCTGGACTTTCCCTCAAACATAGAACAATCACCAGGAATCTTGGTTGGAACTGGAGGCCAATACGGGTTATGAAGAATCAGATCGTTCGTTAAATTTGACACATCTGGTAGTTCCAATGTAGTGAGAAATGGTAATTGAGGATTAAAAGGCATCAGGGGTCTTTAATAAAGACCCGTGTTAGCATTCCACCTAGTATGGGAGAAATTATGCCCCCATATGTTTTGTCCCGGAGGATTCTGACCATAGGGGTTATAAGCCTGATAGTTCTGCCCATACTGGGGTTGAGGACCGAGATACTGATTCTGAGCATATCATTGAGGTCCTTGCTGAGCAACATATGGATTCTGTTGCAGAATGTAAGCATTGCCTTGAGGTGGATTATACACAATCTAGGATTGATTTTGAGGGTAATAAGTGAAACCTTGGGACACACTATATACTGCCTGATATTGACCGTGAGGAGGGTAAGTAGGGCCTTGAGGTTGAGTAGGTGGACCCTGATGAGCAGGTTGAACGGGATTCTGAGTTGGTTGAACAGGTTGAACCGGTTGTTGGGTTGGTTGAATAGGTTGAACCGACTGTTGAATGGGTTGAGCAGGTTGAACTGGCTACTGAGGCTGGATAGGTTGTCCCTGCTGCGCAGGTTGGCTTGGATATTGAGGGCCACCAGGTTTCCCTTGTGGAAGGGGCTAGCCCGATAGTTGCAATGGACCAGGTTGTCCCTGATAACTAAGTTGACCCAGAGCAGGACCGTAGGGTTGTCCTTGTTGCACAAAGTTTTGGCCTTGCTGAACGTAAGGCTGTTGCTGTTGCACAAAAGTTTTTCCCTATGGTGGATACATTTCCCCCCCAGGAACATGAGATGCTCCTGGTTGATATTGATATTGAGGTTGACCGGAAGGACCGTAGGGTTGCTGGACCGAAGGTTGACCCTGTAAGGGTTGTCCTTGCAGACCATAACGTTATCCCTGTTGGATCAAAGGTTATCCTTTCGAGGGTTTTCCTTGTAGACCATAGGGTTTTCCTTGTATTACCAGCCCTCGATGAGGGACGGTCCGATAAGGATCAGCTGGAGGCAGATAAACAACCTGATTAGGATCAATAGGAGGCAAATAGACGGGGTTACCGTAGACATCATAGTGATGTGGAGGATTGAAAGGAGCTTGGGGCTACTGAGAACCCTGAGAGTTCTACTGCTGAACAGGCAACATATACTCTTCGAAAGTAAGGCCGCCAGGAATAGTAGATGAAGTTGTAGCCACACTAGAAGCAGGCGTGGCCTCCGCAGCATAGGGTTGTGACTTACACGAGCCGGGATTGAGAGACCACGTGGGATTAAGAAAGATAGACCTGCGAGTGTGAAAAGAACCTGACGAATGATGTGTAAAAATTAGTGCAAATGAAGCCACACAAATGGTAGGTTGGACCGGGACAGATGTAACAATTACTGACGAGCTAGGTGGCGAAGGCAACAATCCTAACGAAGGAAGGATCGAACTCCTTGGAGGAGTCGAGGTACTAGATTGTGCTATGAACGCAACACTAGAAATAATCTAACTCAAAGTCTGATAACCGGGTGGAAGTGACACTGATGGAGGAGAAGATTGATTAGAAACACGCGGGAGATCTTCTGGGAAAAGCTGATATTCCCCTGTGGAAATAAGCATTTCTTCACTGCTGAAAGGACTCGAAGAATCCATGTCTAACAAAGCCGTAATATCTTCGAAAATACGATGAGGACTAGGAGGTATAGCAGCGGCTATAAAAGGTGATCCCGAGGTAAGAGGAGGGAATTCTTCCTCACTCCCAAAACCAAAACAAGCACCCTGAGGAGGCCAATTGAACTCAACTGAATCTTCAGGATGAGATCGGTAGCAAGAGGTTGAACATTCGAGAGAATAGGCTAAGCAAGCTTGGCAGACCTAGTGGACTGAGGAGTTTCGAAAGAAATGCCAGGAAAAGTACTACCACTAGGAGGCAATGAAGAAGACGACGAAATTGGTGGTTCTACCACTATGACAATATTTCAACATAGGAAGGAAAATGAGATAGCCAATTCAAGGCTTCAAGATCAAACACTAAGGAATGACAAAAACAAGCCAAGTAAATAACTTTTAACGGGCATATGATTGTGGGTAATTAATTTTAAGACACTAGAACACAACTTTGATGTTTCATGTTTTAAGAGTCGAGAAATAGACAAAAGATGACTCTAGTCACTTTCAATTTTAAACGAGTGTGAAAGGACAAGTGCTCGATGATATCTTCTCTTTTTAAGGAGTCACGAAAAGATCGAAATTACTACTAAGGTAATCTAAGCAAGAGGGTGTACCAAGTTTCCATGAACTACCATATACACCTTGGTGATCAAATGAAAGAGAAATGACCAAGGACTTAACGTACATGCAGGTAGTCTCCTCGAATGCTGTGTTCGGTGTATCACGGTTATAGGGCGACAGACTCAGCTTCCTATGGATAAAGGATTTGAACCTATGAGGGTCTCCCTTTATATACGTGACGGTACGGGGAGCACAAGTCCGTACTAGTGTTGTCTAAGGCCAGATGGCGAACGACAACCACTAGGTTTAACGACGCCGGAACACGTCACTAGCCTAGACCTCTAAAAATGTTTTTGTTAGGTCCCAATGCTTCCTTAGGTTAATTGAATAAATTTTACAATTGATCTTGAATTAATATTTCAGTTTCAAGGCCCTACCGAATTTGATCTCAAGTTTCCTAAATGCAAGCTACATGCAATTGAACACCATTTTCTGTTCGATGAATGCTAACTAAGAGAAGGATAGAGATGTTTTAGAAAGCAGCAAACAATGGAAACATACGAAGAAGTCCTCTAATGCATTTAATACAATCAAAACGAAAAACGAAAAACTCTTTCCTAGTTCATCAAGTGCTATTTATGCAAAATAAATTTTCATTTTTGATGCAAACGAAAGAATGAAATTTTTATTTATTTATTTTTTGAATGAATGAAGCACATAATGCACTAATTACATAAAAGACAAAGTGAACACTATTTTTAAGTACTGCAAATTTAGAGATCTCAAAATGAATGATTTGAAAGCAATACAGACATAAAAACACACAAAAAACCAATGATGCACTCTTTCAATCAAAGTGAAAGCTTTCAAAATGACCCAAGCGAGCAATGTGATTTATGCTCAAAGCAAAGAGATGGAGAGTCAAATAAGACAAAAGTAATCGTTCAACAAACCAAAAACTCAAAGGATTAAGAAAGACTAATACAACTGATTAGGTAATCGAGCTGACCATAATAAAAAAGACTCGAACTTCAATCAAAAGGCTCAGTGAGCGAAAGACACCTAGAAACCCTAGGGTTGTGAACTGGACCGATGAGAGAATAGACAAACATTTGAGAAGAGAAAACCTACAGCAGTAAAAAAAACTCCAAAAGACCAATTGAAAATCAAGAAACAAGCCAGAGTCAAGCACAATTGACCAAAAACTCAGCAAAAGGGTAAAACCAAATCCTACAGGATTCGGTGCAACTATGAGGTGGTAATCTGCGCCAAACAGGGGTTAGCACTACTGCAACAAAAGCAACCTATGCCAATTGGCGCGACTATTGAAGATAAACTCACACCAAGCCGGATAACTATAGGAGGAGGGAAGAACGAGTTAGCAGAGGTCAATCTTGACACTCTCGATCTGAACAGGAGGATTCCAGACAATCAAACAAGCCAAAAAAGATAGACAAGCAAGCAAACGACCGAAGTTGACTTGACAAGGAAAATTCTGAAAAGGAAATGAAACAACAAACTCACACTGATTCCCTAGTGGAGTCGCTAATTTGTTAGGAAGGTAAATCCTCTTTGCGGACAGAGACGATCCCTCTAGCCCTCGAGTGGGTCTAGTGAAAAAGGGACAAGCTAAAGTGTAGGTTCCTAATTAATGAATGAAAAGGACAGGGTAGATTGACCTACCTGGATTCCAACATTGTCATTGATGTAGTGGTGGTGGACTCTTGATCTCTTTCTCGATGAGTCACAATCCTTCTGCAATAGTGCTCGGATACCTACACAAAGATCAGAAAACAATAGCAGCATACAAGACAATGATTTCATTCATAATCAACTAACCAGTCAAGGAAGGTTAAGCATATTGTATCAAATAAAACACATTAACACAAGATGGGAACTAGACAATAGTCATGTATATATATTAATAGAATAAAGAGTTACGACCGGAGCCTTGACATCGCAACCTCCTCCACCGGGGTTCAGTCAAAGCGCATCTCAAAGGATCATCGGGGAATTTGGATGAGGTGAGGACACAAGCCTAGGCTCGCTCGACAAATGTATCTTTTCGTTCTATATTTCTAGCGAAAAGTTCAAGAATTCTCTTCAGCCTTTCATTTATAATATTTTCAGCTAGTGTATCAATGGGAGATAGATTTATGTATAGAGGGAGAGGATGAGGTTGGGATCCCTACAATGGTGGAAGGGAGGCCTTATCCCTTGGGAGATTTCCCAAAAAGGCGGAAACAAGAGGCCAAAGGAGGGATGTCGTGGTTATTCAGTCGAACCAATCCAGATGACTCGCCCACGAAGTTGTTAGGATAGAAACGTCGCCTCTATATTTAAAAAAAATCCATAAACAAGTTGGCGTGGGTAGCTCACTGAGAAAGAGCGCCAATGGGTGTAGGGCCCAGTTTTAATCTTCCTCATTGGCGCGAGGGCATAAAAATCTACTAGCGCCATTGGCAAAAACATGTGTTTCTGATGGTCTACTCAGGAAATTGTCAACAGAAGGAATGTTGTCCTCATGGTAATGGATGCAATGATGGTCTTTGCAAGGCATGAAACTTCTTATTAGTCACAGAAATTATCCTCCAATGTGCGGGATGGGGATTGCAGGGACAGTGAAAAAATGCTGTGTAAAAGATACACTTGTTACTCCTTGCACCTTAGATGCCTCACTAGAGGAATGTGGCCATACCATATTTCATAGGGAGTCTTGTTTTTTATAGCATTATATAGACACCTATTCTTTATATACACAACATATAGAACTGCATCAACCCAAATCATTAGTTTAACATTCCTGAAAAACATCATGAAACATACCGTATTTAAAATTTTCTTGTTCATTCTTTCAACTACTCCGTTATGTTGGGGATTATAAGGCACAATTGTTTGATGCTTGTTCCCATGTTGGAAATGATAGTTTTAAAATTCATTTGAAGTGGATTATTTTCCATTATTAGTGCGAACGGAGACAATATGAGACTATGCATCATTTTCAATATATGCATGAAAGTTATTGAATGTTTCAAAAGCTTCGTATTTGTTCTTCAATAAATAAAACCAACACATTTTGGTGTAGTCATCAATAAATGTCATCATATATTTATTACCATTTGTGAAAGGAACAAACATTGGGCCACATAAATCAGAATGAATGACTTTATGTTTTCTATGTGCTTTGGAATGAGAATCATGAAAATACTATTTGTTATGCTTTCTTAAGATACAAGCATCATATTTCTTAAGTTTCCAAGGAATTGTAGGCAAACCAGTAACACCATTTTTCTTCAACAAATGAAGGCTGTCATAGTTCAAGTGTAAAAATATAGCATGCCATAAAAGAATTGATAGAAATGTACCTTCATCATAGTGAGAATTTTATGAGAAGTTATGTTCACGAGCAGAGGTTCCTTACGACTTTAGAAGTTTTTCTTATTTTATCCCCGTCATGAAAAGTGAGTGATCTGATGCTTTTTCTGACCTCAAACTTGCCATCAAATATGAATGGAGTATCCTTGCTGGCGGATGTAGACCAAAGACAACACTTTTCTCATCAACTCTAAGAGATATAGAACATCATGCAGTGGTGCCAAGCCTTAATGGCTTGAGTTTTGACTTGTTTGCAAAGTATACTACTTCATCAAAATTTTTAGCAAATTATTCAAAGAAATCTCTCCTAAAATTCATGTGGCAAGTTGCTCCTAAATCAAGAAACCAATCATCTTTCCATGAAGCAAGTGAATCGTTGAATAATCCTTTAGTTAATCCATGTTACAATGATCCACAACATAATGAGCGGATTCAAGCGCTTTACCTTTCCCTTTGTTAAGTGTTTTACATTTTCCTTCATTTATTTCCTGCTCAATTATGTCCCAAGGAGGCTTACATGTGTATGAATCATGTCCATCTCTATTGCATCGCATGGAATGAAGATCAAACTTTTCTCCTTGGAACTTTCTACCCCCCCTGCCTCTAAATTTCCTCCTTCCTCTTCCTCTTCGGCCACCTCTTCTTCTAGAAGAATATTGTGTATGATTCTTCTCCTTTTGTGCAAGGCACACAACTTCTTCAAATACCGAGGAGTTTTCTTCTTCCCAAAAGCCTTCTCTCTTTCAAAAAAATGATTCTCAAGGGAGTCAAAGGTAATCTCCTTGAGGTTTCCACTTGCTTGCAATGACTCAAGATAATGTGAATAGGTGGAATATAATGCCTTGAAATAAGCTATGAGACAAATATCTATTTAAACACCAATGGATTTTATGTCATGCATAAGGATCTTACTTCTGATGCTAAGGCAAGAGGGTCATCATTTTTCAACTCAAGATTGAACAACTTTATAATCAATTGAAAAACTTCAAGCTCAGAGTGTGAGCCATACAATTCCTTCAACTTATTTAAGGCTTAAAAATGATTTAAGTGCTCAGAGTGTGACTCACCTCTCCATTTACTGAAGTTGCAATAAAGGAATAGGCCTTGTTGTTATTGTTTTCCCAAATGGAAAGCTCCTTATCTGAAGTGGGATTTTCTAGTAAATTGTCTCCTTCTCCTTCACAAATTCCTTCACAACTCATTGAAAATGTGGGTGTGTTTTAACTTCTGCGATCACTCATGATAGTTCTGTTTTCCAGAGAGAGCCACTCCCATAATGGAAATTAGTGAATGCATCATAAAAATTGATTTGTGCCCAAAATAATTATAGTAATTGCAAGTCTTTGTAAAATAATTGGATGTCTTCAAAAAAATATATTCAACTAAGAGTGTAGGCTCTCAATATTCCTCCAACATATACCTTCCATATGCCATATATAATTTTTTTATATGAAGCTTAAACAACATCATATACTTATTTAAAAATAATGCTTTGATAAACTTTTTGAGCCATACTGTATATATCTTATTTCAAAAAAACAATGCATTTTTAAATGGGCCAATGTGCTTTCAAATACAAATTCAATGTTATGCAACCAACTAAGAATGGCCTTATGTTGTGGGATGTAGAATACCTCCGTTAGTGGTATTTCTTCAATGTTAAACTGAATAGTAGTAGTTGGAGATGTTGGAATTGTCTCCATGCTAGGTTGAGAATTGATATGAATTTTAGTAATAACACCTAGCTTTATAAGAGTATTATTTGAGGTATTAGGGGAGTCATCCACTGAATGTTGTCCAAAAATGGTCGCAACAGTTATTTCAATAATTTTTGTTTCTTTCACTGGTTTAACTGACTCTGAAGTAATCTCTACAAATGCTTTCCAATCTTTGACGATATCGTTAAGCACTGGATTTTATGAAGTAGTTTTTTCTCGAGAATTCATAGAGGAAACCTAAACAAGGGTGGTAATTTGAGGAGTGACATCTTGTGTTGAATAATTGGAAACTTTTTCTGATATACCTCCACCTTCCACCAATTTGATAAAATGAAAACGTAAGGTAGACCTTCTTGAGTCTCTGTAAACTAAAAAATGTTGATAGTTTCTTGGGGGAAATTGTTTAGATTTATTGCAAACAGATAAATAAGAAGAGCCTCCACAAAATAATTCATCATAATGATTGGTCTCATGAACATATTTCCTGATACTTGGATCAACAGTTAAATTTTCGACCAACTTGGTAGGATCATGCAGCTTTGTAAGAATAATAGCCCAACTTAAACTCGTACAAAGTTTGTAGTTCATTTTCAGCATGAGTGTAATTCTAAAGAGTAAAAAGAATAATTTGAAGAGGGATTTTGGGCCACAGTTTCATGGAAGCCTTCTTTAATTCAAGTGTTATCTATATTAGATTTGTTTGGTGTGAAACTTATCTACATAAGAGCTTATTCGGAACATAAAGGGGTAAAAAATTTGGTGTAACATTACTTCCCAAAACCCTAATATAGGTAAAAATTTCTTCTGCAAACTAGTCCCCAATTCTTAATTAAAATCCATTTTGGATGTATACATTCTTGGAGGCTTGGAACCAAAAATGGTTGAAGAAATGGGAATCAGTATGTTAGCCACCTATAATATTTTGTTATACCAAAAGGTGGCTAAGACTTTTTGAGCCTCCAAGGAACAAATTTTATCACCAAAAATTGTTGGCTCTTGAAGACTCCTCGAAGGCCTCATGCCTCTGTCTGAAATCTTCATTTACTATTTCCATTTCATGCTCTGAAATTCTGCTAATTTCATAAGAAGAGACTGCTGAAGAACCATCATTTTTTCCCTTCTCCCACTCAAAACTAACCTTCATATGCTTCCCCTTTTCTCCGTAAAATCCCCTTTGTTTTCATGATTCATTTTCTCCCCTTCATGAAAATCACCCTTATTAAAGTTAAAGACTCACTCTTTAGCTTTGCCATAACCCCCATTCCCATTGAAAAACCATGAAAAATGCATAGAAAACCAAGCGCTAACTCTAGAAGCGCTCATCGCAGATCGCAAATCGCAGGATCGCGGTTTTATCTAAAAAAGCTCATCGCAAGTTTCTGCGACGCGATCCATCGCATATCGCAAATCGCATGTTTCGTTGTTTAAACAGTTTGATCCATCGCAAATATTTGCGATGCGACCGCTCCAATCGCATTTTTCCCCAGCGCTCATCGCAAATCGCAATATCGCATTTTCTCTCCGTCGCATAAATCCGCCATCGCATTTTCCACCTTTTGCGATTTGTGATCGATCCCGCCGGGCCCACCATATGATACCCCCGCCTTTCATATAAAAACGATTTTTTCCTTTGTAAAGTCGAAAATGATATATTTTGTGGTTTACAAAGGTTTTGCCCATAACATCCTGCCGCTGCATCTCCGCCGTCGATCTGCACCCCCGCTCCATGATCCAACGACCCTGCTTCCTCCACGCCTTCCGAAGCAGTTTTAACCTAAAAACGCAGGATTTCTTAATTGTTTTTATGTTTTGTAGGTGTTTTAATGGTTTTCCATTATATAATGAAGGGGAGCCGAGGGTTGGGAAAGACGTTTCCTGTGCTTTCGAGCTATCACAGAGAACCATTCACAGGGTTAAATTCAAATGGTTTATCAATGTTTCATGAGCGTTGATAGCATAAGAGCCCTGTGCGGCCCTGCACATCGACAAGACACTGTTTTATTCAAAATAACAGTTAAAGAGTATCAGTTTTAAAGATAAAGCACAACGAATGAAGATTGAAGACAGTTTTACGGGGATTACGGCTAAGACAGTTATCAAAAGCCTAATCCCCAATCTAAAACACAATTTTAAAGAAAACCTAAAGTGTTTTATCAGAAAGAAAGCCTCCACCGCCACATCTGAGGCAAATTGATTCCTTAGCTACCACAGAGCCACCTGTTGCCTCAAACCTTTCAAAACAGAGGCCGAAGTTATTGAAGAAAATCTGATATTCGCCTCCAGCACAGCCAGGGAGTTACTTCTGCAAGGAAATCAATGCAGAAATATCTGCAGAGTTACTCCAAGCATCACGCAAAGCCTCAAATTCAAATAAATCTCCCACCGAGCTTGATTCATAAATGTAAAACAATTAATACAGAAAACCACTTGTAAACTTCTTCATCGAGCCCCTCAAAAGGCCAAGAAGTCTTGAATTTGTATTAATTGCCTTAAGAGATCTTTTATCAGATTTCACCTCCTCATTCTTCTATAAATACCTCAGGAGAAGATGAGAAATTGTTGGTTGAGTTGCTTACAGAGCTTTGAAATACATTCGAGCCCACACTTCTGATTGTAAATAGTGTCCACTGGCCCTTGGAGCTCTGCTTGTGATAAGATTAGTTAGGCTGAATAGTGAAGATGATTGCTGAACTGAAACATTGGACTTGAAGACTGTAACCGGTTTGACATCAATATAAAAGCTGTTTCTTGGGATCCTGGTCTATGTCATTGGTGAAGTGCATCCCTCTTTGTTATTGTTTTCCTTATATGTATGCCATATTGTTCATATTCCTCTGTGAAGGACAGTTTAAACAGGGTTAGGACCTACTGTATACCAGTAACCTTCTCTGGCTGAGAAATCTTTATTTTAATGTTTTCTTCAAATTTGTTTATTTAAGAATGATTCAATACCGTTTAAACAGTTAGGAATTTTGGCATTCCCTCGTCCTTATGTTTACATAAACATTGTTCTTGAATGTGATTTCCATTATTTGCTATTAAAGTTAGACTAGAGAAGATATGGTTTGCCCTGATTCCTAGATTCTTTTCTCCAAAGGCAGATTCTGAAAGTTTCCCTTGGTGTTGACTGAAAGCAGACTAGGTTTAAAAGTACTTTATCTGATCTTAAGTTACACTTTGTTTCTCTTATGTGTTTTCATACTTTCTGAAGGTAATTATGTGGATTACTGGATTGTTTGTCAATTAAGTTGCTTTAATAGAACTTGCCCAAGAAGTTCATGGTTAGCCCTGTCCTTGGTTGGTTTTAAACAGTTACTTAAGAGGCTTTTCTTGTTTGGACTGACTATAAATCCTCTGAGAAATTATTATCAGTTTCCACCCCTCTAACACTTTATTGTTTCTATCCCATCACTCTAATCTCAATAATCTTGTGATATAGATGACTTGCCCCTTGGATCACTCTTGATGTTGTTGTTCAATTAAAGCCCTGTTATGACCCCATAGCCCAATGGACTAAAAACCAGTGTTATATCTATCTTTTAGATATAACTGTTCTTCCCTCTTGCAACTTATCACCTTTGAAACTTTTTACATTCAGGACTTTCACCTCGAACAGTAATCAGGCTCAACCATCCAAAAAAAAACAAAACCCTTGGCGTTCATAACTAGCCTAATATCATTACCTTAAGCTTTCAAAGACAATATCCATATTTGTACATATTGGAGAGATCCCTCTCCGGATTCAGGAGGGATAGATCCTAGGATCCCAAAGTTGGTTGAAACGATGTTAACTCTGTGATCGGACTTTTGCCAATCTTTCTTATTACAGAGACCCAACACAGTACAAGGTGACAAATTCTATAAAAATGGTTAAAATATTTCTCTTCCCACAATTTATATTGGTAAATGTGGATGGGCAGAGGATAAACAAGTGTCTATATCTAGCCCATAGCTAGAAAATATACAGAGAAATAGATGGCATCCATTACAAAGGTAGACATGTAAAAAGGAGTTTTATGGGTGGATGTTTGTTTAATATGAAAATGAGGAATATGCCTTTGTACATTATCAGATAGGATTTGGGCCTAATTAAAGATATACCTGTCAGCAGCCCTATGAATAAGATTGACTTAATCTACTATAAACTATGACACATTTTAATACCCAAATAACCTACATAACATAGAAGCAACATAACAAAAATGAGGATTTAAGGACTTTATGGAATATTTGTTGTATGATTCCTCCTCATGTTTGTTAGGTTCTCATCACCATTCTCTAGTCAAACCAGAAAGCTATTTCTTTTTATTATTAACTTCTTCTTTCACAAAAAAATTGACAAACTGGGAATTATACACAAGTTGTGGATCGGGAAATTGATACATACCCTGGAGATATCCAGGCTTGAATGAGCCAATAATTGTTCCATGTGAAGTGATGAATTACCACTCTATGATATCAATGTTATTGACTACCAAAAATTCATATTTTTGTAGGGGAGAAGTCTGGGGTGCGTATTAATTATGTACATGCGGGATTTTGAGGCATCTTTGTTTGTCTCCTCAGAAGTTGTTTTTCCACCTTGCTCTGCAATTGTCACTATCAACTTTGAGTATTCTTCTACTATTAATTATTCCTCTAGTAACTTATACATCTCATACCAGGATGAAACGTCATAATCCATCGTGCACACATCATCATAAAATGGAAAGAATCGGTCAACTTCTCATCAATTTTTTCTAGAAATGGCTATGTTGGTGGCAGGACAAGGGTTTTCTTCTTTCCTTTCACCGTCTCTACAATTGATACAAATATTACATAAGTGATATGTTAATACAAAGGAAAACCATGGTTAGAGAGTCATTTATAGGGTAAATGCGATAAAACCCACAAATTAAATATAGCTACAATTAGTCATAAAGAGCATTAAACTTCACATGTAGGAGTTAAATGCACAAAAAATGGAAAATACAAGAAATTGAATTATGGGAGTGTTTTCTAATTCACCACGTCAATATAATGGTTGCTCAGGAATGATAGGTGGCATTTTTCGATTTGAACAAGTAGTGTGGGAAATCGTCGTGGGTGTTTACATCATCTCGGGAACTAAATCTTGGAAGGAACAAAGGATGTGTGCTAAGGAAATCGTCGGGGTGACTAGATCTGGGATGACATAGAGGGTAAACACACATGATCCAATGGAAAAAAATGTGAATGAATACAAATGTTGCATGGATAGGTTGATTAATCCCAAGGATTGAACCCGGGAAGGAACAAGAGGAGTGTGCATTAAAATCTATAAGAAACTAAGCTCCAAGAATATATGGAATGTGGGAGATAAAGGCCCAATAAGATAACTAGAGTTGAGGTGTGAGAGGGGCCTACAAGCAGAGGTGCCATGTTGAGTTTTTCGAGAGTTTTTCCCCACCTATTTTGAATGGAATAGTGCATTAAACCTTTGGGGAAGCTCATCCCAGGGTGATATGGAAGGGTGGCAGTGCAAGGGTGAATCAATGTTATAAATAAATTCGTGTGGAAAAAGGGGACCCAACGTAACACGTTTTCATTTACATTCATGGATGCTTCCATCACCTCGAAAGGTGATCCCTGAGTGAATTTTGAAAGAGGAACTTGTGAATGCCTCGAGGAACAACCTCTGGGAAACATGTCAAGCAATAAGAACAAGGCACGTGAGGGTTAAATAAAATTCCTATTAAAGCACAAATACATCACACTTTGGTCTTTTTTTTTTAAATAGCACTCGATTGTGATGGTTCTAGCTTATGGTCTTATTTATATATTTTATTTAGTAATGCATGTAATCAAAATTTAGGCTAACACATTAATAAAGATATAAAATCAAAGAATTTTTGATTTTTTTTAAGAAATATTAAAGGCAAATATAAGCCTAGAATTTTACAAGGGTCCCCATTTTTTATTATGGTATAAATATAAAATGGGGGGTTGTTGTTTTCTACAACACCCTGCCACATATATTTTTTTGTTTACATAAACCTACACATAAAATCTTTATGAAAACACATGTGAAACAATCGCCAATTTAACCCATACCTTTTTGTACAATGTCACTTTCACATAGTTAGTTATGATAGAGTTAAATTTTCTTTTGAAAGACTAGAGACTTACACCCAATGGATACTTGCAGTTAATCCTATATCCCATATTGGAATTCATATTCTCAACACAACATAATAGGTAAAATTACTTATCTAAATCTCTAAAAATATAATAGGAACTGCCACACTCCTCCCAATCGATGAATTGTTGTCTCAACGACTCCCCCCGAGCTCTAGAATCCATTTATGTCAGGAAAAAAATCAGTAACTTTCATAGTTTAACCTCCTCAAGCCTTAACAACGTCCTACTAAATCTGGGTTGAAATATTTATTCATGCGCGTCGAGTCTTTCTCTCTCACGGGAACCCCATTTTCCCAGATTTCCTTTCTATCCCGCAATCTTTTTTTCTAAATCCTCTTCCACCCATGACATTTCTCTCTAGTCACGATAATTCTAGTGGTAGGAATATTTTTAAATATGGTGGATTTATTTCTTGATTTTCACAAATTTCACTTCTGGAAAACTATCTTTTCTTGGATTATAATTGATTCAAAATTTCTTCCTGACAATATGGAGCCCGATAATTCATGTGGTGGCTCCTGTTATATTTTCAAATAAACAAATAAGTGAAATAATATTTTATTCATAACAATATATTAACATTTACCTATGTCAATCAACATTAGTCTTGGCCCCATAACCAATACTTCCACAATATTTACAAGTGAAATAAATTTCACTATGGGTATCACATCTTCCCTCCTTTGAATTAAACATCATCCTTGATGCTTCCTCTGCCTTTATCACTTCTGAAAAATGAAAGAAATTCTTCTCACTTTTTTCTTTCACTTACCAGGCAACCTCCTTAGGGTTGAAAGGCTTTCATAACAGTTCAAGTTTTCGATGGTTTGATTCCAGATTAATGCTCACTCATGTTTTCAAATTCATGTTTAATTCCAACATGTCTTCACACATGTTAAACAAACATTTTCAATTTTCATTCATGCACTCAACAAGGGTCAAAAATACCAATATAAGAACATCATCAATAGTAAGTAACAATAATATATTATCTTTCACATTTATCCAATGGACATTGAAAGTAACATGGAATCCATTAAATGACTTCATTATAAAATCTCAAAACAATAGACTTTTTTATACGGTGATCATAGTATTTTCAAGGATTACTTACTTAATTTCTCACAATTAATGATCTATCATATCAAACAACATTGTTGAAATTATATCAAGAAAATAATTCATTTAACTAGTGCCTTAGTCAAATGATCAAAATTCAATTTTCCACATCAACAGGATGACTTGGATTGCAGTTATCTAGAGCGACATGGCCCTCTCTACTAGTTAAGTTAGTAAATTCAAGTTCGTAGGCTAGAAATAGAGTTGTGCATGATTTGATTGCTAAGATCTAACAATATAGTGGAGTTATTGTTAGTTGAACTCAGTTAATTGATCTCTAGTCATTATTTGAGTTAGTTAAAGGTTAGTTGAGTAGTTATGATTATTGTTAACTCACCGATCTCTCAGTTAACTAGTAAGTCAGCTAAAAATAGACTTAGTCATGCATGGAATTCGAATTTCCTAGTTGATTGGATGGAAAAGGAACACTTGTATTTATAATTGTATATTTTTGAGTGTACAGTGCTTTTGCACTGAGCAGGTGATTAATTCCTCTTGTATTTTCGCAAGGAAATAGGGAATTGCACTATTATTTAGGAGCTCAATTCATTCAGGATTGCACAAGGAAATAGGAGGTTGGTTGAGGCTTGAACTGGCTAAGTGTTGGAAAGAGAAAGTAAAGAAGAAGGAGAACATATTTAAAGTGCAGGGTGTGCTTCAGAGTTGAAGCAAGACATTGTAATTTTTTCCTTTTCTCATCTGAATTAATGCAAATCAGCGGAGGGGTTTTTCCAAGTTGGGTTCTCGTGTAAAATCATTGTGTTCATTTTTTTTTTGATAGTTTAATTTATTGCACGTATTTTCCTTTCCGCGGAATAGTAGAATAAATTTGTGTCTCTTGATTTCAGTTTTATTTCATTAGCAGTATAAAATTTCTTGCAATTTCTACATGGTATCAAAGCCTCGGAAGACTAGATAGAAACCTTGTTCTAGAACTTCTTTGAGAGAAATTTTTATTTGCTTAGTTTTTGGTGCAGATTCTCTTAAGTGCAGGAAAAATGACTTTCAATAGATTGAGGTTGGAGTATGCATTGGAGGGCACCTCTGATTTTTGTGTTTGGAAAGACAAGTTGGAAGTTGTCTTGGTTGATAATGGATTATGGTAATATACACAAATTGATATTCCAAAACTAGTAGCATCATATTCACAAGCACTTGCTCAGTGGAATAAAGACACAACAAGAGCCGGGAGGATTATTCTTGAGGGTTTCAGAGATCATGTGGTTTAGAACTTGCATGGATATGAGACTCCTTTTGCAATGTGGAAAACTCTCACGAATAAATTTCAGAGCAGTAGGGATGCCAGGAAATTGACATTGAGAGATAAACTCATAAGATTTTGAATACAGAAAAATGAAACCATTCCACAATGCCTCTCCACATTCACTCAGGTTCAAGATGAACTTCGAGGGGTAAGATAAAATGTGCCATCACTTGAACTTGTGAGCTTAACATTCCTTTTTCCTTCTGAAATCTTGGCACATATATCATGATTCAATTAATGGAAGAGACAATCTATCAGATTGGGAGAGAATTTGGTCTGATTTGGTGTAGGAGGAGATCATAATAAACACTAGATATGGTGTCACATCCATTGCAGATGAGGAAGAATATTTTTCTATAGTGTAATACCCCAAATGGGAAAAAGCAGCAATACTAAGCAATATTACTCAGAAATAACGTAGTTCAGCAAAGTAAGAGCAGGAGGCCAATATGGAGGCTCAAAAATTATATTTACATCAGCAAATCATATTTAGAATGTGGTCCATGAGATGTAAAATAGAAAATAGAAGACTTTACATGAATAAAACCCTCAAAATGAGGTGCTCCAAACATAGATTAAGATTGAACAAGATTGAAAACGTTATTTTATTGGTTGAAAGAAGCTGTAGATTACACTCCAGATATAGAGCAGATATGTGTACCAAAATTTAGATCTATATCAGATCTATACACTAGAAAGGCTCCTTTACAAATGCCCCTTGGGGTTTTCAGCAAAAAATGAAGTACATTGAGTAGATCTGAGATCTAATGCAGTAGACCTGCAGAATGCTTCAGAATTTCTGAAGCAAATACATCAATATTCAAATCATATCTGAATATAACATGGATTAGATCTGAAATCCATGGATCACTACTGTGAAGGCAGATTCCTAACACTAGATATCTCTCCTCCAAAAGTCTTCCAAAACACCTTGCAACTTCTCTCTTCCAAATAACGCAATACTGGAAGAAAAACTACGCTGTAGGCTCTAGAAAATGGTTTGGCCTCAAGCCAAGATCTGAAAATGTGCTCCAATCATCCAATACACTCTTTCCAATGGGATAGAAGACTCTCCTAGTGACAAGAGGCCTAGATCTGAGTAGATCTAGCCTCCACTTGCTGCAGCTTACAAAGACAACCAAACCCTCAACAGGATCTGCGTTTTAGTTGGAAGAAGAGCTTCGCCAAATGCCTGATAGTGGTCAAGAAATGCAAGACTCCTCCAAGAGGCCTCTCAAGGAAGGAGGTGGGATTCCCGATTAGGAACACCCAGTGCTAAACAACACTATTCTTTGCTAAACAACCAAGAGAATAAGAAATGTCTAAGCAGACCAAATCTTCAGAAATGACATATCATTCAACAGCCTTCTCTTGCTTCCCTCCTCTTCCTTTTATAAGATTGAGATCTTGCAAAACCCTAAACCATCTAAATGATTTAGCTTCTTTCACATGTGTCACCTCCAACTAAAAATGCGTTGTACATCAATGAGGATCACTTCTTATAGACATCACTGTTGATTTGGTCATGGTTGACCCAGTCAAATGGTTCAATCCCTTTCACACATAAGGGTGTTTTTATTAAGATAGCCCAGATTTATCTTTGTTCACAAGTGGAATTGATTTATTCATTTTTTTAGGAGTTTTTATTGTCCTCCTTTACACATTTATTCATGCAATAGGAAAATGAAACAAAATTGTTTATTCCCCATTAGCTTGGGTTAATTGGGAATATTACATTCCTCCCCTCCAAAATGTTGCTTGTCCTCAAGAAACTGATAGGGTGAGTGTTGCAACAATTCTCCTCCCCCATTGGTGAAACCATCATGAATCAAGCTCCCTTCATAAGCTAACTGTTCACCAATCCAACCCTCCATGAATTGTTCCTCCAAAGTAATTATGAGATGTACATAGTCCATCCAACAAGGAGTCAAGAACTCACATGAAACAAACATGGCTGAACCAATGCTCTCCCTGAAACATGTAGCATAAGGTACACAGAGAGTCTCCATCCCATGTGGTACATACATGCTCCCCATCCTCCCTCCATACAATCCCATAAAAAGTACAACTATATCATCAAGGTATGGAAGAAAAACTACATATACACAAACAAAAATTTGAGCATGAGGAGGTGGGTCATAGTCCCACATATGATACCAGCACAGTGCATCTCCTACCTGCATCAGATCAAGTTATGGTAAGTGGTTT
This sequence comes from Pinus albicaulis, assembly GCA_034641835.2. Taxonomy (NCBI): domain Eukaryota; kingdom Viridiplantae; phylum Streptophyta; class Pinopsida; order Pinales; family Pinaceae; genus Pinus; species Pinus albicaulis. The sequence continues at coordinate 455,179,181 of CM076582.1, read as the reverse complement.
CCCCACCACTTACTTGCTGCATATGTCATCTAACTAGGGCTGAAATTGTGAGATATGTTTGGTGCTTTAGGAAAGCATCCATCATGAAATAAAATCCCCCTTTGCACATCAAGGGAGTGGCCAAATTCAGAAATTTTAGTGGCCCAATGCTTGCCATGAGATCTACATGATACATCACTCCTCCTTGGAGTCATGGCCTGCATAAACATGGTGAAATAATATGTAAAATCAGAAAATGAAACTTGATTTACATGATCAAATTATTCACCAACAAGATTTCCCATACACATGGAGTTGTGCATGGATCTTTATCCTCTTTCAAAAGAAGGAAGAGATGGCTGAAATAACTCTTGCATAGAGCCATATGGCTGCCCCAACTCCACATAGTTCATGCATTCTTGAAAATTTTTATGTAGTTCTTCTTTCAAGCCTTCTCAATCAAAGCTCCTCATGATGATGCTGTAGATCCTCATTGAGCCTTCCCAATCAAAGCTCCTCATGATGATGTTGTAGATCCTCATTGAATACATATGGTTGAAACATAACTCTTTGTATGCTCCTTGTAGTAACTTTTTCTTGAGCTTAGAAGCTCTAGACAAGAAGATCCTACCATGATGATAGATGACTCCTCCTTGGACTAAGTATCCCTCTTCATGCAGCTGTTCATCAAGTATCATACATGTGTGAAGATATTTGGAATAATCCACCAACAGTTGCGATTTCCAGTATAGATCTACACTGCTCAACAATGACAACGCTGATGATGCATAAATAGAAATATTTGTCATTTTTTTTCCCTTCTCCTTTACATCTCCTATGCCAAAGGTGTGTGTTGGAAGGTTGTTCCTTCCATTATTTTCCTCCCACAGCGCAGATCCAGAAATGAGAGTGGGTGATGATGATAAGGGAAGAAGATTTCCCTCCTTCTTGAGCTTGCCCAAGTCTCTCAGCATTGTAGCTTTTTGTTCAAGTGCTCCAATCCCTCCCGAATCTAAGTTTGGAGCAGCAAGTTGTGAGGTCTTCCCCACAAAATTTGAATCAGGTGGCCTCCCAGGTGGTTTTCCACTAGATAAGAGTGTCCCATGCAGAAATCTCATGAACATGATAGATGGGACTGTAAAGTCCTTGCTTCCACTGTGCAAATCCATCTATGTTTTTTGTGTGGAAGTGTTATGTGAGGGGTATGTATGCATGCCTTTAATAATTTGAGATTCACCACTGTTCTTGTCCACCCATTCCATTTGCAAAGCCTCCCAATCATTGGTGACTTTCCCCAATGTAATCAGCCATTGAACACCCAAAATAAGATTAGTGCCTGGTATGTCAACCAAAAATAAGTGATCCAGCAAAGTGTAGGATCCCATGGTGACTGAAAGTGATGGGACATAATGCATGCATTGCATTGTTCTATCTCCTGGGACCAAAAAAGAGAATCCCTCAAAAGTATCAGTGGGTATTGCCCTCCTTTGCACAAGATGGGCATCAATGAAGTTGTGGGTAGCCCCACTGTCAATCAGTACAGAAACCCTCTGATTCATGATTGAACCTTGAACTCTTAAGGTCAAGTGCTTAGGTACTCCTCTCAAATATGCAAGAGTTCCTCCAATAGGAGAAAATTCTCCATTTCCATCTCCCGATGATGTTGGATCTCCTTCAACATTATCAGCGTTGTGACCTCTTCTTGGTTCATCATCTTCATCTTCTTCAAGATCTGAAAAGACCTATATGTAATGTGATTTTCCAGCAGCACATCTATGTCCAGGTACCCATGGTTCTTGGCAAGTGAAGCATAGCTTCTTCCTCCTTAGATATCTCCAGACATCCTCATCAAGAGGCTTCTTGTATGAGCCCTCCTTTGAAGGAGAAGCTTTCTCTTCCTTTCCTTTAGAAGGAAAAGAGGGCTTGTGCTGAAATTTTCCTTTGCTTTTGGCAAGGCATCTTGAAGGTCTCTAGCCCTCTCAATGGAATCATGCAAGGTAGTGGGCTTGGTATAATTTACCAACCCATGAAGAGGTTCATGTAGACCATCAATGAACATGTACACCCTTCTTGCTGCAGACAAGTCAGGAACCATAACAGATAATCTAAAAAATTCAGAAATATAAGACTTTGTATTACCTGATTGCTTAAACTTTACAAGGCTCACGAAAGGTGCTTCTGGATCTCTTCTGTCAAATCTCTCCACCACTCTTCTAGTGAAATCTGAATAAGCAGTCAAATTGGCATGACCTAGTGTAGACAAACCATGGAAGCACCAGCTTCACCTTCAAAGTGCAGTGTTGCAAACTTGATAGCTTCCATCTCAGGGACTTTGTTCAGCTGAAAGTAGATGTCAAGTTTTTCTACCCATGCTTTGGCAGAACACTTAGGTGACCCATCAAAATTGGGTAGGAATAATCTGCCCATAGAGTGATGTCGATCATGATTCTAAGTGAATCCACCATCTCTATTTTGATGCCTTGGTCTTCTCTTGTCCTTCAGATGACAGAACTCTTGAAAACTCAAGTGATATTTGAATCTCTGATTTTAAGACTCATATTCTTCAAAGTAGTCTTCAAGGGATGCTTGCTCTTGTAACCCTTCATTTCCCACAACCAAAAATGTAGGCTTGGTGGAGCATTGGGAAACTTGTGGCTGATTCACCGATTGATCATTCCAGTGGTGAGATATGCCAAAGCTTTCTCCAAGATGAAATCTCTTAGGAGATTCTTTGATTATGTCCATTCTCATCTCTTTGATCTCTCTAGCAAGATCTTGCATGGCTTTCAAAAGGGTTTTTGAAAACTCCTTTCCATCTTTATCACTTCCAGATTTAGGGGCTTTACCCTTGTCTTTATCATCATTTGTGTAATAAAATTTCTTCTGTCTTCTTCTTAGATACCTCTTCTCTCTGTCAGTAAGAGGCTCATCTTCTTCTGAAGACATATTGGCTTACAGGCTGTGCCAAGATGATTGCTCTGATACCACTATAATATCCCCAAATGGGAACACACAGCAATACTAAACAATATTACTCAGAAATAACGCAGTTCAACAAAGTAAGAGCAGGAGGCCAATATGGAAACTCAAAAATTATATTTAAATCAGCAAATCAGATTTAGAATGTGGCCCATGAGATGGAAAACAGAAAATAGAAGACTTTACATGAAGAAAACCCTCAAAATGAGGTGCTGCAACCATAGATTAAGACTGAACAAGCTTGACAGCATTATTTTATTGGCTGAAAGAAGTTGTAGATTAAAATCCTGATCTAGAGCAGATCTGTGTACCAAAAGTTATATCTTTATCAGATCTGTACACTAGAAAGGCTCCTTTACAAATGCCCCTTGGGCTTTTCAGCAAAAAGTGAAGTACATGGAGTAGATCTGAGATATAATGCAATAGATTTGTAGAATGTTTCAATATTTTTGAAGAAAATACATCATTATTCAAATCAGATATGAATATAACATGGATTAGATATGAATTACATGGATCACCACAGTGAAGGGTAGATTCCCAACACTAGAGATCTCTCCTCCAAAAGTTTGCCAAAACACCCTGCAACTTCTCTCTTGTAAATAGCGCAATACTGGAAGGTAAATTGCACTGTAGGCTCTAGAACATGGTTTGTCCTCAAGCCAAGATCTGAAAATGTGCTCCAATCATCCAATACACTAGTCTTTCCAATGAGATAGAAGACTCTCCCAGACTAGAATGGCCTAGATTTGAGTAGATCTAGCCTCCACTTGCTGCAGCTTACAAATACAACCAAACCCTCAATAGGATATGTGTTTTAGTTGAAAGAAGAGCTTGGCCAAATGCCTGATAGTGGTCAAGAAATGCAAGACTTCTCCAAGAGGCCTCTCAAGGAAGGAGGTAGGATTCCCGATCAGGAACACCCGGTGCTAAAAAACACTATTCTCTGCTAAACAGCCAAGAGAATAAGAAATGCCTAAACAGAAAAAATCTTCAGAAATAACATATCATTCAACAACCTTCTCTTGCCGCCCTCCTCTTCCTTTTATAAGATTGAGATCTTTCAAAACCCTAAACCATCTCAATGATTTAGCTTCTTTCACATGTGTCACCTCCAACTAAAACTGTGTTGTGCATCGATGAGGATCACTTCTTCTAGACAACGCTGTTGATTTGGTCATGGTTAACCCAGTCAAATGGTTCAATACCTTTCACACATAAGGGTGTTTTATTAAGATAGCCCAAATTTATCTTTGTTCACATGTGGAATTGATTTGTTCACTGTTTTAGGAGTTTTTATTGTCCTCCTTTGCACATTTATTCATGCAACATGAAAATGAAACAAAATCGTTTATTCCCCATTAGCTTGGGCTAATTGGGAATATTACATATAGTTGGCAAAGGAAAGAAGGCCAAAGGAATGAAGGCCCAAGGTGAGGTAGAATCCAACTAGAATAATGGAAAGAAGAAGGACCTCAACAAAATAAAATGTTTCACTGCCATTAATATGGACATTATGCAACCAAGTGTCTCCACGGTAAATACAGTAAGGAACTTGTTGCAACAATAGGAAGATATGCTCTTGCATCTCAATTCGAGTTAGATTTCATCCTCTTTTCTTGCATGGAAAGCATAGTAAGAGGGAGTGAGTGGTACCTATATTATGGTGCCTCATATCATATGATAAGAAACAAGGAATTATTCAACATCCTAGAGGAGAAGGATCTCATATAGCAAATAGAATTTGGAGATGATGGGAGGTATCGTATCAAAGGAATTGGTACTGTCACCTTTAAGAGGGAGTCATGCTCCCATCTTTACTTGAAAAATGTAATGTATGTGCCTGGGATGAAGAGATACAATACATTCCACAAGATTTGGATTGGGGTTGTGTAGAACCATTTTCTTGCTAATAGGGAGTGTTGAAATATTATAAAGGAAAGGATTCATTTGACTAATGCCTTATTCAAATGGAGAAAATTCAATTTTCCACGTCAACAGGATGACTTGGATTGCAGTTACTTAGAGTGACATGGCCTTTTCTACTAGTTAAGTCAGTAAATTCGAGTTTGTATGCTAGAAGTAGAGTTGTGCTTGAGTTGATTGCTAAGATCTAGTCATTGTCACTTGAAGGACAGTTGATTAGTTATGATTATTTTTAACTCATTGATCTCTCAGTTAACTAGTCAATCAACTAAAAATATACCTAGTAATGCATGGAATTCGAATTTCCTAGTTGAGTGGATGGAACATGCACATTTGTATATTGTTGAGCGTAGAGTGCTTTTTCACTGAGGAGGTGATCAATTCCCCTAGGATTTGTGCAAGGAAATAGGGAATTCCCCTATTATTTAGGAGCTCAATTCCTCTAGGATTGTGTAAGGAAATAAGAGGTTGGCGAAGGCTTGAATTGGATAAGTGTTGGTCAGATCATGTTAGGAAGTAGGAGAACAATTTTACAATGCAGGGTGCACTTCAGAGTTGAAGCAAGACATTGTAATTATTTCTATTTCTCATTTGAATTAATACAAAGCATCGAAGGGGTTTTTCCAGGTTGGGTTCCCCTCTAAAATCATTGTTTCCTTTGTGTTTTTATGGTTGCATGTCATTGAAAGTTTTTTTATCATGTGTTTTCCTTTACACAAAATAGTGTAAGAAATTTGTGTCTCTTGATTTCTATTCAATTTCATTAGTAGTGGAAAATTTCTTGCAATTTCTACAAACATCACTATGATTTTACTATGATTTCACAATATTAAATATACATTATCAATGCATTATTAAGGTTTAGGACATCTTCCTTTATATGACACTTTCATGGTTGTTATATCACTGTCTTTTTTTCTTGTTCAAATGGACTCAATCATATCCATTTTAATTATTTTGTCATTTTATTTTGTTCCCTTTACACCATTTATTTTAAGCATAAGATTTGGTTAGGATTTTGCATCTCAGGTCAAATTTTCTTATTCGGCTCTTCTTCTAGAGCCCTTTTCTCCTTTCTTTCCTCACACCTAGCAATTATCAAGATTTGACCACAATAGAAAAAGACAAAATAAATCACCATAACAACGCAAAGGAAAAAACAAGAAGCAACATGACTATGCTCCAGGTCAAAAAAAGACAAAAAGAAAATTTGTAACAAAAAAATCATGCAACACATCCCTCCCTGCCACACACTTCATCCATGAATTTCACAATAAAGGTCAATTTTTTAATCCCGTCGTCTTGAAAAGGGTTAATAGCGGTACCTCCTAAGCCACAAAGTCATTTCTTGTACTTTCCATCCCTTCTTGCATTACAGATTGTTGGTTAAGGTGTCTAGAGGTTATATACACTTTTCTTTGTGCAACATCATGATGGGGTCCTTCCCCTTGCACTCTTGTGCATATCAAATGTCTCATAACACATCATGTCAGTAAAATTTCCTTAAACATAATCATTTCCTCCTATAATATTGTAAGCAGATACTCATATCATGTGTTTAATCAACCATTCAATAATATTTCAAATGTGCCTAAAGTCAAAGAGACATAGTCAACATTTTAAAAATAATTATCTGGAGAACCATTGACTGGTATCACATTGTTGTTTAGCGTACTTACCATGTTGGCACAACACACATGTCAACAGGAATAGGTGTCCCTTGTCCAATCTCCCATCAACACGCTCTTTTTCATAATCTTGATTTCTTAAGATTACATACAACAATTTCATTATCTTCCCAACCAACTATCCACTTGTTCCTAGTCACATTTTTACCATTATATTTTATTAATCATGTCAAAATTCCAAAAACCATAATCCTATTGCAAAAATTGATATTATTTCTCCTAATTGTTAATTCAATTTAATAATTTATCTGCAATTTTCTAAGGAAAATACTAAAAAAAATACACCGCAACTTTTACAAATAAAAACCGCGGAAGAATAAACGCTGCAAAAAATGCTAGCACACACATAAAATAAAACAATTATTTCTGGATGAAAGTCCCCAGAAAAACCCAACTTGGGAAAATCGGTGCAGAAGATGAGGGTTTTAATATTAAGCAGTTGTGAAAATAATATAAATACAACTGGATGTCAAAACTATCAATCCTACAGAGAAATAATGGCAAGAAAAATCTAGTGAGGAAATTTCCTCACTTCACAGACGAATCTGGGCTTCGACCTCAGCTCCAGGTGAGCCATCCAAACTGAATTTGTGAAAATATTGTGTCACACTAGTGTAGTCACTTCTACACTCAGCTCAAAATAACTTCTCCTCAAGTCGTCTAGTCAAATGTTGTCTGGGAAAATGTCTCTCCTGGCCTCCGGAACCACTGTCCAAATTTTAACACTAAACTCAACTTTTCCCCAGCAAAATTGAATTGCCTCTAGAGGCTACTGCATTGCCTTTGGATCAACCTCTTTGTGGCTCTTCTACCTCTCTGTAAATGCACTCACTAGATCTGGAATCCTTCCTTTGACTTAACTATCTCTGCCCCTCTTCCTCTTTGCTTCGATATCACTAGCTCTCTCTCTGAAAACTGACTGCTGCTACTCTGGAAATTGATCTGCTCTTGAAATCGAACCTCTCAAGTGTATCTTCTCCAAGCCCCATTGAATTCTTCTTATAATCCTCTATTGAGACTTCAACAACCAAGATTGGATCTTAATCAATGGCTAGGATTAACTTGAATTCGATCCATGTGAGTCTCTAGAACATTTGCAACTTGAATTGATTAATTATGATTAATTAATCATATTCCCTATGTTTAGACTTAGGAAATATTTAAAAACTGACTAATAATCTAATTAAGTCATTTCTAGGTGGAATTTCCCAAAACGATTTATGGGTTTTGGAGATATCATGTATTCTAGCCTCTCCAAAAAATATCAAGGCTAGAACACATCCGATAGTATAAAAACTAACAATCCCTCTTAGCGAGGAATGTGTTCTAGTATTTTTGCACCCCTGGTAGCAATACTCTAATTATGTGCCATCTCATGTCATGTTGCTGATGTTTGGCTACTACTGCCCACCAACCATTGTGCAACTCTGATATGCACTGTATTTGTGTTGCTGCTAACCCTATTGAACTCCTGCCAACACTGCAACTCCCCCTCATATGTTGTTGTTACAACTACAAAATCTACAACTAATAAGCGTCTGAAATATTGAACCAATTGTGTTCAGTATGATGTATATGTCACCCGAGTCCTGAATACTACTAGTATCTGCACAGTCACAGAAGGCTCTGAATTGTTGTTGACTCTCCATTATGCCAACTGCACTGCTACCAACTCTGCATTGTGCTCTGCATCATCTAACTGTAACTAGTCTCCGAAACTATCACTCTTAAATATGAATGCACCAACTGCCACTGGTCCATCCTACTACCAAAATATTGTGGGCTCCCGTAGGAAGGTATTGATTCAAGAGGTGGACCCTCGCAATAATCCTGCCCATATGTAGCACTTTGGGCTACAAAACCAATTCACCCCACCTCACTCTTGGAGTGATGTTTTCAAACATGGAAAATTCTTCCTCCAACCTCGAGGACAACCTACTAATCTCTATAGAAGCCACCTGCTGGTCCTGCTTCTCCTCCTTGTCCTTCTTCCTGAGAGGAAACTGGGTACTGTAGTGGCTTAGCTCGCCACACTTGAAGCACTTAACCTTTGACAAATCCTTCTTCTTATTTCGCTACTCCCCCTTTCATTTTCTGAGACCCTTTGATGTGAGGGCCACATTATCCTCCTCCTCTTCCTGCTTCGAAAAGTTTCCACTGCGGCCACTAATGGAGCTCTTTAGAAAGTATTGTCTCAACTCCTTCTGCTGCAAATCGACCCACATCCTGTCGCGTTGTGGCAAGGTTTCTCTGTCAAAAATACTTTGGACAAATACTTGCCACTCCTTGGAGACATTGTTGAGTGTTAATCATACTAACTCTGTTGGTTGAGGCGTTTCCCCAACAGATGCAAGTTAATCATGGATCTTCTGAATCCTAGTGAGGAAGGGGTTTATGCATTCCCCTCTCTGCATCCCGACACATCTCATATTATCCTCCAATTACATCTTTTGTTGCTCAGAAGTGCCCTGGTATAGCGTGGAAAGTGTATCCCATATTTTTTTGGCTGTTGGCTTGTACACTATGCATGATACAATGTGATCCAAAACACCATCAGGGATCAACCTCTTTTCTCGCGCCATATCCTTTTTATAATCTTTCAGCTAATCCATATATGTGGGAACAACTACCACTGCATCAATATATGTTTTCAGGAAAAAATTGTCCAGAAGGAAGGACATCCTTTCCTTCCAAATGATGTAGTTGGAAGCCCCGTCCAACATGTCCTGATCACAAAGTCTAGCAGTGGCAATCTCAACGGGATGTCGAAAATCTCCTCTTCACTTCTGCTCGGTTGTTGCTTAGCTATTCGCACTCCCTTCTAAAGTGATAAAATATGCTCACAATGAATGTTGATCTGCAACAGAAATCGAAGTTCTTGATAGTAGAAGTCCCATAAGGAAAATTTTACCTCAATGTGTGCTCTTCTTCCTCCCGATTCTAGTTCTTCTCTAGCATACTGCTGCAAAACTAGTGTGTCCAACTAGATATCTACTCTATGAAAAATAATGGTTGCTCCCTCTACCTCTGGAATCCCTCAATTTGGAGAGATCGAATTTTTCTGTCCCTATCTTAGAAAAAATGATTCTCCTCAAGAAATTCGACCTCTTGACCATGGTGACTGCAGTGCCTTCTCGGGTTTCGATCTACTTCCCATGTTGAACAACGAAACTCCTTCTTTCTTCACTACTGAGCTCTTATATTAATCATTTTCACTCTGATATGATGTGAAAATTCCACAAACTAGAATCCTATTGTAGCAACAGATATTATTTCTCCTAATTGTTAATTTAATTTAATAAATTATCTGCAATTTTCTATAAAAAATACTGAAATAAATACACTGCAACCTTCCCAAATAAAAATTTCAGAAGAATAAATGGTGGAAGAACAACTAGCACACACACAAAATAACACAATAATTTTTAAGCGAAAGTCCCCAGAAAAACCCAACTTGGGAAAATTGGTGCAGTAGATGAGTGTTTTAATATTAAGCAGCAATGAAAATAATATGAGTACAACTGGATGCCAAAAATTGAAATCCTATAGAGAAATACTAGCAAGAAAAATCTAGTGAGGAAATTTCTTCACTCCATAGGTGAATCTGGGCTTTGACCTCAGCTCCAGGTGAGTCATCCAAACTGACTCTACACAGCTACTACATCACACTAGCGCAGTCACTTATGCAGTCAGCTCGAACCAGATTCTCCTCAAGCCGTATGGTCAGTTGTTGTCTGGGAAAATGTCTCTCTTGGCCTCCAGACCCATTGTCCAAATTTTGGCACTAAAACTCAAATTTTCCCCAGCAAAATCGAATTTCCTCTAGAGTCTACTATGTTGCCTCAGCGTCAACCTCTCTGTGGCTCTTCTACCTCTATCCAAATTCACTCACAAGATCTAGAATCCTTCCTCTAGCTTCACTATCTCTTTCCCTCTTCCTCACTGCTTCGATCTCACTAGGTCTCCGATAACTGATTGTTGCTACTCTGGAAATCGATCTGCCATGAAATCTAACCTCTCAAGTGTATCTTCTGCAAGCCTCATCAAATTATTCGTATAATCCTCTATTGAGACTTCAACGGCCAAGATTAGATCTTAATCAATAAATAGGATCATCTTGAAGTCGATCCATGTGAGTCTCTAGAAAATTCACACCTTGACTTAATTAATTTTTATTAATTAATCATATTCCCTAATTTTAGACTTAGGAAATATTTAAAAACTGAATAATAATCTAATTTGGTAATTTCTAGGTGTAATTTCCATAAAAAAATTCTGGGTTTTTGATATATCATGTATTCTAGCCTCTCCACAAATATCAAGGCTAGAACACATATGATGTTATATGTTAGGGCTCATTAGTTTCCAAAGGCTGAGAAAGGAAACCAAAGAGGTAACCACAAACCAACTTTAGACTTGGTATCTATCCCTACCAAATCAGAGAGGGCTCTCTCTATATCAAGATCACATCCAATGGAAATGACTAGAAATATAAGAGTTTTAGGCTAGTTATTATCTCAATAGGGCTTGATTAGGGTTTTCTAGATAAGGAGCACCATTTTTAGGAACTAGGCCAAGTATTTCAAAAGGTCAGTTATAGACATATAATAAGGCAAGGTAGGTGTAGTCAGTGGCACAAATTGAATTTTTCATTGTAGTGTGGTGAGGAGGAAATCATGTAGAAGGAATAAAATTAGCATACATGTATGAATTCATTTACTTAGAAGATAAAACACTTATGTGACAATCTCAGACAAAACAGAGCATATAATGGCAATGTATCATGTTTAAAAATTATGAGATTAACACAAGAAGAACATAGATGGCTCCTAAAAAAAATTAATCATCATATGCATAAGTGAAAATGGAGAAAAAAAATGTCACTAACCACATCACAAGAATCCCATAAAAATAGTTGCAACTGCTTGTAAATTACTTCTACAAATAGTCAAGTACACTAGTGCCAAAATAGTGTGAACTTCAAATATGCAACCCTCTCAATGACTTGATTCTTAGTACATATAGAAAAAAAACAAGATTCCACCTCTAGGTGTCAAATCCTAATCCATAGAAACTAATTAATGAACCTAATGACTCATTCCATAATCCTAGGGAAGTTATAAACAACGTTCCCCTTTTTTAGCTAATTAATTGAGCTTATCACTCAAGGCATTAATCATAAGATTCTTTACAAAGATGACCATTAATAATCCTATTAATCATCAAACAAATCATGAACCAGCTATCACATCAACCAAGTTTACCTTTGACCTCCATGTGTAATGAAATACCTTCTAACCCAGAAACGCGGCAAAATTTCTCAACAACGTAGCAACATTTTTTGCAGAAACGCAAAAAAACTTTGGAGGATGATTTGGAGGCCTTTCCAAATGAATTTTTTGCTGCAAAAGGTATGGTTAGAAATGTGAAGATGTATACTGCATAGTAGAATCATCAAGCACTTCAAACACCGGTTCCAAACCCCTGAAAAATTGACTTGAAGTCAAACTATCCCAAAAGCGCAACGAGTGGTTTGAAAAAGTGGCATAAAGGTAAAAAATAGGTATTATTTGGTTAATTTCTGAAAATTTGTGAACTTTAAAGCATCCCCATGAACGTTTCTAACATCCTTATGCTATTAGCCACCTACCCATGCTGAAATTATGAATTGGGCCTCCTAAGAAAAAGTGCAACAAGTACTCGTTGTGTTTTTGTAGGGTGTTTTTTACTATGTGCACAAAAAAAACTCAAAAACTCAAAATTTAGGTCTCCTTCTTCTCTGTTTTCTATCATGCTTTCAAACCACCAATGAAGCATCTACCAAGAGGTTCAATTTATCCCTCTTCTTGAGTTTTCTTAGGGTCCTCTTGAGATTCTTCTTCATATTCTTAACCCTAACCTTGCAAACCATGTTGCTTGCATAGTAATGCCTTGCCATATTCATTTTCATAATGGTATCCTTGTTTTCTTTCTCCAGTAGCTTCTCCAAATGTACATTCACTTTATCAATCCAATACTCCCTTTTCTTCTCAATCTCAGCACTTATGGAGTCAAATGTAGTATCTTTGGATTGAGGAGCATCTATGGTGTCTTGAGCTTGAGGAGGAGATGGATAATTCTAGATTATGTTCCTTTCTAGCCATTACTCTTGTCTGAGGTCTCATAGGCTATGTTTGAACATTATTTTCTTCACAAAAGGGAAAATACCCTCTAGCGGAGGTTATAAAGGAGGTTTTTAGTGTTATAAAATTGGCCAAAAGTGTCAAAAAAACATTTGCTACAACATCCATTTCTGGTAATAGAGGTTTTGGCGGAGCTTTTAACTGAATTTCAACACAACTAAAAAATCTGGGTGACCAGAGTTTATTATGGATGTTTTTTTCATCGGTGCACTACTAAGGTGTCAACGTACCGGTGTGTGTCATATAGAAGGTCGACTGGGGGCAGTTGAAGGTGCATGCACCAGGCCGTAAAGGTCTAAAACCGCACCGGACGCACTGTAGGTGATACAACGCATGGGGCGGTTCTAATTTGTATTGAGATTTGTGCGGTGCCCATATGTCGTATCAATGCACTGGTACATAGTCTTATAAGCACACCAGTGCACATTATTAGACAAATGTGCCGATTGTTCTAATTAGTATCAGGATTTGTGCAGTGCCCATATGTCGTATCAACGCACCAGTCCGTGGTCTTATAGAAGTACACTGGTGCACCGTATCAGACAAACGTATCAGACAAATGCACCAATTTTTATAATTCGTATTGGTATTTGTGTGGTGCCCATAGGTCGTACAAACGCGCCGGTGCATAGTATCACATAAACGCACCAATGCACAGTATTGCACAAACACACCGAGATTTATATTTGGTATTGGTATTTGTGCAGTGCCCATAGGTCGTAGAAACACACCAGTGTACAGTAACTGACACGCATCGGTGTTCATTTTTTATTTTTTAGAAACATCGACCTGTGACAATGCAATTATTGTGATTTTTTAAAATTCATTATTCATCAAAAGTCGACACATCTTATAACAGTATTCATATTAATTAAATTTTTATTAATGCATTTGAATGTGATGTTTGGATTAATTTTTTATATCATATCATAATTATTGTGATTTTTTAAAATTCATTATTAATCAAAATATGACACATATCTTATAATAGTATTCCTATCAATTCAAGTTTTATTAGTGCATTTGAATGTGATGTTTGGATTATTTTTTATATCATATCATTAGATTTCACATCTCTTCATTATAATATTTAATCATCCATAAATTTAATCAGTGGTGTTACATTTCACAGCGACAATGGAGAACACAATAGAATAAATTAAAACATATATATAATCTTTGTCATACAAAATGGAACAGTTATTGGTCTCCCTTTGTCTTTCAGTTGGGACACTATGTCCATTACATTAAACAAAATATCTGATTTCACAGACAAATATTTAAAAAAATACAATGCCTTGCTTTGATATCCAAACATAATGATCATCATTGTGCGCTCAAACTGTTGTCACTGGTCGAGCTACTTCCATGACTTGGGTTATTTTCAGGAATGTGTTGTTCACGGTGTTGATTGTTTTATTCTACTTCACCTTCCATCTACAAACATAAAAATAAACTGTAATGAGTGTATATATATTGGTGAGAATAATGAAAATTGCAATATTAAATAATATACATCAATGTAAATCGAAAATAAATGACATACCATAGCAACAATTGACTCGTGAACTATACACATTCTTTCAAAACCATGTAGTATTCCATCTTTCAAGGTTTCATCTGTTGGCACAGTTCCATACTTTGTTTCCTGCAAGTTTTATACCTCATAATAAATTATATATTTAATATGAAATATATTTTTTTCTAATAATTATAGACGGAGCTAAGTAAAACAAGATCGATAGATGCTTACAAATTCCACAATTAATTTCTGATATGCCAACATATACTCACAACCCATATTTAACCCAATGTCAATCAATTTGTCTGATGGTTGTTCTTTGTATCTTAGCACTTTTTTGAAGACATTCAATGATTATTTTTGTAAAACAACTTAAAATATACAAAAATGAAATCTAGTTAAGTTGTTATAAGGAAGTAACAATTAGATATCAACCCTTTTCTTCCTTGTCGTCCTGTTTTATGTGCTGAATGGGTTCCATTTTCTTTTCTTTTCTGCAAGAAAATACTTGAAAATCAATATTTAATGCTAATTTGTTTATTTATTGTACTTAATGATCAAAAAATTCAATGATTACATATTACATTTGAAGCATGTTGTTGTTGAGATGGCTCCTCTTGCGATGCAATTTTGTCCATTTCTTTGACAATCTCCTTGTACACTTTTTTGGACATTCCTACTGGCATATTTTTTATATCAGCTCGTTCATCTTTTGAGATTTTCATAATCTTCCTGAAAATGTAACATGACAATAAACTATTTAATTTTTATATTGATATATGAAAATTAAATATAACAAAAGTGATATTTATAAATAATTCTAGAAAAACATTTAAAGGAATATTACTTTTTCATTCATTTTTTTTTTTGTACGTTTTTGCTATTAAAAGTCTGACATGTCTCATTGAACAATTCTCTGGAAACTCTTCCTGTAATTTAGATAAAATTTGGTTCTGGGAATCATTGGATTGATTTTTGTATTGTAAGTGGAAATAACGTCTATACATTCGTTCCACTAGATCCCTCAAAAATTTTGTAAAAGTTTTTCCCCCTTTCGTTAACCTCCAACACCATTCTAGATGAGCTAAGGAGAAATTCATTTGCATTTGCATGTTCTATTTTCTTTTCTTTTCTTAGAACAAAATTTCTTTTCTGAGTTGTTAGTCCCTTTAGAACATTAAACAGATGTGAATTAATAAATTGTTTGAAATATGTTATCTAACAATTTTAAGTATATTATTAATGAAAATTATAAAAAGAAACTCATATTGGATCGATAATATTTTTTCATTCACCTGATTCATCCTTTTGCAATTTTTTCATCAAGATTTTACGCTCTTCTGGTCCTAGATCAGAAATAATATTATCGAGCTTCGTCATTTTGTGGCTCTGCATGATACACAGTAAACAATACATATTAGTTAAACTTACATATAGTTCAAAAATATTTTTTTTGTAAATAATTTACAAAGAACTTTCATTTTTTGCTTTTCTCGATGTGTTATCAGTATTTTTGTTACTTGATATCTTATAAGCCATTTCTTTATCAATATGAAACCTATACCATATCATTCATTAATATATTTTATAAATATATTGTCAACTTTTCAAGTAAAAAAAATATATCAAGAAACTGATGCGCTTTTCGTGGTGTACGCACCGATGTCAGTGCGTGGTGGCCTTATAAACGCACCGCCCAAACAATATAAAACACCGTATGGTGCTCTATGTCAAAAAGGAGCACCGGTGCGTTACATGCTAACCACTGCACCGATTAACACAGACAAAATAATAAAAATCGTCTAGTGTTAGTTTTTGTAGCATATGGTGTCGTGGAGGGGGCGGTGCGACCTATTTATAAAAACCCCCCAAGCGAACAGGGGACCACCGTACGGTGCTCTCTGTCAACTAGGAGACCCGATGTGTTATATTTTACATGGTGCACCGATTAACACAAAATAAAAAATTGTTTTTCCAAATAGTACGTGAGTAGTGCGCTATAATGAAATAGCGCATAAGTGCCCTATTTTACATATGGCACACAGATTTAAAAAAAAAATATTTTTTTATCAAACAGTATGTGTGCAGTGCGCTAGGTTACGCAGGGCACACCAATTAAAAAAATTATATATTTTTTAAATTCACACAAGGGTCGACATGGATTGGGATCCGACTATGCAAGTCGTCCCGTGGGTTGGATGTCATAGGCCTTTCTGTGATTTCAGAATTAGGGCTTTTCATTTTAGATTTATAGGGTTTGTATATATATATATATATATATATATATATATATATATATACAAACCCTATAAATCTAAAATGAAAAGCCCTAATTCTGAAATCACAGAAACAGGGAGAAGCAAGGGCAGAAACAAAAAGAATGAAGGGCTTAGGGTAAATTTTTTACTTTCTATTTTTATTTATTTATTTTTTCTGAAAATGAACAACAAGTTGAAATTTTTTACTTACTGCATAAAAATTACTGCACAAAATGTAAAAATAAAATAAAATTTAATCACAAGATTGTTTGAAATTCTATGCTACAGGGTTTGAATCACCATAGGTTTGGAATTATGATTGTCTGAATAGTTATGTTCAAAATTATTTCGCTGCTCCACAGTGCTCTTGTGCTCTCTTGCTCCATGTATGTCTCGTGGAAAACTCTGGCTAAATTGTTTTGCAAAAATAGTGAAATAATGAAAAGTGTTTAGTATTTAAAGAATTGTTTTATGAAATTAGATTTTCAAAAATATTTTGTCGACCATTTTTAAATTTATCGCTTTTTTCACTTAAAAAAAATAAAGTTGTGTTATTTTATTTGTGTCTTTTCGTCACTGGTGCATCAATTAATAAAAATGCACCAGTGAGTTAGTTAATAACATGACACTGGTGCGTAGTAACTAAAACAACACCGGTGCGGTTATCTGTACATAAGCATCGATAACAATAAGTCCATTTTTAATGCACCGAAATTACTTTTAGGTGTGTGCACTAAAATTTATTGTTGATTTTGTTCAAATGCAAGGAGAAAATATCATATTTATATCGAATGGAAAATTCTTAAAAATCCATCTCGTTCCATAATATTTCTCAAAGTCCATCGTGGAGTTCTCCCTATCCATCTCGAGACGTAATATTTACTTCATATTTTATTTATATTTTCATTATCTAATTGAATTTATGTTTTTTATTCATGTCAATCAGCTTAATAAAATTTATAATGTATACAAATTTGCAGGTTCATGCAGATTCAAAATCGAGTTCAGATGCACAAAATAATCAAACAGCTCCAAAACGTCGAAATCTCTTATCAGGAGCAGCATACCGCAAGGCGCATTTGGTAGATGAAAATGGATAGCCGCTTCACCTTGCCAATTGTAACAATATTGCATCTTCTAGCCACAATCCTGGGACAATGATGGTAATAATAATTGTTTGGTATATGAATGTAATTATTTCAAAGTCAAACAGATTAATCATGCATTGTCAACGTTCTTACTAATTGATATCATAGATTTTGTACTAATCATGTTCAAATATATTTTTTGAAATTATTAGGATTCTAGTGATGCTGATTGACCTACCTATCGGCTTCCATTGCACCCCACGACAATGTCAAATCGAGAGAAGGTTGAATTAAGAGAAAAAATTGGAGAGGAACGATACCAAGAATGGTTGAATCAACCACTGATTGAATTCTCGCTATGTCCAGATTCACCAATTAAGAATGAATAAAAAAATAGTAGTTCTTCACAAACTGGCAACGGAGGAAATTAAATATAGGTTGGTATGGATGATTACTTAAGGGATACGACCGTCATGGAGACAATTTTGGTAGATGCATTCCAAAATGATGATCAACTAGGGGGTGATGCTCATATCGCCGACAACTTTTTCGAAAGCCTTAAATTTGCTTCCACCACCCCTCCCTTTGGACCTGGCGGTTATTCAAAGTCTACCCAGTTGGGGATAGTGATGTTACTGTATAACTTGAAAGAAAAGTTTGGCTTGTCGAATGCATGTTTCTTGGAAATTTTGAGGTAAGTGACCATAAATGCCTCCCTTATATAAATTTGAAAAATACAATAATACAATGAACATTACAAATGGTAAATTTTATGAATGTTAATAATTATATCGGTATTAATGTACATTTAATATTTTCCATGATCACCAACGACAGGTTATTCAAAGATAAGGTTCTTCCGAGTGATAATGTCTTGCCCAGTAGTTGCGAAGAGGCAAAGAAATTGTTGAAAATGTTGGGTGTTGAGTACATATCATACCATGCATGTAAAAATGATTCTATTATATATATAGGAGAATATGCAGACAGAGATATGTCCGAAATGTGGGCATGACAAGTATGATAAATAAAAAAATAAGGGTAAATCACGTGGTCCTCCTTTTAAGATATTGAGGCACATGCCTATAATCTCAAAGATTCAAAGGCTCTTTCGTTGCAAAGAATTAGCTATGTTGCAGGGATGGCATGCCTCACACAGAAGTGAATTGGGAGTTATGTGAATCCCAACTGATTCTATAGTCATGAAGCATATAGAGGATACATGGCCCAAAAAATTCAAGGAGGAAGTACGAATTCTATGACTCAGCATAGCCATGGATGGCGTCAACCCATATTCCCTCCAGAACACCAACTATTCTATTTGGCCTGTAGTAGCGATCAATAACAATATCCCCCCATGGTTTTCCGTGAAGAATGAACATCTTATGTTGGCTCTCATAGTCCCTGGTAGAAGACAAGCGAAGAATATGTATGTCTAGTTACAACCACTGGTAGATGAATTGAAGGAATTATGGGATGGGATAAATGTATACGATGTATCAAGACCCATCTCAGATGAGAGGAGTTTCACGTTGTATGGCATATGTGCTTACACGACACATGATTATCCAGGCTTAGGAGTTTTCTCTAGTAATTTACATATTTATTGATTTGTTTATATACGTAACAATATTCTTTCACATATTAGTTATTTAATTCGTTGTAATTTTTCTGATCTTCATGATATTCTTTAACGTGCCATGCATATAAATTGTATACAATAATATCACATGTCTTGTAACAAAAGGGTATTTTGGATGTAAATGTTGTGGACCTTCTCTAAAAGCTAGATGGTCCGAGGACCTACGAAAGCTAGTGTATGATTGCTCCAGGGTATTCCTCCCAGAAGAACACCCTTACAGAAGAGAAACATCTGCTTTCAATGGTAAACGAGAGAGAACCCAAAGGCCTCCAATAACGACACCAGTTGAATGGCTTAGAGCATATGAGAGAGAGAAGGAGAAGGATTTCATAGAAATGTTTGATTCAATTGGGGAGCCTATGTTGTATGATCCAGAATTCTTCGACACCTATGTTGAGAAATTTCCCATTGGGATGAAAAGGAAATCTATCTTTTATAACCTCCCATATTGGGAGAATCTTAATATTACCCACTTATTAGATCCCATGCATATATTTAAAAATGTTTCATCTTATTTATGGAGGAATATATCATCAAAACAAAGTGACACATTGGTTGTTAGGAAAGATCTTATTACTTCAAAAACTAAAAAGAAACATTGGCTAAGACGATTAGAAAGTACATGATTAGAGGCAGGTGTTGGTCCCTCTAATTCATGGTATTTCAAAGAAGGTGATGTCCCATGGATTTAAAAAAAAGATGATATTTCTTTGGAAAAGGAAGTTATAATGGGTGTAAGGGTGTCATCTTGATACGGGTCTTCACTACAGTGCTGCTTCAACGTGGATGACCATTTGTCGGGGTTGAAATCACATGACCATTTGAATCTTATAAGAGTATGTATAATGTCAAAAGCATGATTTTATTATTATTTATATTAATAAATTTTATCCCATGCAGGGATCATAAAACATAACTAATTTGTATATTATTTCACGTGTTTATAACTTTGCAGAGTCATTATCCTTTGTTCGTGCGTGGGTGTGTGAAACATGAATTCCCTCAATACCTAGGACGTGCCATATCTAAATTATCTGTAGTTGTACATTGGATCACATCAAAGGAGATTCATGTGGCTAGCATTCTACGGTGGCGTCAAGAGATAGTTGAGATTGTTTGTATGTTTGAGAAGGAACTGCTGACGAGTTTCATGGACTTGTAGGTTCATCTTCTAATCCACCTAGTAGATGATGTTGAATTAGTTGGGGTGGTTTCTTATCGTTGGATGTTCTTCTTAGAGAGGTACATGAAGAAATTGAAAGGTTTAGTTCGACAAAGGGAAAAACCCGAGGGGTCTATGGCAGAGGGGTACATATTGTATGATTTTTTCTATTATGCGAGTGAGTACATCAAGCAAATCCACAACAGACCAGGTGCAGTGATTTGGGACAATGAAAGGGATGAAGACAAAAGATAAGGGGAGTTTCTCCAAACGAATGGGAAAAGTGCTTGATAAAGAGTAAGAGACTTATAACTTTTAAAATCTACACAAAGTAAATATTCATATTGAACTTCGATATAGTGTATATTTTGATCTCTATGTACTATATAATGTCGGTTTGATTTCATCAGTGAATGCAGAAATTGAAGCAATCAATAAATCCGTTCTTTAAAATTTCGAAGCGACACAACCGCGGGTCGCATTGTATGAACAAAAGAGGATGAAATGGGATAGGGACATGAAAGAATTCAGACGATTGAATGGTAGAAGTGTGCCTTATCCCGATCATTTAAAAGAAAATATGCCAAAAATATGCCCAATAGTTGGGTTGTTGACCAAGTCAGAGAGAAATACAGTGCAACCAGTCGTTACCCGTGTGCTGAAGAGGATGCGCTAAACGTAGTGATTGGGTGCAGCAACTCAGTAATAATCTACTTAATTTATATGTACATTTGAAACTTAATAATGCACCTTTCAATTGTAATTACATCTATATTTCATATTTTAACTGTTGGGTTATTATAAGACACATGACACTATGATTTTTTAAATTTTTTATAGGTGCATTTGTTCCCATCTATGTGGGCATATTGACACCATTTTCGCACCGAAAATGCCGATGATGGAAACATCACAAAATACTCTCGAGTGGAAGTCGAGTTCAATCAATCTAGTCGATCTAGCCAACGTGATAAAAACCTAGTACGAGGGACGTTAGGTTACGTCATAAAGATACAAGAGATCATTGAAGTGGATTTCTCTTATTTCCAGTGTGTTATTTTTAGGTGCAAGTGGTGGGAAACCTTTGATTGGAATAATGTAAACGAATATCGCGATAGTAGGCTGATGTGTATCAACTCTAGAAAGATGTGGGATGAAGCTAAGGAGCACTATGTTTTCCCCAAACACTGCAACTAGGTGTTTTTTACCCAGATGTGTTGGATAGGGATTGGTGGTTCGTATTGATACATGACCATAGATAAAAACATATTTTTGAGAAAAATAGTGTTATCATGCCATGCGAGCTGGAAAATAATGAGGGTGATCATGAGAACCGATAGTGATATGGTACATGTGTTATTTCATCAATATTTATAATTTTTAAGATGGGTTTTTATAAAGAAGAGAACTTAACTACCTTATAACTTATAAGCTGATTCTTTTTTTCGAAAGATTATAATATGTATTCTGAATTAAATTGTAATTTGCAAAGCGTTAATGTTAAAATCAATATTTCACTTGATAATTTGCAATTATGTTAATCTCAAAAACAATAGCATACTGTATAAAGTTCTTTTTTTTTTATGTAAGATCATAATAAAATAATGATAATTCTAAAGTACATGAATTTATGTGCATTATTTTCTAAACTTTATTATGTTACAAATATTCATATTATTCTAGATTTATTATTTTACAATTATTTAAAATTTTACAAATTTACAAATTTAAAATTTTTAATAAAATCATTTCACATTAATACAATTAAAATTTACAAATATTTTACATACATTTACAATTAAAATTACAATTACAATGAGAATTACAATTACAGTTTTACAATTTCACATACAATTACCATTAAAATAACAATTACAATTTTAGAATTTTACATAAAATTTATAATTACAATTACAATTTTACAATTTTACATATATACTATTACAATTACAATTAAAAAATTACAATTTTACAATTTTATTTATATACAATTACAATTAAAATTAAAATTACAATCATTTCACAATAGATTAAATATTACAATTACAATTAAAATTTTACAAATATTTTACATATAGTTATAATTAAAATTACAATTACAAATACAATTAAAATTTTATAATTTTACATACAATTAGAATTAGAATTAGAATTTTACAATTTTACATATATACAATTACAATTAAAATTACAATTACAAATACAATTACAATTTTACATACAATTAGAACTAGAATTGCAATTTTACAATTTTTCATATATACAATTACATTTACAATTACAATCATTTAACAATAAATTAAATATTACAATTACAATTAAAATTCTACAAATATTTTACATACAATTACAATTAAAATTACAAATACAAATACAATTTTACAATTTTACATACAATTAAAATTAAAATTTCAAGTACAATCATGACATAATATTTAATAAATATCATGATCATTTAATATTAAATTAAATAAACATCACAATCATGATATCCATCGTACAAACATCATATTCGACTAAAAAACACATTCAAAATCACTAACATGATCGTGATCATGATCATCTAACAAAACACAATTAGCATTGTATAACATCATCACAACACAAACATCAAATATACATCTCATGTCAAATAACTGCTATCACATACACATCTATTTGCAAGCTGCAGATTAAATGAACATATATAACATGACCTAACAATATACACATCACGGAAATCACCAACATGTAAATTAAGTACGACTGCAACATGAACATAAAATACATGGACCATATATATATAACTATATAATGTAAAAAATATACAACTATAATATAAATGTCAAATATCAGCTGGTGGTACATCATCAATAGAAGTACTAGTCGAGGCCTACTCAGTCAATGGTGCAGCCTGGACAGGCTCAGATACATACCGATCATCACGTGCCTGATGATCTGGTACTGGTGCCTCATGCTGATCAGGATCAACTGTTGGTTGCTCATCATGATGAATCAACATGGTCGATGGTCCAGCCTGGTCATGATCATGAGTATTGTTGGATGTTGTAGGCTATTGAATCGATGTGGCTGATGGTCCAGCCTACTCTCCATCGTGACTATTGGTCGATGCTGCAGGCTGCTCATCTGGTGCGGCACGAGGTGAACGATGATCACTCCCCTGATCGTGATCATCAGATGATGCGTCGCTGCTTGCGGACTGTCGACGTGCTACGTCTCGACCACACCTATAATGTCGAAGGGCCCTCCTCAACCACGTAACTAAGCTCGTAGCTCCTCTGAAATGTCGCATTAGGCTAAACATGTCACGTGGCATGCCTCTCCAAATATGTACCAACCTAGCATCGACTTGTGTATCTCTCATAGTGGTGGGCCTGAATCCCGCCTCAACAAAAAATGCACAAAGTTGGACGCTTAAATCCATCCTCAATCTACTGTTAAGACTACGCCTAGAAAAAGACGATACCGGTGCACCAGCAAGAGTAGGTCTGTCTGCACTGGCCTCGTGATCCTCAACATCTGCCATATCTTGATCGTTATCAGGATCCACACCTGGATCATTTGGTGGCGCTAGCATCTCATCGCCATCAAAAGACCCAATGTCTGCAAAAATATATATAGGTACACAACAATAATTTGAAAATTTCATTAAACAATTTACTAAAAACAAGTTAAAGAACATGTTAGAATAAATTTAATAAAACAGTAATACTACCTCTATCATTCGACGACTCATCATATGTGAAGAGGATGTAGGCACACCCTCGCCAATTCAATCTAGCATAAGCACATGGGACCATAATGAAGGGATTCTCATCAACATTCGCTAGTAACTCCAGTTCATCATGCGATATCCTCATGGAAAACTCAGTCTCGCCCCTCTTGGGCATCATCTGTCCCCACATGTGCATCCGTACATCTGGCATCGACCTATGAGGCTGCCGAACAAAAGTAGGCCTCGTCTCTCAAAACCTCTCAGAAAATAAACAAAATAGCTCTAAAGCAAAAGGGAAGTTGACCCTTCCTTATGCATGAGCACGACATCTATCTAAAGTTGTACAGAACTGCCCCAAAAATTGGCAAACCACCTCACAAGTCATGGCTCCTATACTAAAGAATCAACATAATATAGAAGCGGGAAACTAATGCGTTTCCCGTCACTGGTGTTGTGTGAAATGGTCAAAATTAGAAGTGAGAGGTACCTCACCTCCTCACTACCAAATGAAGCAATACGTAACTGACCTCCAGAGACTTGAAAATATAAAGGAGACAGTATATTCGCGCTAATGTATCTTTGGGAGTACACCAATTGACTCCCTGCTGCATAGCCAACTGGAACCTCTAGGAACGAGGGAAAATCCACCCCTCTCCTCGATAGGCCAGTAATGATATAGATTTCCTCCTCAGTGGGTGCATACCATTGATTAGGACCAACCCAAAAGCCTGTAGGTGGGCATTCCACCTGTGGATAAGATGTCGCAAAAACACAGCTTGGCCCTTTAGAAATGTAGCCTCCTCATAGAACTTAAGGAGGCCTACATACCTTAGGATCCCCTGGGTATTTTTTGTAATAGGGTGAGGGTATGCATCTCTCTTCCTCTCTCGTGCCTCCCACAGGTGAACCATGTTATATTGGTTAGCCTGTTGTTTTTGTTGTTCCCTATCTTCTCTCCTTTCATGTCACTGAATGATTGACATATTAAATAATTTTTTTTTATTAAATGAGACATGTATTTAGGAATATACATATATAATATTTTTTGAAAAAATAAAAATATTCTTTGTGCCACAAAAAACAGGCATGCACCGGTAACGGTGCATCTTTTTTTTGTCGTGCACCGGAGGTGGTGCACCAGAAAATTTCTAGCACATCGGAGGCAGTTCACTTGCAAATTTTCAGTGCACCACCCTCCTGGCATTGTTCCAAAGTCAACGGTACAGTGGTATAACGGACCGCATCATTGATTATGGACCAGTATTGGTAGGGCGGTGTGCTGACCAAACTATACGCCCTGGGGTGTATTGTTTGGTCAGTGCACCGCCCTCCTGAAATCACTACATAGTCAATGGTGTAGTCTTTTAATAGGTCACACAGTTGACCATGTCAAATTTTCGAAATGTGGTGCGCTGACAAAATTACCCACCCCGAGGCGGATATTTCTGTCAACGCACCGCATTCCTGCTATTCGACAGGGTCAACGGTGTGGTTGGGTAACCCACCGCACTGCACCTTTTTTAAATTTTAAAAAATCACGGTACGCCATTTCGGTACCGCCCTAGAACCGGTGCAGATACCATTAGCACCAGTCGCAGTGCGGCCTATAAATTAACAGGCAACACCGCGAACCGGTGCAAGCTGAAAGGCTCGAGCACACCACACGGGAATTTTTTTATTTTATTTTAAAGAAGGTGAATTTTAAGCTATTTTACAAAAATATATCCGCTAAAAGGTTTAATTATGGAAAAACAAGGAAAATACCTGTAAATTTGGCCGTCGAGGAGGCATATTGGCTGTATAATTTTCAAAACTAAATTTTCCCACCGTTTTCCAAAATTCAAAATGGAGATGGTGGGAAATGGACAGCAGTAGTGTGTGCAATGGGAGCACCGATGGCAGGGTGCCTCACACAAGGTAAAGTTGCACTGGTGCTTGAGAGCTCTTGAGCTCTGAAAAGTGAAAAAAGTGGATTTTTAGACGTAATTTTTTATTATTTAACCATGTTCTAGTGCACGGGTTTTATAGGTGCACCAGTACAGTTTCTTAAAACCGCACCAGGTTGTTCCAGTTTTGGCACAGGGTTTTAGGACACACCGGTGCGTAATATTTGTAAAGCATCGGAGTGCTACAATAATAAGATGCACCGGGTAGGTTTGTACTGAGTGCACGGTGTCCTGGTGTGCCAATGTTTTGTGTGCACCGGTGCGGTCTCTAGTTGAACGCACTGGTGTAGTTTAGAATGATAAACGCACTGAAAGAATAACATTCGCAAAAACCTCCACCTGCCAACTTACTCTAGTAACCTCCGCTACAAATGGATGTCTGGGGTATTTTTATAAGGGGTTCCTCAAAAAAATCCGCTAGAGGTCTTTTCCTTGTAGTGCTTCCAGCTGGTCAACATCAATAATAGTGTTACCTTTATCCTTTGCTGCCAATATTTTATTTGATGATGGAGGGTCCTCTTGTGGCTTACCGTGCTGCAGTAGGCTTAGTTTCAATTGTCTATTTTCTTGCTGCAAGAAAGCCACCATGAAATTTTCTTTGGAAATATCATCTTTTAACTCCCTAATCTGTGCATATTTTTTGTTAATGATGTATTCAGATGGCTTATCTCCATGTTGATCTTCTTCAAGGTCTGCCATTTCAATTTCAGGAGGTATTTGTTCTTCATGCAGCAAAGGTGAATCCTGTCTATCTCTAGGTGATTCCTCTCTCATGGTTTCAACCTAGATTTCTTCACCGATAACCTCCTTTGGTAATATTTTTTCTTGAGACCTAGTTCTAGGTTTAGAGCTAGGCATCTCCTCTTGTGCCTTAGGAAAAAAGAACAACTTCTTACCTTTCTTATTTGTCCTTGAAATCTCTGTTGTAGGCTGAGCTCTTATCACTGATGGTATACTTGATGTTTCAACTCCTTGTGGTCTTGATGATGATGAAGGAGTGGCTGAAATCTTTGACTGGTTGGAGACTGGTAAAAGAGTAGTTGCCTCTAAGAAAGCTTCCAATGATATATTGACTTCTTCCAGTTGGTGAAGAACTATCACTTTAACTAAATCATGATTAAATAGGCTTGCTTGATGATTTCCTCTTTTGGATTACACCTTCTCAGTCATTTTCACCAAACTTCTAAATAGATAGTTGGGTAGGTTTAGGGGCTTTATGTAAGTGAAATGCATTAAGATATGATATGATACTGATATAACCTACTAAACCTCCTCTCAAAATTGAAATACTTCATGATAATATTCATAAAAGGGTTGTACTTTTCCAACAACTGTCTGCTAGGAAAGATATCAGAAGGGGACTCCTTGTACTGTCTTTTCAAGAAAATATTATAATGCTCAAGGTCTATATCCATCCCCTTGAACCAAATTTCACCTTCATTAGGTATTGTGGTTGTTGAAAATATGATTTCTGTTAACACCATAAATTTCACCCCTGCAATTGTATCAAGATGTCTTTTGAAAATGAAGTCAAATAAACTTGTTAGATCATGATTATAACCCACCTCTTGTACTTTCCTACAAAACCTTAGACAACTTGCCTGCTCAAATGACATCCTTATAAAATCTGATGAATTGACCTCTTGCATATGAATGGGCTCATATCTTGAGATCTCTCCTCCTTTAAATTTCCTCTTTTCACTGGTCTCTATCGTGTTTGACTTTGATTCTAACAGGAAGCCCTACTTTCATACAAGAATAGGTAAGGGAACTTGAGCTACAAAATAGGGCTGAAAGCCAGCAAATTGAGGGTATGGAATGGAGGGGATGGAGGGGATGGGGGGAAAGAAAAAATCTATTAAAAAAAAAAAAAAAAAAAAAATATGGGGAGTAGGGAAGTGTTTTAGGAAGACAATGAAAGTGGAATTCTTCAATTTTAGTGAGGGAAAGGGGGTGAAAAAAGGAAAACACAGTCCTAGTCTAGAAGTGTATCAACTAGCTAGGGTAGTGAGAGAAAATGATAAAATGACTGAACTTAAGTGTGGGGAATGGTGGGAAATGTCTGATGAGGGATATTTTGGATGTGTAGACTCAGAAACTAGGAAATTTCTTCTGAAAATAAGCCAAAGACAGTGAAATTTCAAAAACACAGCAAAAGCGTAGCAGTACCCCTAGGAAATGATTTTAATCAATTCTTTGAGGAAATTGACTAAAGAAAGGGTTTTTGAAGGCTCCACTTACTTGATTAAATATGTTTGAAGCACTAAGATGGATTTTTGAACCGGTTTTCTCCTCCTTATGCCTCCAAAACAAAAGCGCATCAACCCACTCCAAAAACGTAGCAAATTGATGGAAGAGCAGTAGTGGGAAAATTTTGAAGCTTTGGTGGCTATGTCATCTCTTAAAATTTATAGAGAGGAGCTCTTGAAACTTGTGGAAGGATGGAATGAAGTTTTAAAACACTTTTATGTCCCTTTATAACTCAAAAACTTGATTTTATCTTGTTAGTGGAATGAAATCATGTACTTTAACCAAATGACTTAATGATGTAATTTATTCCCTAAGTGCTAACTCTCATGAAATTTTACTTGTTTTGGGTGATGGTGACATGAATCGAAATGGAAAAATGATGACACTCATGGCACTATCATGATAAACCCTATGACACCATGACTCTTCCTTTCAGATTTTAAATAATGACACTTAATGAAGGAAAAATGACCTATAGTGATTTAATAACTCTCGAAATTGATATGATTTGACCTTGAATTCCATGACATGAGAGTGGAAATCACACTTAGACAATGACTTGATCATTTATCAACCAAGAGAAGAGTCAAATTTTATTTGAAATTTTTATTTGAAAATATAACAATTTGACCCTAAGACCTTATCAATCACATGGAAAGAATACATTTGATCACTGGTGACTCATAGACACTAACACTATAAAAAATAACAAATCATCTAACTCATGTTAAGAAAACAGAATCCTCATAGTCCTTATGCATGCACATCCATTATTGTATGCACCCAACATATCATTATTTGATATATTTTTAGTGAACACACATCTTTGCACTACTTCATCTCTTACATTTTTTTTTATCATGCATATATTGGCATTCATCGACTTATGGCAATTTTCAAAGCTTTTAAAGAAAACACATCAAACTAGAAAAAGCGAGGTTAAAATATTTCCCCCTCATAGTTATGGCTACATCATTCAACCATAAAGTTTTTACAATTCTGTTTGGATGCTCCAGGGAATCTAGTTGATATGCTTCACGTTTATCCTGTTACAACAAATCAAATCAATTTTTAAGTATAGGAGTTAATTTTAACAACCATTTAAATCAATCTAAATTTTCTTTTGATTTTTTATCCCATAAAAACTTAACTATTTTCTATTGTGAAAAGGTTATAAAATAGGCCAATTAATGAAACCTACCATGAATCTACAATATGAATTTGTAACCCCATAAAGATTTTATTCCCACTTCCTCTTCAGGTATATTCCAATCAAGGGTTGTGTTGACCTTTTTAGGGTCCATGGAAATTCCTTCTTAGGAAATTTACATATTCTCAAGATTGAATCTGGTCTTGATTAGTTCACACTGACTAAAATTGGTGTAAAGATGATATTTTTTCGAGTATTTGCAGCACGATTCCTATGTGATTTCATGCTTATCTGGTGCCTTGGAGTAACCAAGATTCCATCATCTTTTCATGTTCAATTTGGAAGTATCAAATGCTTTACTTGATTTTTTATTTTCACGACTAATTTTCTTTCAATCGTGACACATTATGATATTCTATCTCAATTTGCGAACATTTTGATGGTTTTGAACAAGAATTTTAACCAAAAATTTCTCTACAACCTACAATTACCTGTCTTCTCGGGTATATTTTCTTTGAAAATCTCACTGTCCATGCTTTGTGCCACAATCATTGGCTCATCCAAATGTAGCTTTACAAGGAATTCCCCATCACACAATCGTTTACTCTAAGATTCAAGAAATTTAAACTATTAGAGAATGGATTTCTGTGATTCCTTAATCAAGGAGGTAAAAATATTTCTCTTATATTCCGAAAAAGATGTGAAATTCCATAAGAATATTATTACACAAAATAAAATTTGTGGTTTTCAAATGATTTCACATGGAATTAATTATTACTACATTCTCCAATTTGATGGTTCTTACCAAAATTATTAACTATTCTTAAATTGTAACAGGTTTCTTGTGGCTTCCCTCATGAGGAGACTTTCTAGTTAATAATATCTCGTAATTCATTAATTCCTTTTTAGGTTTTATCAGTCATGAAACCTAGGGCCTATGCATGGAAACCATGGTGGTTTATATACAACTATATGTTATATATTTTTGCATACTCATACTCGAGTTATGTTGTTAGTATATGGTTATTTTTATTTTATTTTAATTTTATATATACCTTCTGCCTGGGAAAAACCCTTGCACGCTTCTTCTATGCAAGCTTAATCTCTAACTCAAGGGAGTTTTGTATAGGCCCATAATGGTCATGGTCGTGGACCATACTTATTTTTCATTTATTCTATGATTTCCAACTATATATATATATATATATATATATATATATATATATAAGTGTTATGTCCATGTTTTAACAAATGTTTCCAATTAGTATGCCCAAATAGACTCTTTAAGTACCTCATATATTTTAGTTTGTGAAATACATGGTTCTCAACCCCCATTTTAATCATTTTTAATATTGGTATATGCATAGCTTAATAGTATCTTATATACACTTTATTTTGTGTGTATATTTTATGTTTATTTCAATTCAATCATGAATCTCAAACCAATTTTTTATAGCGAAGGTTTCCAAACCTTCTGAATACATACAATGAAATTGTTCCCTTGAGTATATAAACATGTAGTTCTAAATCACTCTAGCTCCATAATTGTTTTGAACGTCTTTCCTTCTAACAATTATATTATTTGTCTGATTTTTAGAACTCTCTATGTTTCATAGCATTTTTTTAAGCCATATCCTTTTGTGGCTTACTTTTCATGAGCATACAATATTACTCTTCCATTAGAGTCATTAATTTTTATTTTAACAATAAGTATTTCCATAATCCCATTATTTCCTTAGCTCTTTCTTTCCATAAGACCATTGGTCAAAATCTAGTATTGGGGAGCATTTCTACATAGCCCATGCACACAGAGGTAGTCTTGTACCTGTTGTCGATAGATATTTTCGCTCCTAGAGACAGCCTAGAGTTGCCATAGACCAGTGCCTAGGACATCTTATCATAGCAAGGAGCATAATATAAAACTTGGGTGTCAATCCAAAGGCTCTCCTGCTATCTCTTGTAAACAAGGAAATTGATTTAAATGGGACCAGAACTTACAGAAACTGCCACAGGGAAGTAATGTTGCAGAGACAAAATGCAAAGCTCCAACACAAAAGCATTAGACAGTTAAGAGACAATTTACTGTAAAGAGGGCCGATTCAAGTAATATGCCACAGAAATCAAATATCAAAAGGTGTATGCAGTGAAAGAAATATAAGAAGATATTAGTTAACTTTGGTCTGATAACCAGATACACAACAGAACCATATATGGGCTTATCATTCTAAGAATCCATACATGACAATGGCGTTTTAAAAACACCCTCCCAAAGTAACTAATATAGCAGAAAGATGGATGAAATGAACATGAAAAAATATATCATGCCTGAGCCATATTTAAAGCGCTTGACTGATCCAAGTATGGGTATCAGCTAGGATAAATCCTTACCTAAAATCAGTGAGCCACTCGCATTCCAGTACATGATACAAGAAGATGGATAAAATGAAATGTGGTATTAACACATAAAAGGAAGTTACATACTGTGGGATACCAAAGACCAGAATCCTCTAATACAGATAGAAATCCTCCTCACTGAAACCCTACGGGAACTGAGCCTTCATACAAAAGCTTTTACAAGATGTATACAAATATGCCTTTCACTGCACAATTCTCTGATAAAAATTTGGAACCCCTACAATGTCTTTCTTCCCGGTTTTTATAGAAGAAGGAGAAGAAAAACTCATGAAAGAAGTAGGTGAAAACATTTAATTGTTTTATTAAAAAAAGATGGTGAAAACGTTCGTGCCCATACTATTTGATGGCTATGAGATGCTGAATGTACTTGACAATCTGCTTGTAGAAATAAATGCACTGAGTATAAAATCTCTTCAGGAACCCAGTATAGAGATACATCCACCTGAACATTCTGTCCTTTCCTGAAGAAAATCAGGCTGAAATAAAACCTCGAGAGCATTGCTTTTTGTGTTTTTGTACCTTCTGCCTTCTGAACCCTGAATTAGGATTTACAATCTTCAATGCCGGATGCTGAATCCCTTGATTTTCAACTGATACTCTTTGCTGTGGCATAAATGTTTTCATCTACTAAATCTGCCTTTTGAATTACTCTGAGGGGTTTGACAGATTTACGTCCTGCTTCATTAATGAAAGCCATGTCACGGCAACTACCCAGGGCTTTTCTTCATAAATTCTGCCTTCGCAAGCCGGTCCTTAGATGCATCTTCGACTTCTGTAATGGAGGCAGAGATTAATGGCGATTTCTCGTCACTGCAACCTGCAAAATCCACAAACATGTTAAGGAAAATGAGACACAGGGGTGGTGGATGCGGCGGTGACCATGGAATGGCGATGTGGACTGGGTGAAAAGATGAGGATATGCGGGGTGGCAGAAAACGCAGATAAATGGCAGAGTAATGAAGGGTGGCAATGAAAAATACAGTGGAACGACGATGAATGAACGAGGCGGAGACACATAACATAACCACCGAAATATGACACATAAACGTAATATATGAATGGTGGTGGAGAAATATGATCAACGCGTGTGACGATGACGTGGAGGATGGACCAGGTCAGCAGCTGGGTAAAAAAACTATCAAAGCCGTCTGATCTTTAAAGGAAATCAATGGTTTAAATTGCGTTGGGTGGTGATGTGATGGTGGGCCACGGGCGTCATTAGCCTCTACTAATGTTTATGCAACTTCGATGAATTATCGCCGTAGGATGGAGGCTCGCAGATTTAACGGTCCATGTGGATATCGCTGCACGTCTTCGACAGAAGGATAATGCGCGATAGATGGTGGTATTTAAACCGTACTCAGGGACGCGTGGTGTGTTCTGAATGGGATCGCTGCGATTTAAGGAATACAGCCTGCCCTGAATGAGTGGTGCGATGAAAACAGGCCGGTTTTGGAGCAGAGGACGTCGGGCGGGGACCACAAGAGCAACGGGCTGTGGTACGTTGATTTGTGTTTGATCTGACGGCTGAGATTACGCCCGATGGCCATATACGGCAAGTGCTTTTCTATATTAGTACACGGTCAAATGCCCAGTTTATATGAAAAACGGGACAGAGGAGGCTAGGGCCAAAGGAGCTATGCCCCGAATGTTTCCAAATATGAATTTCCAGCCCTTTTAGAATGCGATTTTGAAGCTAGGAGAAAGCAACGATAGATAGCTAAGGCACTTTGCAAGACAGGGAAAAAGAGATAGAAGATTTAAACCAGATGGTCGATGGAAATTTTAATGGGGAGGTGATCATGATCAACATTGGCTCCACCTGGGGATGACACGTTCGTCCCTGGACGTGTTGAGAACTGCGTAGACCTCCTGATCATGGTCTATGTAAACTCTATTCTTTGGCCCCTCTGCATTTCTTTTCATAACTCATTTGCACGCCCACTCTGTTTAAACAAAAACTGTAACAAAAACTAATATACAGTATGATACATCAGGCGTTTTCAGCCTGGGTCAGAATTGAAAGTAGGGCTTGAGAAATTTACCATTTACAGGGGCGTCAAGAAAATCACCCTGCAAATTCTCCAATATGAACGTATTATTGCCTCCCAATTCTACAATTCTAAATGGGCCAAACCACAGGGGATCGAACTTGCCATGTTTTCCTTTTTCAGCCCTTCGTATATCCCATCTGAGAACTAGATCTCCAATCTGTAATTTCCTATATTTTGCATGGTGATCAAAAATATGTTTCATTTTCTCTTGGTGTTCCATTAGTCTCTGATTCGCTTGTCCCCGTGCTTCCTCTAACTCTACCAATTGATTGATTCTTCTGACCATATCATCAGGTTCCTCCTGACTGTCTTGCATGAAACGTGCCACTGGTAAAGCTAGCTACACAGGAAACACTGCTGCTCGTCCATATACTAATTCGTATGGAGATTTCCCAGTTGCTCTCTTACTAGTGATTCTATTAGCCCATAGAGAAAATTTCAATTGGGAATCCCAATTCTTCTGATTCTCATTTGTAGTTTTCTTCAAGGCTCTCACCAAAGTTTTATTGGAGGACTCTGCCAAGCCATTTCCCTGTGGATAGTAGGCTATAGAGTGACTTAGTGTAATATTATACTGCTGAAATAAATTCACAAATTTTGCAGATTTGAAGGCCTGTGCATTATCAATTACTATTCTAGCAGGACAGCCAAACCTGGATATGATGTTTTCTTCCATGAATTTTATTATTACTGTATCTGTAGCATTTCTTGCAGGTATGGCTTCTACCCACTTTGTAAAGTAATCTGTGGCTGTCAATATCCATTTATGTTGTCCACTTGATGGGGGATGTATTTCTCCAATAAAATCTATTTCCCATTGTTGAAATGGCTCATTCACATGAACTCGCATCAGGGGCAGGGCTGCCAACTTCTGTCTTTCAGCGAATTTCTGATACTTATCACATGCTCTGACCCAAGCAAAAACATCTCCAAATAATTTAGGCTAGTAGAAACTAGCCTTTAAGATTTTATGAGCTGTAGCCCTCCAGCTATAATGTCCTCCGCAGATTCCCTCATGAAATTCAGCCATTATACTTTCTACTTCATCCTCTGTGAGGCACAATAATAGGATGCCCGAAGGATCTCTCCAATATAATTGGCCATTAGCAACTGTGTACTTTTGTGACTATTGTGTAACCAGCTCCAAAAATAGAAGAAAAGAGATATCAATGCCTTAGAAATGAGCCACTTCGAGGGGGCAACCTCCAATACATTACATAAATGAACAATTCTTGGATGATACAATTTACAAAACCTCCTTTCTATATATAGGAGTCCATGGGGCCATAATGTAATCCTGGTGGGCCACAATGTAATCCTAGCCGACCTAACAATAATAATTTAAGGGCACAATAATAACAAAATGGGGGTTACAAGGGTACAATAATAACAATAAGGGGGTTACACTAACAACAATAGGGGACTATACTAGTAATATAGGGACCTAACATGCCCCTCTCCTTCAAAAAAGTGTTGTCCTCAACGCTTGAGTAGCTCTGGGTGCTTCTGTATAAAATTCTCATCCTCCCATGTAGAATATTCAGTGGGTAAGTTCTTCCACTTGATGAGATACTCTGAAATTGATCGATTCCGTAGCTGTCGAGTTCTTGTTTCCATGACTGCTTCAGGTTCCAATATGATTTTTCCTTCCTCATCAAGTTTTGGAAATATTGTTTGAACAGGAAGATTTTCACCTATAACCTTCTTTAAGCATGAAACATGGAAAACTGGATGTACTCGCGAAGAAGCAGGAAGCTCCAATTTGTATGCCATAGTACCAATCTTTTGCAACACCTTGTAAGGACCATAGTACTTTGGCGATAATTTATTATCCTTCTTGGCTTGCTTGAGGGACATTTGTTTGTATGGTTGTAGCCGTAAAAATACCCAATCTCCTACATCAAAACTTCTCTCGCTACGATGTTGATCTGCCTGTTGTTTCATTCGATTTTGTGCCAAATTCGGGTTATCCTTTAAGAGTTGGAGAACTTCTTGCTGATGCTCGATGTGATCTTCCACTGCTTGAACCTTCGAATTTTCCCTTAAAGATGAGGTGATCGATGGTGGATGATATCCATAAAGTGCCATAAATGGGGTCATTTTTGCTGCAGTATGGAAGGAAGTGTTATACCACCATTCAGCAAGAGGTAACCACTTGACCCATTGTGTTTGTTTATCGGATACAAAACAACGAAGATATCCTTCCAAACATTTATTTACTATCTCAGTTTGACCATCAGATTGAGGATGATAAGATGAGCTATGAGCTAATTGAGTACCCAAACAAGAAAATAACTCCGTCCAAAAATCTCCAGTAAAAATGGGATCTCTGTCGCTCACAATAACCCTTGGGCTTCCATGTAGCTTTTGAATTCTGTCCATAAATGTAGTAGCAACTGTACTTGCTTTAAATGGATGAGATAAAGCACAAAAGTGTGCATACTTAGTAAGTCTATCAACTACCACCATGATGACACTCTTTCCTTCGGACTTAGGTAAACCTGTGATAAAATCCATTGAAATCTCCTCCCAACGTTGACTTGGAATGGATAAAGGTTGTAGAAGTCCGGGGGTCTTAATTGTTTCCACTTTATTCTGCTGGCAAACCAAACATTCCGCCACAAACTTTCGAATATCAGATTTAAGGCCATCCCAAAAAAATTCTTTCTTCACCCTGTGGTAAGTTTTTAAAAATCCTGAGTGTCCTCCTAAAGGAGAAGTGTGCAATTCCGGAAGAATCTTTTGTTTTAGTTGGGAATTCTTACAAAGATATAAGCGATCTTTGTACCATAAGGAATCATTTTTCCAACTAAATGTATCGGATGTACTAGGATCTTGCTGCAACTTTTGAATGAGTGTCCATACATCTTTGTCCTTCTTCCATTCATCTCTTGCTTCGGTTATCCAATCTGGTTGGATAATAGAAATGGCACAAAGAAATGCTTCCACCTCTTCATTCTTTCTTGAGAGTGCATCTGCAACAACATTAAGCTTTCCTTTTTGTAGATTATTTCAAAGTCATAACCCAACATCTTTGTGACACATTTTTGCTGCTCTTCGGAAGATAGTCTTTGTTCCAAAAAGTGTTTAAGACTATCATGATCCGTTTTTACCTTGAAGTGTCTTCCCATTAGGTAAGTTCGCCATTTCTTTAGTGCATGCGGTATTGCTAACATTTCCTTCTCATAAATAGGTTTTTGTAAATACTTTCCTTTGATTGGACGACTTTCAAAAGCAATGGGTCTTCCTTCCTGCATTAAAACTGCACCAATTCCATTTCCTGAGGCATCACATTCTACAATAAAGGTTTTTGTGAAGTATGGCGTAGCTAAGACCGGTGCTAGGCACATTGCCTCTTTAAGATGTTCAAAGGCCTTAGTTGCTTCAGGAGTCCATGAAAATGCATCTTTCTTCAATAATGTTGTTAGAGGTGCTGCTATTCTCCCATAATTCTTAACAAACTTGCGATAATACCCTGTTAACCCGAGAAATCCTCGCAAATGCTTTATGGTCGTGGGGACTTTCCATTCCTTAATGGCTTTAATTTTGTTAGGGTCTACTTTAACACCCTCGTGAGATATAATATGACCCAGATATTCCACCTCTTGTACTCCAAAGAAACATTTGGATGTTTTTTCATATAATTGTTTCTCCTGCAATAGTTTGAGCACCCTGTCAACATGTTCAACATGATCCTTCCAAGACCTGCTGTAGATTAGTATATCATCAAAAAATACTAGCACAAATTTTCTAAGGAAGGGTTTGAAAATGGAATTCATCAGCCCTTGAAATGTAGAAGGTGCATTGGTAAGGCCAAAAGGCATGACCAAAAATTCATAATGACCCTCATGAGTTCAAAATGTTGTTTTTGGAATATCTTCAGTCTTCATTCTAATTTGATGATACCCTGAACAAAGATCCAACTTGGTAAAATAAATTGCTCCATGTAATTCATCCAATAATTCATCAATCACAGGAATGGAAATTTATCTTTAATGGTGAGCTTATTGAGCTCCCTATAATTCGGACACATTCGCCATGATCCATCCTTCTTGTGTACCAATACTACAGGAGCAGAGAAAGAACTTTGACTAGGTTGAATTATACCCACCTCTAACATTTCCGCAATCATACGTTCAATTTCGCTCTTTTGGAAGTAAGGATATCTATAAGGCCTGATGTTTGGAGGAACACTTCCTGGAATCAAATGAATAGCATGATCATGATCACGAATAGGTGGGAGTCCTTTGGGAGTTTCAAACACCTTGGAATGATTGTCCAATACTTGTTGGAGATCTGCAGAAATAGATGATTTTGATGACGGAACTTCTAGTGAGCATAATTGTGCAATTACGCCTCGTTGTTCTTTCTTTAGAAGCTTTGCCATTCCATTAGAGCTTATTATCCTTCCTGGCTTCCCTTCAATGCTGCGTAATTTGACTTCCCTTCCTTCTGAAAAAAATTTCAAGAAAAGTTCTTGAAAATTAAAAGCTACCGTCCCCAAAGATTGTAACCATTGTACTCCTAGTACAACATCAGCACCTCCCATAGGAATGGAAAGCATTGGACTAGTAAACACATATTCCCCCATGGTTAGCTTGATATTATGGCATTTTCCAGAGAAATTTATAGTTCCTCCATTTGCAACCATCACTTGACATTCTGGTGCTGGGTATAGGAAACAATTTAATTCCTTGGCTACCTTACAATGAATAAAATTATGGGTGCTACATGAATCAATCAACACTATTACCTTTTTCTTCTTGATATGTCCTTCTATCTTGAGAGTTTGAGGAGTGGTAATTCCTGCCAGTGCATTACACGATATGGTCGGATTCATTTCTTCCTCTTCTAGGGCTGGTTCCTAGTATATATCCTCTTCTTGTTCATTTTCTTCTTCCTCTTCACAATCTATGTAAAATAATTTCTTCTCAGCACACTTATGACCTTTAGTGTATTTGCTATCACAATTGTAGAAAAGCCCTTTTGCTCTTTTTTCTTCCAATTGTTGTGGTGTCAACCTTGTAGGTTGTGGAAATCTAGGCGTAGCAACACTTCTTTCTTTATAGAATTGAGTGGTAGGCTTCCTTGTCGCCATAATTTTACATTCAACTTTTCTTGCCAACCTGAATGCCTTCTCCAATGAATCAGGTTCCAAAACACGAACTTCATGTTGGATGTTATCCTTTAGAGTACCTATGAAGAGATCAATCTTGTGTTCCTCTGGAATATCAGTTACCCTTATATTCAATTTTTGGAAGTCCTCAATGTGTTGCCCCACTAAACCCTTTTGTTTGAGATTTATCAATTGGCTAAAGAAGGTGTTGCTCTTTGTATCCTCATAATGTGCTATTATTTCCTCCGTAAAAATTGACCAAGTGACAATTTTTTTACGGGAGTAAAGCCATCGATACCACACAAATGTATTTTGTTCTAAATGTAAAGTTGCAATGCGTACCTTTTGTGTGTTTTGCACGTTATGGAGATCAAAATATTGCTCCATCTGTAGTATCCATGTTACAGGATCCTTTCCATCAAACTTCCTCATATCCATCTTTGGAATATGGTGGTTCTTCCCGCCAACATTAGAGTTTATGAAATCATAATTAACATTTATTTTGTTCTCATCATGAGGTTCTTCTACTATATTTTCACCATTAGGAAACCTTTCTTGTATCAACTTTGTCAAACCTTCCATGTCTGCTTTTAGAAAATTCTTCATGTTTTCCATTTTCTCATCGATCTTAGCTTCCATGTCATCCATCTCATATTCCATGCCAGCCTCCATGCCATCCATCTTAGCTTCCACGCCATCCATCTTAGCTTCCATGCCTTTCTTCAAAACTTCCATTTCATTTTTTGTTGCTCTTTGCGAGAGTGAAATTTGTTGCACTTGCTCTTGTAATTTTGATAGATCATGTTGCAATTATTCGTCTTCATGAGTAGAGATTTCCAAAGGCTTAATGGGTGTTGAATTATTTTTTGGGGCCATTTTATAATCCAATAATGATATCTATTCTACAATATGCCCTTGCAATCAATTCAACTTGATTCTTCAAACAAGACTTATGCAATTCGGAAAAAAATTACACACCTTTTACTTGCTTTTGAGGAGCTCGATATCGAAATTGTATTATCTTTATGATTGCAACTCTTATATATTTGAAATTAAGCAATGAAGTAGCCCTTTGAATTCTCTTTTGAATGGCACAGGTCTGACCTGATTTGGATTCTCCAAGACAAAGTTGTGTCCAATCTCCCACAATGACCTAATTATGGACTGGTTCAATAGAGCGAACTTGTACGACTTGCCACGTGTCACTGTTTTGTCCTTTGTATCTGAAATTGATAGCTAAGAAACTAGAGTCTGTTTACTTGCAACCAATTTTTAAGGCACTCCAATCCGATGCCCAGAGAGAGAGTTATTGAAATTTTCCCATGATCACCTATTTGAGATGAAATTCAGGAGCCTGAAAAAGCACTACCTTGCACAGATCATATCTCGAAAAATATTGCGAACCAAGATTTGAAATTTTTTGAAAAATTTCCTTAGGATTTCATCTTCGCACCATATGAATTTCAGATTCTGAACCTTCGTAGAAAAAAAGATATAGCACAAATGCCACGATGACCTGTTTAGGAGCCTGAAAAAAGACCTATCTTCCACAGATCATATCTCCGAAAATATTGCGAACCAAGCTTTGAAATTTTTAGAAAATCATCCTCAGGATTTCGGCTTTGTACCATAAAAATTTCCACTTCTGAACTTCATAGAAAAAAAGTTATAGAGAAAATTCCACGATGACCTGTTTGGAGCAGCGAAACCCTAGAATTCCAAGCTCTGATACCAAATGTTGTGTAACCAACTCCAAAAATAAAAGAAAAGAGATATGAACGCCTTAGAAATGAGCCACTTCGAGGGGGAAACCTCCAATACATTACATAAATGAAAAATTCTTGGATGATACAATTTACAAAACCTCCTTTCTATATATAGGAGTCCATGGGGCCATAATGTAATCCTAGTGGGCCACAATGTAATCCTAGCCGACCTAACAATAATAATTTAAGGGAACAATAATAAAAAAATGGGGGTTACAAGGGTACAATAATAACAATAAGGGGGTTACACTAACAACAATAGGGGACTATACTAGTAATATAGGGACCTAACAGTGACTTCAACCTCAAAGCCTTGTATTTTGCTTTATCACAACTGGGAGGGCAGCTGAGTGTTAGGAGGTATTATACTATCTCCTTGTACCATGGACTGGTGAGATACTTCATGTGTACTTTCCGAGTAGCCATCTCCAGACCTTGCTGCTCTTTTCCTTTCTTAGACTCTTCATTTGAAATCATAGACAAATTTATGCCCAGAGCTTGATAGTTCGATTCAGATAGAATTTTTGCAAGCCCCTGTCCTTTGATCAACTTGGTAGGGTGGATATCTAGATCATACTCACGTATTTTAGCAATCCACCTTACCCTTTTTCCTTCACTGTCTCCCTGAATAAGAATGTCTTTAATAGTTGTTGTAGGGACAAATGCAGTGATGTGAGACTGCAAAATATATATGCGAAAAGCTTTGAGAGATTTTACTAGGGCATAGGCCTGCTTCTCCAATATATTATATTTCAATTCTGCATCATGCAGCACCTGACTGAAAAAGGCTATGGGCTGCTCATATCCATCTTCATTTTTTTACAACAGAACTCCAGCTACTGTATGAGGTGAAGCAAATGAAAAGATCATAAATGGTTTAGTATAATCTGGTCCAGTTAGTACAGGAGCTTCAGCAAATGCAGCTTTAATTCTAGCGAAGGCCTCCCGTGATTCTTGTGACCATTTCACCTCATTATTCTTCTTAAGCATATCTGTTATATGCCTAACTATCTCAGCATAGTTAGGAATAAATCTTCTCAGGAAATTTATCTGGCCCAAAAATACCTGCACTTCCTTCTTATTTATGGGGAGAGAGATGCTATTTACAACCTCTACTCTTTTGGGATCTATCCTTACCCCATCTTTAGTTACAATATGTCCCAAAAGTTTGCCTTCCTCTAATGCAAATAAAGATTTTTGTGGATTGAGAGAAAGACCATACATTCTGCATTTTTCAAAGGTTCTTCGTAGATGTTCAATGTGTTCATCATCATTTTTTGAAAATATCGTAATGTCATCAAGGTACACCACCAAAAATTTATCTTGCTCCCCAACAAAAGCTATGTCCATGGCCCTCTGGAAAGTGGCGCCTGATTTAATCAATCCAAAAGGCATCCTGGCATACATAAATGTACCCCATGGTGTAGTAAAAGCAGTTTTCTTCTGATCCTCTGGAAGTACAACTACCTGATTATAACCAGAGAAACCATCCATCATCGACATCCTAGAGGCTCCAACCACTGTCTACAGGATGTAGTCCATCTTGGGCAGTGGATAATTATCTTTTAGGGATGGTTTGTTTAAATTCCTGAAATCCACACACATCCTTATTTCTCCATTCTTCTTTCGGACAGGGACAAGGTTCGCCACCCATTCAGAATACCTCAACGACACAATTATTTTAGCCTTTAGCAACTTCTTGATTTCTTTCTCAATAGAGGGAAGCAATAGAGGGTTTATCTGTCTAAGCTTCTGCTTATAAGGTTTTGCATCTTTCCTTAGAGGAATTTTATGTTGCATTATGCTAATATCAAAAGTTTTAAGGTCCTGATAGGACCATGCAAATACATCTCTATATGACTGAAAGAGTTTCAGGTATTTCTCCTTGTATTCCTTTGGGACCTTCTTAGATAATTTGACAATTTTGGGCTCAACGTTAGTACCCAGATTTAGATCTTCTACCTGATTTTCTTCTACCACTTTATTAGGCTGCAGTGGGACATCATTCTTATCAAATAGTCTTTCTAGAGGTACCAACCCTCTAGGGATGACATTTCCTTTTAACTGCAGCACTTTACTTCCTGCCATTTTCTCCTCCCATTTATTTTCTGAAGTGTTTTCAGCCTCATCTTCTTCACTATCATAAATTTCCATACTAGAGAATTCTGCCACTGTTTCCAAGAATTTCTTCATCTGTTCATCATCCTCAAATACCTGCCAATGCTTAATATTATCTGGGATTGATGGTCTATAGCGTACCTCGACTTCATACCTCAAGAGAGGATTCTGAGGAGGACGAAATGTACTGGCAGCTACAGCAAGAGAATCTGCCATTCTATTCTGCTCCCGAGGCATGAACTGGATATTAAATGCTGAGAAGAAATTCTCCACCATGTCCCAGACTTCATTTCTATAAGCTCTCAACCAAGGATGCTTTGTTTGACATTGATTCCTGACATGTCTGACCACCAGCTCAGAGTCTCCCAGAACTTTTAAACATTGTAGGCCCATGCTCCTGGCTGTTTGTAATCCCAACAACAGTGCTTCATATTCGGCTACGTTATTAGTAGCCTCATATTCCAATTTAAAAGACAATGGGATCCATTTTCCTGTAGGAGAAATTAATAATACTCCAGCTCCGTTTCCTTCTCTTGAATTTGCTCCATCAAAATGTAGAGTCCATACTCCTGCTTCATGGTTCTCTGAAGGCTGCTCAGTTTTGATCTGGCAGAAGGATGGTTCCTAAACAAAGTTTTGATCTTCTTCCAGCATCAAGCATGAAAAATTTCCTTCTTGACTATAGATTGGTGAGTTCTCAGAGCTGTCAGCCTTAGTAACCATCTTGAAAAATCTGGTCTCTCTGTATAACCTCCTCTCCTGGCCACCAAAAATTGGAATAGTGGCATATGTTAGGTCTAATTTGAGTGACCCACCAATTTTCGTTCCCCAGGACCTTGACAACAGCATTCCAAAGCGGGTCGGGATATCAGCCACCACAATGTCCATTACTACACTTTTTGCTGGAATTTGGGCCGAATTGACCACTAAATCTTTAATCATCCCTAAGCATTTAACTCTTTTGGAATCAAATGAATAGAGGTCTTTGTGAGGGCGGGTGATTTGTATTCCTAGTTGTTCCATGACTGATAGAGGCATAAGATTGTGGGAGGCTCCAGAATCTAGCATACAATTATGTAACAGCAGGTCATGAATCACTAGAGACACATAGAATGGAGGAGTAGAGGGGTCCATCTCCTCGACGTGTGGGCCAAAAAATACCATGGGTATTTCTTCTTGGAGGTTGAGACTATCCAGAATGACTAGTGCTTCAGGGGGGAACAAATAAGAAGTAACTTGAGATTGATATATAGGTTGTTTCAACAGTTCAGTCAGGGGAACTGGGATTTTGACTTTCTCAAGTTCTTTTTGCAGATTGAAAGCAGGAGGGGACTTTTCTATTACAACTTCTTTTGAATCTTTATTTTCAGCTGAAGGTTTAACTTCTTTTGATACAGACTCAGCATTAGGAGA
The DNA here is from genome assembly GCA_034641835.2 of Pinus albicaulis. Taxonomy (NCBI): domain Eukaryota; kingdom Viridiplantae; phylum Streptophyta; class Pinopsida; order Pinales; family Pinaceae; genus Pinus; species Pinus albicaulis. The sequence goes on along the minus strand of CM076582.1, from coordinate 455,134,812 downwards.
AGTGACTACTTTTGAAGAAGAAGGATTTTGATCATTAGACTGAAAAGGTTTGTTTAGAGGACCCTTACCTTTGTCTGCCACTTTCTGCACTGTTGATTCCTTTTGAGCAGGTGCTTCCTTCTGGAGAGGATCTTCTTCTTGATCCTGAGTTCGGGTTCTCTTCCTGGAAGATCTGAGATCATACTTTCTATTGAAATGTGCTTGCATGAAATCATTAAACTGTTTGCAATAATGATCAATTTCTGCATCTTCTGTGTCTCTAATCTCTTCTTCTTCTTCGTGCAATGGACATTATACTTCATCATTGTTTGAGAAAGCAAGGTTTTCATCTTGAAGTTCATAGGCAGCATCTTCAGTGGAGTCATCTACTGGGCCTTCCAGGTATAATGGGTGTGGCACTTGATCCTGTTGCTCCTTTGTTTCCCTTGGAAATATTTGCAGGGGTGGCTTTCTATACTGAGGATTGTAACCCCTGTTTGGAGCATTCTGAAAGTTCTTGGAAGCCGAGTTCTTGGTCTCCAATTCAAGCTTGACCATTTTATTAGAAATATTCTTAATCATTTTGTTCATTTCTTCAATTCTATCTGAATCCTTATCCTGATTGTAAGTAGATACTTCCTCCTTGCCCCTTCTTCTGGTATCTAGTTCAACTTTCCCTTTTAATTTTCCAGTGGAAGCGAAATTTGCTTCCAACTCAAGAGCATCTGACTGAGAATCATCTAGAGTGGCAGGCTTTCTTTCTCTGAGAGAGAAACCAAAATCTGAGTCAAAGGCTGCTATGAAAAAAAATTTGGCAGCATTCTGATGAGGCTTCATATCGGCAGGAAGGTTTAGATATAACTTGTTAAATCTTTTGATAAATTTTGACACCCCTTCATTATGTTTCTTCTTGAGTGTATTGAAGTCAGTAAGACACTGTCCATGATCCTTCTTTTCTCCCCATTTTCTGAGAAAGGTATTTTCCATATCATCCCAAGTGGTTACGGAACGGTTTCCTAATGTTTTGAACCATTTTCTGGCTTCACCGTCCAGAGATTGCACAAATAGTCTTAAGACTACATCCAAATGTTCTACATTAAAGTTCTCTGCAAAAGAGAAAAAAGTCTCAAGTTGTTTCTGAGCATCAATTTCATTTTCCCCAGTGAATCTGGGCAAGATCTTCAAATAATCTTGTGGCATATCATTCAGCACTTGAGGTAATTCCAGGGGAGCATACTTGTTTAACAAAAAAGCTGGAACATTAGCCATTGGAGGAGGTGGGGGTTGTGCAACAATCTGGTGTACAAATGGAGGAAGAGGAGGAGGTGGGAGTGGATTATGAATAACAATAGGAATATACTGTACAACCGCCTGAGGTGTAGATGGGAAAAGTTCATGGTTAACAACAGTTACTTCGGTGACTTCTTTAACTTCTTCGACCTCAGGAGTAGGGTGAAGATTAGCTTTAATTCTAGCACTTCCCCTAGGTGGGCTATCTGAATAGTATTCTGTGTCTCCCACAGTGGAGTCAAGATTTTCTACTAGAACTTCTTAAGAAGAAGAAGATGGATAATCTTCTACGGAAAACTCAGGGATTTCAGCACGGACTGATTTCTTTTCTTTCCAACTTCTTCTATGTATAATCTTCTCAGGGTCAGACACTGAAGGTGTCTTTGACTGTGATGTATCTGACCTCAAATGTGGCTTACGAGGAGCCAGGAATACAAATAGATTTATCAAATAAACAACAGTGGAGTCGCCAAGGTGAGAGATACGCAACCCTTCAACTCTCTGTGCTCACCTGATTAGAGAGTGAATATGATTTGTCGAGGCCCAGGGATAATGATTTTATTAGCTTCGATCCCCGGCAACGGCGCCAGAAAGATGTTGTCGACAGATATTGTCGCTCCTAGAGACAGCCTAGAGTTGCCATAGACCAGTGCCTGGGACATCTTATCATAGCAATGAGCATAATATAAAACTTGGGTGTCAATCCAAAGGCTCTCCTGCTATCTCTTGTAAAGAAGGAAATTGATTTAAATGGGACCAGAACTTACAGAAACTGCCACAGGGAAGTAATGTTGCAGAGACAAAATGCAAAGCTCGAACACAAAAGCATCAGACAGTTAAGATACAATTTACTGTAAAGAGGGCCGATTCAAGTAATATGCCACAGAAATTAAATATCAGAAGGTGTATGCAATGAAATAAATATAAGAAGATATTAGTTAACTTTGTTCTGATACCCAGATACACAACAGAACCATATATAGGCTTATCATTCTAAGAATCCATACATGACAATGGCGTTTTAAAAGCACCCTCCCAAAGTAACTAATATAGCAGAAAGATGGATGAAATGAACATGAAACAATATATCATGCCTGTGCCATATTTAAAGCGCTTAACTGATCCAAGTATGGGTATCAACTAGGATAAATCCTTACCTAAAATCAGTGAGCCACTCGCATTCCAGTACATGATACAAGAAGATGGATAAAATGAAATGTGGTATTAAACACATAAAAGGAAGTTACATACTGTGGGATACCAAAGACCAGAATCCTCTAATACAGATAGAAATCCTCCTCACTGAAACCCTACGGGCACTGAGCCTTCATACAAAAGCTTTTACAAGATGTATACAAATATGCCTTTCACTGCACAATTCTCTGATAAAAATCTGGAACCCCTACAATGTCTTTCTTCCCAGTTTTTATAGAAGAAGGAGAAGAAAAACTCATGAAAGAAGTAGGTGAAAACATTTAATTGTTTTATTAAAACAAGATGGTGAAAACGTTCGTGCCCATACTATTTGATGGCTATGAAATGCTGAATGTACTTGACAATCCGCTTGCAGAAATAAATGCACTGAGTAGAAAATCTCTTCAGGAACCCAGTATAGAGATACATCCACCTGAACATTCTGTCCTTTCCTAAAGAAAATCAGGCTGAAATAAAACCTCGAGAGCATTGATTTTTGTGTTTTTGTACCTTCTGCCTTCTGAAATTTGAATTAGGATTTAAAATCTTCAATGTCGGATGCTGAATCCCTTGATTTTCAACTGATACTCTTTGCTGTGACATAAATGTTTTCATCTACTAAATCTGCCTTTTGAATTACTCTGAGGGGTTTGACAGATTTACGTCCTGCTTCATTAATGAAAGCCATGTCACGGAAAATACCCAGGGCTTTTCTTCATAAATTCTGCCTTCGCAAGCTGGTCCTTAGATGCATCTTCGACTTCTGTAATGGAGGCAGAGATTAATGGCGATTTCTCGTCGCTGCAACCTGCAAAATCCACAAACATTTTAAGGAAAACGAGACACAGGGGTGGTGGATGCGGCGGTGACCATGGAATGGGGATGTGGACTGGGTGAAACGATGAGGATATGCGAGGTAGCAGAAAACGCAGATAAATGGCGGAGTAATGAAGGGTGGCAATGAAAAATACAGTGGGACGACGATGAATGAACGAGGCGGAGACACATAACATAACCACCGAAATATGACACATAAACGTAATATATGAATGGTGGTGGAGAAATATGATCAACGTGTGTGACGATGACGTGGAGGATGGACCAGGTCAGTAGCTGGGTAAACAAACTATCAAAGCTGTCTGATCTTTAAAGGAAATCAACGGTTTAAATTGTGTCGGGCGGTGATGTGATGGCGGGCCACGGGTGTCATTAGCCTGGGATAATGTTTATGCAACTTCGATGAATTATCGCCGTAGGATGGAGGCTTGCAGATCTAACGGTCCATGTGGATATCTCTGCACATCTTCGACAGAAGGATAACGCGCAATAGACGGTGGTATTGAAACTGTACTCAGGGACGCGTGGCGTGCTCTGAATGGGATTGTTGTGATTTAAGGAATAATGCCTGCCTTGAATGAGTGGTGCGATGAAAATAGGCCGGTTTTGGAGCAGAGGACGTTGGGTGGGGACCACAAGAGCAACGGGCTGTGGTACGTTGATTTTTGTTTGATCTGACGGTTGAGATTACGCCCGATGGCCATATACGGCAAGCGCTTTTCTATCTTAGTACACGGTCAAATGCCCAGGTTATATGAAAAACAGGACGGAGGAGGCTAGGGCCAAAGGAGCTATGCCTTGAATGTTTCCAAATATGAATTTCGAGCCCTTTTAGAATGTGATTTTGAAGCTAGGAGAAAGCAACCATAGACAGCTAAGGCACTTTGCAAGACAGGGCAAAAGAGTTAGAAGATTTAAACCAGATGGTCGATGGAAATTTTAATGGGGAGGTGATCATGATCAACAGTACCCATAAAGTAACTACTCTCCAAGAATATTTGACATAAAAATTAGGTTTTTCATGTTTTAGCACCAAGAGTACCTTCTTACATTTTTCTTACCTCCCTCCTCGACAATCTGTAGTATATATTTAATATTAGGTATTTGTGCATATCAATCTTGTAAGTTATGTATCAAAAATAGTTTTGTGAAGATGATAAATATCTCACAAATATTAAAAATACAACAAATGGTTAGCCTTATCAATTAAACTTCACATATAACATCCACAACTCCATCAATGTATACAATTGTTTACATATTAATAGGTAACAATCATGTAGGTAATTTCAGACTTTTCGGGAAAAATTTATTATGCAACATCCCGACTTACGTGCTGAACATATCCATTTGTTGTTACTGACTCTTTAATAGAGTAAGCTAGATAAATTTCACTATATATATATATATATATATATATGTGGGCTTGGCTATGTAATTGCTTTATTAATTCCATATAATAGGTTTCTTAATCTATTTAATATTCAAACAACCATGGAATAGAGTTTATTAGTTAGCATGGAAGGGGATTGGCTGATAAGGCTCGTCATTTTTAGCAGGCTCGATTACAAGTGGCTAAGAAGAAATCTGATCTTACATTTCTCAAAAGATGTAGGGATGCATCATTGGTTCCGGTATTTGCTCATATGTCTTCAACGGCTATATTCGGGCAATGATGCATCCACACTATTTATTCATTAAGACGGATTATATTTTTGACCTTGTCCTAAGGATGAACCACATTATATGGTTCGAAACATATTTTGACCAAATCCTAATGATGTGATTAATCCAAAAGACATTTCTATAAATTATGGATCAAAAAATTCTTAGATCTAACATAGTTAACATGTATTATTACTCAATTAATTCTATGAGACAACTGCTTTCACTCTTGGATGCCCAACATAACTATTCATATAGGTAAGGGTATTCTAAAAACAATCGGTTAATATTTTTACAAACTTAATTCACATAATAAAATTATATCAGTTTACTCATAGTACATAACTCTTTTACTTATCTCAGCCTTTACTGCATAACATAAAAAAATTACATTGTTCCTCATCATGTACGAAATATTTACTATATTTATTTTAGCTGTAGTCAGGCTCATAGGCCATAGTATTGTAACCTACAAAATTGATACCATATGTAATGTACCCCACACTCATACAACAATTTTGATTTTTATTCTTAAATATATGTAACATATCATAACAAAGGGAAGCAAATATAAGTATCAGTTATAAATATATTTTAATCTTACACAATAGCTGCCATAAATTCTTTATTTATTTATTCTTAGTTCATATGGCTTGATAGGTCTTTGGTGTTCTTGGGGATTATGTTAAAAATGTTGTTAGGGTGATGGAAACATACCCCAAGTTATAGCATATCTATAAATTCATATAATTAATATTTCATGACCCCTTATGAGTATCGAACCTTAATCACTTCATTGACAACATTCATGAGTGCCACTCAGATAAGGAAAACCTTGGAATATGTTTTATATATGGTTTATTTTGGTTCAAACCTATTTATACCTACCTTTGATGCCTTTTAACTTCAGAGATAACACGAATGTATTGTATTATGGGTCTCGTTATGCTATGCAGATAGTCTCCAGAGTATACACCTCACCTCACCCATGTGATTGATTAAAAGTAACAATCATGATTTATGTTTGCAATCCAATGGTGGTATTCTCCTCGCTGTTTAGGGTAACCACCCCACCCCCTCTTCGAACCTACACATCATTTGCACCCTAGGGTCTTATCATTGGAGATATGCATACCAGTTACTGATGGAGGTTTATTTTCTTGTTGCCTTGGTGCTTTTGTCGTTGAATTCTGTAGTAAGAACTTACCAGGCTACAACCATTACCCTTTTTTTGGTTACCACGAAATTTTTAAGAACTCTCTACTTGCCAATGTAACATTTTTGTGACATTTATGGAAACATACAAAGTTTAATTTTTTTGTGAGTTATAAATTTGTTTCATGAAACTTTATTCTTTGTAGTCTACTGATATTCTTCAAAATTTTAACCTTGTCTCTAATCTTGATTGGATCACTATATTTTTTTTCATCCATCTCGATCCTTTCAGAGTAGAAAGTGGAGGAATAAGATGTCAATACCATTTTTACCGATGGGACCCAGTTTGGAAAATTGGGGTTTGAAACATTCTCATAGCGTTTTGAGGCATCAAAAATCAATTTTTGGGGGAAAATTTTTGTTGATGTAGTGTAGCACCCTTTTTTTCCTATTCTACACACATCCTTTCCAACAACGCAAGAATCACGTCAATTAGAGTTCGTTTGTGAAATTTATGCCACTTAGAAGTTGACCTTCCTGTTTTCACCACCATAATTCGAATAGATGCCATGTCAACCCTTATTATTCATGAAAGGAGGGATATCCATGTGATTATTATGTAAAAGATTCTATATTGTAACTTTGGTTAAGAGTTGAGGTAGTCATACCTAACCACTAGTATGTTAGTAGATTGCATTATAACCAGGCCACTAAGATGAAAGGGGATCCATTATTTTGAGTTCATTTGTTCCATCGATGAGAAAAAATAGTTGACAGGGATAGGAGATAGAGCACAAAATGAGTATTTTTTCATTCTAGTAGCCACAACCACATGCCATACTTCTTTGTACTCGCGGACATTTTATACTTAGAGAAAGAGAGCAAAGTGACCTCACCTTCCAACTAGGTTTTTCTCTCTAAAGGGTTTCTCAGGTCATATCTTGTGTAAAATGTGTGTGTGAGTTTTTGTTTTCATTGTTCTCTATTTTCTGAATTATTTAATTTTCTTGCATACACTATTAAGATTAATCTACATATCTATAAATATAAAGGGAAATAAAACTTTAATAGTGTATGTTTTTTGGATTCTTAAGTATATTTTATAATATTTGTTGTGACAAACTATCCTTTGGAATATCCATGGTAGTTTACAGACCATATTGGTATTAGAGAATGTTTCTTTGGATATATTGTGTGTTAGGTCCCTATAATACTAGTGTATCCCCTTTTTTTTATTGATAGTGTAGCCCCCTTATTGTTATTGTTGTGCCCATGTAGTCCCCATATTGTTATTATTGTGCCCCATAGAAGCCCACTATTTTTATTGTTGTGCCCTTACATTGTTATTGTTATGTCGGCTAGGATTATATTGTGACCACTTGGACTCCTATATATATAAATAAGGTTTTGTCATTTGTATCATCCAAGAATTTTTCATTTATGTAATGTAAATAAGGTTTACCCCTCGAAGAGGCTGATTTATAAGTTGTTGATCTATATTTTCTTCTATTTTGTGAGTTGATTTCATAACATTTGGTATTAGAGCTTTGGATTATAGGGTTTCGCTGCTGTAAACATGTCATCTTGGAATTTTCGCTATAACATTTTTTCTATGACGCTTAAGAAGCTGAAATTATTACCACATAGAGCTGAAATCTTGATGAATTTCGCGTAAACATTTCAGACCTTGCTTCACAATATTTTTTTAGATATGATCTGTGGCAGTTGGGGTTTTTTTAGGCTCCAAAATTTAATATTAACCAATTGACTGAGGGAAAATCATCATAACTTTTGTTTCATGCATCGGATTGGAATTCTATAAAAGGTGGCTGAGAGGGCACGTACTTTAGTTTATTTTTTATCGATTTTAGAGCCTAAGGTTTAAATAGTGACACTTGGCACGTTGTACAAGTTTTCTCTACTGAACCAACCCATAATTAGGTCATTATGGGAGATTGGGCATAACTTTGCCTTGAAGAATCCAAACTAGGTCTGACCTATAGCAGTGGAAAGAAGACTAAGAGGGCTACTACAAGACCGGATTTCAGATCTTGAAGTTCCAAAATCATAGAGATAAATCAGGTTCAATATTGACCTCCTAAAAAGCAAGAAAAAATATGTGTATTTATTTTTTAAAATTGCATAAATTTTGTTTGAAAATAAGTTTGAAGTGATTCCAAGGGAACATTGAAAAATGGAAATAATTATTGGATTCTAAATTACCTCCAAAAAATAATTCCACACCCATTAAATCCTCAGAAAAATACACTATGACACATGAAGAGGAAGAAGTGTAGCATGATATATCAAAATTACGGGACCAAGTGCAACAAATTCCACTCTTACAAAGAGCAACCAAAGAAGAACTAAAAAGTGACATGGATGGCTTAAAAGGAAACATGGAAGATTTGAAGAAAATACATGGAAGGTTTGAAGGAAGGTTTGCCAAAGTTGCTACAAGAAAAGCTTCCTAATGGAAAAAAGGTAGTAGAGGAAAATCATGATGAGAACAAAAAAAACGCTAATCACGATTTCATAAACTCTAACGTTGGATTGAAGACCTACCATATTCCAAAGATCGATATGAGTAATTTTTATGGCAAGGATCCCCTAACATGGATATTGCAAATAGAGCAATATTTTGATCTGCATAATGTGAAAAACACACAAATGATATGTATTTCAACTTTATATTTAGAACTCAATACATTTGTATGGTATCAATGGCTTACAAATTGTCACTAGGTCAATTTTTACGGAGGAAATGATAGAACATTATGAGGATACAAATATAAAAACCTTTGTTATCCAATTGATAAATCTCAAACAAAAGGGTTCAATGGTGGAGCACATTGAGGACTTCCATAAATTGACTATAAGGTTAACTAATATTCTAGAGGAGCACAAGATTGATGTCTTCATAGGGACTTTAAAGTATAACATCCAACATGACTTTCGCCTTTGGGAACCTGATTCATTGGAGAATGCATTCAGGTTGGCAAGGAAAATTGAAAGAAAGATTATGGCGACAAGAAAGCCTACCATTCACAACTATAAAGATGGAAGTGTTGATACTCCTAGACTTCCAAAACCTACAAGTTTGACACCACAAAAATTTGAAGAAAAAAGAGCAAAAGGGCTTTGCTACAGTTGTGATAGAAAATACACTAAAGGTCATAAGTGTGCTGGGAAGAAATTATTTTACATATATTGTGAAGAGGAGAAAGAAAAGGAACAAGAAACTTAAAAAGAAGAGGATATGCACCAGGAACCGACCTTAGAGGAAGAATAAATGAATCTGATCATATCTTGTAATGCATTAGTAGGAATTACCACTCCTCAAACTCTCAATATAGAAGGACATATCAAGAAGAAAAATGTAATAGTGTTGATTGATTAGGGTAGTACCCATAATTTTATTCATTTTAAGGTAGCCAAGGAATTGAATTGCTTCCTATACCTAGCACCAGAGTGTCAAGTGATGGTTGCAGATGGAGGAACTATAAATTTCTTTGGAATGTGCCATAATATCAAACTAACCGTGGGGGAATATGTATTGAATATTCCAATGCTCTCCATCCCAATGGGTGGTGTTGATGTTGTACTAGGAGTATAGTGGTTACAATATTTGGGGATGGTAGCTTTTAATTTTCAAGAACTTTTCTTGAACTTTTTTTTTAGAAGGAAAGGAAGGTGAATTACAGGGTATCATTGGGAATCCATGAAATATAATCAACTCTAATTTCATGAAAAAACTTTCAAAGGAAGAAAAACGAGGTGCAATTGCACAATTATTCTCACTACAGGTTCAAACATAAAAATTATTTATTTCTCCAGATCTCCAAAATGTCTTGGACAATCATTCCAAGGTATTTGAGACTCCCAAAGGACTCACACCTATTCATGATCATTATCATGATTTTCATTTGATTCCAGGAAGTGTTCCTCCAAACATTAGGCCTTACAGATATCCTTATGCTCAAAAGAGTGATATTGAACGTATGGTTGCAGAAATGCTAGAGGCTGGTATAATTCAACCTAGTCAAGGTTATTTCTCTGCTCCAGTAGTATTGGTGCACAAGAAGGATGGATCATGGCGTATGTGTCTGGATTATAGGGAGCTCAACAAGCTCACTATTAAAGATAAATCTCCCATCCCCATCATTGATGAATTATTGGATCAATTTACTTCACCAAGCTGGATCTTCGTTCTGGATATCATCAAATTAGAATGAATACTGAAGAAATTCTGAAAACAACATTCATAACTCATGAGGGTCATTATTAATTTTTGGTCGTGCATTTTGGCCTTACTAATGCACCTTCCACATTTCAAGGTTTTATTAATTCCATTTTAAAACCCTTCCTTAGAAAATTTTTGTTGGCATTTTTTTATGATATACTAATCTTCAGTAAGTCATGGAAGGATCATGTTCAACATGTTCACATGGTTCTCAACCTGTAGGAGGAACAATTATATGCAAAAGCCTCCAAATGTTTCTTTGGAGTACAAGAGGTGGAATTTTTGGGTCATATTGTATCTCATGATGGTGTTAAGGTAGACCCTAAGAAAATTAAATCCATTAAGGAATGGAAAATCCATATAACCATAAAGCATCTTCGATGATTTCTGGGGTTACACTACAAGGAAAATACCCTCTAGCGGAGGTTATAAACAAATTTTAGATGCCCCGTGGCGTTTAGAAATGACCCGGTGCGTGTTAGCCAGACAGTTGCATCGCGTCGGTCGAAGGTGCATGCACCGGGACGTTCAGGTGTAAAACCGCACCAGGCGCCCTATAGGTGATATAACGCACCGAGCCGTCAAGTTATAAAAATGCACCGAAGCGTTAAAGGAAAATCGCACCGGTGCATGCAACGCGTATCAGACTGCCTAGGTGGTAGTCATTGATAAAGTGCACCGGGCGTTGTAATTGGTATTGGTATTTTTACGGTGCCCATAGGTTGTAGAAATGCACCGGTGCGAAGTATCACACAAACACACTGGTGCGCAGTATCACGCAAACGCACCGAGTGTTCTAATTGGTATTTGTGCGGTGCTCATAGGTTGTAGAAATGCACCGTTGCATATTAGCATTCAAACGCACCGGTGCACAGTAACTAACACGCACCGGTGTTCATTTTGTATTTTTTAGAAACATCGACCTGTGACAGTGCAATTATTGTGATTTTTTAAAATTCATTATTCATCAAAAGTCGACCCATATCTTATAACAGTATTCATATCAATTAATTTTTTTTTAGTACATTTGAATGTGATGTTTGGTTTAAATTGTTATATCATATCATCAAATTTTGCATCTCTTAATTATAATATTTAATCATCCATATATTTAATTAGTGGTGTAACATTTCACAGTGACAATGGAGAACGCAATAGAACAAATTAAACGTATATATATATATATACACTCTTTGCCAAATAAAATGGGACAGTTATTTGTATCTCTCTGTCTTTCAATTGGGACACTATGTCCATTATATTAAACAAAATGTTTGATTTCACAGACAAATATTTCAGAAAATACAACGCCTTGCTTTGATATCCAAACATATTGATCATCATTCTTCTCTTGAATTGTTGTCATTGCTCGAGCTACTTCCATGACTTGGGTTATTTTGAGGAATGTTTTTTTCATGGTGTTGATTGTTTTCTTCTTCTTCAACTTCCATCTACAAACATAAAAATAAATTGTAATGAGTGTATATACTTGCTGAGAATAGTGAAAATTGCAATATTAAATAATATACATCAATGTAAATCGAAAAGAAATGTACCATAGCAAGAATTGACTCATGAACTATACACATTCTTTCAAAACCAAATTTCATGCCATCTTTCAAAAATTCATTTGTTGGCATAGTTCCATACTTTGTTTTCTGCAAGTTTTATACCCCATAACAAATCATATATTTAATATAAAATATTTTTTTGTTCTATTAATTGTAGGCAGATCTAAGTAAAACAAGATCGATAGATGCTTACAATTTCCACAATTAATTTTTGATATGCCAACATGTACTGACTGTTAGGGTCCTATAAGTATATGATTCATAATTTGGAATTGACTTATGATAGTCTTGTAAAATATGTACATACCTTAATTTCTGCAAGTTGTTTTGCCATATTTTGTAAAAAATAAAAAAAATAAAAAACAAATAGAAAATAAAGAAAGAGGGTAAAAGTACTAAAAGAAAAATCAAAGGACTTAAAAGAATATAGACCCCAAAAGAAAAAGAAATAAAACATGAAAGTGAGCAAGTCCAAATGCCACTACTTTTTACATTTTGCAAATGATTATGGCAGAGTGTCAATAAATGCCATAATCCATGATGAGTTAAACTATTTAATCTTGACTTGTCATGTTGTCAATTTCAAGTTCTAGATAGTGAATAAAGATTAGTCAGAAAATTTAATCTTGATTAATCAATAGATAGGTAGAGAATAAAGAGGAGCTCATCAGTTTAATCTGAGCCCTCGGATGATATAAGGTAGATTTAGATAGTTTTTTATGCTTTTCAAAAGAATAAAATGTTTCAAGATAGCAAGCTCAAGTGCACCTGCAAAATGGAAGAAAAAAATGTTAGATTAAAGTTGGGTAGGTAGAAAGAAGTGGGAAGAAGTTTGTAAATATTTATCACCAGGCAAAAATAATTAATTTCCCATCCCTTATAGTTATTTTTCATTCTATACTTTCAGTCAAAGGGGCTCAGAGCATTTCTCTGACTTCTGTTGGGACTGGACCCAAGGCTCAATGACTATTAGTTAAAAGTGTTGAATTCCTATATTAATCCCCAATTATCATTATTTACCCTTCATTCACCCATCACAACTCAAAAACACATAATATCCCTTTTGATTGACTTCCTCCATTTCATAAAGCATACAAACCCTCCAAAAACATCTTATCCTAAGTAAAAGTGGTGAAATCATCAAATGATAAACTTTGCTCTAAGGTTTTCACTTTACTTAGTCATATAAGTGTATTTCTTGAGTATTTCATTTTCCTTGTCATATTGATTTCTAATTTATTTTTATTAACTCCCTAAAAAGAGACCTTATCCTATTAATATAACTCCTTTTATTTTTTATATCCCCTAAAACCCACTATTATAAGATTTTATGCCAAAGTTAATTATTCACATGTCGAAATAAAATCCAAAATATACTCCCTTTGGCATAAAACTAACTATATGTAAATATCCCTCCCCCTATGGTTTTAAGCCTTTAATAGACTAAAACTATATAATAAAAATATAAATATAAATAAGCTTTCGGAAGAATGACATGTATTTAAAAAAATAAAACTACTGCCGAGCTTATCATAAAGTTTAATTTAAACTAAACTTTATTCCCCCAAAACCTTTGTAAATACATTGTTTCTATCCCAGCATTAACCCAAGGTTTATTGCAAATGAACTAAAGGTTTATATCGTAATTCACATTGATTATTTCCAACTATGTAATAGCCTCATGCTATACATAGCCTAACCCATGGTTAAATCTTCATATTCTGCCTCACGCACCCATATCCTACATCTAAACCTTATAACTATATAACATTCCATAACCCGCATTACCCTTTTGTAATGAAAATTTGGTTATAAATCATATTATATAAAGTTTTATTACATTATTAATCCATTCCAGTGCTTATTTTTTGAGTTTCCCCTATCCCACCCAACCTTTCAACCGCAGCTTTCAAATCAATCTTAGCCCTTCGCTCTTTCTCCGATGATCCAACGGTTCTAGACTTGATTCACGCTCACAAATCAATCATCCTCCCGCCGCCGAAACAGACACGAAATGGGTGTTTTTCCCATTTCCTCCCTCGACGACGTGGCGAAATCTGATTGCATCGCATTTGTTATGTTCAATACAACTTACAGCCCAAATCCAACGTGAAACCCACCAATGGTTTTCGCATTCGAAAACAAAACCATTCCCACCTATTTGATAGGACCTGCATTTATTATGAGTAATGAAGGTTTATATCCAAATTTTACACCTTTGTTACATTATTTCTCACTGCTATTCTCGCATCCGACTGTTAAAAGAGCTCCACCTAGCCCTTTTAAGCTTCCTAAGACTTGTTTAAAACCATTGTTAGACGATTTCGTGCCTTAAACTCAGATTTCACTCCAAATTACTTATTTGAAAACTAGAGAAGACCTTCTCGGCTCCAGCAATTCGAACCAGAGATCAAATTCGACCACAGAAGTTTCCAAAAAACCCTCCCGACTGTCAAAATACCTGCAGTTAAGGTATTTTTCGACATTCCAACCTACAAATTCACAGTTTAAGCCTTCATCTGAACTAATTAAAATTAAAATAAAGAAATTGTCCACATAATTTGCCCAGAAAGTACCAAAAACAGGACAAACCCTCGCAAAATTTCCCCAGAAATTGTTGTTTTCAGAAAAACCTCTTTTTGAAGCCTAATTCCTCACTTTAAAACATCTGAAAGTAAATTTAAGGAGTAGGAAAGATTTTAAAGCCCATAGATCTCTTGAAAAAACATTTTTATTGTCTGAATCATTCAGAAAACCCATGTTTTCTGTCTTAAACCAGTTTTACCCATCCCAGATTCCTAATTGAGCACTGAAGCACCCACTGACATCATCTTTACCTATAAAATTGCTCAATTACCCTCCGTTAAGGAAATTAAACTATTGAAAACTGTTTAAACTTGCTTTAGTTGTTTAAAAATGACTAAGAAACAAATGACATCCAAAGCTGGGGGTTCTAAGCCTATCAAACCTGGGGGATCCAAGGCTCCTAAGTCAGAAGCATCAAAAGCCATCAAATCCACTCACGCACTCACTACAAAAACCATTGTGTATGTCAATCCCCTTCAGCCACCAGTACCTAATGAAGAAACAATACCCTTGACTGATATGGATTATAAAATTGCAGACCCTGCGATAGAATTCAATCTATTGGAGATTCACAATTGGTGTTTTGATAAGTTCTTAGATAAAGATGAAATGCCTATTTGGGAAACTAATCTACCCAAATATGTAGTTCCAGTAACACACCCTGGCCAGGACCTTGTGAGGTTATGTCAAAAACACTATGTACCAGATCAAACAGCAATTGTGAATGCTGATAGGGAGATTCTATTTTCTATTACTGCAGAGTCTATCAATGAGATGTTACAATTACAATTTGATCCCAAGGTAGTTCTTCTATCCATAGAATCATTGACTCAGTTATATTTAGGATTAGATTTTCCTAAGAGATTTATGATTTTCCAAAACTTTATGCCATCTCATGTGGACATTCCAAAGCTAAATCCTCCTTACTCCACTTCCAAATTTCCTGAAGGATCCAAACATGTGATATCAATGCTTTCTTTCATACTAGGATACTTCACAGATGAATTCATTGATGAATCCATCCTTGGTTTTTTATCTACTTTATCTCCTGGTCAACCTCCTGCTATAATCTTTGACTATGCCAAATTTATAGATGATAGTATCTACTAGCAATTGACCAAACTTCCCACTGAAGGGGTGTTTAGATATTCATCATACTTATTTCACTTGTTCTTGTATTTTCAATCTGACAAGTTTCCAATTGCATTACAAAAAATGGACTTAGAGGGCCAACCTCTAACCATTGTTTTCTGGACCACTTTACTGAGGAAGGAAAGTAGTGATTTCAGTTTTACAGACTGTTCAGATCTATTTCTCCAACCAGCAATGAGTATATTATATAAAGAAGAACATCCTAGGATAAGTGAGGACATGAAGAGAATATTGCAGTTATCAGAACAGTGCAAGATGGGAGACTAGTATTTGTATGAGAAGCACACAGAATTGAGGATTTTTGGATCAAATCTAATGCCTTACAAATTTCATAAGTATTTGAGCATTAGAGTTTCTGCATTAGAATACTTAAGACAGGTTTTAAACTCTAATTCCATTAATTTCATGGCTTCTAAAAAGAAAACTCAGTTCAAGTTGAAAAATCAGATTGGTCCTTTTATTGTAAATAACAAAAAATGTTGAAAAGGAAATAGAGAAAAGATTATCAGAGTTAAAATTTCAGGAAAGCTTCGCTTGGAACTATGACCCTCAAGGCATTCTCAGCAATATAAGGGTCAACTGCAAACTGCCTCCTTTCATACATGAGCCCAAGCCAGAAATTGAAAAATTTTCAAATAAAATAGAATGGGTAGAAAACACATTGATAGGTACATTCATCAATGCAGAGCCAACAGAAAAGATGGATGTTACACAAACTATGGTAGTTGCAAAGCAGACTGAAATCGCTACAAAAAGAGGTAGAGATGAGGGAGACTATACAGCTGAGACCACCACAGATACTAAATTCAAATTGATTTACAATAAAAGGCTCAAATTCAATTCCATAGGGAAAGAAAAAGTAATTGATGTTGAGGATACAAATGAGCCTGAGGTAAAAAATGATGAGGCTATAGTAATAGTAAATGAGACTCTTACAGACATACAAAAAGATCAAATAGCAGGTGAACAAGATACTCAGATGATTGAAAGATAGAAAAACATGGAGGCTTCCTCCTCACAGACAGTGGAGGAAAAATACCTAGACATCAAAGAAAGGTACAAACAAATCAAATAAAAGAATGAAGAAATTAAAAGTGAGATTTACTCTCAATTTCTTAAAAAAAAGCCAGGAAATCAGAACATGCTACTTATAGCCTTTGAATATTCCATAAATAAAATCATCATGTCATATTTGCAACCAACTACTTCAACACCTAAGAAAGTGGCAGACTACAAAAAGGTTGAGTTTGAAGTAGATACTGAAAATGTGCATGAACTAGACCAAATATAATTCCACAAACATAGTTCTAATAAGTTATATTCTACTGTGCTAAAAAAATCTATGAGTGCTACTAAGTTGCAGAATACCATTATTAACATGCAGGATCAAACGAAGCTGGACCAAGGCTCTTTGTATGCTAAATATCTACGGATTTAAGCCTTAGAAGACTTAGTTTTGTAGGTGGGAGTTGATCCTTCTGATGTCCCAGCAGCAAAAATATTAATTAAAAAGAAAAATGAAGACATTGCAGCTTTGAGGAAACATCTGAAGCTTCCTCAAAGTGAGCACCCTCAAACTAAATAAATTCTTCAAAAACAGACAGAAAAAGAAGACATGATGCAGTTGATTATCAAACTAACTTCTCAAATAAAAGAAATGGAAACACAATTGGATCAACTTGTGAAAGAGAAAGAAACTGTCAAAGAAGTTGAAGCTCCAATTATCCCCTCAGTCATACCAATAATTACCACAGTTGTGGCCTCTACATTGGGAGAAACATTAGCACCTAATGAGCCATTAACAACTGCAGTGCCAATGCATTCATTTACAACATCAGCCACTGATTCTTCAACAACACAGGTACAACACACAGATGATGCAGGGCAGATAGTAAAGGCTATGGAGGAACTGTCACTAAAAAACATTGAAATTAATAATTTGAAAAAGATGATTCAGAATATGGAAGCCTCCAACAAAACAACATTAATCAATGCCAACAATTATGAGCAAAGGGCCAAGAGACTTGAAGAGCAAATCAAAAGCCTACAAAAAGACTTAAATTTCACTGAACAAATTTCTTACATAAGAAATTTCCTTTAGACGAATATAATTGATGCCATTAATCTCTAATGGCCTTCAATTTAAATTATCTATGAACAGAGAGACTTACTTCTAGCAGCACAACTGGAAATCCAAAAGAAAAAAGAATATTAATGCAAAACAGAATATTATCTCAGCAAGAATAAAATCAGACAAATCTGAATCTCAAAGTCAAATAGAAAGAATTAATGTTACACTGATTAAAGACATTGATGAAGCTATTAAATTAGCCAATTTATTATCTTACATTAAGCCTCCAGTTTCTCAATTGCACACAACAATAATTCCAGCATCAGATTCAACTCTGTATGTTGTCACCTCATTTTTAGATTCCACTGCAAGTTCATCCACAAAATAATTTATTCCTAAGTTGCCTTTGCAGCCTAGGATAGTATTTCCCTCATCCACTCAATCCACTACATCTACTAGTTTTATAAGCACTACATCTTTATTTCCAACCAATTCCATATATATACTAGCCTCTTTTCCAAGCACTTCAAGTACAACTTTCAGCACATCATCTACCATATCCAGCACAACCCCTGTCATTTTTGTTATACCTCCCAGTTTAGCAAAGCTTCAAGCCATGGATGTCATGTATGCTCCCCTTGTCTTGCCTCAAAACCTCCATGATATGCCCCAATATTACCAGAAAAATATACCACTATTTGATGGCCTGTCACAATATACTGTTCAACAACATGTCACAAAAATGACAGACTACTGTGAAATATATGAAATTGATGAGTCAGATGTCTAGATGAGGTTATTTGCTCAAATTTTAATAGGAGAATTTAAGAAATGGTTAAAAAATTTAGCTGTTGGTAGTATAGATAATTTAGTTGCATTTCATAGAACATTTTTAAATAAATGGGAAAAGAAAAGGACCCCCCTGCAAATTTTGTCTGAGTTTGATGCTTTAAAAATATCTCCTAATGAGTTTGTTCAAGTTTACTGCACTAGGTATAACAGTGTCTATAATTCTATTCCTGCAGATCTTAAACCTACACCTTACTCTGTACTTCTTAAATTCCCTGATGGATTTGATCCAGAGATGGCCTATCAACTAAGAGAAAGAGATGTTGAAACATTAGAACAAATGCAACTAGATGTTGTTAGTGTAGAAATTAATATTTTAGCTAGAAAATTCGGACTTAGGAATGAAAGAAGAGTCACAGTTAAAGAAGAAAATTCAAACTCAGATGTTAAATTAGACTTTTTTGCTAAAAATTTAGAAAGGGTGGTTGAAAGATTAGACAATTTAGATAAAAAACCTCAATGGGATAATCAACCTCAAATTAGAAACCCCAATTTTAGAAAAAATAATAACCTTGGAAAATCTAAAGAAGATGCTCCAGATCAAAACATTAGACCCCCATTTCAAGAGAACTATGCTGAGAGTTCTCAAAATAATGATGAAGATGAGGATAACATCAATATAATAATGGGGATAGATGAAAACAACACTATTTTCCTCACTCAGGAGGATTAAGAACTCTATGAGCTTCAACAACTCAAAGTAGAATCTGGTGAATCCTTTGACTATAAACAAGGTTATGACTTTGCTACTAACGAAATTCACAGTCAGTATAACCTTAGAAACAAGAAAAATAATGAAGCTTCTACAAAAAAAATTCTCAAAATCAAACCAAAAAGAATGTAGAAGCCCCAAAAACAAAATTTTTGCAAATTCTCCCTAGGGAAAACAAGAAAAATTCCAATCCTCCCAGTCCTAAAAAATTTCCAAATCCAAAAATTGTTGACATCACCGATGAAGTGGCCCAATATTCTAAAGATGTGCCAAAAGCTAATCTTACAAAAGCCTCAAATTTAGTAAAAACAACAGTTTCTGATCCTAAAAAGAGTCTTGTTGATTCTAAATCAGCAAATCCCAAAACTGATAATACAAAAACAACTGCTGAAAATTCAAAGTCTGATAAAACATCTGCTGCCACACAAACTGTCCCTGAAAAAGGAATTAAAAACTGCGAAAGTCAAGAAACTCAGACTGAGAATATTAGAGCAATCAAAGATAAAAATACATTAGTTGAAATTCAAGAAAATCTCACTCAGATAACAGTTACAAAAGATGAATTACTTCAGATTAGTAAGTCTCAACCCTCATTTAACATTCAGAATGAAATAGCTAAGTTAAAAATACCAATTCCTTTAACTGAATTGGTAAAGAATGACTTATATAAATCAACAATTATTGAGACTCTGAATATGAATGATGGTGAAGATGCAATTAATTTGAATGATGATCAACCAGATTTGATGTTTTTCCCTGATGTAAATGGTAAGCATTCAGATGGATAAGTTCCTCCTTTCTATATCAGTCGTACTATTCACGATCAGATTTGACACAATGCTATGTTAGATTCAGGAGCTTCCCACAATTTAATGCCAAAAGCTATTATGGAAACTCTTAATCTAGAAATAACCAGACCTTATAAAGATTTGTTCTCTTTTGATTCCAGCAAAGTTAAGTGCATAGGATTGATCAAAGACTTATGTGTGAATTTGGTTCAGTACCCTGGTAATAGCATGGTTATTGATATTGTAGTAGCTGACATCCCACCAAAGTATGGTATGCTTCTTTCTCGCTCATGGGGAGCAAAGTTGCAGGGATCTCTACAATTAGACATGAGATATGCTACTATATCAGTATTTGGACAGCCCAAGAAAATTTATAGGGAAGCTTTAATGAAATTCATGGTCAACAGTGTAGAAAGATCCATAAATTACCCCATTTATTCAACACCAACTGACCTTGATTCCTTCATTTTATGTAACTCTGATAACAATGAAATCCAAACAGAACAAATTGACATAAAGCCAAAACCAAATAATGACAATATTTTTCATGAATCCCTTTGGCACTTAGATTTTGATGGCTCAGTTAACAAAATAGGAGCGGGAGCTGGAATATGGATTACAAACATTGAGACAGGTCATTCAGAAGGACATGCCTTTAGACTCAACTTCAAATGTACTAATAACATGGCCGAGTATGAGGCACTTATCTTAGGCCTCCAAATCATCAGAAAATTAGGAGGTAAAATAATTTTAACTATGGGAGATTCGGAATTGATCATTAAGCAAGTAAATGGAGATTATTTTGTTCATAATCCTAGATTAGCTAGATATAGAGATGCAGCAATTGATTTATGTGAATATTTATTGGAATGTAAGTTTGCTAATATACCTAGAAAATAGAACATTCAAGCTCATTGCCTAGCAACCTTTGCTAGCACATATAACTTACATTTTCAACCTACACATAGGTATACTACTGAAGTTAAATATAAACCCATTCTCCCATACAATGTCAAATACTAGCAGATTTTCTCTGAAGATGAACAAATTTACCATTTTCTGAATAATGAGGAAGAATTTCAAAATTGTAATATAGATTCAGACTGTAATATAGATTCAGATTTTAATTGTGAAATATATAACATAGATGTACATAAATTTAAAAAACCCACCGTATTTACTCAATCTGACATAGATAACTTAGAGAAAGTAGATATAGAGGAAATTATTGAAGAAGAAATTGACATGTTAGATCTAAAAGATAATTTTTTACCTAAGGGTTTAACTCCTTTGGAGGACCTTTTTGATTCCAATGATGTGCCTAAAAAGCCAAAAATGGAACCAGTCAGGTTTGACATTGAAGAATTTAACATTGGGACAGAAGTGAAACCAAAAATGATCAAATTGTCAAAATATTTACCTCCTCAAGAAAAATACAAATACATCAAACTTTTAAAGGAATATCAGGATGTGTTTGCATGGATTTATGAAGATCTTAAAGCTTATGATACAAACATAATTCAACATAAGATTCCTATAAAAGATGATCAGAAACCCTTTAAACAAAATTTGAGGAGGATTAATCTTGTCTTATTACCTTTGATAAAAAAAGAGGTTAAACGCATGTATGATGCCCAAATCATTGCACCAATCAAAAATTTCTGATTGGGTATCAAACTTAGTACCTACCAAAAAGAAAACATGTGAAATTAGATTATGTGTAGACTTTAGAAATCTCAATAAAGTACCATTGAAGGATAATTACCCTTTACCCAAGATTGATCATATTTTACAAAGGGTAGCTGGTTCTTCCAGGATTTCTTTATTGGATGGTTTTTTAGGATATAACTAGATACTTGTTCAAAAGGAAGACCAAGCTAAAATTGCTTTACCACTCCATGGGGCACTTTCATGTATGTGAAAATGCCTTTTGGTTTGATGAATGCTGGAGCTACCTTTCAAAGGGCTATGGACATAGCCTTTGCTAAGGAAATGCATGAATTATTGGTAATTTATTTAGATGATATTACTGTTTTTTCTAAGTCAAATAATGAACACTTGGATCATTTGAGACAAGTTTTTATTAAATGTAGAAAAATTGGTATATCTTTAAACCCTAAGAAGACTCTTTTTGGACTAGAAGAAGGAAAATTACTAGGATACATAATTTCGAAGGAAGGTATTAGGATATATTTTGAAAGAATAGAGGCCATTCTAAACATTCATCCACCTAGAAATATCAAAGAGTTACAAGCATTTTTAGGTAAAATCAATTTTTTAAGAATATTTATTTCTAACTTGGCATAAATCATTAGAGAACTGAATAATATGCTTAAAAAATACTCATTTTTAAAATGGACAGTTGAAGAAAAACAATCATTTGACTCTATTAAACAAGATTTAACTAAAACACCAGTCTTAATCAATCCTGATTTCAAAAAAAAACTTTATAATTTTTTCATTTGCCTCAGAGCATACCATAGCTGCAGTTCTACTGCAGAAAAATGGCCAAGGTTTTGAACAGCCTATAGCCTTTTTCAGTAAAACCCTTAGAGATGCACCTATGAAATATAATATTATGAGAAACAAGCTTTAATCTTGGTTAAAGCCATAAAATATTTTAGAGTTTACATTCTTTATTCCCACATTATTGCCTATGTCCCTAGTTCTGTAGTAAAGGATATTATTACTCAAGATGGTCTTGATGGAAGAAGAGGAAAGTGGATTGCCACTATCCTATAATATGACATAGAGATTAAACCAACTAAGCTCATAAAAGGACAAGGATTAACCAGATTAATGGCTGAATCCAATCGCAATGCATTAGATATAAATTTTATTGCTCAAGTTGATAACCAGGAAGAGATGGTGACTCCATTGATCAATGAAGCCTTTCTAGACTCACCATGGTACTCTAATACTATCTTTGTACTTATAAATTTACAAGCTCCTCTTGGATTAACTATAAATAAAGCCAGATTCATTAAACTTAAAGCAATGAGATATTGTATCTTATATAATGTGTTTTTTTGGAAAGAACAAAGTGGGATATTACTGAACTATTTACTAAAATCAAAAGTTGACAAAATTCTTGAAGAATTTCATCCAGGTGATTATGGAGGACACTTATATTGGAAAAGTACAAAAGATAAGATCCTTAGAGCTGGTTTTTATTGGCCTACCTTATTTTTTGATGTGAAAAAAATTGTTACTTCATGTCACAAATGTCAGATTTTTGAAGGAAAAAGAAAATTGTTACCATTACCTCTAAAACCTATTTCAAATAATATGCCATTTCAACAATGGGGTTTAGACTTCATAGGAGAAATTCACCCTCCATCCTTCTGCCAACACAAGTGGATCTTGACTGCCACATATTACTTTACTAAGTGGATTGAAGCCATTCCTATCAAACAAGCCACTGATTCAGTCATTATCTCTTTTATAGAAAACAACGTTTTATCTAGATTTGGATGCCCATAGAAAATAATTACTGACAATGCAGCAACATTTAAATCTAAGAAAATGATTGCCATTTGTGACAAGTACCATATTACCCTAGGCCACTCTACTGATTATTACCCTCATGGTAATGGCCTAGCTGAATCTTCAAATAAAATCCTTGTGAATATCATTAAAAAACTACTTGAAGACAACAAGAAAACTTGGAATAAAAAGTTAGTCTATGCCTTATGGGCAGATAGACTTACAGATAGACTTACCACCAAAAAGTCAATTGGAACTTCTCCTTACCAAATTATTTATGGGATGGATGTAGTTTTCCCATCATATTTAGGTGTTCCAGTAATGAAAATTATCCAAGAATCACAAGTGGAACTCAATGATATACAAAGAAGGATAAATCAGACTATTCATCTGCAACAGACAAGGGAAGAATTCTATGAACGATCTCAAGTCATTCAAGATAAAATCAAGAATTTTTTTGATAAAAGAATTAAAGAATTGACTTTGCCATTGGAGATAAAGTGTTAAAATGGGATTCCAGGAGAGAAGAAAAAGGTCAGCATGGAAAGTTTGACTTTCTAAGGAAAGGGCCTTATGTCATTTATGGATATAGTGGTAACAATGCTTTCTTCATAAAATATTTGGATGGAGCAGATATTCAAGATGGACCAATTAATGGTAGAATGCTCAAACACTACTATTCTTCTGAGTTAAAAAATAGTTAGTTCCAGTTAATTTTTACACCATTGTAAATATCCATTGAAGTTTTTAGATTGGATTGGATGTTTTCTTTCCAAAGTTGAAGCCCAGAGAGAAGGCGCTAAGATTTGAAGAGTAAAATTTCATAAATATTAGTTTTTACAGGAATCAAAAGATAATTATTGGATCATAGAGGTCAAAGTTGAAGGCAACTAGTCTTGGAGTTCTTGACATTTCACCAGGAAATGCCATCCCCATGTGAAGCTGTTGTTAGGGTCCTATAAGTATAGGATTCATAATTTGGAATTGAATTATAATAGTTTTGTAAAATATGTACATACCTTGCTTTCTACAAGTTGTTTTACCATTATTTTAAAAAAAAGAAAAAAGAAAGAAAAAAAAAAAGAAAAAAAGAAAAGAAAAAAAAAGAGGCTAAAAGTCCTAAAAGAAAAATCAAAGGATTTAAAAGAATATAGACCCCAAAAGAAAAAGAAATAAAACATGAAAGTGAGCAAGTCCAAATGCCACTACATTTTACTTTTTGCAAATGATTATGGCAGAGTGTCAATAAATTCCATAATCCATGATGAGTTAAATTGTTTAATCTTGACTTGTCATGTTGTCAATTTCAAGTTCTAGATAGTGAATAAAGATTAGTCAGACAATTTAATCCTGATTATTCAGTAGATAGGTAAAGAATAAAGAGGAGCTCATCAGTTTAATCTGAGCTCTCGGATGATATAAGGTAGATTTAGATAGTTTTTTATGCTTTTCAAAAGAATAAAATGTTTCAAGGTAGCAAGCTCAAGTGCACCTGCAAAATGGAAGAAAAAATGTTAGATTAAAGTTGGGTAGGTAGAAAGAAGTGGGAAGAAGCTTGTAAATATTTATCACCGGGAAAAAATAATTAATTTCCCATCCCTTATAGTTATTCTGCATTCTAGACTTTTAGTCAAAGAGGCTCAGAGCATTTCTCCGACTTCTATTGGGATCGGACACAAGGCTTAATGATTGTTAGTTAAAAGTGTTGAATTCCTATATTAATCCCCAATTATCATTATTTACCCTTCATTCACCCATCACAAGTCAAAAACACATAATATATCTTTTGATTGACTTCCTCCATTTCATAAAGCATACAAACCCTCAAAAAACATCTTATCCTAAGTAAAAGTGGTGAAATCATCAAATGATAAACTTTGCTTTAAGGTTTCACTTTACTTAGTCATATAAGTGTATTTCTTGAGTATTTCATTTTCCTTGTCATATTGATTTCTAACTTATTTTTAATAACTCCCTAAAAAGAGACCTTATCCTATTAATATAACTCCTTTTATTTTTTATATCCCCTAAAACCCACTATTATAAGATTTTATGCCAAAGTTAATTATCCACATGTCGAAATAAAATCCAAAATATACCCCCTTTGGAATAAAACTAACAATATGTAAATATTCTGCCCCCTATGGTTTTAAGCCTTTAATAGACTAAAACTATATAATAAAAATATAAATATAAATAAGCTTTCGGAAGAATGACATGTATTTGAAAAAATAAAACTACTGCCGAGCTTATCATAAAGTTTAATTTAAACTAAACTTTATTCCCCCAAAACCTTCGTAAATACATTTTTTCTATCCTCGCATTAACCCAAGGTTTATTTCAAATGAACTAAAGGTTTATATCGTAATTCACATTGATTATTTCCAACTATGTAATAGCCTCATGCTATACATAGCCTAACCCATGGTTAAATCTTCATATTCCGCCTCACGCACCCATATCCTACATCTAAACCTTTGTTATAACTATATAACATTCCATAACTCGCATTACCCTTTTGTAATGAAACTTTGGTTATAAATCATATTATATAAAGTTTTATTACATTATTAATCCATTCCAGCGCTTATTATTTGAGTTTCCCCGGTCCCACCCAACCTTTGAACCGCAGCTTTCAAATCAATCTTAGCCCTTCGCTCTTTCTCTGATGATCCAACGGTTCTAGACTTGATTTGAGCTCACAAATCAATCGACCTCCCACCGCCCAAACGGACGCAAAATGGGTGGTTTTCCCATTTCCTCCCTCGGCGACGTGGCGAAATCTGATTGCATCGCGTTCATTTTGTTCAATACAACTTACAGCCCAAATCCAACGCGAAACCCACCAATGGTTTTCGCATTCGAAAACAAAACCATTCCTACATGTTTGATAGGACCTGCATTTATTATGAGTAATGAAGGTTTATATCCAAAGTTTACACCTTTGTTACATTATTTATCACTGCTATTCTCGCACCCGACTGTTAAAAGATCTCTGCCTAGCCCTTTTAAGCTTCCTAAGACTTGTTTTAAACCACTGTTAGACGATTTCGTGCCTTAAACTCATATTTCACTCCAAATTCCTTATTTGAAGACCAAAGAAGACCTTCTTGGCTCCAAGAATTCGAACCAGAGATCAAATTCAACTGCAAAATTTTCCAAAAACCCTCCCGACTGTCAAAATACCTGTAATTAAGGTATTTTTCGACATTCCAACCTACAAATTCACAGTTTAAGCCTTCAGCTAAACTAATTAAAATTCAAATAAAGAAATTGTCGACATAATTTTCCCAGAAAGTACCAAAAAAAGGACAAACCCTCGCAAAATTTCCCCATAAATTGTTGTTTTCAGAAAAAACCTCTTTTTGAAGCACAATTCCTCACTTTAAAACATCTGAAAGTAAATTTAAGGAGTAGGAAAGAGTTTAAAGCCCATAGATCTCTTGAAAAATCATTTTTACTATCTGCATCATTCAGAAAACCCTTGTTTTCTGTCTTAAACCAGTTTTACCCATCCCAGATTCCTAATTGAGCATTGAAGCACCCACTGACATCATCTTTACCTATAAAATTGCTCAATTACCCTCCGTTAAGGAAATTCAACTATTGCAAACTGTTTAAACTTGCTTTAGTTGTTTAAAAATGACTAAGAAACAAATGACATCCAAAGCTGGGGGTTCTAAGCTTATCAAACCTGGGGGATTCAAGCCTCCTAAGTCAGAAGCATCAAAAGCCATCAAATCCACTCCTACACTCACTGCAAAAACCACTGTGTATGTCAATCCCCTTTAGCCACCGGTACCTAATGAAGAAACCATCCCCTTGACTGATATGGATTATAAAATTGTAGAACCTGTGGTAGAATTCAATCTATTGGAGATTCACAATTGGTGTTTTAATAAGTTCTTAGATAAAGATGAAATGCCTATTTGGGAAACTAATCTACCCAAATATGTAGTTCTAGTAACACACCCTGGCCAGGACCTTGTGAGGTTATGTCAAAAACACTATGTACCAGATCAGAGAGAAATTGTGAATGATGATAGGGAGATTCTATTTTCTATTACTGCAGAATCTATCAATGAGATGTTACAATTACAATTTGATCCCAAGGTAGTTCCTCTATCCATAGAATCATTGACTCAGTTATATTTAGGATCAGATTTTCCTAAGAGATTTATGATTTTCCAGAACTTTATGCCATCTCATGTGGAAATTCCAAAGCTAAATCCTCCTTACTCCACTTCCAAATTTCCTGAAGGATCCAGACATGTGATATCAATGCTTTCTTTCGTACTAGGATACTTCACAGATGAATTCACTGATGAATCCATCCTTGGTTTTTTATCTACTTTATCTCTTGGTCAATCTCCTGCTATAATCTTTGACTATCCCAGATTTATAGCTGATAGTATCCACTATCAATTGACCAAACTGCCCACTGAAAGGGTGTTCAGATATTCATCATACTTATTTCACTTGTTCTTGTATTTTTCAATCTGATAATTTTCCAATTGCATTACAAAAGATGGACTTAGAGGGCCAGCCTCTATCCATTGTTTTCTGGACCACTTTACTGAGGAAGGAAAGCAATGATTTCAGTTTTACAAACTTTTCAGATCTATTTCTCCAACCAGCAATGAGTATATTATATAAAGCAGAACAACCTAGGATAAGTGAGGACATGAAGAGAATATTGTAGTTATCAGAACAGTACAAGATGGGAGACTTGTATTTGTATGAAAAGCACACAGAATTGAGGATTTTTGATCAAATCTACTGCCTTACCAATTACCTAAGTATTTGAGCATTAGAGTTTTTGCATTAGAATACTTAATACATGTTTTAAACTCTGATTCCTTTAATTTCATGGCTTCTAAAAAGAAAACTCAGTTCAAGTTGAAAAATCAGATTGGTCCTTTTATTGTAAATAACAGAAATGCTAAAAAGGAAATAGAGAAAATATTATCAGAGTTAAAATTTCAGGAAAGCTTCCCTTGGAACTATGAACCTCAAGGCATTCTTAGCAATATAAGGGTCAACTGCAAATTTCCTCCTTTCATACATGAGCCCAAGCTAGAAATTGAAAAATTTGCAAATCAAACAGAATGGGTAGAAAACGCATTAATAGATACAGTCATCAATTAATTTACAATAAAAGGCACAAATTCAGTTCCATAGGGAAAGAAAAAGTAATTGATGTTGAGGATACAAATGAGCCTAAGGTAAACAATGATGAGGCTACAGTAATAGTAAATGAGACTCTTACAGACATACAAAAAGATCAAATAGCAGGTGAACAAGATACTCAGATGATTTAAAGAAAGAAAAAAATGGAGGCTTCTTCCTCACAGACAGTGGAGTAAAAAGACCTAGACATAAAAGAAAGGTACAAAAAAATAAAATAAAAAGAATGAAGAAATCAAAAGTGATATTTACTCTCAATTTCTTAAACAAAAGCTAGAAAAACAGAGCAGGCTACTTACATCCTTTGACTATTCCACAAATAAAATGATCATGTCATATCTACAACCAACTACTTCAACACCTAAGACAGTTGCAGACACAAAAAGGTTGAGTTTGAAGTAGATATTGAAAATGTGCATGAACTATACCAAATATAATTCCACAGACATAGTTCTAAGATGTTATATTCTACTATGGTAACAAAAGCTATCAGTGCTACTAAGTTGCAGAATACCATTATTAACATGCAGGATCAAATGAAGTTGGACAAAGGCTCTTTGTATGCTAAGGATATAAGGATTAAAGCCTTAGAAGACTTAGTTTTGCGGGTGGGAGTTGATCCTTCTGATGTCCTAGCAGCATAAATATTAATTAAAAAGAAAAATGAAGACATTGCAGCTTTGAGGAAACAGCTAAAGCTTCCTCAAAGTGAGCACCCTCAAACTAAAGAAATTCTTCAAGAACAGATAGAAAAAGAAGACATGATGCAGTTGATTATCAAACTAACTGCTCAAATAAAAGAAATAGAAACACAATTGGATCAACTTGTGAAAGAGAAAGAAATTGTCAAATAAGCTGAAGATCCAATTATCCCCTCAGTCATACCAGTAATTACCACAGCTGTGGCCTCTACATTGGGAGAAAAAATAGCACCTAATGAGCCATTGGCAACTGTAGTGCCAGTGCATTCAGTTACAACATCAACCATTGATTCTTCAACAACACAGGTACAACACACATATGATGCAGGGCAGATAGTAAAGGCTATGGAGGAACTGTCACTAAAAAACAATGAAATTAATAGTTTGAAAAAGATAATTCAGAATATGGAAGACTCCAACAAAACAACATTAATCAATGCCAACGATTATGAGCAAAGGGCCAAGAGACTTGAAGAGAAAATCAAAAGCCTACAAAAAGACTTGAATTTCACTGAACAAATTTATTACATAAGAAATTACCTTTGGACAAGTATAATTGATGTCATTCATCTCCAATGGCCTTCAATTAAAATTATCTATGAACAGAGAGACTTACTTCTAGTAGCACAAGTGGAAATCCAAAAGACAAAAGAAGAGTTAGCAAATAAACTAGCACAAGCTTTGAAGCTCATCACTTTCTTGAATAGTAAAAATAGAGCAGAGTTAGAAGAATTACAGGTACAGGATAGAACAGAGACCATTTTACAGATCAAGAAGTTTCTGACAAAGAGAAATCTGATGAGAAATTTAGAGGAAAAGTGTGATGCAATGAATATTTCTATAACCAATTTTTTAGCAAAATACACTATGCCGAGACAAACTGGTCTTCCAGATATTCATGTCTTCAATGACAAACTAATGGCCCAAAAATATTATGACAAGAAGATAAGGGATTTTGCAAAAGAACAAATCAACAAGCCACTGCCACAGGGCTCTCCCACAGGAAAGGTCATTCTTGATCAATATATTGAAGATTTGTTTTTTTCTTCAAAATGAGATGAAGCATCTTTTTGTCTTTAAGCCTAATTTTTCCAAGTACACAGATGTTGATGAAAACTTTAGAAAGCTCAAAAATGTGACAATACCAAATGCAAAGCAATGGCTGGTTTTTACAAATTTAATATAGCATTGAAAAGGAAAAACAGTGAAGAGAACTACATGAGAAACAATCCAACAAAAGTGAAATAAAAAAGACAGTTAGCTTTTTTTAACTGAATAAAGGCTTATTTTTACAACAGTAAAGAGTGAAAATATCAGTCAAAGTGTATCAGGGTTAAAAGAGTAGTGTTAAAGTGTATCAGAATAAAGAGTATCAGTGAAGGCAGCCCAAACAAAGATATTTCCTAAGCAGCTAGCAAGCAGGACAACTTGCCAATAAAAGCTTCTTGATTAGATAGAGTTGTTCTATATATTTTGGATAAGAGGACAACTTGCTAATTTGTTAAGCAATTGTCCCTCTTATTTTGTAAAGATATTTTCTATTTCCTAAAGATATTCCTACATCTCTCTAGGATATTTGTAAACAATATTTTGTATAAATACTTCACTCTTTAAAGTATTAAGTGTGGAATAAAATTGCTAAGATTACTATAGACTTTTCGCTGATAAATTGGAGGCTTACATGTGTTGATTTCGAAGTAGCAGACTAGACAAAGCTAATTGGGCATCATAATTCAGGATTCTTGCAATAAGTTAAAGAGTAAAGTGCATCTTTTCTTGTCATTGTTTCATTTCTGAGTTCCATGCAATTTCATTATGTGTTTTATCTGTCTTAATGAGTAACTAGGAATATTACTTCAGGATTAGCTTATTGCTCCCTGTTTTAACTAAGTTACCATTTAAATGTTTTATGCTGATTTCTGGTGTTAGGACTCCTTCATTGCTTCTACTCCCGTTTTACCTCTGCCTCCTTCCTCCATTTTCCAGATCAAAGGATCCTTCATTCCCCTTTATCCCGACTATACCATTTCATCAAAAAACCTTTTAACCAAAAATTGGAGGGTTATCTACCTTGCCCTGAATACATTTGCACCCTTTTGGCATTGCTATCTAGTACTGCTATCTAGACTTAGACTCCATAGCCCAATGGACTAGTAGATCTCTCTCTAGTTTAATCCAAAGTGATTTTTACCTACCAAACATCTTAAAACAAAACCAAAATTTTCTATCATAACTAGCCTAAAACATAAATAAAAAACAAAGATAAATCTTAAAGAGAGTGCCCTCTTTGAATTCTAGAAAGGCCAGATCCCAGAATTCGAAGTAGGTTTGTGGTTACCCCTAGTTTTCTTAGACTAAAACCAAAAGCCCACAACTTTGAGAAATTACTAGGGTGATAACACTGACAACCCATATTTAACCCAACGTCAATCAATTTTTCTGATGGTTCTTCTTTGTATGTTAGCACCTGTTTGAAGACATTCAATCATGATTATTGTAAAACAACTTAAAATATACAAAAATGAAATTTATTTAAGTAACAATTACTCACAAACTTAGATATCAACCCTTTTCTTCCTTGTCATCCTGCTTTATGTGCTAAATGGGTTCCATTTTCTTTTCTTTTCTGCAAGAAAATACTTGAAAATTAATATTTAATGCTAAATTGTTTATTTATTGTACCTAATCAAAAAATTCAATGGTTACATATTACATTTGAAGCACATTCTTGTTGAAATGGCTCCTCATGCGATGCAATTATGTCCATTTCTTTTACCATCTCCTTGTACACCTTTTTGAACATTCCTACTGACATATTTATGATATTAGCTCGTTCATCCTTTGAGATTTTCATAATCTTCCTGAAAATGTAACATGATAACAAACTATTTAATTTTTTTATTGATATATGAAAAGTAAATATAACAAAAGTGATATTTATAGATGATTAATTTCTAGTAATATATACATATAATTCTAGAAAAACATTTAAAGGAATATTTCTTTTTCATTCCTTCTTTTTGTAGTTGTATGCTTTTTCTATTAAAAGTTTGATATGTCTCATTGACCAATTCTTTGGAAACTCATCCTGTAGTTTAGATAAAATGTGGTTCTTGGAATCATTGGATTGATTTTTGTATTGTAAGTGAAAATAGCATCTATACATTCATTTCACTATATCCCTCAAAGTTTTGTAAAAGTTTTTCCCCTTTCGTTAACCTCCAGCACCACTCCAGAGGAGCTAAGGAGCAATTCATTTTCATTCGCATGTTCTATATTTTTTCTTTTCTTAGAACAACATTCATTTTCTTCATTGTTGGTCCCTGTAGAACATTAAACATATGTGAATTAATAGATTGTTTGAAACATGTTATCTAATTTTTTTAAGAATATTATTAATGAAAATTAAAAAAAGAAACTCATATTGGATCGATAGTATTTTTTCATTCACCTGATTCATCCTTCTGCAATTTTTTCCTTCAAGATTTTACGCTCTTCTGGTCTTAGATCAGAAATAATCTTATTGATTTTTGTAATTTTTTGGCTCTACATGATACACAATAAACAATACATATTAGTTAAACTTAGATATAGTTCAAAAATAATAATTTTTGTAAAGAATTTACAAATAACTTTCCATTTTTTATTTTCTCGATGTGATATCAGTATTTTTTTTACTTGATCTCTTGTCAGCCATTTATTTATCAATATGAAACCTATACCATACCATTCATTAATATATTTTATAAATAAATCACAAAATTTTCAGGTTAAAAAAAACAAAAATCAAGAAAACGGTGCGCCTTTCAAGTAGTATGTACCGAAGGCGGTGTGACATGTTCTTATAAATGCACTGCCAAAATAGTAGAAACATCGTACGATACTCTATGTCAAAAAGGAGACCCGGTGTGTTACATGTTAACCAGTGCACCGATTAACACAGGAAAATTAATAAAAATTATCTAGTGTTAGTTTTTGTAGCATAAGATGTCGTGGAGGAGGCGGTGCGACATGTTCTTATAAACACACCGATAAAACAGTAGAACCATCGTACGATGCTCTCTGTCAAAAAGGAGACCCAGTGCGTTATATTTTAACCGGTGCACCAATTAACACACACATGAATTAATCAAAAAATGTTTTTATGAAACAGTACGTGCGTGATGCGCTATTTTACACAGGGTACGTTGATTAAAAAACATCTATTTTTAATAATTCATGCAAGGGTCGAAATGGATTGGGATCTGACTCTGCAAGTCATCCTGTGAGGTCATATGCCTATATATATAGCAATACAAACCTTATAAATATAAAATGAAAAGCCCTAATTCTGAAGTCACAGAAACAGGAAGAAGCAAGGGTAGAAACAAAAATAATCTAGGGTGTAGCATAAGAATGGACTTTTTTTGTTTTTTGTTTTCTCAAAATGAACAATAAAATTTAAAAATTTTACTTACCATGTGTTAAATAAAAAAAAAACTGTAAAAAAAAAAATTATTACAGTAAAATTTAACATTTTTACTATACTACAGGGTTTGAATCACCAGATGTTTGAAATTTTGATTCTCTGAATAGTGTTGTTGTTCGAAAGTATTTCGCTGCTCCACAGTGCTCTCGTGCCCTCTTGCTCCAAGTATGTCTCTCGTGCAAATAACTCCCTGAAATGTTTTGCAAAAATAATGAAATAATGAATAGTTTTTACTATTTAAAGAATTTTTTTATGAAATTAAATTTCCGAAAATAATTTGTGACCCATTTTTCAATTTCACATTTTTTTTTCACTTTAAAAAATTAAAGTTGTGTTTTTTTTTAATTTGTTGTTATTCGGTGTGTTTGTTATCTAACTGCACCGGTGCGTCAATTAATAACACAACACCAATGTGCAGTAACTAAAATGCACCGGTGTGGTTAACTTTACATTAGCATCGATAAAAATAATTCCATTTTTAAGGCACCGAAATTACTTTTAGGTATGTACACAAAAATTTATTGTTGATTTTGCTCAAATGCAGGGAGAAAATATCATAATTATATTGAATGGAAAATTATTCAAAATCCAGCTCATTCCATAATATTTCTCAAAGTCCATTACGGAGTTCTCCCTATCCATCTTGAGACGTAATACTTACTTCAGATTTTATTTATATTTTCATTATCTAATTGATTTTTTTTTAACCATGTCAATCAGCTGAATAAAATTAATGTATAAAAATTTGCAGGTTCATGCACATTCATAATTGAGTTCGTATGCACAAAATATTCAAACGGCTCCAAAACATCGAAAGCTCTTATCAGGAGAAGTATACTGCAAGGTGCATTTGGTAGGTGAAAATGGACAGTCGCTTCACCCTGCCAATTGTAACATTGGATCTTCTAGCCACAATCTTGGGACAATGATGGTAATAATAATTGTTTGGAATATTAATCTAATTATTTCAACATCAAACCAATTAATCATGCATTTTTTATGTGCTTACTAATTGATATCATATATTTTGTACTAATCATGTTCAAATATATTTTTTGAAATTATTAAGATTCTAGTGATGATGAGCGGCCTACCTACCATCTTTTGGTGCACCCCATGACAATGTCAAATCAAGAGAAGGTTGAAATAATAGAAAAACTTAGAGAGGAACGATACCAAGAATGGTTGAATCAACCACCTATTCAATTCCCACTACATCCATATTCACCAATTAGGAATGACTACATCAATAGTAGTTATTCACAACCTGGCAATGGAGGCAATCAAGTAGAGTTTGGTATGGATGATTACTTAAGGGATACGACTGCCATGGAGACAATGTTGTTAGATGCATTCCATAAAGATGATCATCTAGGGGATGATTCTCATATCGTTGATACATTTTTCGAAAGCCTTAAATTTGCTTCCACCACCCCTCTTTTTGGACCCGTTCAGTCAACGTCTACCCAGTTGGGGACACCGATGTTACTGTACAACTTGAAAGCAAATTTTGGCTTGTCGAATGCATGTTTCTCAAAAATTTTGAGGTAATTCACCATCAAGTCCTCCCTTATATTTTGAGAAATATAATCACACAATGAACATTACAAATGGTAAATTTTATGAACGTTAATAATTATATCAGCATTAATGTACATTTAAAATTGTCCATGAACACCAACTACAGGTTGTTCAAATATAAGGTTCTTTCGAGTGATAATGTCTTTCTCGGTAGCTAGGAAGAGGTAAATAAATTGTTGAAAATGTTGGGTGTTGAGTACATATCATATCATGCATGTCCAAATGATTGTATTCTATATAGAGGAGAATATGCAAACAAAGAGATATGTCTGAAATTTGGGCATGACAAGTATGATAAATAAAAAAATAAGGGTCAATCACATGGTCCTCCTTTTAAGATAATGAGGCACGTGCCTATAATCCCAAGGATTCAAAGGCTCTTTCGTTGCAAAGAATTAGCTATATTGTAGTGATGGCATGCCTCACATAGAAGTGGGTTGGGATTTATGTGAATCCCAATAGATTCAATAGCCATGAAGCATATAGAGGATACATGGCCTAAAAAATTCAAGGATGAAGTACGAACTCTACGACTCTGCATAGCCATGGATGGTGTCAACCCATATTCCCTCTAGAACACCAACTATTATGTTTGTCTTGTAGTAGTGATCAATAAAAATATCTCCCCATGGTTTTCTGTGAAGAATGAACATCTTATGTTGGCTCTCATAGTCCCTGGTAGAAGTAAAGTGAAGAATATGGATGTCTACTTACAACCATTGGTAG
Source organism: Pinus albicaulis (assembly GCA_034641835.2). Classification (NCBI taxonomy): domain Eukaryota; kingdom Viridiplantae; phylum Streptophyta; class Pinopsida; order Pinales; family Pinaceae; genus Pinus; species Pinus albicaulis. The sequence goes on along the minus strand of CM076582.1, from coordinate 455,098,571 downwards.
ATGAATTGAAGGAATTATGGGATAGGATAAATGTATACGATGTATCAAGACCCATCGCAGCAGAGAGGAGTTTTATGTTGTATGGCATATGTGCTTACACGACAGATGATTATCCAGGATTAGGAGTTTACTTTAGTAAATTACATGTTTATTGATTTGCTTATATAAGTAAAAATATTATTTCTCATATTAGTTATTTAATTCATTGTAATTGATCTGATCTTCATGTTATTCTTTATTGTGCCATGCATATATATTGTATAATATAATTTCGTAGGTCTTGTAAAAAAAAAAGGTATTTTGGATGTAAATATGTGGACCTTCTCTGAAATCTAGATGGTCCAACAACCTACGAAAACCAGTGTATGACTGCTCCAGAGTATTCCTCCCAAAATAACACCCTTACATAAGAGCAGCATCCTCTTTCAATGGTAAACAAGAGAGAACCCAAAGGCCTCCAATAACGACACCAATTGAATGGCTTAGAGCATATAAGAGAGAGAAGGAGAAGGAGTTCATATAAATGTTCGATTCAAATGGGGATCCTATGTTCGATGATCCAGAATTCTTCGACACCTATGTTGAGAAATTCCCCATTTGGATGAAAAGGAAATCTATCTTTTATAACCTCCCATATTTGGAGCATCTTCAGATTACCCACTTATTATATCCCATGCATATATTTAAAAAAAATTCATCTTCTTTATGGAGGCACATATCATCGAAACAAAGTGACACATTGGCCGTTAGGAAAGATCTTATTACTTCAAAAACTAAAAATAAACATTTTCCAAGACGATTTGAAACTATAGGATCAGAGGCAGGAGTTGGTCCCTCTAATTCATGGTATTTCAAAGAAGGTGATGTCCCATGGATTTTTAAAAAATATGATCTTTATTTGGCAAAGGAAGTTATAATGGGTGTGAGGGTGCCATCTTCATACAAGTCTTCACTACAGTGTTGCTTCACCGTGGATGACCATTTGTCAGCGTAGAAATCACATGACCATTTGAATCTTCTAAGAGTACGTATAATGTCAAAAGAATGATTTTATTATTTGTTATCTTAATAAATTGTATCCCATGCAGAGATCGTAAAATATAACTAATTTTTTATATTATTGCATGTCTTTATAACTTTGCAGTGTCATTATCCTTTATCCGTGCATGGGTGTGTGAAACATGAATTCCCCCAAGACCTAGGACGTGAAAGATCTAAATTATCTACATTTGTACGTTGGATCACGTCAAAGGAGATTCATGTGGCTAGCATTCCACAGTGGCGTCAAGAGATAGTTGAGATTATTTGTATGTTTGAGAAGGAATTGTCGACGAGTTTCATGGACTTGCAGGTTCATCTTCTAATCCACCTAGTAGATGAGGTTGAATTAGTTGGGGTGGCTTGTTGTTGTTGGATGTTCTTCTTAGAGAGGTACATGAAGAAACTGAAAGGTTTTATTCGATAAAGGGAAAAACCCGAGGGGTCTATGGCAGAGGGGTACATATCATATGAGTCTTTCTATTATGCCAGTGAGTACATCAAGTAGATTGACAACAAAAAAGGTGCGGTGATTTGGGACAGTGAAAGGGATGAAGACAAAAGAGAAGGGGAGCTGCTCCAAACGAATGGAAAAAGGTGCTTGATAAAGAGTAAGCGACTTATAATTTTTCAAATTTACACCAAGTAAATATTTATATTGAACTTCAATATAATGTATATTTTGATCTCATATGTACTATATGTCAATTTGATTTCATCAGCGAATGCAAAAATTGAAGCAATCAATAAATTCGTTCTTTACAATTTCGAAGTGACACAACAGTGGGTCGCATTGTACGAACAAAAGAGGATGAAATGGGATAGTGACAGGAAATAATTGAGACAATTGAATGGTAGAAATGTGCCTTATCGTGATCATTTAAAACAAAATATTCCAAAAATATGCCCCAACAGTTGGGTTGTTGACCAGGTCAAGGAAAAATACGGTGCAACCGGTCGTTACCCGTGTGTTGAAGAGGATGCGCTAAACATAGTGATTGGGTGCACCCACATGGTAATAATCTATTTATGTACATTTTAAACTTAATAATGCACCTTTGAAATGTAATTACATCTATATTTCATATTTTAACAATTGGGTTATTATAAGACACATGAAACTATGATTTTTTAAACTTTTTTATAGGTCAATTTGTTCCCATCTATGTGGGCATATGGACACCATTTTTTCACAGAAAATGTCGATGATGGACACATGACACAAGACTGTGGAGTAGAAGTCAAGTTCGATCAATCTATTCGAGCTAGCCACTGTGATCAAAACCTAGTACGAGGGACATTAGGTTACGTCGAAAAGATACAAGAGATCATTGAAGAGGATTTCTCTTCTTTCTAACGTGTTATTTTTAGGTGCAAGTGGTGGGATACCTTTGATCAGAATAATGTAAAGGAATATCACGATAGTAGGCTGATATGTATCAACTCTAGAAAGACGTGAGATGAAGCTAAGGAGCCCTATGTTTTCCCCAAACACTGCAACCAGGTGTTTTTTTACCGAGATGTGTTGGATAGGTATTGGTGGTTTGTATTGAGATATGACCCTAGATCAAAACATATTTTTTAGAACAATAGTGTTATCATGCCAAGCGAGCTGGAAGATAATGAGGGTGATCATGAGAACCGAGAGTGATATGGTACATGTGTTATTTCATCATTTTTATTTTCTAAGATGAGTTTTTATAAAGAAGAGGACTTAATTACCTTATAACTAAGACTCTTTTTTCAAAACATTATAATATGTATTTTGAATTAATTGGTTTGCATTGTGTTAATGTTAAAATAATTTCACTTGATAATTTGCAATTATGTTGAGGTCGAAAACAATGGTGTATTGTATAAAGTTATTTTTTTTTTAATAATGTCAATTCCTAAAATAATACAACTACTTGATTGCCTTAAATGTGTGTGAATGATATCTTCAAAATGTATACTGTTATTTTTGGTATGTAAGATCATAATAAAATAATGATAATTCTAAACATGAATTTATTTGCATTATTTTCTAAACTTTATTATGTTACAAAAATTCATATTATTAATCTAGATTTATTATTTTACAATTATTTAATTCATACAAATTTACAAATTTACAATTATGGTAATTTAACAATATTTACGGTATACATTTTACTTACATTAGTAATTATGGTTCAGAATTGACAATTAATTTACAATTTTACAAATTAAATTTTTTTAATAAAATTGAATGATGATGATACATACAATTACAATTACAATTTTACAATTTTAAATACAATTACAATTACATTCGTTTCACAATACATTAAATATTATAATTAAAATTAAAATTAAAATTACAATCATTTCACAATACATTAAATATTACAATTACAATTAAAATTTTACAAATATTTTACATACAATTACAATTAGAAATACAATTACAATTTTACATTATATTTAATAAATATCATGATTTAATATTAAAACTAAACATCGTGATCATGATAACCATCGTACAAACATCATATTCGACTAAAAAACACATTCAAATTCGCTAACATCATCTAATCATCATGATCATGATCATCTAACAAAACACAAGCATTATATAACATCATCACAACACAAACATCAAATATACATCTCATGTCAAATAACTGTTATCACGTACACATTTATCTGCACATTAAATGAACATATCTAACATGACCTAACAATATACACATCATGATGAACACCAACATGTAAATTAAGTACATACACCTTGTAGACACCATAAAATACATGGACTATATATATATATATATATATATATATATATATATATATATATATATATATATATATATATATATAAATGTATAATGTCAAAAATATACAATTGTAATATAACTGCATATAAATGTCAAATAACTAGCGGTACATCAATACTAGTACTAGTCGAGGCCTTCTCAATTAATGGTGCAGCCTCAACATGCTCAGATAGATGATGATCACGTGCTTGTTGATCTGGAGGTGCCTACTGATCAGGAACTACCTATTGATGAATCGTGCATGGTCCAACCTGCTTAGTGGATGGTGTGGTGGCTTGCTCAGTCAATGGACTTGCCTCCTTAGATGGACTTGCACCCTCCGTGGGATCAGGTGCCTACTCAAGACTAGGATGTGTCTGTTGAGATGGTGCAGACTACTCAAACGATGCCTACTCATGATCATGATTGGATACTGTAGGTTTCTCATCATTGTCATCTTCGGCACGAGGTGGAGTACTAGAATGATGGTAACTCCCCTCACGATCATGATCATCAGATGATGCGTTGCTCTATCGTACTACATCTCCACGACCCCTCCTCGCCTGCGCCAGTGCTCTAGTAACTCTAACGATATGCCGCATGATGGTCAACATATCACAGGTCATGCCTCTTCATATCTGTTTCAACCTACGATAAGCCTGTCTCTCTCTGATCGTAACTGGACTGGCTCCCTCCTAACCTAGGAGTCGACAGAGTTGGTGCCCAACTCCATCCTAAATTGGGTGTCGGTCCTACGCCTCACACCCGCGGGTATCTGCGCCCGATCAGGACCAGGTCTATCACCCTGATCCTCTTCCTCTGCCATCTCCTCGTCAACATGATCTACACCTAGATAATTCAGTGGCGGTGGAATCTCATCGCTAACGAATGACCCAATATCTACAAATATATATAAGTACATAAAAATAATTATACAATTTCATTAAACAATTTAATAAAACAAGTTAAATAATGTGTTAGAATAAATTTGATAATTCTAATTAATTAATTAAGACAATAAAATGAAACTATATTAATTTAAAGAAAACACTAATATTACCTCTCGCATTCGATGGCTCATCCTGTGTGAAGAGGATGTTGGTACACCATGGCCAATCAAAACCAGTGTACGAACATGGCACCAGAACGAAGGAGTGATCATCAGGATTGGATAGCAACTCCAGTGCATCGAGAGATATCCTAGCAGAAAAGTCAGACTCGCCCCTCTTGGGCATCATCTGGCTCCACATCTCCATTTGTATGTGCAGCATCGGCCTACGAGGTTTCCGAACAAGCATAGGCCTCGTCTCTGGAAACATTTAAAAAAATTAAATAAAAAATAACCTTGAAGAAAAAGGGAAGATCAACCTCCCATGTGCCTAAGAATGACATCTATCTATTTCTATACAAAATTGCCACAAAAAAATCACGAACCATCTCACAATTCGTGGCGCCTGTAATAAAAAATCAACATAAAATAAAAGCGGGAAACTAATGTGTTTCCCGTTACTGGTATGGTGTACAATGGTCGTCAGTAGTAGTGAGAGGCACCTCACCTCCTCTGCACCAAACAAAGCAATACGTAACTAACCATTGGACACCTAAAAATCTGCAGGAGAAAGTATATCGTCCCTAATGTATCTCTGGGAGTACACCAACTAACTCCCAGTTGCATAGCCGACAGGACATCTGGGAACTGGGGCAAATTCTACCCTCTCCTAGATAGGCCAGTAATAAAATATATTTCCTCCTCAGTGGGGGCGTACCACTGGTTAGTACCGACCTGGAAAGCCTGTCGATGCACATTCCACTTGAATTTGAGTTGTCCCAATAACCCATTAGGGCCCTTTAGGGATGTAGCCTCCTCATAGAACTTGAGGAGGCATGCCTCCCTTAGGAGAAACTTGGTGGTTGTCGTAATACGGTGAGGGTACATAATTCTCTCCCTTTCTCTTGCCTCCCACAGGCGAACCATGTTATACTGGTTCTCCATATGTTCTTGTTGTTCCCTTTGTTGTCTTTATTGACGTCGCTAAATGATTCACATATTAAATAATTTTTTTTTATTAAATGAGACATGTGTATATATATTGAAAAAAAGAAAAAAAATAGTCAGTGCGCCCAGAAAAATAATCACGCACCGGTACCAGTGCGTTCGCTTTTATCGTGCACAACCCTCGGTGCACATGGAAATTGTCTGTGCATTGAAAAACATAAAATGTACTTTATTCTGCGGTGCGTTAGCGAAACTGTCTACCCCGGGGAGGATAGTTAGGTCAATGCACCGCCCAACAATAATTCATGGTCAACGGTGTGGTCCTGTAAACGACCGCACCGTTGAATATGTACCAGTATCGGGAGGGCGGTGCGTTGACCACACTATGCGCCCTGGGGCGTATAGCTCGGTCAACGCACTGCCCTCCTGACATCAGTACATGGTCAACAAACGCCCGCACCATTGACTATGTACTGATGTCAAGAGGGCGGTGCGCTAAGCAAACTATCCACCCCGGGGTGCATAGTGTGGTCAACGCACCGCCCTCCCGACACAGGTACATATTCAATGGTGCAGTCATTTAAATGACTGCACTTCCATGCCAACTTTTAAAAAAAAAAAACGGTGCTCATTTTTTGGTACCGCACGGGAACCCAGTGCGGTTTCCATTAGCACCGTTTGCGGTGCAATAAACATCTGCATCATTGACTATGTATTGATTTCAGGAGGGCGGTGCGCTAAGCAAACTATCCACCCCGGGGTGCATAGTGTGGTCAACGCACCGCCCTCCTGATGCTGGTACATATTCAATGGTGCGGTCATTTAAACGACCACACTGCCATGTCAAGTTTTAAAAAAACCATGGTGCACGTTTTTCAGTACTGCACCAGAACCCTGAGCATTTTCTGTTAGCACTGTTCGCGGTGCGGCCTGTAAATTTACAGGAAGCACCGCGAACGGTGCGAACCGAATGGCTCGAGCACATCGCAGTAAAAAAAAAAATTAAAATAAATAAAGGTAAATTTTAAGGTGTTTTGCAAATTTAATCCGCTAAAACGTTTAGTTATTAAGAAACAAGTAAAATACTTGTCATTTGGGTGTCGAGGAGGGATATTTGCTGAGGAATTTGAAAAACCAAATTTTCCCATCGTTTTCCAAAATTTTAACTCCACAAGGTGGGAAATGGACAGCAGCAGTGCATGCAATGGGAGCACCGACGACAGGGCGCCTCACACAAGAGAAATTCATACCGGTGCTTGAGAGCTCTAGAGCACTAAAGAAGTGAAAATGTGATTTTTTCGGCCGGTAACTTTTTTTTATTTAACCCTATTTTGGTACACGGGCTTTTGAGACGCGTCGGGCGGTGTGGTAGTTTTTAAGATGCACTGGGCGGTGCACGAGTTTTTAAAATGCACCGGCCTTGTTTCTGCGTAGCGCACCGGTGCATTATAGTAATTATATGCACTGAGCGGGTTTGTACGGAGAGCACGATGTCTCGGTGTGCCAATTTTTAGTACGCATCGGTGTGTTGTGGGTTAAACGCACTGGTGCGGTTTATGATGAGAAACGCATTAGAAAAAAAACATTTGTAAAAAACTCCACCTGCCAACCTCCTCTAGAGACCTCCACTCCAAAAAAATATTTGTCCTATTTTTATAAGGGGTTCCTCAAAAAAATCTGCTAGAGGGTATTTTCCTTGTAGTGTTAACAGGGTGTTAACGCAATTTTGTTAAGAATTATGGGATAATATCGGCACCTTTAACATCATTATTGAAGAAAGATGCATTTTCTTGGACTCCAAAAGAAACTAAGGCCTTTGAAAATCTTAAAGAGGAAATATGCCAATCACTAGTCTTTGCCACGCCAGACTTCACAAAAACCTTTATTGTGGAATGTGATGCCTTAGGAAATGGAATTGGTGTGGTTTTAATGCAAGAAGGAAGACCCATTGCTTTTTAAAGTCATCTAATCAAAGGAAATTATTTACTCAAACATATTTATGAGAAGGAAATGTCGGATATACTACATGAACTAAAGCTATGGAAACCTTACCTAATGGGAAGACACTTAAAGGTAACAACAGATCATGATAGTCTTAAATACTTTTTGGATCAAAGATTATCTTCAGAAGAGCAACAAAAATGGGTCACAAAGATGTTGGGTTATGACTTTGAAATCATCTTGATCTAGGTGGATATTGGTGGCCACCCACCTATTCCACTTGGGGCCCCACCATTGTTTATTTTAGTCTTTTAGTTTCCTTATTTGTAGCACAGTTTACTATTTTTGGCAGCTTTTTGAGTCGTGAACTTCTGGACCCATTTTGAGGCCCTAAACGACATTTTTTGGGAAATATAGGACCAACATGGATCTCTAACCATGTTTCCAACTCAAAAGTTGTATTCCTTGGATAGATATTTCTAACGAGATATTGTGCATGTCAAACGGAGATCGTATGCCAAAGTTACGTCCCTGGGAAGTTGATGTACCAATTTTCCCAAACGGGGCCCATAGTTTTGGCACTTCATCTCCTAGGGTTAGGTTTTTTTATGCTTAGGGTTTTCCCATGTTGTTGAATAATAAAAAGGCCCTTGAGCCTCATTGTAACAGAGTTTGAAGGCTTATAGGTGCCACACCTCTTCTCATAAATAAGCTACCAACGCCCTAGCTAGTTTATTTCCATTCTTTTTGTAAGCATATTTCAGTTATGTGATATTAATTAAATGAAGTCTTATTTATGTTGCATCTCTGTGTTTATGTATATTTATGTATTTTATTGCATTCCTACACAAGTCAGGATCATTTTTATCAGAGCGGCCTGCTCTTTCTCAATCCTTCTTTGCATTTCCCTAACGAGCTCGGGGTATAAGGAGTTAGGGCTCGATCTGATTGAACCTTTATAAGATAAGCCTTACAAAACCCGACATTCGCCCATGGGGGACAAAAAGAAAGATGAGGGATTATGAGATCCTATCAAAATATTACTCGAGGAGGCCCTCGAGAAACAAAGGAATGCGATGATGGATAACTTTGCCCAAATCCTTCAACGAATTCCCACCAACAATGCATATGCATCCATGAGCCACTCTTGAGGCGCAACTCCTTTTAAGGTACAAGTAAACTTTTACATTCCCATATTTGAGGGAAAAATAGATGCAAATGTCTTAGATAGATGGTTGAATCTATTAAAAGGATATTTCTTGGTTCATGACTTTTCCAACCGGGAAAAGATTAATTTTTCACTCCTCAAAGCCAACCCCCATGTCAATGATTGGTGGGAACCCTCTCTGTTTTCGGCTGCACCCACTTGGAATTCTTTCTGAGATGCTATCAAGGAATGATATTATCTTGTGGAGAGGTATGAGGACAAGTACATACAATGGACTACGTTGCGGCAGCAAAAGGATCAATATGTTCATGAGCTGACGAATTTGTTCCATACCTTGCACACAAAATTGAGTATCAAAGGTTCAGAGAAACATTTGCTCCTGAAGTACCGTAGTTGTTTGCACATATACATTCAGGAGGAAATGGAGTTCCTTGACATCTCGTCGATTGGCACAACATATCGGTATGCTTCCAAGATTGAGCAGAAGTTCAAACAGAAGAAACGATACTTTGGATCCACGAATCAGAAGCAAGGGAAAGGTGCCCCCAAACAACAGAACAAAGGACAAAGCTAAGGTGGGGTGGCCCAGGATAACCTACCAAAGCCGCAAGAAAAGAACAACACTAGGAAGCTAAAGAAGGATTGGTGAAAGTGGTGTGAGTTCCATAAGAACTCCACTCACAACACAAGTGAGTGTCAGGCCAAGAAGTCACTGGTGACAGAGCTTAAGGCTTTTGAATTGAATGCATGCTCTGACTCTGAATTAGAACCTGAAAAGGGGATTTATAAAAGGAGTAAAATTATTGATGCGGAGCCCAATGCCACTATTGCCACCATGAAGATCTAGAAGGAGGAACTAGAAGATCAAGAGGAGGGGGAGCACATTTTCCATTCCCAAATGAGGGTAAAGGGTTCACCATTGTAGTTCATTTCTGACAATGGAAGCCAAAATAACCTCATTTTAGGAGAGGTTGTGAAGTATTTGGTCTTGCCGACCACAAAACACCTACAAACGTACACCGTCGGGTGGCTCCACCAAGGACGGGACCTTCGCATTAGCTAGTAGTTTTGTCTTCCCTGCAGCATCAAGCCCTTCAAGGATGATTTATTATGTGAAATTTCTCCTATTGATGTTTCTGATGTATTATTAGGCCAACCATACTTGTGGAAACGACATGTTGTGTATGAGTCCTAGCCTCGCATTGTTATTGTTACTTTGGTAAATAATTTGTACAGGATACCGGAGCCTAGCACCGCCTGTCGCCATCTCTTTGGTTACTGCAAAGCAATGTAGTCAGCTCATTTCCAAATCTGGGAAAAAAAATTATTGATAATTTTCCCTCAGGTAAAGAATAACATTGTGGCCACGACCTCCAGACAGTGCTCCTTTGCACGACAACAACATATGGACAAGGTCGTGGAGGAGTATGGGTACATCTTCACCTCATCCGCAGGGGTGCCTCTACATTGTCAGGTCAAGCACCCCATCGATCTGACCCCAGGTGCGTCGTTGCCCAATGGACCAATATATCGATGCTCTATTATGGATAATGACGAAATCAAGAGGCATATTCAGGATTTGCTGAGGAAAGGTCACATTCGGCCAAGTTCATCACCCTGTGGGAGCCCAATCGTGTTGGTGTAGAAGAAGGATGGGACTTGGATGCTCGGTATTGACTATAAGGCGCTGAACAAGATCACTGTCTAGAATAGGTACCCAATCCCATGGATTGATGAACTTCTGGACCAACTCAAGGTGTAAGAATATTTCAGTAATATCGACTTGAAGTTCAAGTATTACCGGGTACCAATCGAACCCTTCGACGTGTGGAAGACTGCCTTCAAAGCCAAGGAAGGCCTTTTCGAATGCCTAGTCATGCCTTTCGGGTTGAAGAATGCTCCCGCAATATTCATGAGGCTGGTGGAAAACATCTTGTAGTCATTCACCAACTCATTTGTAGTAGTGTACTTGGATGACATCCTGATCTTCAGCCCGACTTGGGAAGAGCACCTCCACCACATCCAACAGGTCCTCCAAACACTGCGGAAACACAAGTTGTGTGCCAATTTGGAGAAATGCACTTGTGGCATGACCTAGGTTCAGTATCTGGGATAATTATTGATGAGTGTTGGGTGCATGTGGATCCAGCCAAGATCCAAGTCATTCAGGATTGGTCAGCCCCAACCACTCTAACAAAGCTCTGCAACTTTCTATGTCTTGCCAATTTCTACCGCGTGTTCATGTTGGGATTCTCTCATATCACTTGGCCTTTGAGCCAAGTCACCAAGGGAGGAGTGAAAGCAAAATTATTTTGGTTTGAATCTCAACAAAAATCATTCATAGATTTTAAAGATGCCTTAGACTATGCTATTGGGGCAGTTCTTATTCAACGGGGGCATCCAGTGGCATATCATAGTGAGACATTGTCTGACACTGTCTGGAATTATCCCACTTATGACAAAGAGATCTATTCCATTGTGTAGGCTTGCCGACAATGGAAGCATTACATTTTGAGGAAGGAAATGGTCATCTACACAAACCACCGACCCCTACAGCTCATACAGATATAAGGGTAGTTGCAGAATGACGCCATCAGAAGTGGTCTACATATATGCAAAATTTTCATTTGAACATCAAGTACAAGAAGGGAAGCACCAATAATGTTGCAAACTACCTCATCCAACCGTCGATCGTGGCACTAACCACCGTGCTCAAATATTATGGGCACGAGACTTCTGATTGGTCGCTTCTCTACAAGAGCAATCTAGAATTCGGCCACACGTACAAGATGCTCTTGGATAGTAAGAAAGTTCCAATTTTTCAGCTCCATGATGCATTTTTATGTCACCTGGGACACCTTTGTGTTCCTTCAATCGAGTGTGCCAAGATGATTTTCAAATTGCACTATAGTTAGGTCGTCAGGAATTTTGGGGTCGAGAAAACAATGAAAGTGCTACAGAAGTATTTCTACTGGATGATCCTTTGACTGGATGTTTGGAAGTACATTAGATCCTGCACTTCCTGCACCATTGCCAAACTGACCATCTAGAAGCAAGGCACCTATACTCTATTGCTTGCCCCTAGTCGACCTTGGGAATCCATCTCCATGGATTACATGGCAGGCCTTCCTTCTACTAAGCATGGAAATGACTATCTTTTCATGGTCATCAACAGATTCTCGAAGTTGGCCATTATAGCGGCCTGCAAGATGAATATCACAGTAGAAACCACTGCTAAAATCTTCTTTAAACGAGTGTGGGTACACTTTTGGATCCCATATTTTATCATCTCATATTGGGATAGCAGGTTCCTTAGTACATTTTTGTCCAGCCTCTGGTCAATGCTGGACACGATGCTCATTAAGTCCATAGCTTTCCATCCCCAAACTGATGGCCAAATAGAGGTCATCAACAAGATGATCGTTCCACTCAAAGCATCCATGAACAGGGATTAGAGCCTCCCCTATGTACAACAAAGTTATATTTGGCCTCTCCACATCTCAACTAGCCACAGCCCCTTTCAGGTGGGCTTGGGATTCCACCCACTATGTCCCATTGACGTATCCATGCCATTTGCGGCTACTTAGGCTAATTATACTCATGTCTAGTATGAAGCTGACAAGGCGAATAGCTTCATTAAGCACATTCAGCACATCCACCTATAGGTTCATGGCATATTGGACAGAGCCAATGCCAAGTACAAGTAGCACCATGATCATCATCGGGTGCCACAAAAATTCCAGGTAGGCGACAAAGTGTGGCTACATTTGCCGAAGGAGCGCCTCGTTGGACCCCACTGCAAGCTTCACCCACTCTAATATGGGTCATACACCATCACCAAGGTTGTAGGGGACAATGGCTTCAAGCTTAGTATTCCACAATTCCTTGGTCTGCACTGATTTTTCAATGTGGACTTCCTTCGGCCCTACTTTCCACCTCTATTGGACACCTATGACATGGCAGAACAACTCACAACAACAGAGTTAAACCCAAACTACATAGAATAGGCCACCACAGATCGTATCATGGACATGCAAATCAAGAACACTCACCAACAGAAGATCCAATTGTATCGGGTTGTCAAAGCTGACCAACTCCTGCACCAAGGCAAGTGGCTCACCAGGGACCATGTTCAGCAGAAGTTTCGTCATTTCATTGAGAATCTCAACGTAATGGGGACCATTGCTTCTTAAGAGGGGATAAATTATCTAGGTGGATATTGGTAGCCACCTACCTATTCCACTTAGGGATCCACCATTGTTTCTTTTAGTTTTTTAGTTTCCTTAATTGTAAATGTAGCACATTTACTATTTTTGGCAGTTTTTCGGGTCCTGAATTTCTGGAGCCGTTTTGAGGCCCTAAATGACATTTTTTAGGAAATCTGGGACCAACATGTGGCTTTGACCATGTTGGTCACTCAAAAATTGTATTTCTCGGATAGATATTTCTAACAAGGTATTGTGTATGTCAAACAGAGATCGTATGCCAAAGTTACATCCCCAGGAAGTTGATGTACCAATTTACCCAAACGGGGCCCATAGTTTTGGCACTTCATCTCCTAGGGTTAGGGTTTTGGATGCTTAGGGTTTTCCCATGTTGTTGAATAATAAAAATGCCCTTGAGCCTCATTGTAACACAATTCAGAGGCTTGTAGCCGCCACATCTCTTCTCATAGATAAGCTACCAACGCCCTAGCTAGTTTATTTCCATTTTGTTTGTAATGAAATGAAGTCTTATTTATGTTGCATCTCTGTGTTTATGTGCATTTCTATATTTTGGTATGTTCTTTCATAAGTATGTATCACATATACAAAAAAGGGAAGCAAAATGTTGTTGTAGAGGCACTCTCAAGAAAGGATGAGGATGTGGAAGCATTACTTTGTGCCATTTCTATTATCCAACCTAAGTGGATAAACGAAGCAAGGATGAATGGAAGAATGATGAAGAGGTGTAGACACTCATTCAAAAGTTGCAGTAAGATCCTAGTACATCTGAAACTTTTAGCTGGAAAAATGATTCATTATCGTATAAATATCGGCTATATCTTTGTAATAATTCCCAATTCAAACAAAAGATTCTTTTGGAATTGCACACCTCTCCCTTAGGAGGGCACTCAGGATTTTTAAAAACTTACCACAAGATTAAGAAGGATTTTTTTTGGGATGGCCTTAAATTTGGTATTCAAAATTTGGTGGCACAATGTTTGGTTTTCCAACAAAATAAAGTTGAGACAATTAAGACCCCAGTTCTGTTACAACCTTTATTCATTCCAAGTCAACGTTGGGAGGAGGTTTCAATGGATTTTATCACATATTTACCCAAGTCTGAAGGAAATACTGTCATCATGGTAGTAGTTGATAGACTTACCAATTATGCACACTTGTATGCATTATCTCATCCATTTAAGGCCAATATAGTTGTTACTCCATTTATGGAAACAATTCAAAAGCTACATGGAAACCCAAAGATTATTATAAGTGACAGACATCCCATTTTTACAGGAAATTTTAGGACGAAATTATTTTCTTGTTTGGGTAGTAAATTAGCTCATATCTCATCATATCATCCTCAATATGATGGGGAAATTGAGATAATGAACAAATGTTTGGAAGGATATCTTTGTTTCTTTGTATCTGATAAACAGACACAATGGGTCAAGTGGTTACCTATGGTTGAATGGTAGTATAATGCTTCCTTCCATACTGCAACAAAAATGACCCCATTTATGGCACTTTATGGATATCATCCACCCTCCATCACATCATCTTTAAGAGAAAATTCTAAGGTTCAAGCAGTGGAAGATCACATCGAGCGTCAACAACAAGTTCTCCCACTCTTAAAGGATAACCTCACCTCGGCGCAGAATCGAATGAAACAATATGAAGATCAACATCGCAACGAAAGAAGTCTTGATGTAGGCGACTGGGTATTTTTACGGCTACAACCATGCAAAAAAATGTTACTCAAGCAACCTAAGAAGGATAATAAATTATCACCAAAGTATTATGGTCCTTACAAAGTGTTGCAAAATATTGGTACTATAGCATACAAATTGGAGCTTCCTGCATCTTCCCAAGTGCACCCAATTTTCCATGGTTCACGCTTAAAGAAGGTTATAGGTGACAAGCTCCCAGTTCAAAAAATAATTCCAGAACTTGACAAAGAAGGAAAAATCATATTGGAACCTAAAGTAGTCACAGAAAACAAGAACTCGACAGCTACAAAATTGATCAATTTCAGCGTATCTCATCAAGTGGAAGAACTTACCCGCTGAAAATTCGATATGGTAGGATGATAATTTTATACAGAAACATCCATAACTACTCAAGCATTGAGGACAAAACTTTTTTGGAGGAGAGGGGCATGTTAGGCCCCTATAATACTAGTGTATCCACTTATTTTTATTGTAATTTTAGTCCCCTTATTGTTATTGTTGTGCCCATGTAGTTCCCATATTGTTATTATTTTGCCCCATAGAAGCCCAATATTGTTATTGTTGTCCCTTACATTATTATTGTTTTGTTGGCTAGGATTATATTGTGGCCCCTTGGACTCCTATATATAGTAAGGAGGTTTTGTCATTTGTATCATCCAAGAATTGTTCATTTATGTAATTTAAAGGAGGTTGCGCACCCCCCCCCCCCCCCCAAGAAGAGGATGATATCTAAGTCATTGATCTATATTTTCTTCTACTTTGTGAGTTGGTTTCATAAAATTATGGAGATTTGCAAGGGATCTTGAACGGTTGGGCCAAAATTCATAAAACTATAATCATGGTCAACGAATCTATGAATAAACCTTGTGATCCTACAAAGGAGAGGTTTTTGCGGCTAGAACAACAAGTTGCATATATAAATCCTAATGTAAATCTCCTTATGACATCCCTTAGTAGTAAGCTCATAATATTCATAGAATATGGGGGTTCAAATGCAAAGAACAATCAGAAAGGGTATCAGGAGATTTGGAATAAATATAGAATCAACTGAAGAAATAAACTGGAAAATTTCAGCCCAATTTGAGTGTCATGAATCAATCACATCCCATATTTAAAATGGAAGAAAAGGTTGATATCAATTTTTACCACGACAAAATCAATGATTTAAATCTAAATCAATGGTTGCAACAACTAGAAGTGTATTCTAGTTTCCATCAAAGCATGGAAGAACAAAAGATTTCATTTGCATGGCTAAAATTATAGGGCCATGCCCTCACTTGGTGGGAAAGCCACAAAAAGACCTTAAGGTTGGAGGGAGAACCTCCAATGAATAAGCGAGAGGAATTCAAAACCCTCAGAAAGTCATAGTTTACCCTATTGGGTATGTGGAGGACCAATGGATCTGGTGGCACTACTTCAACAAAAATTTGGCGCAAAGTGTGCAAGTGTATACCACAAAATTCAGAAATATGGCCATAATGTTGGATATCTCCCCAAATAACCTAGATGTACTCCTCAAGTATTTGGGGGGTCTACACCACCATCTATGGGAGCAAGTGATTTTATTTAAGCCCAAAAAGGTGGACGACTTGTGTACAGTCACAATACCTAGAGAATATAGGCCTGAAGAAAGTGAAAGAAAGTTGACTGAAGCAGAAGGAGAAACAAGACACTTTTAAGGAGGGGAAGAAGAACAAAAAAGGGGGAAAATATAAAAATACAATAGTCACATCACACCAGAAGAAAGATCGTAGCAATCACTGCAACATTGATAGCCACACAAAGGATAAGTGTTGGAAGTTTCATCCATAGCTTGACCTGAAGAACAAAAAGAAAGACAATAAGAAGAAGAATCTCATGGCCACTGATTCAAGCGACCAAGTTGAAAGCAACTCAGAAGTGGATGATAAAATCTTTTGTATGTTAGTGCAAAAGGAGGTGAATTTGAGTATCCTTCAGCAATAGGAAGAGAAAGAAATGGCTAAAATCTTACATATAAATATACAAGTCAAGAATACCAATATTGATGCTCTGCTCAACTCAGGATCACAAGGGAATCTCGTGCACACAAAGCTGGTCAAAAAATTGGGATTGGAAGTTCGTGATCATGCAAGCCCATATCTACTGGGATGGGTAAATAAGTATGCATAGTTGAAGGTAACAAAATAGTGCAAAATTAGATTTTCCATCAATGCTAATTTTATTGATGAAGTAGAACTAGATGTGGTTCCCCTTGTTGATTGTGGGGTTGTGTTTGGGAGTCCCTACATGTACATTCAAGATGCAATATTCATGTGAATAGCCAACCAATATTGGCTCGTCAAGGATGGAAAATAGTTCACCATCAATGCACATAAGGGCAAGTTGAAAATATCGCTGGTAAGTGCCAACCAAGCAAACAAATTGGTCAGTTCTAGCAAGAAGTGTGTTTTATTATTTTTAAGAGAAAATATGTTTGTATAAGAGTCAGTAAGAGGCAAGGCATCCCTGAAGGGGTGTACTAAGAAAAAAAAACAAAAAAAATTGGAAGAGTTACTAGTAACTACAGGCATTCAGGGATGTGTTTCGAGAGCCTAAAGGGTTACCACCCAATAGGGAAGTGGAGCACAATATCCAACTATTTCCATACTCCCCATTTCCAGACATTGAGTTGTACAAGAAGTCTATTATAGAAGAAAGTGAGGTGATGAAATAGTTGCAACAAATACTGGAACAAGGTGTCATTCGATCGAGTACATCACCATGTGGGTTACCCATCATCATTATGCCAAAGAATGATGGGACTTAGCGGATGCGTATAGATTACAGGAATTGAACAAAATCATGCTTAAGAACAAGTACCCCCTACCCAGGACTTAGAGTTTGAATATCACCAGGTTCGATTCAAAAAATTAAATACCTATAAGGCCACCTTCAAAACCACACAAGTTTTATATGAGTGGTTAGTCATTCCATTTTTCCTATGTAATGCACCAACTACTTTTATGGGATTAATGAATGATGTACTACGCCCTTTTATAGATTCATTTATTATTATGTATTTATATGATATAACGGTATGAAATGATACCTGGGAGAAGCAAATCTCACATTTGACATAGGTGTTGCATATATAAAACAAGCACTAATTGCTAACAAATCTCAAGAAGTTTTAGTTTGCACAACATTATTTGGTGTATCTAGGGTATTGGATAGGTGGAGGAGAGCTTAATATAAATCCTTCCAAGATGGAGGCCATCATGAAATGGTCAGTGCCTACTATTTTTTCTGAGGTTAGCAATTTCATTTGGGCAACACAGTACTTGAGGAAATTCATAGCCTCGTTTTCAACGGTAATAACACTACCATAAAAACAAGTGGCAAGAGTTTCTAGGGGGGGAAGGGTCAACAGTGGGCTTTAGAGGATCTAAAGAAGAAGATCATTCAAGCACCATTTTTGGCATTACCAAACTTACAACATCCCTTTGAAGTGGAGACAGATGTGAGTGGGTATTTTATCGAAGCGATCTTGATGTAGGGAGGAAGACCTATATGCTACCATTCTGAAATATTTCATGGAAAAGTTCTTAAGCACCCTACCTACGATAAGGAACTTTTTGCACCAAGGAACTTTATGCCCTGGTGAAATACACTAAAGATGTGGTAGCAATATTTGATGGGAAAGGAGACAATAATCCACACATGACCAACCATTACAGTACCTGCGGCCCTAGAGTCTACTACAACGGACCATGCATCACAAGTGGATGGTTTTTCTACAATAGTTTCATTTGGTGACCAAGTACAAGAAGGGAAACACAAACAAGTTAGTAAACATGCTCTCAAGGCCACCAACATTAAATATCACAGCTTTTGGGACTCTTATGCACATGGATCCATTCACCCATGATGCATACATAGAGGCATATTTAGAGGATGAGGACTCCAAGGGGGTGTTTCAACAGTTGCAGAGCTAGTTTCATGTGCATGATGGTAGCGACATCGTTGACTACCATCTCTAGTATGGGTTACTCTACAAGTTGGATGAGTTGTGTGTTCCTAATGGTGAGAGATTCCAACTTATTAGAGGGACTCACAGTTCTAAGGTTGCATGGTACGTTAGTGTAGGGAAGACCATGTCCAACTTGCATAGGTATTAGTATTGGCCCAAGATGAAAGATCAAGTGGATAGGTTCATAAGAGGATGCATTTTTTGTTGTACCAATAAGCCTAAAACAGGAAACATGGTATATGCCATCCCTTACATGTACCCACTCACCCTTGAAAAAGCATTTCCATGGACTTTGTAGGAGGTTTACCAATAACCAAGAAGGGACATGACTACATGTTCATGGCAGTTGATAGGTTCAGCAAAATATGTGTTTTGATGCCTTGTAAAAAGACTATAAATGGGCAAGAAGCAACAAAATTGTTCTTTGGACAGGTCTGGGTGCACTTTGGGATACCAAGGAGCATCATTTTAGATAGGGACAGGAAATTTCTTAGTGTATTTTAGATGATATTGCGGGATAAGAATGACACAAAGTTGAATATATCCACATCATTCCATCCACAGATATATGGACAGACAAAATTAGTCAACATGAGTTTGGTGCAACTTCTGAGGGGATACAACCAGAAGCATCCGAAGACTTGGGATGAAAATCTGGCATATATACAACATTCTTACAATAGAGTAGTCCACAATTATATAGGAAAGCCCCCATTTGAAAAAAAATTTGGATATTTTTCGCCCTCACCTTTGGACAATGCATATGGGCAGCAATGAGGAGTGAGGGAAGATACCGGAGATGCCTTACGGGCTACAAAATTTATAGAAAAGATCGGGAAGATCTATATACAAGTACAAGAGACATTGTAAAATTCACAGGAGAAATATAAGGCTAGGCATGATCAACATAGAATAGAGAAATTGTTCAAGGTGGGAGACATAGTATGACTATTGTTGAATAAGGAGAGGCTACAGGGGCCTGGTAAGAAAATAAAGGCTATAAGGTATGGTCCCTTTGAGATATTGGAAAAGGTGGGTGATAATGCCTATCAACTTATTTTACCACCATATATGTGCATTTACTCAGTTGTGAATGTAGAGAATATGAAACTCTATGAGCCTTCCATGCTAGATCTGGAAGAGGAAAATGTCCTAGCTTTTGTGGAGGATTTGACACCATATGCTTATGTAGAGTTGAAAAAATATATATTTTTGTAGAAGAGGTAAAAAACTACAATACAAGGGCAACATGACCTTTGATAGATTGGGTTGAAAGGACAACTTCTAGGAAAATCTAAATGGTACACTGGAAAGAAAGTGGAGGAAAATTTTCCTCACCTAACTCAGTAGAAGCTTTTGCGGACGAAAAGCCTCCCAAAATGGGTAGGTGTGATCTAGATTAGATCATTGTATTTTTTTTCATTCCTATCAATGCTTTAAGAGTGTAAAAAGTGGACAAAACAACTCTCAGGACCATTTTTACTAGCGGGACCCAGTTTTGTAAATTGAGATATACGTTTTGGGAGTGTTTTGAGGCATCAAATGACATTTTTTTGGGGTAAGACTTTAATGCTTTGGCGTAGAACCTTTTTTTTTAATTCTACACACAGAAACTTTTCCAACAACACAATAATCGTGTCAATCAGATTTTGTATATGAAAGTTATGCCACTCAGAAGTTGACCTTCTTGTTTTCACCACCATAATTCGAGAGGATGCCACACCAGCCCCTATTATTCATGAAAATGGGTCTAGCCACAGGATTATAATGTATAATACTCTAGAATATTATATATTGTAACTCTAGTTAAGATTTGAGGTAGCCAAACATAACCACTAGTAGCTATTGGGTTGTGTTATAACTAGACCACTAGGAGGAAAAGGGGTTTCATTCTTTCAAGTGCATTTGTTCCATAGTTGACTAAAAATAAATGAATAGGATAGAAGATAGAGCACACAAAGAGGATTTGTGCATTGTAGTAGCCAGAGGCCATGGGCCATACTTCTTTGTACTTGCAAAAAATTTCTATTCATAGAAGAGAGCAAAGTGACCTCGCCTTCTAGCTGGGCTTTTCTCCCGAAAGGGTTTCTAAGTTCATATCTTGTGTCAAATGTGTGTGTGAGTTTTTGTTTTTTTTTTTTTCTCTTTTTTCTGCATAATCTTAATTCATATGCATACATTATTAATAGTATTCTACAAATGTACAAATCTAAAGGGAAATAAATTTTAATAGTGTATATTTTTTTGATTTTTAAGTATATTTTATGATATTTCTTGTGATGAACAGTCTAGTGGAATATCCATGGCAGTTTACAGATCAGTCTCAGTTCTAGGGTTTGTGAAGAGATTTCAGATTATTTTTTATCACGACTATCTGATTTCTACGGAAATTGCAAAGTTATGGTTAGGTATTTTCGCGTCCTCCCACAACTCTTCTTAACCTTAAAGGAAATAATGAGTAATTCAATGATCATTGTTTATGTCCGATGAGTTTACCCTTGCTCTACCTTTTTTCTAGGTTGGGGTTTTACATTCGCTATGTTGGTCTTTTCCCTCTTCGAAGGGCCATACAAACAATAAGTTCCTAGGTTCTTTGATTTCTTGGAAAGAATCCCTTCATTTTATTTTATTTACTTTTATGACTTGCTTTTCAAGGTCTATCTAAACTGACAAACTAGGGTTTTTTTCATAGGTTTGAAACTTCTAGCCGTTGTAACATCTCTTTCAGGTAAAATTCGTAGAAGTACACCTTTTATCCATGTTTCAACTAAAACCTTTAATTATTTTCTTTTCTTTAGTTTTTTTGGCTTAATAATTTTGTTTGTTACTCGTAGGTCAGTACCAGACTTATCTAAAAAATTTCGAAGAGAAGGATTTAGGGACATATTCTTCTTCTTCTTGATTTCTTGTTATAGGGCCTTACCTCAATATAGAGAATTTAGGCCTAGACCTGGTTAAAACTTCAATTATACTTGTGTACATAATTGTGTAGAATGTTTACAAGACTTAGACTCCAAGTTTAGATTTATTTTGCATTTATGTTAAATGATTTCCTTAATTGACTATTTCAAGCCTTTTATGACCGTTCAATTGTAACTATTTAAGTTTAGTTTATGGTTGGGTATAACTGACATTGTCTTTGTATATAGTGTACATTTGTACCTAAACTTTATAGTACATTTATATTCATACTGAATTAGAATTGTGAAATTTCATTTGAGTGTTGTCTTATAAAAGATTAATTATGTGCAATACCATTTATTTATTGTCAGATTCTTTTCTTCTTGATTAACACAATCTATTTTTTCTAAACTAGTGATTACTTGTGAAAAGTGATATGCAACTTGTTATAACTATGTTTTCTAACATTTCTCCTTCAATCTTGGTACATATTGCTTCTAGTGTTTGACACATTTGCAATATTTATTTTCTTGTATATATATATATATATATTAGTAATTATGGACAATCCTAATGCACATAAAATAGAATTCAAGACTCTTGGTTTCCAAGTTTCCAAACTTCTATTTTCTAAAGGATTATGTCACTTGGCGGGGATTGCAAGATGGTAGAGGGGTAACCTGATAGCCTTATCTAAGTGTTAACCCATGACCCTTCTAACCCCACCTCATATATTTTTTTATTTAGATAAATCTATACATAAACTCTTTATGAAAACATATATGAAAAAGTCACCAATTTAACCCATAGATTTTTATACATTTTACAAAAATCTATACATAAAATCTTTATGAAAAAATATCTCAAACAGTCATTGATTCAACCCATAAATTTTTTTACAGTGTCACTTCCACAGAGTTGGTTATGATAGATTTAAACTTTTCTTTCGAAACACTGGAGACTTACACCCAATAGATACTTGCAATTACTCATATCTCCTACTTTGAAACACAAACAAATCTTGAAATTCATATTCTCAACACAACATAATAGATAACCTAGTTACTTATATGAATCTATGAAAATATAATAGAAACTACCACGTTCCTTCCAACTGGTGAATTTTTGTCTTATCAATTCCCCCATGCTCTAGACTCCTTTTATGTCAAGAAACAAATTAGTAACTTTCACAGTTTCACCTCATCAAGCCCTAGCAACGTCTTGCTAAATCTAGGCTAGAATCTTTATTCATGCAGGTCTAGTATTTTTGTCCCACTGGAACCTCATTTTTCTAGATTTCCTTTCTCCCCTGCAATCTTGTTTTCTAAATCCTCTTCCACCCATGACATTTTTATCCATTCATCATAGTTCGGGTGGTAGGAATATTTTTAAAGATGGAGGGTTTTTTTCTTGACTATGACAACTGTCACTTCAAAATTGTCCTTTCTTGGACTGTAACTGATTCATAACCGCTTCCTAGCAGTTGGGAGCCTCACTACTCATATGGTGGCTCCTATTATATTTCCAAATAAAAAAATAAGTGAAATAATATTTTATTCATAATAGTATGTTAACATTTACGTTTGTCATCCAACTTTAGTCTTGGCCCCTCAACCAATACTTCCACAATATTTACTAGTGATAAAATAATAATGTTTTCAAAAATCAATTGCACTAGGGGTATCACATATTTTGTCAAGATTCTTCATCGTAAGGGAAACAAAGCTCAAATTGGAAAGACACTATAAATTCACAAACCACATAGAACCCTAACACTTAATTTTTCTTTTGATTTGAAATTGAAAAACAATCGAATGGAAATGTAAGCTATTACCAACAAAAACATTATTAGAAAAAGCAAGAACTAGAGGGAAGTACCAAAAGAATAGGGATTTCTTAGCTAATGAAATGAAATTTAACAGAATGGACTTGCCTCATCCTAGGTGTGTCTTGATCAAAATGCTCACCTTGAATCGAGAAAGAGACTCGAAATTCCAACTCCCAAAGGCCAAAATATCCCTTGCATTATTGTTAAACATGATCCCTATTATCAACCTTTGTAGTAACCAAACTAATTTTTCTAGCTAGTATAACCAAAAAAGTCAAGGAGATGATAGTATCCCATATTTTATGCAGGAGTTCAAATCATCACATTAATTAACCATGAGTGAACCCATTCGAAATGAGTGGGGAGGTGGGAAGTCCACATCTCATTAACCACCTCCTATTTCCTCTAATTGTTCAGTTGAAATTTGTGCCAATTGATGTGAGGGGTGTTTGTTAATTCATTAGCCATTAACTAAAGGGATTAAGCTAATACTATTGAACCCATTTTTTATTAAAACACCAAAAGGCGGAAGCAACCTTAGCCTAATTATTTTCTTCATTGTTCTATTCTTGTTTTGTATAGTAATACGAGACTTAAATTAAATATATATTGATTTACTTAACATATAAAAGGGTTTAATTTATTTCCTCCAAAACTAACTGTGTGGATCATAGCTTTGGTTACTAACATTGAATCCCTAGAACCATCAAAGATTTGATGCCCTCTTCTTTAACAATAAAAAGGCCTTGCCACAACGAGTACAATTTGACTATATTATTAGATATACTTTCCACTCTCCAAGCATAGAAAGGAACTTTGTTTCATTTGGGATTGGGAAAACTCCCTAGCAATCTTATTATATATTTTTATTATGATGATGATTATATTTTCATTCATTTTTAATTTATTAGTAATTTTTTCAATTTAATTTATTAGTATTTTTTTTCAATTTAATTTATTAGTATTTATAGATGTGACACATCTACATGAGCGACAAATGTTAGACTATGGACAAAGTCAAATTTACTTTTGAGTTTCATTTTGGTAAAGGAAAGTTCTTCCTTTTTTTGTTTTTGTTTTTTAAATTTTGACCATTGACCAAAATTTATTTTTCAATTTAATTACATCGGAGGAGTTCTCTTTATGAGATTGGGTGGGCAAACACTGTTTTCCCACCCAATCAGAGAGCTTCCTCATCGTCCTTCTAACTAATTATATATTGACATTTTGCGACAGAGTATTGGGCGAGAGTAGTTAAAGTCAATTCGTCTGTCTTGCTTGTCCTCGATTTTTCAGTGTTCTCACAAGTATTCGTCCTGCTCCTTCTGCCATGTCGAAATGGAGTTAAACCCCAAAGCCTCATCAATTGACGAGAATTTCTCCAAATTTGGGAAGTCACTGCCATTAAACATAGCTTTGAACAATGCCATGCTCGACTCCCCATATATATTGTGGCTATTGTCAGTCTCTAACACCTTTTATGTAACCAAAGATTACCGCGACGGGTATTCGGGCTCCTCCCTGGCCTTGTTATCACGTTTGTCATTGTTATTCTATGGAGCGCGTGAAGTAAAACTTAAATTGAAAGGGAATTCTTCCCTCGCATATCTAGCCGCGACGAGCTGAATTTGTTGACGGGAAAGATAAAACGCTAACGGAATGGCGGGCACAGAACCAGGGAAGTTGAATTCAGTGTTGGGGCCTCTCAGGAAATAAGTTGTAGCATCGTAAGCACTGGTGGCTTGCTCGGTAGTTTTGTAGGAGCCGAGCCATATCTTCGTTCTTGTTTTGGGCATCCAGAGTTCGGACCCCCAACTCCCCCATCTTTGCATTCGAATTCCTCTAAATTGGTGGTGCTTTTTTCCGCAATCTCGGTGTGCTAAAACAACAGCATGGTGTTCCACTGGAGCTTTATTCATATTTGATAACGCAAAATATTTGTGCTACTGGTGAGTAAAAAATACCCGACCAAATAATCGTTAGCGTTGTCTAACTCTTAGTAGTGGAATGACTTCATTAAACTAAAGTGAAGATTGAGTGGACTCGATATATAGTTATGTGAATCCGTATCGAAAGCACGAATTTTATGAAGGTCATTTGTTGAAGAGACGAAGTTATTCAAGAAGACGTGCCAAATAAGGAATTGTGGATTGTACTTCCCATACAATAGAGTCCAACAAAGAAGGCTAACATGTTGATAGAAGGTTTTCCCAATGTAAAAAATGGTCTCAATGTGTGAGGGAACGTCCATGATTTGTTGTTTGCTTCTCGAAAAAGTGATGTAGGCCTAATTTCTTGAATTCTTCTCAAAGATAAGTGATCCTCGAATTCTACTTGCTACTTTTTATCAATGCTTGGAGGTATCGCATTATAAACTTTCCCACATGCTAGAATATGTTTTTAATATTATAAAATAAAGTTAAGTTGGATTTGATGAAATGATTAAGAGATAAGCCTGGTAGCTTTTCTCATATAAAATCAAAATATTGAAATTAAACTTAATCATCCAAAACATAGTCCCAAGTATAATCCAAAACCAACTTAATCATAATCAGTGAAAATGATCGAAGGAACCATACACGTGCAATTTTATCTTATAAAATAAAATTCCTCGAGTTTTTTTCTGAATTTTCTCTGAGTGAAAGAATCATTTCTTTTATTTTTTCATCTTAATGAAAAAAATGTTTCATTTGTTTTATTTTTACGTTGGAGGTGTTCTCTTTATGATATTGGGTGGGAAAACATTGTTTGCCCCACCCAATCAGAGAGCTTCCTCATCGCTCTTCTAAATAATTATAGGTTGAAATTTGGCGACAGAGTATTGGGTGAATTAAAGTCAATTCGTCTTGCCCATCCTTGATTTCTGCACCATCCACGAGATCGGTGTTGTGGACTGCCTCGATTTCTCCACCGTCCACGAGATCGGTGCTGTGGGCCCCCATGCGTAGAGCTTCAATATGTGGTGCTTGAGAGAACACATAGCTCTTGTAGGGAAATAGTCGACTCTTTTTGCAGGGAGCATCTGAGAGAGCATTGCATATGCTAAAGAGAATGAAACTGAGGTAGAGATCATAGATGCAGACAAGGCTGCAAATGCCCATGAATTCATTTCGTAAGTTTGCTAACCTAAATCCTTAACTATAATTTCACTGTAAACTTGTCTATTTATAAAGTGTTATTAATGAATGGTGTGAACTGTAAATATATATTGCACTGTAAATTTGTCTATTTATAAAGTGTTATTAGTGAATGGTGCTAACTGTGAATATATATTGCAGTTTCTTGAAGGATGGATATGAAACCAATGTAGAGAACAGGGGAACGCAACTATCTGGGGGACAGAAGCAAATAATGGCGATAGCAAGGGAAATTATCAAGAACCCTCTAATCTTGTTATTGGACGAAGAAACTAGTGCATTGGATTCTCATTCGGAGGTGGTGGTTCAAAAGGCATTAGATAGAGTAATGGTGGGATGAACGACTGTAATCGTAGCTCATCAATTGGCCTCCATTCAAAATGCAGAGTGCATAGTAGTTATTGAGAAAGGGAGCGTTGTTGAGCATGGAAGTCACTCCCATCTCATGACCAAAGGTGAAGGTAGTGCATATTTTGGTCTTGTTAAACGCAAACCATGAGTACCAGCAGGAGCAGCACCCAAGCGGCAGAGCAACAGCGGGCGACCAAAGGAACTCCATGAATATTTGGCGACCAGGGAGCCCGCTTGCCTTGGGTTTCTATACTTTTCTGTGAAACCACAGATATGAAGAAGGAAGGAAATACAGTGGGAAGGTATATGTTGATCCAAATCAGCCTTTGCCTTGGTCATCGCCTTTCTAGGTGTCAATTTCATGTTCCTCTCGAGCACGCATAAAAACATCAGAGCCAGGTTTATTGAAGTTGTCGAGGGTTTTGCACTAGGTGGACTGAGGATTTCGAACCAGGTGAATCAAAGATTTTGAGGGTTTTGAAGAATGTCGAGTGCAGAAAACATAGCTGTGATTGAATCGGGCATCAAAACTCCTGCTAATTCTCTGAAGGATCAAGGCAATGCTCATTTCAAAGCCGGTAATTATCTTAAAGCAGCAATTGTTTACACTCAAGCTATCAAGGCTGATCCTTCCAACACAACTCTTTACAGCAATAGCTCTGCAGCATTTCTGAACCTTTTCAAGCTTAGTAAAGCACTTGTTGATGCTAAAACAACAATCAAGTTGAATCCAACATGGGAAAAGGGTTATTTCAAGAAATTTTGTGTATTGGAAGCGATGGAGCATTATGATGAGGCTGTGGTTGCTTTTCTATATGCCTTGAATCAAAATCCACAAAGCACAGAGGTTGCCACCAAAATTAAAATGCTTTCACTACTAGCTCGGGATAAAAAGCAAACACAGGAGAAACAAGAAAAAACATGGCAAAAACATTGGAAATTTTGAAATCGGAATTGGTTCAAATATTCAGGTCTGAAGAAAGTGGAGAAGATATTTTTTCTTTCGTTACTGATATAATAGAGGCAGAAGTAAAACAATGGCATGCAAATGGGCACGTGGATGCTAGGGTGTCTTATCTCTTTGAAAAAGCAAAGGATCACTCAGATGATGCTGCCATGATTGTGAATGTGGAAAACACATTTGAGTCACTAGACACTTTAACAAATTGCGTGTCATTTCTTAGACAACATGCAATTGATACATCGTTCAAAGAAGCTTGCTTGGTTGTGCCGAAAAAAGTGATATCATTTCCTCATGTTTGAAAGGGGAAAGGAATCGGAAAGTGGAAACATGGGCACGAGATGGTTTCTTTGTCCAATTGGAGACATCTAAGGTCTGCAAACTCTGGTTTGTTCTGAGCTCAATTGAGAAAGGACAAACCTTGTGCAGGGACCCCGAAGCTTTAGATTTTGACACTCATATCATGCTTCCACCTCTTTTCAGATAGGAAAAACGACTGAATTTTTAATCCCTTATATTTTCAGCTTGGAGAGACTTTACATTTGGGCTATCTAGATGTCAAGGAAGCCATTTTTCACTATAAAAAAGGAAAAGGTGAAGCTTCATTTATTGTCCAATGTCATTCATACAAATAATATCTTATGCCCTGAATTAATTGGTTGCCCCAATATAAATGACATTGTATCTTTAGATGTGAAAATTTTGGGGAGTTTGGTTTTGTATGTTGGTTAATTTGTAGCCTGTCATTTGGATCAATATGAGTTTCAGCAATTTTTTTTGGGGTTCGTATGTACTCTCTTCCATGCTCTTTTCATTGGGGCATGTGAAATAATTATGCGTTGACTAAAATATAAATCATCTACCTTACAACATATATTTCACGTGACTGCTTTTCCCTCCTCAACTTGTCGTTGTTGCTAGCAGTAACGCTTCCTTGTGCTTCTTTTTTAACCCCAATGGGATAAAAAAAGAGAACTTTTCTGGCAGGTATAAAACATTTCCGCTAACTATAAAATATCATTCAAACTCATGCGTTGCATGATACACAACATGACACATCTAAACATGCAAACCATAGACCCTTTCCGTCTAGCCCTATGTCACCCTATGACCAAAGTAGCAAAATCCATCTATCTATTTGCAGCAGAAATTATTGTTTGTGCATGTGACGCTGAATTGAAAAAGCAGAAAGCACTGAAGGATGCAACAGATTTGTTAAGAAAATAAAAAATAAAGACAACGAAAATTTGGCTAGAGTGCAAGCGAATTGCAATAGAATTTTGGTCAGCATTCATGATAAATTAGGGAAAGCTAGAAGACAACGAGAATATTTGATTAGATTAACAAATAAAGGTGTCTACAAAATAAAAATAATCTCGCATGGAAGATGTATCCCCACTCCCCGGCGTTACTTTGCACCTCTCGGTGCAAATGCTAGTTTATTTGTATTTATAGATGTGACACATATATATGAGTAGCAAATTTTATACTATGGAAAGAGTCAAACTTTCTTTTAAGTTTCATTTTGGTAAAGGAAAGTTCTTCTCTTTTTTTCTTTTTTGATTATTTTTTAAATTTTGACCATTTTCTTCATTTTCTTCACCTCTCAAAACTTTTTAAAACAAATTTTTATAGTCAAAATTTCCATTATAGGGAACTCATTTTTACTAAGAAAATTTATATTAAATTTAAAGGAAAATTTAAAAAAAAATAGATTTGGTTATTTACTTATGATATAGTCTAACTTATCAATAAAATAGACTTTTTCAAGACATTTTTTCTAGTTAATTTTAATCAAATTCCGATAGAGATTTTTCAAAACTTGAGTTTAATTTATTTAATCTATAGAATTGGAGTGTTCCATAGGTTTTTCAAGGTGTTGATTCGTCTTGAGGATGAACCACATTGGTTGGTTCGAAACGTCGACCACATCCTAATGATGTGATTAATCCGAAATACATTCATCTACATTATGGATCACAAAAGTCTTAGATCTAACATCCATTTATACATTCAAAAACATATTTAAACAACAAATAATATTTTTCAAGGAAATTTGATTATACAATTTTAAGTAAGATAAAATAAATTTGTTCTTTCAAAAGGATATGAAAAATAGTAAAAAATTATGCAAACTATTAATTTATTTGATCCTTTTGAATGGTTTTATTGCCTTGCAATTTATTGGTGTTTTTTTTTTCTTTTGGAATGGTTTTATTGATTTGTGAGTCTGTATTATTATTATTTTTTTGATAAATTTGGTTGTTGATTATATTCCAAACAAATAAGGGAGTAGGAGCTCCATTACTTCTGAGTTGCAGAAAGAGATACAAAGGAGGGGTATCATGCCAAAAACCCAACCTCCTGGAAAATGTCTACTGCTGCTATACTTAATACCTTACTTTTTATAGATCCTAACAAACTGGAACAACATAACATTGAATTTAAAAGACATAAAAGATAATAGCGAAGTTGTCCATGAACCTACAAGAGAAATGAATAAGAACTAGCTCCTTTGGTTTTGTTGCCCATTGGAGTTATCTGGAGTTCCAAGATTTTTCTCTAAGTTATTGTTGACTACATTGTTGGAGCTTGAACTTGGTGTTATTCTTTTTTCATCATGTATCGAAGGCTTTCCAAAGCTTATTCAATATGAGCGCACCAGTTTCTGACTCTTCTCAGTAGTTCTATAATGGATTGAGCTCGATAATGGAGGAAATTTATGTCCGAGATATGCTTCTCCTGTGAGATCTTGAGTCGTGCTTTTATCTACTCCAGGTTTGCTTGCATGTCGGATAAATGAACACAATCCTCACTTTTCATGTTGGCTAGAGGGAGAAAAGACTGCAAGATAGCTACAACAGAAGGAGCGAGGGGAGGGGACGATCTGAGGAAGGTCATAAGAGAATTAGTGCATAAAAGATCAACATTGAGATCCCGTAGATGCTGGAAAGGCCCACGAAAATCGTTGCAATAAGATAATAGCACTGCACTGACGGGAGACACAGGAATGCTAAGAATGAAGGGTAGAGAGCGCTGAGAAGGGTAGTCTCATAAGGAGGAGCGCCAAGACACTGCGCCGAAGAAATAACAAGGGAGGGTGATTGATACAGAGGGACGGGGAGAGGGATTAATAGAGGTGGGGAAGGAGGGGTGCGCGCAGGGGGAGGAGGGGATTAGGAGAGGAGTGGGAGACAGGGTCACGGGATAGGAGAGGGGCAACAGATGGGCATGACATGGAATCGGTAATAAAATCGAGAAGGAACAGAAAATTTAGCAGACCATCATTACATGGGTGAACAAGGGAAATATCAAGGGATAGGGATAAATTGAGAGATACCTTGAGAGAAGGGAAGACCAAGGGGTTTGTAATAGGCTGAGCTAGCCAGAGAATCAATTTTTTTTATTATTGACTCTAAGAATGTGATAGAAGGCTATGTCCCCAATTTTTTGAGCTAGAATGTGGTTTCTAGTTATGAGTTTATTAAGTGCAATTTTGGGAGTCACTGAGGCATTCAACATCATTCGGATAATTATAGAGGAATCTCCGAACACCAATTTTTTTTTATTTTTAGCTTCTTGATTAATTGGAGACCTTGCATCAGGGCATATGCTTCCACCTTGTTGTTCGATGTTAGGCCCAAGCCCCATTTGAAAGAATCAACATGATCGCCATGTTCGTCCATAATGAGGCCACCCACTCCAGCTGCCCCGGGATTTGTCTTTAATGCACCATCAAATAAGAGCTTGGATTGGTGGATACCATTGAGCCATTCTAAGAATTCCTTCTCTTTGAGTCTTACCTTCCACTACTCATTATGATTGGGCTACCTTGCAGAAGGCCTTTGATATCTAGGGAGGTGGTTGAGCACACATATGAAAATTTGTCTTTCCTCATCTTGCATATCATTTACATTAAAATAGTTTTTGTTCTTAGCAAGGATGGTCTCAACAGTTAGACTCCGAGTCTTACTCTACACCTTTCTGACACATTTTTTTTATCACGGAAGATAACTTTATTTGTCATAAGTGAAATATTCCAAAGGAGGACATAAGGCAGAGTGTCCCAAATTCTTTTGACTGGGCTTTTATTCTTTTCTTGCGCAGGGATATTTCTTTTTCCATAGAGTTATGGAATCTAAAATAGATACATTTTCTTAGATCTCCATAATAAGGGGGGAAGTGAGGAATTTCCAACAGTTTTGAGCAAAGAAACAAGCAAGAAAAAGTTGTTGTATAGATTGCTCAACAGAATTACAAAGGGGACATCTAGAGGCCCCCTAGATGCCTTTCTTTTTCAAATTATCATTTGTCGAGATCTTCCCCTTTGCTAAGGTCCAAATGAATTTTTTTATTTTTGGGAGTGCTTCTGATTTCCATACCTGCTTCCAAACATCCCATGGTGGAGAGGAGGATAAATCACCACGAAGGATCTCATATCCTGCTTTGATGGAGTAACAAGACCCAGTGAGATCCCATTTTAAATTGTCTTCTTCTCCCATTTCCAAGGGGGCAGCTCCATTGAGCATACTCATGAGATTTAAGTTGTCGTTATGGAGATAAAGAGGGAGATTTGGGAGTAGCCAACCATCCCAAAGACAATTGGTTTCGTTCCAACGAGAGATTTGAATTAATGTGTTGATGCCAAGCCCCCAGAGGTGGTGTTGAATGCATAGGATATCTGAATCATTTGTGAGGGGACGCTTTCCCATGATCTTATCATTCCATATGTCAATGTTAAGGCCCCCATGGGGAAATTTGGAGATGTGATTGCAGAGGAAGGCTACAACTTTCTTACAGAGGGACCAAATTCAAGAGCATGGTCTGTTGGGAATAGATTGATCCAGTAAGTGTTATCTTGAGGCAGAGAGATATTTCCGCTCCAAGACTTGTTTCCACCATGACGGTTGACCTATAATTAGCCTCCAAACTATTTTACCTCCAAAATCCAAATTCAGTAATTAAGGAATGTGAATGGCAAGGCATCCATTCTCATACATGTCAATAACATGTCTCCATTTTACCAGATTGAACTTCCTTTTTTATTGCTTTCCTCCTTGCCATAGAAAATCCTGAGGATTACCTCCATTTTGTTGTGAATATTGACTGGCGCTTGCAACAGGGAGAAGTGGTATAGAGGTAATGTCGAAATAAAAACTTTTATTAGGAATAAGCGCCCAACCATATTGAGCCAAGTGGCTCCCCATTGAAGAATTTTCCTCTTCATCTTGTCAAGGGTGATGTTCCACACCTCACTACTTAGAGGTCCACAGCTTACTGGCATCCCGAGATAGTTGAATTATTTACAGTTCCATTTATATGGGACCCCAAAAATTTGAGCAATGTTATGAATGGTGTTATGAGTTGCACTCCAACCATAAATACAGCTTTTATGGGAATTGATTTTTCCTCCAAAATATTGCATAAATATGTCGAGTAGGCTTTTAAATCTTCTGGAAAATATGAAAGAAGCTCCTCCCATCAATAAGATATCATCAGAAAATTGTGAATGATTCATGTTCTTAGTTCCATTGCATAATTTCATGCATGTAATTAAGCTCATTCTGTGATTGAAATTCAGAGCTCTATTGAAGGATTTAACCATGAGGATGAAGAGGAAAGGGGAAAGAGGGAATCCTTCCTAAGGCCTCTAGAATATTGGAAAAAAGGACCTGGTCTCCCATTGACCAAAGGGGAAATCCAGGGGTGAGAGATACAAGCTTGAATAAGAGAGATGATTTCTTCATTGAAGCCCATTTTTATTAAGAAAGAGTAGAGGAAAGAGTGCCTTACTATGTCAAAGGCATTGGACAGGTCCATCTTTAAAACAAACCCCTTTTCCTGGATTCTTCTCACACTGGAATGAATAGCTTCTTGTACCAGTAGTATGGAATCAGATATTTGCCGATTAGCTAAGAAGCCTCTGCAATTTTCGTAGATAAGGCTGGGGAGAAAATATTTGATGTGGGTAGCAAGGATTTTTGTGAGGATTTTGTAAGAGGAATTGCATAAGGATATTGGACAGAATCTGGAGAAGGAAGAAGGGTGTGCTTATTTAGGTATCAGGGCTAGATAGGTCGAGTTGGTGAATCCACCTATATTTTTTTTCTTTTGGCTCCAATGTATCATTTTGATGAGATATTTCTTGATTACCTCCCAAAAGGTCTAATAAACACTAACAAAAAATCCATCAGGCCCTAGATCTTTGTCTAGTTGAAGAGTCCAGATCGCCTTAATAATCTCATCTTTGCCAATATCTCTGGTTAAGGAAGCATTGATTTCTTTAGTGATCATGATCGGAGTGTGCCTCAATAGATATTCATAATCCTCTGGCCCTATATTTTCTGTTAAGATGCTTTTATAATGTTGATGTGTTTCCAATTTGATCTCAACTTGATCATTTAAAATGTTTCCCTCATCGTCTTCTATAACTGAGATAGTGTTTTTAGAGGTTCTGATTTTTTATTGGTTATGGAATAATGTGGTGTTCTTGTCCCCAACCTAGAGCCAGAGACTCCTGGACTTAATCCTCCATTTTTCTTCCTCCTTTCTATTTGATTTGTACATTTCCCAATACAATTCCCGCTCTTGATATTTCTCTTCCTTGGTAATACCTTTGTCCTCAATTTCATTATGAGTTTCCTCTAACCTCCGCTTTATATCCTACTTAACCAATTTTGGTTCTTTGTAATGCTCTTTGGCCCAATTTCGAAAAGTTGTGCGAACGAGTTTTAACTTTGTCTCCCATTTGAACAAGGGAGACCCTTCTACTTGTGCGCGCCATGTGCTTTAAAAAATTTCTCTTGCCCCCTAGAATTCACACCATAGCGGGTTAAAGAGGAAAGGTGAGGGCCCAAAATTTAACTGCATGCCTAGGAACAGAGGGACGAGGTAATGATCTGAGGTTGAGCACAAAAAAATAAAGGAGGTGGCGACATTTAGGAGGGAGATGAATAAGGCCACCCTGAGAAAGCAATCCAGTCGCTCCATGATATTACCTGGGCCAAGACCGCGGTTGTTCTAGGTGTAGCTACGATTCCTTGGTATGATATCCACTAGATCATGGTCTCTCATAATGCATTCCAATTGTTCTCTTGAGGGATCGGGAGAAAAAAATCCCCTATTTTCTCCTTCGGGTGCAGAACTAGGTTCAGATCGCCTCTGATAATAAAATTATTGTTGCCTTAACATTCCATATCAGTCTGGAGAGAGCGCCAACACAATTCTTTGTCACGATATTGATTTGGCCCATATATGTTGTAAACTGTAATCATAATATCTTCTTACACATTTTGTAACTTGGATTTTATCCAGTGATGAGTCTTGAGATTGTTTTATGTTTCCATGTATTCTTATTCCATATTAGAGTTATTTCGCCTGATGCACCTCTGGATCCTACAATTTTGCCTGAGTAATGCTTGAATATGCTTATGATTTTTTCCATATAATTTTCCTCCTGTTTGGTTTCTTGTATGAGAATTATGTTTGGCTATTCTTGGTTGATGAGATATTTTAGGGAATTGGTTTTAGAGGAGTGCCCTAATCCCCTACAATTCCATGTGAGAGCTTGCTTAAGGGTTGAGGGTAAAGACCCAGACTTCCCTCCTATGACTTGTTGACTTAGTTATTTTTTATTATGCCCTTCAATGAAAGAATCTATTGGTTGTTATGTTCTCAGAGCTATATCCTTCTGAGCTTCCTCATCCTTGTGGTGTTTGGTTGTTTTCCTTCTTGGTCTAGATTTTTTTGATAAATGCAAGATAGATCCCAGATCCTTAGCTGCATTTCTTGTGATAATCCGAGCGAAGGAGGGCGAAGGAGGGTGATGATGAAGGAGTGGATTTGAAGGGAGAAGGAGGGGGAATAAGACCGAAGGGGGAGGGAGGAATGGAAAGGGGGATATTCTTTTAGATAATCCAAAGCATAGAAAGGGTTTGAATAAATGGGTTCGGAACGGGGTTGAGAGGAAATCAATGAGGGTTTTGGAGGAAGAGGGTTGCTAGAGCCAACCGATAACAAGGGGGGATGAGAGGTCGGGGGCACCAGGTTTTTAGAATTGGAGGGAGGGTTTTTTTTTATATAACTTCCCACTAGGGTTTGGAATTGTCAAAATTTGAAATCTCAATCGTTTTCAGGCATCTGTTTGCAAAATGACCATATTTGTGGCATACCTTGCATTTGAAAGGCAGTTGTTCATAATCCAACTATTGAATATGCGTTTATTTATCCACCTTCAGATTGATTGCCTCCAGGAATCCTTTGCCAAGATCTACCTCAACACACATCCTAGCACAAGCCTGCATGTTTTCCTTTGGTTCACTTCTGTCTATGAACTTTCTGACTACATTCATGATCGCTCTTACAGAGTCGTCCCCCCATAAATTCAGAGGTAAGTGGGGGAGATGAACCCAAACCAGGACCGCATTTGGGACATCTAGCTCTGGGTCAAAATCTGGCGTCCATTTGTTTAGATAGAGCCCCCTTGTATCCATGACATAAGGGCCATTTCTGGAGATCAGGTATTTAACTTCCTTGGTTTCAAAATGGAAGGTGAAAAAACCCCTACCATAGAAGTTGATGGAGATTTTTCCTTGAGTTTTTTCCAACCAATTACACTCGACCCAATTCTGAACTGTCTTTAGCAACGGCCATAGGCTCATAAATTTCCCTACAAACGCTTTCTCAGCGGGAGAGAGCAGTCATTCGAGGGATTGTCAGGGGTAGAGATACTTCTTGGATTCCATCCAGCTTCTTCACAAATTTCATAATCACGGGCCCCGGACAAGGGGCGTCCAAGGAGGCAATAAGGGCCAAGAAAGCCGAGGCGTGATCAAGGGGGGCAGCCACCTCCGGGATGGACTCTAGAGGGACCATGAGAGCTTGAAACGAGGGCAGCAACGGGGGGCCTAGGGCGCGGAAGCAGTTGCGTGGGATAATTAAATCGTGAGTTTTTTTGTATTATTAATGGTATCTAATTTTTACAATTAAAAATATATTTTATTAGATATTTGTATATTTTCATATTACAATTTTTAAATAAATATTTTTTTCAATTCAGATATATTAATAAGGATTTATTTTGGAATAGGGCTTTTAGAATTTTAATTTAATTATCAATCATTATTGGATGAATGGTATGGATTTGGAATAGTCTAACTTAGAGACGAAATAACCTTTTTCACTGAAATAAAAAATTAGACAATACAATTTCAAGCAAAAAATTGATTTTTTGGTGTTTAAAATACATTTTTGAATACACAAGCACTTGAATTATATAGATTAAACAAATTAAACTCAATTTTTAAAAAATTTATGTGGGATTTCATCTATTAGTTAAACTACCCTGTAGGGATTTAAGCTCTACATAATATTCTAAATATTAGTAGTAGCCTACACAAACCATAAGTTGAGATTTATTTCCAAAGTAGTTATGTCATTTTCTCCCTTTCAATTAAAAAATGTCATATGAACATTTCATATTAAGTAAGTTATTTGGGTTTTTGGGCATGTGGTATTGATAAGCCTTATTGATCCATGGAATTGTAACAAAGCCTATTTATAGATTAAGAATCTACATGGTAAAGTGGAGATAAATCTCCATGGTTAAGAATATTGTTCTATGTTTTTTAAATTTATATATATTTAATTTATACATTAATTTTTATGATTTTTTATAATAATAATAATTTAAAATGTAGTTATAACTTATTTTTTTTAATTATAAATTAGTGTTTTCATGTTCATTATGGATTGCAAACATTTAATTTATATAGCTATACTACTTTATTAGTATTAGGCATGACACATCTACATGAATTGTAAATGTTACACGAGGTGTAATTAGGCATTATATTGAGTAAGACAAAGTCAACCTAATTTTTATTTTGGTGAAGGAAAGTTCTTCCCTTTGGTTTTTTAAATTTTCACTATTTTGGTCATCTTAAAATGGGTCAAAACCTTTTAAGACAAAAACTTATCTTTACAAGAAAATTCATATCAAATTTAAAGGAAATGTTCCTTAAAAAAAACTACATATTAATTTAGAGAATATATGTTTATATTATAAATTTTAAGTGTTTTTAATTGTGATAATTAAACTTAGGTAGCTCATAGGTATGTCTATTTTAAAATGGGGTTTCTAGAATTTTAATTTAATTATCAATAATAATTAAAAATTTCACGGAAAATACTAGAATATTCTTAGTGTAAATCATAGATCAAGGTGTTGTCTATCGAGGCCACAATTTAGTATTAATCATAGATCAAGGTGTTGTCTATGGAGGTCAGAATTTAGTCGGATGAAATTCTCATAAAAATGTCATATGAACATGAGTTATGGTTTTTTTTTATATGTGGTATTAGTAAGTCATGGTATTGGCCCATGGTAAAGTGAGATTGAATCTATATGATTAATAATCTTGTTACATTATATATATGTTTAACTCATATATTAAATTTTTTTAATTACTAATATTAATAATAATTTAAAACATAAAATTATACTTTAGTTAATTATTATGTTTTTGGCAATGTGAGATGTATCATGATGTAAGTATTTTGATACTTATGAACATTTACCAACCATTTAATTTTTATAACTAGGCTAATCTTGTTTACCATTTAATTTATAAATAATCATGTCAAATTTAAGAAAAATATTCCAAAAACTATATTTATTTATTTATTATTTTACTCTATTAAATTTGTGTTAGTGTCACTTGTGAGCTATTGATACTAAATATTCATTGTTATACATTCATATTACAATTTGTAAATAATAATAATGATGATGATCATGATGATAATAATAATCCAATTTTAATGTCGATACACCAAATTGGTGTATGAGCCTAGTGTTTATGGGATAAGGGACCCACCTCCTTTGAACTAGTGACATTTTAAGACGAAACACATTATTTATTGAGGCCCTCTACAACCCACTACATGAGGGAGATGTTGTCACTTAATGTTACATTAAAAATGTGTGTGTGTGTGTCAGTTACTATATGTATATGATAGAGATATGTAACTTTACTTTTAAAAAAAAAAGTTACTTTAAAAATCAATGTCACCCATAAATAAAATACTTCCATTTTCACCTTTATTTTACATCAAATTTTATATAGTGAGATAATGTATTTCAAATTAAAATAAAATAAAAAATACCTTTTAGTATGAGGGATATATGCAATTCCTTCATTGAGTCAGAGATCTAATGCCTATATTATGCTATAAATATGTAACATAATGTAATATAATGTAAACATTTTAAATAGTGAAAATTAAAAAGAAAAATAATAAAATATAAATAACTCTATAAAAATTAAATAATAATAAAATAAAAATGACTAATGGTATTGACCCATGGTTTTAAGAATCCATGGTATTCACTCATGGTATTCATGTGGAATAATAAAACTAACCTAGATCCATCTTAGTTTGATGTTATATTTAGATACATAATTAGTTGTAGAAAATGATGACATTGAATCCATGTAGTTTGTAAAGGTAAAACTTTTTTATTGGTATATTCACTCTTGTCTCGATATGTTAATAGGTGGAAGGAATATTAGGAAAATTGTAAGAAAATATTTGGAAAAATGTAATTATTACACTTTATCTATTATTTTTGCATAACTCCTTCCATTTTTTACTATGTTATATTGGTTAAAATATAATATTATAATATGACATTTCACCCAATATTTCCCCTCAACTTGTCCACTTCTTATTCTAAGGAGGCAGGGAATGTAGAAGGTAATAAAGAAGTGAAATATATTGACAGTAAAATACAATCAAAATTTGGGTTGCTATATTTGTTAAAAAAATATAGCAAGGGGTTAAATTTAAAAAGAAAGCCAGACTAACATAAATGTCTTGCAACAATGAGAATCAAGATACATGCCAAATAAGTAAAATTTATTTAAGTTTTTTAAAAATAACATTAAATAAATTCCCAGAAAAAAACAAATATCAAGACAACCACACCTTGATATGGTTATTCTTTTAATGTTAGAAAAAAATAACTAGACACAACAGAGATGGAATCAAGGAGAGAGCCAAAATAAATATGTCTGATGTGAAAGAGATAGTAAAATTATTTCACTATCACTCTTAACCATAAGTAAAATATTTTAATATTCATATAAGTAAATTAATTTATATTAACTTTAAAAAATAAAGTAACTAAAATTAACAAAAATCTTATAATTTCACTTTTTAACAAAATAATTCATATATTTTTTAAAATGATTGAAACTTAAATAAATGGTTCAAGTATTTATTTGAACTAATTTCATGCAACATCAGTTTTATAGGCAGAGTAAATATATTGTTTGAATAGTTACAGTAAGAGTGTGAAGTATAATTCATTCAATTATTATATCACTCTCAGTGTATTAGTTTATGTTATATATGGGATATTCACAGTTAAAACTAGAATAGAACATTGGATTTGGGTTTCAGCACAGTAAAAATTAGGATTGAACAATATGTTTGAAGTTCCCATAAAAATATAGACAGATGTAGAGAAATGTAAACATAAACTACATGAAACCACAATTATTTGTTATTTTAATATATTAGAATAATTATTAAAAAAAAAAAAAAAGTAAGATTTTAATATAAATTCAATGGAAAAAATATTTAAATAAAAACACTAATATAATATAAATAAAGAAAATTTAAATTTTATTATTACTAGTTAAAATTGTAAATTTAAATTATTAAAATATTTATTTATAATTAAAAGATGAATTAAATAGTATTTAGAATTTTATAATAATTATTAAATTATATATTTTAAAATATATAATTGATAATTTTAAAATAATCAACTTTTTATCTATTTATTTTCTAAATTGTGATTAAGCATTATCCATTTTCTTCTAAATTATGATTAAGCAATATCCATTTTTTCTTTCCACTAAAATATG
The DNA here is from genome assembly GCA_034641835.2 of Pinus albicaulis. Taxonomy (NCBI): domain Eukaryota; kingdom Viridiplantae; phylum Streptophyta; class Pinopsida; order Pinales; family Pinaceae; genus Pinus; species Pinus albicaulis. The sequence continues at coordinate 455,057,612 of CM076582.1, read as the reverse complement.
TTATTATAACTGCCATCTAATATTTAAAATATGATTATATAATATTCATACACTCTGTTTCAATGTATTCATTTCAAAATTTTCCGATATATAGGTTTCTAAACCTATTATTTCTCTAATAAGACAAGCATCCATTATGTTAGAAAGTTTGTATTGGAAATTATTAGGTTTGTTGAGACTCTGCACAAAGTCAACCATGATGGTCTCAAGGTAGGCTATTGAAGATATTTTCATTGACATCCATTCCATTCCTTTCTTGTATAATAATGATTTGGAAAGGTCACCGGGAAAGTTGATGACAACGTCCTTCCAAGTCACAATTTATATTGAACGATTGTACAGAGGTTTTCTATTTTCCAAAGAAATATGTAGTTGAATGGAAAACAAAAACTAATTTGTTGAAACTGATTCTTAGCTAACCTTTGTACAACAGTTTTTCTTCTATGAGAAAAGCTACAACAGTATCAAGAAAACCAATTATAATCCCCTCTTATAAAAAGGTTGGTAGAGTTTTCTTAGCTTGGAGAGGTGATGATAATTTATTTCCCACTCATTTATATTCAAAGATTGTACATATTTTTTCAATTTTTGAAATAAGTAGATTAAAAAAAATGTTCTTCTATGAGAAAAGCTACAATAGTATCAAGAAAACCAATTATAATCCCCTCTTATAAAAAGGTTGATAGAGTTTTCTTAGCTTGGAGAGGTGATGATAATTTCTTTCCCACTCATTTATATTCAAAGATTGTACATATTTTTTCAATTTTTGAAATATGTAGATTAAAAAAAATAACCTGTTTGGTGAAACTCTTAGTTGATCAATTATCAAAGTTGAATAATGAATCCAATCACTATTATGAACATGAACATGGCAATCACTCAAAAGAGTTTAAGGTGCAAGTTATTCTTAGGCTTAAGATACACCCTTGGAAAAGCTAACAAAAATCCAAAAACAAAGCCAAACTATTATTCATTTTACAATGTACAAAATCAAGAAAACCAAGTAAAATTCAATTTTGTGATTGCAATACTAATTTACGGTTTATTCTTAGTCTTAAGATACACTCTTAGAAAAGCTACAAAAAATCCAAAAACAAACCCAAACTATTATTCATTTTACCTTGTACAAGATCAAGAAAACCAGGTAAAATTCACTTATGTGATTGCAATACTAATTTACATGGTTTACTAATTTACATTATTTACATTCATTCACTAAGTACAAATCTCTCTAATTTTTGTACTCATTTCATGCTCAAAACATTACATTACATTCAAAGCTAAAACCATGCTAAACACAATTACTACAACCTTAAGAGTTGTGGATCACTTTGTGGCATGCAGCTATACTATAGGGATCCTTTCAACGAGTTGATAGCAAAGTTAAGAGTCTATCTGAAGTAGTGCAATGTCACAATGACCTCTTAAAAGCATATTTCAATTATGAAGGCCTCAAACACCACTAAGTGCATGAGACTTCACAATTTCAAATGGATATTAGAGACATGAAGCTTATATATACCCCAAGTGGAAGAGAAAATTCAATTGCATGTTGAACATTGAAAGGATGGATATGTTCTCGTTGTAATATTAGTGATGGATCAAGCCTAAAGAGTACACATATTGTGCATTACGATTATGTAAATCTATTATCAAACACCCCTCTCTAACAATGTGTTGTCATAGGATGGGTTGTGACTTATTACAGGAACAAAATGCAAACAATGATCTACAATACCAATACAAAGCAACGTTGAAGACTGTTTACAAGGGTGATGAAAACATTGTCAAATGTATTGATGGAATCGATGCATATGTAGCATTTTAAATCATGCAAGGTATATGTTTAAATAATATTCAAACGAATATTAAAATTTGTTGAATGAAAGCATTGAGCAATGAAAGAGGTGTCTTATACTATCTCTATTGCAATACGTCTAGAATCTTTATGTTTCATAGTAGTGGCCAAGGGACCGTGATGCAATGCGAGCACTTCAAGCACATTCAGTTTGAATATAAGTGTAGTGTTAGCATTCATTATTGACATAATCGTAGTCCATTTTGATTTGTGAATGCGAATTGGTTGAGGTGGCACCTTCCAAATGTGATTGGATTGAGATCGCACCTCCCAAGTTGCACTTCTAAAATGTGACTTTAATAGTCCCATTCCAAGCCCGTGGTTTTATAGATGAGGCCTGAAAAGCATTGGATGAGAGAATCCACGCAAATGTTTTTAGTTGTGTGCCTACATATCCCAAATATCCATAGAAAATAGGTGTGATTCCATTGAAAATTTCATTACGGCTGTTGAATGACAGGATCGTTGTTGTCAGTACTTCTCATGGGCTAAATTTTACACAATACAGTCAATCCAGTTTGGGGCATGGTGATGGCATGATCGAACGTTCATTGTTCAATGTTGCAGAAACATGTGTCTTCAGTTTGGGGCATGGTGATGGCGTGACCCTTCAGTGTTGGACAAATAGGTACAGGGGTATGGTGGAGGATGGTGTGTAAACATTCAAACAAGTATGTCATGATGGTGTGGGAGTACATAACCATGAATTCTCCTTTCCCTAGGCGGCGGAGTCTAAATAATCGTAGGACCTAAAGTTTCAGCCAAGTTAAAAAGGTTAAACAAATTTCAACACATGTCAGAATATAATTCGTCAAAAGGGTGATAAGAAAGCTTTATAATTGGGTGAGGTGAACAATGTTTGTTAACCCCATCTCATAAAGAAAACGCCTCCGACGTTATTAAAAAAAATGATTTTTAAAACATTTTATTAGTATGTTGTTCAATATGAATGAGATGTGTAATTCTTTCCATTGAAAGATGTTTTAATGAATTCACGTGTAATTTTTTTTTGGCTAGTTTATGTGAATAGGTTGTTTTTTCATTGTTGTTGTTGGTTTGACCCATAGGGATTTGAAACTTTGATTTCATGGTTTACATAATACTTCATAACATGGCCATTACCAATTGTGCTACCCCCATGTTGTGACAAGTAACATTAAAAAATATAATATTAATAACACAATTTTTTTCATTTAATTATCTATTTATTGATAAAGAGAAATGATATCTTAGTGCTTTTCTCAAGATGAACATTATGTGTAATTCCTTTCATGTTTAGCATGAAGTTCAGTCATGGAATATATATAAATAACAAATATAGATCCATGTTAATGGGATGTATCAAGTATCGAAAGGGATCAAATCTCTTAAGGTACTAACTTTTCTTAAGTTTTACATTATAAAAAATTGCACTCATAAAACTAAAATTAACATAAAGGTTTAATTCCATTTAAAAGACACTAAATGTTTTAAGGAAAACAACTCTCATCAAGAAATTTGCACCAAAAACCTATAATTGTGATCATTTTTTCAGGAAACCTTAAATTCGAAACCTAAGTGCCATTCACTTTCCCTAATTTTCCAACGAAAATTCTCATAAGAGAATGAATATCCGATCCAGGTGGAATAATCAGGTACAGGTACAAGTGGCCTGAGTACAAGGCTCAAAAATCAAAGTGTTCGGATTGCTTTCAAACCAAGTTCAAGTTGTAGATCTCGTAATTCTGAATCCAACGGTGCAGACGGCACTCAATTCCGAGTCTGTATGAAGAAGTTATAAGAGGTCAAAGTTCCAAGTTGACTTGGTGACTGGGCAGCCTTAAAAAGGACGCAAATTGGACCTTTTCCGGCCACCGGATTCCGGAAAGCTCAGGCTATATTCCAAGTGAAATTTTTGCCTAGTTAATTTGCCTCCTACGGTCCAAAAACTCATTTAAGTTTTAAAATAGTTATTTTAATAACTATTTAAAAAGCACATAAAACAAAAGTTTTATTAAAATATAACATATGGTTAATTAAATCATATAAAACAAAGCAAAAGAAATTTCGATGACGTTGAAGGTGAAAACCGTAAAGTGGATTAACCATATTAGGAATATATGGTTATGCATGTAACAGCATATACATATATATGTTGAAAACGTTACCCAAATGTTAACTATGGTAATGTGTTCCATTTAAGACGTTGAACGGGAGTTGGGGGGGCCGCCCAAGGCGGACCCGACCCCTCCGAAAAAAAAAAATGCAGGTGTATTTTAAAATATATCGTGTTATGTCGGGAGGGGCGGGATTTGACCCCCCGACCTCTCCTCAACGTTTTTTAATTTTTACCAACATGCCAACGGTGGGACTTGGACCAGTGCGCCCAGGAAATGGAGCAGCACGCACGCAGTTCGATTTATTATTTTTTTTATTGCAGGTACATGTGGAACCATGAGCCAGAAAAGAGGCAGGCGGAACCTTGATTGAGGCCAATTTTCAAGAGGGGCGAAATTTTGACTTTGTTCAAATGGGACAAATTTTATGTCGTTTCAGCACTACTCGACGCCACGAGTTCGATGGCGTGCTTAGTTTCTACATCTGAGTTTTCGATTTTCCAGCCGCTTTTGGAAGTGGGTTATGCCGGTGTCAGAATTGCACATGTGAGTAGTCGTTTTCATCTTTTTCGACGCTGCAAGATTGATGGTGTTTTCAGATTCAGCCGTAGAGTTGCTCAGCCTTCAGCAAATGGCAGCATGAGGTATATGATGTGGATTCCATGTACTTCTTCATTTATTTCTCTTTGAGATGCATTATGTCTTGCAGATCCCGGTTGATACATGAGTCATGGGATCTTGCTTTGTGTTGTTATTGATGTACCTTCAGCTATGGATTTGTGTCATGTATGAGTCCATTTTATGCCAAATTGGAGGGATGCTCAATTTCATATGTTTATTGTTGAGATCCCTTGTTTGCTAAGATTGGCGGGATTCTCTTGTTTATTACATGTCAGCTATGGTCATACTGATAGGAGTCTTTCTTTATGTATGAGAGTTCTGCAGTGGAACATCTCTTAAAGAAGTCAAGCCACTCCTGCGTGAGGGCAATTTTTCCTTGTATGTCATAGGGAAACATATCCATGTACATCTTCTTCTTACAACACATAATGCAGCGGCCTACACCATCTTGACACCGAGGCCCGGAGATGTAGTCCCTCCTGGACGAACTCCGTCATCAAATGACGTGTTCTTATGATTGCTGATCTTGTTCATTTATGTTCCTCTTATTTACAGCTACAGTTGTTTATTTAAGTTCTTTAACGTCTTTAATTAAATGAAATTCTATTTATCAGCCGAATTAAAAGGTCTTGGTTAAGGGTATCAAGATTTTACCCTAGATCAAGTGGTATCAGAGCAGGTATTCTTGTTGATTGGATTGCAGGCGTGAACATTGGACGTTTGCTGAGTTGAGCCATGGAAAGTGTCAAGGACATGTATGAAACCATGCTCAGGGTGTCCGAGAAAGCGGACATATTGTACGAGGCTTACGAAAAACAAGCAGCAGAGAACAAAGAATTGAAGACCCTCCTACACAAAGAGAAGGAGGACAAACAACAATTGCAGCTTCAGTTGCAAGCCACAACAGAAGCGTGGGAAGATTGGAAGCGCAACAATGAAATTCTATAAGCAGATTATGATGCCTTGAAGGCATTCCTACATGAAGAGAAGGAGGAGAAGCAGCAGTTGCAGCTTCAGTTGCAAGCCACGACAAAGGCGTGGGAAGATTTGAAACACAACAACGAAACTCTTCAGAGAGATCATGATGCCTTAAAAGCATTCCTACAGAAAGAGAAGGAGGAGACGCAACAGTTGCAGCTTCAGCTACAAGCCGTGTCTGAGGCAATGACAGAAGTGAAGCGCAACAATGAAGGCTTACAACAGCTTTCTTCATCTGTTTCACAATCAACACCTAAGGTAAACAGTGTTGATTTTTCTTCAGTTTCTTCACATGATATAATTTCAGTTGGAAGTGTGGAGATACCCATCACAGGTACCGACATGAGGCTCCTCACTAAAATGGGGTACAAAGGAGGAGGACTTGGCATTCGTGGCCAAGGAATCACCGAACCATTGGAGGTTGTGCAACGACCTCGTTATGCAGGTTTGGGGTACATTGACGAAGGATGTTCGAAGGACATCAAAGGAAAATAGATAATGATGAACTCTCCAAGGAAGAGGAATGATAGGGACACTTCGCCATCATTCCACGGCAGTGAACGTTGCAGTGAAGGAACCGAGGCGAGCTCCCATCATCATGATGGCACCAGAGACCACCCCAGAAGGTATACTAAGTCTCATTATTCCAGAGTGCATTTTGATTACAAGAATGTCGATAACCATGGTCGTAAAATATGGCATCGTAAAACTTGTTATTTTTGTGGTTTAAATAACCATGTGATTTCTAAGTGCTGGAAGAGGATGGCAGCACAAAGAAGGAAGAGGCACGAAAAGCCTTCTCCCCAACAGGAAAAGAAATCAGTTAAGCAGGTTTGGAGGAAAAAAACTTTTGCACCCATTGCAACCGAAGTGGCCACCAAAGAGCCACATGCTGGAAACTTCATCCAGAGCAGCGCCGTAAAGCCAAAGCACCCGTACATGCACCAGTCGAAAGAGATGATCGACAAGCAAGTTCGCCACAGGGAAATGATCCACTTGTTTTAATAAATGAGAAGTGGTTCTTCTAGATTTTTTTTTCTAGAGATGTTAAGCTTGTCATGGCCATGCTTGTAAGTCATTTGTCGCATTTTTATTATGAAAGTGATGATGTGTTTCCATCACTCGTTTAAGCGACCATGACATTTCTTTTTGGCCTTGTTTTATATGTCGTGTGTTAGATCTCTTTCATGTAAAAGTGATGAGGTGTTGCCATCACTTAGAGATGCGACTTTTATGTTTTGTTCATGTTCTATGAGTCGTCTGATGCATTTCTTTCATGTAAAAGTGATGAGGAGTTTTTCCATCACTTCGAAATGCGACGATGAGGTCTGGTCTTGTAATTTTGTTGAGGTATGATTTCCATTTTGCTGTAAGCTTGACCACCGAGTACATGTTATAAACTCGTGGCAAGTATGGAAACATCTGGGTCATTATTGGTCACATTGAGAATGTAATGTTCATGGCAGCTTTAGGTAGGTGTTGGCATTCCAATTCCGAAAGACAGAAGTGAAGGAGTCTTCAAGGGATGTGCCTTTTCAGACATTTGCATTTCAGCAGTTGCAGGTGTTGGCTTTGCATCTCGATTCCGAAGTACGTGAGGTGAAGGAGTTTTAAGGATGTGCCTTTTCAGACATTTGCATTTCAGCAGTTGCAGGTGTTGGCTTTACATCTTGATTCCAAATTACGTGAGGTAAAGGAGTCTTCAAGGGATGTGCCTTTTCAGACATTTGCATTTCAGCAGTTGCAGGTGTTGGCTTTGCATCTCGATTCCGAAGTATGTGAGGTGAAGGAATCTTCAAGGGATGTACTTTTTCAGACATTTGCATTTTCACAGTTGCAGGTGTTGGCTTTGCATCTTGATTCCGAAGTACGAGAGATAAAGGAGTCTTCAAGGGATGTGCCTTTTCAGACATCGCATTGCAGCAGTTGCATATGATGGCTTTGCATCTTGATTCCAAAGTACGTCAGGTGAAGGAGTCATGTGGGGATGCACCTTTCAACGACAGTTGCAGACAGTTGATGATACGTAAAGCTTGATGCTTTTGGAGGACCAAAAGCTCCTCAGTGGGGAGGTTTGATCCAGGTGGAATAATCAGGTACAGGTACAAGTGGTCTGATTACAAGTCTCAAAAATCAAAGTGTTCGGATTGCTTTCAAACCAAGTTCAAGTTGTAGATCTCGTAATTCTGAATCCAACGGCACAGACGGCACTCAATTCCGAGTCTGTATGAAGAAGTTATAAGCGGTCAAAGTTCCAGGTTGACTTGGTGATTGGGCAGCCTTAAAGAGGACGCAAATTGGACCTTTTCCGGCCACCGGATTCCGGAAAGCTCAGGCTATATTCGAGGCGAAATTTTTTCCTAGTTAATTTGCCTCCTACGGTCCAAAAACTCATTTAAGTTTTAAAATAGTTATTTTAATAACTATTTAAAAAGCACATAAAACAAAAGTTTTATTAAAATATAACATATGGTTAATTAAATCATATAAAACAAAGCAAAAGAAATTTCGATGACGTTGAAGGTGAAAACCGTAAAGTGGATTAACCATATTAGGAATATATGGTTATGCATGTAACAACATATACATATATATGTTGAAAACGTTACCCAAATGTTAACTATGGTAACGTGTTCCATTTAAGACGTTGAACGGGAGTTGGGGGGGCCGCCCAAGGCGGACCCGACCCCTCCAAAAAAAAAAATGCAGGTGTATTTTAAAATATATCGTGTTATGTTGGGAGGGGCGGGATTTGACCCCCCGACCTCTCCTCAACGTTTTCTAATTTTTACCAACATGCCAACGGTGGGACTTGGACCAGTGCGCCCAGGCAATGGAGCAGCACGCACGCAGTTCGATTTTTTTTTTTTATTGCAGGTGCATGTGGAACCATGAGCCAGAAAAGAGGCAGGCGGAACCTTGATTGAGGCCAATTTTCAAGAGGGGCGAAATTTTGACTTTGTTCAAATGGGACAAATTTTATGTCGTTTCAACACTACTCGACGCCACGAGTCCGATGGCGTGCTCAGTTTCTGCATCTGAGTTTTCGATTTTCCAGCCACTTTTGGAAGTGGGTTATGCCGGTGTCAGATTTGCACATGTGAGCAGTGGTTTTCATCTTTTTCGACGCTGCAAGATTGATGGTGTTTTCAGATTCAGCCGTAGAGTTGCTCAGCCTTCAGCAAATGGCAGCATGAGGTATATGATGTGGATTCCATGTACTTCTTCATTTATTTCTCTTTGAGATGCATTATGTCTTGCAGATCCCGGTTGATACATGAGTCATGGGATCTTGCTTTGTGTTGTTATTGATGTACTTTCAGCTATGGATTTGTGTCATGTATGAGTCCCTTTTATGCCACATTGGCGGGATGCTCTTATTTGCTATGTGTATTTTTGAGATCCCTTGTTTGCCAAGATTGGCGGGATACTCTTATTGTCAGCTATGGTCATACTGATAGGAGTCTTTCTTTATTTATGAGAATTCTGCAGTAGAACATCTCTTAAAGAAGTCAAGCCACTCCTGCGTGAGGGCAATTTTTCCTTGTATGTCATAGGGAAACATATCCATGTACATCTTCTTCTAACAACACATAATGCAGCGGCCTACACCATCTTGACACCGAGGCCCGGAGATGTAGTCCCTCCTGGACGAACTCCGTCATCAAACGACGTGTTCTTATGATTGCTGATATTGTTCATTTATGTTCCTCTTATTTACAGCTACAGTTGTTCATTTAAGTTCTTTAACGTCTTTAATTAAATGCAATTCTATTTATCATCCGAATTAAAAGGTCTTGGTTAAGGGTATCAAGATTTTACCCTGGATCAATATCCCCTCAATTCATGCAATAAAAAAAAAAGTTATGTATAGTGAAACTACAATCTGAACAAAAATAATCAAAATCGTAATCCCAACAATGGAATCATGCCATATCAACCATCTTCAATTTGTTGAATTCCAAAGCCATCGTCGGAAATGGGGGCGATGAGTGTCTGTATACAATGACTCCTCTCTTGTGTTGTGTGTGGAATGCGCAGAGAGATTGAACTATTATGAGAGGTCATATGTTATGTTGTCATGTCAAAATAAAGGTTGATGGATGTGATTTTCCTAGGGAAGAGATATGATCGCGATCGCGCCATGACATCATGGGGCTTCGTGGAAAACAACAAATTGGGAAGTAATTTAAAAATTAAAAAATTTCAACACATGTCAAAATATAATTCGTTAGAAGGGCGATAAGAAATATTTTTGATTAGGTGAGATGAAAAGTGTTTGCTGATCCAATATCATAAAGAAAACGCCTCTAGCGTAATTAGCAGGGATGAGGGGAAATATTGTGTAAAATATAATATTTAGGGTGAGGTGTGATGGAAAATCTTAGGTAAAATATAATAATTTTACATTTTAATTAGTATTTCCCCCCACCCTTGGCCACTTTTTATTAGGTGGGGGTGGTAACAAATATTGTAATATTATATTTTATCCAAGATTTCCCCTCACCCAATTCACTTTTTATTAAAAAAAAAATTTATATTTGAGGTTCATAAATAAACTTAACTCCTATGTAAACATTTGATCTGACTATGGTAGAGATGTAATATTTAAGATTTTGTCTTGGTAAAAAGAAAAATATAATATAATATTAATAATTATATTTATAAGTACAAGTATAATTAATAATTAAACTAGCCTAGACCCATACTAACTTCAGATCTACCAAGAGTCGAGAGGGATCAAATCTCTTGAGATGAAAACCTCTTTTAGAGTGAAAGAGACTTGATCCCTCTTAGGGCTTGGTAGATCTAGAGTCAAGATACATCTAGGTTGGTTATATTTATATGTAATATCATGATGTCGAATATTTTTCAATTTTTTTTGTTTATCAAAATAAGATTAAAAATAATAAAAGTTTATGGAAACTTTAATTTATTTTATTTTCCAAATGATTTTAATGTTTTCGGTGTTTTGAATTGAATCCATCACAACTTGTTATTTGAGTCCACGTTTAGAGCCAACAAATGTGGTTTGTGAGTTGTTTCATATTTATTGGCCCAATTTTTGGTGCTTAATTTATTTTATCTTTTTAAATGGTTTTATTGACATGCTTGGTGCTACTAATAACATCCAATTTTTTTAATTTCGTTATTATTGATGTTCGATTGACCAGGAGCTAAGATGAACCCTAACTTTTCACATGTGACTCTCATCTCTCAGCTGCCGTCAAGCCTCTACTCAGCCCTGTGGATCATGGAGTCCAGAGGTCAAGCATGCCCCCGATTCAACTCAGGCCCAACAACGAGCGCTGCCACGTGGAGGAAAATGTGAAGAAGGAAAGTCTTGGGCTCAATGCATGCTCCGCACTCTCTGAAGCAGATATGGCAGTGACTTATTTTTATGCATAGGTCTTCGACGACCACGAAAATCGGATGGGGAAATCCCCTTATCCCAATGGAATCTCGAAGGACGCCAAGAACCTCTGCGCAATGTTTGACATCGAGCAAGGAAACAATTTCTCTATCCTAAACCTGCGCTCCAATAGTTCATTGCTCGAGTGTGCTACCTCAGATTTTACCCATCATAGCAGCCTTTGCACTAGGGGAAATGGAAAAATAAAATAGGTTGTCGCAGACTGCAATGAGCCAACGAGGATCGTTAATCTGGCCTCTCAGATGTGCTCTGGCAACCAAGGTTTCCTAGATCCCTCATCCCCTTTTTATCAGATTCATATCTCGCTTCTCTCTGGCAAATCCATGCTTCATTGGGTGCGCTCAACGGATCTGGTGCAGAACCTCTCGCATGCCCTTGAACATAGGTTGGGGGTTCCCTTAGCTCTTTAAAGACTTCTATATGGAGGTAAACAACTAGAGGATTCTCTTTCCCTCTCATTTTATAATATTGAAAGAGATTATTCTATATTTTTAACCCTTCGTCTACGAGGAGGAGCAGTTGGGCAGCCATCTTTTTCTCCAGCTTTCTCTTATAAGGATGTTGTCCATGCACAGCCTCCCAAGAAATCTGTTCAAACCTATGAGGCTCCCAAGGCCTTTTTGGTTGATAAACTGGAGGAAGTCCCCTGCATAGAAATCTCCCATCCAGCGCTTGAAGATCAGCTTCAAATATATGCGGACTCTGCCATCATTTATCGATTTAATGGACTTTTGCCTCGCACAGTAGATCTCTACCAAAGGATCCACTCCACTTGGACCAAAAATAGAAATTTATCTTCTACTCAAAAGGTTTCTTCATAGTTTTTTTTTTCTTTCAGCGAATATTATCAAAAATCCTTAACTAGGGCTATTCCTCACCCCCTGGTTCCCAGACTTCGACCCCTCTACGGCAGTCGTTACCAAGCTACCTATTTGGCACAGGCTTCCAAAATTACCTACGCATTTATGGTACTTTTCTATCTTCCAAGGAATCAGAAACACCTTGGGTCTATTTCTGGAAACGGATCCCTCTAGGGGGGAGAAATGAATATACACCTATGGCAGAATATGTGTTGAAATAGACATAAGTAAAGGTCTGCTTGATCAAATCAATCTCAAAATTGGTGATTTTATGTGGACACGGGCCCTGGACTATGAAAACATTGCCTTATGTTGCCGCCACTACCATCAAACAGGGCACCTTCAGGATTCCTGCACCATGTTCCTCGCCCAAAATAAGAAAAGAAATCACAAATAAAAATCTAAAAGCTGGAAACCATGTGATCTTCCCCCCATGGATGACATTGAGTCTTTCATCTCAGATGAGGATGAGACTGAAGTAGAAGTGGAGGCTGCAAAGAAGACGAAGGATATGCCCTCGGCTGGCCCTGAGGGACCCACTGTTTCTTCGAATACACAGAAACGAACTCATGAGTCCTCCTCATCTGATTCGGATAAGGAGATTCTCCCCACAATCAACAACAGTCTTCAAGTGGTTCCAGCCCATCCGCACTAGGCTGGCTGGGTCAAAGTTAACAAAAATAAAGGAAAAAAAAAATGTCGTATGTAGGATTCGACCCATTCTGGGTAGATTCTAGTGTTTATCTCCTTTTGTTTCCTTGTTACACTTCTTGGTCCTTTTTGCTTATTTCCTGGTTACTTAACAGGACCGAGGTTGATATTTTATCATTTCCAGCTTCCCCGCTTTCTAGCTTCTCTTGAATGTAACCTCATTTTGTACTATATGATTCTTAATATAATTAGTCTTATTTACAAAAAAAAAAAATACATCCAATTTTTACAATTAAAAAAAAAGCAAAAAACAAAAAACAAATAAAAACATAAAAACTTAATTTATTAAATATTTATGTTGTCACGAGAATATATACATTGATATTACAATTTTTAAATTTTTTTTCTTATGATAATTTATTCTTTATTATCTAATTTATAAATAATATCATTTTATAAAATATTTTTCAAAATTTTTAAATATTTTTATTCATGATGATTTATTGTTTATTATCTCATTTATAAATAATGTTATGATATACCCTCTATAGAGGTGATATTTCAACGGGAATCGGGAATCGGCGTGATCTGTGCCATGATCGGAGGAATTATGAGACATAGTGGTGGGTGTTCAGATGGCTGCCCTCATTTATTCCTTTACATGCACAGGGGTGGCAAGGAACGATATTAGAATTAATGTATGGCACGGGCTTCGGCCAAAAGGAATGCCTCCAGGGTTTGGTTCAAAGACTAGTCTGGTATGGTGTTGTTGAAAACCGCTTCTCTGAAACCTCAAGGGTGACTACGAAAGGAATGCTCCAGTCCGACTTCGCCTTCTATCATGTAAGCAGTTGTTGCGGGTATGTCATTTTCGTTTTCTCTAAGCACGCCCTTACCATTGTGTTCAAATGTTATTTCTTAATTCTTCATATGGATATTTCTAAGATGGTGATACTTGAGAGCCATGGAGGCTCTCAGGAACTATGGGACGCAAGAAATTCCTATTCTGATAAATGGTCTTCGTACTCCCGAAGTGTTTCTGTCTATTACGACATTTTGCTTTCTTTGATGTCTATGCAATCTCAGAATGAATATGGGGTTTCGGTATGTGTCTCTTGTATAAGGGTTTTTTCTCAATTTGTTATCTTTGTGATGATATGGGGAAATTTGAAGAGGAAATACCATGACATGATAATAGTCCTCGTCTCAAGTGGATTCTGTGATCATAGGGAAGATGTTGGTGACCTGTTGCATCGAGTTTGGGTCAACTCTATGGGAAATACTAATTTGTTTCATGGGTTTTTTACTTATTATATTATTTATTATGTTATTTTACTTTTACAGGGTTGTATTTTTCTCAATTTTGTAAGGCTACCATGACAGGTCATCTCTCTGTGAGCTTGTCTCTAGTACATATAGGATCTTGGGCGACAGTGTTTGTGGTACCCATATATTGGTGTCTAGTGCACTTGGGTAGTTTGCAGAATAGTCTCATAGCACAACCCTCCTCAAGTAAAGGGAACACAACCCAAGGGGGTCAAGGTCATAGTCGGAGTAGTGGAGAGGGACGTGGTGGTTGGAAGTCTCAGCCACATCAGACCAACAGTTGGATATGTCACAACATCATAGGATTGACTCGAGAGGCCGCCCAAGATTATCAATTGAACATGCCTCCACAGGCCCGATAGTTGATTTCAGGGTGGGAGTAATATTTAAAACAACAAGCCGAGAATATTGATATGGAAATAGATGATTGGCAGTCCCTAGTCCAGGACCCATGCCATTCTAGAGGTCCGTATACCCAGTATCAACATAAATTATATTTATATTGGCTAATGAAAAACATTTTGGTAAAAGTTATGATGACCTCCTCTGCCGGCTCATCCAACGCAGAAACATATTTGCAAGAAATTAAAAGGGAATTTCAACTCATCCAACGTCATATCCAAAAAAAAAATGATCGCCTTAGTCTCATTGAGAAGCACATCCCTTGCCTCCCTCAAACCGAACTGTCGGGGTCCTGTTGTGGTTCTTGTGTTTTGGTCAGATTGGCATAACCAAAAGAGAAGACAACATCAAACCACTTTGGGATCCTAGGATCTAGCCCTCCTAGATCCAGAGAGGGATCTCTCTATAAATGCAAAGAATGATATATCTTTAAGGTCATTTTATGGTATTAGGGTAGGTATGAAGCACAAGGGTTTTTGGTTTTGTTTGTTTGGTTGGAGATCATAACTGAGAAGGTTATATGAAGTGAATAAGGAAACTAAGTAGAAGGATGTTTCAGCCTGGGAAGATAGGTCAAGAGAAATGCCAATCCATTGTGCTATGGAGTCATAAAAGGGTTTACTTGCATAAAAAATATCCAAGGGTTTCCATAGGGAAAGTCATCTATACCAAAGGATCTTTTTAGATAGATGATGAGATGGAACATTAAGAAGTGGGGTGAAAGAAAGAAACCAAAGTGCAACCTAAGATCAGGTAAGGAATTTTAACCTATCCTGCTTTTGACATAATTTCAAAGGAAACTCTCAATAAAGACACAAAGAGTAGCTTAAGATCAGGTAAAGACTTTTAACTTAGTCTGCTTTCAGCATACTCTTAAGGAAAACAATCCAGTCGTCCTCATGACCACTTTCAAACAATAGAAAACATTGAATATTAAACACAGAGCAAGGCCTAAGATCAGAGAAAGACTTTTAACCTTCACTGCTTTTGACACCAACTCACAGGGAAAATTTCAAGACAAACTGTTGGAGAAGAAACTAGGGGACAGGGTTAACCATAGACTTCCCTAGTTCAATCTTTACTTAGCATGAAATGAAAATATCTTTCAAGGACAATGTTTTCAAGTTGCACTCAGCAAGACATGGGCTCACCAACATTCCTTGATAGGTTATACTCCATAGAATTATCCTTAAATACACAATCAGAGGAAAACATAGAGATAAATATTAACAGTGAGATTTAGGGTACTTCCAACAGTATGTCCTAATCTATGCTTGTTTTTCTTTATCAGAGAATAATGGACAGTATGATAAAACATGAAAGGAGACAATTATAGTAAGGAAACATCACCAATAATATAGAACAGGATCCTGTGAATCTGCTTGTTCAATTGATGTGCAAAACCAGTCACATACTTTGAGTCCAATGGCTCTTTATAGTCCAAAATCCTCTTCCCAGCCTACTATATTACAAACTACTCAGCTACTTCCCCTCAATAACAGTTCAAATAGTCAATCAAATCCCAACAACCAACGCTTGACAATGAATCTTCAATGAATACTTATAGGTGAATGAGGAGGTGGAGTAGTAGATATGAACTTAAATGATCCATTAAGACAGAGGGGAGGAAGTATTCGAATGCCCACTCTGCATAATGGCTCTACATTTAACATGTTTGGTACCCTTTAGGCTGGTCTGGAAGTCTTTGTCAGATTGACAATAACTTCAGGTATGTTCTTTGAAGTACTCTGGCTGCTGGTACTCTATTTTGTCTTCTAAGATAATTAAGGTGGATAGTTTGGCTTGCAGGTCTTCCATGCTTCCATAACTATTGTCTTGACAATTTTAAAAGCCTCTGTCAGTGTAATAATTGTTCTGGTGTTCGATTGAAGATGGAGGAAGTCATGTAGCTAGTACTTTCTTGGAGAAAGAATGTTCTGCTGACATTAAATCACTGATATGGCTTGATTGTGTGCTTTAGGCTTGATTAATCCTCCTTGATCATTTTCGGGTCCTTTATTCCTTGCTGACTGTGGATTAGGCCTTTAATTCTTAAATTTGCGCCTTAATCCCTTTAAACTCCGGTCAAACTCTTTAATTCTTCACTTTATGCTTTCATCCTATGTTTTTAATGCTGATACTCTTCAATTAATGGATTCTGACTATGTTTTCATGTTTGCAGGTGCGCAGAGGGTTCATGATATCACCAATGCTCATGAGGCACGGGTAAAAACATAATATGAACCTTGTAGATTTCATTTCTTCATGGATAATGGCCTGTGGATCGTCATCCCTAGCCTTCGCATTGTTTTTAAAACTATGAGAAAACCCATATATCCTTCACTAAACAAACAAAAATTATAAAAAATCTGCGAAAAATAGGTTCAAAGACTGCTTTGGACATTTTGGGTGCAAGGGAGAATCGGAGCCGTCAGATTAGAATATCCAACGGTTAAGATCAATCGTTGGGGTCATTGGGGAGATTATATGGATGAAAAATTCACGGGGATGAAATTAAGTCAGGACCATCCGATCTCAAAGATCGACGGCCAAGATTAAAAGATGAAAAAGAAAAGTGGGCGAGCGTGGCGGTATAGCGGAAAACCATTAATGGTTTTCGTGCGGCGCTAAGGGGGGTGGGTGGTATTCGCAAAAAAATGCAATTCCATACACCTTTTGACACCTGTCCTTCCTAAAACCGCTTATTTCGCATAATTTTTTGGTGTTAACCCTCTGGCGCAAAGATTTTTCGAAATGCGAAGTCAGTCGTCGGATGATAAGCTGCAGATCCGACGGTGCGAATCGCAAGCGACGGGGAAGTTGCGCGAACGGGGAATGGTGGGCCCGGCATTTATTTTGTCGTGTAGTGGAAACATTAAGTGGCGAGGTGAAATTTTAAGCAAAAAAATGATTTCATCGGGTTAATTACCGACCATCAAATCTTCTCAGATGGTCGGTCGAGATTAAAAGATGGATCGGAGGTTTTGAAAGTGAAAGGCGAGTGAATGGAGACCCGATTGCCTGATGGTCATTGATCTTGTGCAAATCAACGGTCTATATTCATTTATCTCAAAACATCGGGGAAATGGAAAAACAAAGGGAAGTTTTCATTCGTGGAGAAAAAATGAGGGGAAGGGGGCTTAGGGATAAGCGCTCGGGTGTGGTCCCATGAAGGGAAAAGGACCGGGGCTAGCGGGTGACTTTGAGCCCTTGGGGGCTTAACCCTTTTAATGGAGCGGAAAATTGTTTTCTAGGTCTTTTAAAGGGATTTTTGGGGTTCTTAGCACCCGATTGTGAGGTTGGGGTTATATGGGGAAAGGGGCTACATCTATAAGCCCACAGGGGCTTAACTCCTGTATAGTGCAAAAAGGGTGTTTTAGGAAAAAAACAGGTATTTTTAGGCCAAAGGAGGGGTTCCGATAGGTACAAAGGAGGATTTTTAAACAAAATAAAGGGAACTATAAGGTTTAAAAAGGGTTTTTTTATGATTTAGAGGCTTGATGAAGGGTTTTGTGGGATTTTGAATGGGGGAAAAGTGGTGAAAATGGAGATTTTGTGGGAGTGAAAAGGAGAAAATGGAGGCCTTTAAAAGTAGTTTCTTTCACAAAACAGTGAGGCTCATCAAATGGAAACAGCAGTGAATATTTCTCTCAAGGGTGGAGGACACATGAAGGCTTCAATAATGATAGATTTTCAAAGGAAATGTTTCTCTTGAAGACTTAGAAACATATTTAGCCACCTGTTTGCTATGCCAAAATTTTATAGGTGGCTAACAGTGGCTCCACATGGGGATGGCATCTTCTTGAAGGTGTCAAGAATCTCATAAATAATCTTTGGAAGTAGGCCAGAGTTTGATCCTTGACCATCTTCTCTTCTTTGAGAAGCTGCTACAAACATGATGGATATTAAATTAGCAGAAAACATTTTCCCAGACAACTACCTACCCATCCTACTATCCTAACATTTTTTCTCCAAGAGGCATTTAGACTTGCAGACCTTCTTCATCATATTTTTTTTTATTGAAAGCGAGAACTAATCTAATTCTACCATTATTTCTCCATGAGGCCAGATTAAACAGTGGGACTCATAGCTTCTCTACCTAAACTAATATCTTCCAGGATTAAACTGTCTGAAATATTTTCATTCTCTACATTCTAAAACAGAAATTTAAATACAGAAAAACCAGGATTAGACTGTCTAATTTGTTGTGGGTCCATGGCATAAAGACAAGTTGTACATGAACTGAACTTTGCAGAAATTTGAAACAAAATTGTGAAGGCTTGAAATTCTGAAATTTAAGAGCATCCTTCCCTCTTTTTGTGACTCAGATTTTGAGCTTGTTAGAGTCACCTTTCTTTCTTCATTTCAGCTCTAATTTTGACCCTGTTAGAGTTGTTCTTTTTCTTCTTGCTGGTTCAAGTTTTGAGCTTGTCTGAACCCTTCTCTTTTTTTTTGTATTTTTTTAATTTTCTTCAAAGAAAAAAATCAACAACTAACTAAATTCCCATAGGCTGAGCTTTATTCAGATTTCTACCTACCCTACTCTAACTTGATATATTTACATGTCTCACTGAAAAACTCTCTTTTCCAATGCATCCACTCAATAAGATGATCCCATGACTGGTTTTTGCTCATCTCTTTGAGCATGCTGGACAGGCAGGGCCACTCCCATTCTCTTTTTTTTTTTACAGCAACTTCTAAAATGATTCTTATTGTCTGCAACAATCTGCTCTTGATGACCTTTGATCCTTCTCTAAATGTCTGTAGGAAATGAGCATAAGGATCTTGTAATAATACCTGGTTGTGAGTATTTGACAAGTAGGTTTCAACCAGGATTGCTTCCTCTTCCACTGGATCCAGAAAAATATTCTTTTGAGAAAGAAACTCTTCCTCATCTTCATTATTTTATGAACTGGATGACTCATCATATACTGCAGTGTTGTCCTCTTGTAGCTCTAAGATATTCTGATCTGGTGGGTTGAACTCTGTGAAAATATCAATGTATTCTTGAGAAGGGATCTGTTCCATTACTTCCTCTTTTTTAAGAGAAGGCTCCTTGGTTTCAGCCTGCTCAAAAATTTCTTCATGGTTTTCCTCTTCGTCCTTTGAGATGAAAGGCTACTAATTTCCAATCACATGAAAACTATTACTGATGATTTGAGATAAAACTGAGTGAATATTCAATGAATCTTCATCTGCTACTAGACTTTCATAGCTTTCCTCATCAGTATCATAAATAGCCTGCATGGGCTCATTACTTTCTTGAAGTTGATGAAACTGATTTTCCCCCCACAAATCTACTGATGATGGCCTTGCAAGATCAACTTCTGTTTGGAGAACATCATCATCAGACAGATCAAACTTAGGAAAATCATGGATGTAAGTAATGCTACCAATCAGACATACTGGATTATCAGTAAGTCTTTCTTCATTCTGATTTACAGGGGAGCTTTCCAAATCTGTACAACAAAGCTCAATGGATGAATGGGAAAGAGTTTTTTCTCTGTAAAAGATCTCAAAGGCAGGTTGTCTATTGATGATCTGATCTATTTCTTCTTCTGTCAAAGGGGAAGGTGTTCTTGTGTTTCTTTGAGCAGAAGTGCAGCAGCTCTCTGTTTCTTGTGAAGACTGAGTTTG
Source organism: Pinus albicaulis (assembly GCA_034641835.2). Taxonomy (NCBI): domain Eukaryota; kingdom Viridiplantae; phylum Streptophyta; class Pinopsida; order Pinales; family Pinaceae; genus Pinus; species Pinus albicaulis. The sequence continues at coordinate 455,037,749 of CM076582.1, read as the reverse complement.
AGGTTGGATGTCTTCTTGGGCCTCAGCTTCAAGGGATGATGAACCAGTATTTGTGCTTTCAGGGATATCTTGAGTAATTTCCTTTATTTCTTGACTGATTTCTTCCTCAACTGATTCATCTAAGTTCTTGTGATAGTTAGGATGCATATGAAACTCTTGAATGGATTCTAACAGATCTTTAGGATGCATGTCTGCCAAATTCTCATCAATATCTAATAGGTACTATATGAGATTCTGAGATTGGTCACAACAGTTTGCACTCCATGGTATGGATGAGGGGTTTTCTTTATATCTCTCATAAAATACTTGGTGCATGTCTTTTAAAGAAAACAAACTCCTAGATTCTAACCATTCATACCAGTTCCTTGCCTTTCCTTCTAATGTTAACATGAACATTTTCATAAGGCAGTATTCATGCCATTCAGTCTTTACCTTCCACACATGTATGTGAAATTTGATGAGATGTAGAAGTGGGTCTTCAAAATCTTCACCTTGAAAAACAGGAAGGTTATCATCCCAAATCACCTGGGGCATCTTATGTGGGAACCCAGAGATATGTTCTCTACTCATTGGGGCATATCTTCGTTGTATCCTCGGAATCATTCTGTAAATCAGATAAGAGGTCACTGTGTCTATTCAACAAGTTCATGGCCTTCTACCAATGGAGTCATTTGGCCTTTTGGAAGTTGTGGAGTCGCCAGGTGGAGGATTTCAAAGATTTGAGATGAGTTGCTGTCCACCATCAGCAATTGAATACCAATCTAAGGAGGATTTGTGGGTCTTCTGAGCTCTTAAGGATGTCTAAGACGAAATTCACTCAGAAGTCCCCAGTGGAGTCGCCATTATGTTGTGGTTCTTGTGTTTTGGTAAAATTGGCATAACCAAAAGACAAGACAACATCAAACCACTTTGGGATCCTAGGATCTAGCCCTCCTAGATCCGGAGAGGGATATCTCTATAAATTCAAAGAATGATATATCTTTAAGGTCATTTTATGGTATTAGGCTAGGTATGAAGCACAATGGTTTTTGGTTTTGTTTGTTTGGTTTGAGATCATAACTGAGAAGGTTATGTGAAGTGAAGAAGGAAACTAAGTAGAAGGATGTTTTAGCCTGGGAAGATAGGTCAAGAGAAATGCCAATCCATTGGGCTATGGAGTCATAAAAGGGTTTACTTGTATAACAACTATCCAAGGGTTTCCATAGGGCAAGTCATCTATACCAAAGGATATTTTTAGATAGATGGTGAGATGGAACATTAAGAAGTGGGGTGAATGAAAGAAACCAAAGTGTAGTCTAAGATCAAGTAAGGACTTTTAACCTATCCTGGTTTTGACATACTTTCAAAGGAAACTCTCAATAAAGACACAAAGGGTAGCTTAAGATTAGGTAAAGACTTTTAACTTAGCCTACTTTCAGGATACTCTTAAGGAAAACAATCCAGCAGTCCTCGTGACCACTTTCAGACGGTAGAAAACATTAAAGATTAAACACAGAGCAAGGCCTAAGATCAGAGAAAGACTTTTAACCTTCACTGATTTTGACACCAACTCACAGGGAAACTTTCAAGACAAACTGTTGGAGAAGAAACTAGGGGACAAGGCTAACCATAGACTTCCCTAGTTCAATATTTACTTAGCATGAAATGAAAATATCTTTCAAGGACAATGTTTTCAAGTTGTACTCAGCAAGACATGGGCTCACCAACATTCCTTGATAGTTTATACTCTATAGAATTATCCTTAAATACACAATCAGAGGAAAACATAGAGATAAAGATTAACAGTGAGATTTAGGGTACTTCCAACAGTATGTCCTAATCTATGCTTGTTGTTATTTATCAGAGAATAATGGACAGTATGATAAAACTTGAAAGGAGACAATTACAATAAGGAAACATCACCAATAATATAGACCAGGATCATGTGAATCTGCTTGTTCAATTGATGTGAAAAACCAGTCACATACTTTGTGTCCAATGGCTCTTTACAGTCCAAACTTCTCTTCCCAGCTACTATATTACAAACTACTCAGCTACTTCCCCTCAATAATATTTCAAACATTCAATCAAAGCCCAACAACCAACCCTTTACAATGAATCTTCAATGAATACATATAGGTGAATGAGGACATGGAGTAGTAGATATGAACTTAAATGATCCATTAAGACAGAGGGGAGGAAGTATTTGAATGCCCACTCTGCATAATGGCTCTGCATTTAACATGTTTGGCACCCTTTAGGCTGGTCTGGAAGTCTTTGTCAGATTAACAATAACTTCAGTTATGTTCTTTGAAGTACTCTGGTTGTTGGTACTCTGTTTTGTCTTCTAAGATAAGTAAGGTGGATAGTTTAGCTTGCAGGTCTTCCATGCTTCCATAATTGTTGTCGTAACAGTTTTAAAATCCTCTGTCAGTGTAATAATTGTTCTGGTGTTCGATGGAAGATGGAGGAAGTCATGTAGCTAGTACTTTCTTGGAGAAAGAATGTTCTGCTGACATTAAATCACTGATATGGCTTGATTGTGTGCTTTAGGCTTCATTAAGCCTCCTTGATCATTTTTGGGTCCTTTATTCCCTGCTGACTGTGGATTAGGCCTTTGATTCTTAAATTTGCACCTTAATCCCTTTAAACTCCAGTCAAACTCTTTAATTCTTCACTTTATGCTTTCATCCTGTGTTTTTAAAGTTGATACTCTTCAACTAATGGATTCTGATTGTGTTTTCATGTTTGCAGGTGCGCAGAGGGTTTCATGATATCACCAATTCTCATGAGGCATGAGTAAAAACATAATTTGAACCTTGTATATTTCCTTTCTTCATGGATAATGGCCTGTGGATCGTCATCCCTAGCCTTCGCATTATTTTTAAAACTATGGGAAAACCCATATATCCTGCACAAAACAAACAAAAATTATAAAAAACCTGCGAAAAATAGGTTCAAAGACTGCTTTGGAGGTTTTGGGTGTGAAGGAGAATCGGAGCCGTCGGATTAGAATATCCAACAGTTAAGATCAATCGGTGGGGTCATTGGGGAGATTAGATGGATGACAAATGCACGGGGGAAAAATTAAGTCAGGACCGTCCGATCTCAAAGATCGACATCCAGGATTAAAAGATGAAAAAGCAAAGTGGGCGAGCGCGGCGGTATAGCGGAAAACCATTAATGGTTTTCACACGGCGTTGAGGGGGGTGGGTGGTATTCACAAAACAAACGCGATTCCATACACCTTTTGACACCTGTCCTTCCTAAAACCGCTTATTTCGCATAATTTTTTGGTGTTAAACCTCTGGCGCAAAGATTTTGCGAAATGTGACGTCATCCGTCCAATGATCGGCTGCAGATCTGACAGTGCGGATTGCACGCGACGGGGAAGTTGCGCGGACAGGGAATGGTGGGCCCGAAATTTATTTTGTCATGTAGCAGAAACATTAAGTGGCAGGGCAAAAGTTTAAGCGAAAAACGGATTTCATCAGGTTAAGTCCCGACCGTCAGATCTTCTCAGATGGACGGTCGAGATTAAAATATGGATCGGAGGTTTTGAAAGTGAAAGGCAGGTGAATGGAGACCCAATTGCCTGATGGCCTTTGATCTTGTGCAGATCGACAGTCTATATTCATTTATCTAAAAACATCGGGGAAATGGAAAAACAAAGGGAAGTGTGCATTTGCGGAGAAAAAGTGAGGGGAAGGGGGCTTAAGGATAAGTGCTCGGGTGTGGTCCCATGAAGGGAAAAGGACCGAGGCTAGCGGGTGACTTTAAGCCCTCAGGGGCTTAACCCTTTTAATGGAGCGGAAAACTATTTTCTAGGTCTTTTAAAGGAATTTTTAGGGTTTTTAGCACCCGATTGCGGGGCTGGGGTTATATGAGGAAAGGGGCTACAGCTATAAGCCCATAGGGGCTTAAATCTTGTATAGTGAAAAAAGGGTGTTTTAGGCCAAAAAACAGGAATTTTTAGGCCAAATGAGGGGTTCCGATAGGTACAAAGGAGGATTTTTAAACCAAATAAAGGGAACTATAAGGTTTAAAAAGAGGGTTTTGATGATTTAGAGGCTTGATGAAGGGTTTTGTGGGATTTTGAAGGGGGGGGGAAGTGGTGAAAATGGAGATTTTGTGGGGGTGAAAAGGAGCAAATGGAAGCCTTTAAAAGCAGTTTCTTTCACAAAACAGTGAGGCTCATCACATGGAAATAGCAGTGAAGATTTCTCTCAAGGGTGGAGGACACATGAAGGCTTCAATAATGATATATTTTCAAAGGAAATGTTTCTCTTGAAGACTTAGAAACATATTTAGCCCCCTGTTTGCTATGCCAAAATTTTATAGGTGGCTAACAGGTCCAATGCTAAAGATCAGACGCCCATAGACTCATATGATGACTAATTTTATGATCAACATAATTATGTTTTTCAATTTTTGAGATGTATGTATTGTACAAATTATGGTGTAGATTTGCAACTTCTCATGAATTTTTAATCAAAATCACAAGACACAAACCTAGTCTACTGCTCCGCAAAAGTTAATTCATAATTTAGAACAAAGATTCCAGACATGCAAAAATAAATAACACATGCACACAATATTTTTTTCAGGAGAAATAAATCTACTAAAACCCCCAATGCATGCTTGCATTAATATAATTAATAGAGATGTATTACAATTTATTTGCTCAACTGAGCACAACCTTCAAGTGAATAACCTACCTCTCTGCTCACTAAGAAGATCTGACCCATACTTGGTCAATTTATATCTTTTCTTGAGCCCCTATTTCCTTGCTCAATTCCTTGAAAAATTAGGCCCGGATTATTGACAAATTTATCCAAAATGGATTACGCAATTCCTAAGGTTGATCGTCTGACTGCATGCAACACCTGTACACTCCAGACTAGTTTACAATTGATGTTACATTGCTTTGGAATCTCCATCACAGCTGGGGAACTTGAATTTGCGACATGCACTAGCTATTTTGGGTTGATTTATCAGTTACATGGATGATCATTGAGTTTGATTGAAGCCCCATTGCACAACTGACCTTCCACTAGTTCCTCCAACAGTTGGAACTAGTTTAACTGAAAACAACTTGAGATAATTGACCTTAATTGCTACATATTATCAATCACACATGCTTAATTAAAATCTAACTCCTCCAACTCAAATTTACTGATTAAATTGCATGACACAATCCATGTCACACAATTTAATTGCATCCAAGTTGTTTGCTGATATCAATGGAAACAAAGTTGGAACCAGAAACAGTCATGCACTATTGATAGAGAAAAATAAGTTTATAACATTATGCTTTGATGTTGTGGATCTCCTTCGAAAGGTTCAGTCGGGTGCGTCTCAAGCATTCGTTTGAGATTGGACTCAATGAGGCAATGGGCCTAAATTTTCTCTCAACAATAGATTCTTCTTTTCCTTCTTCTACACACCAGTTATAGTAATGATTTTTCGGCTATCTGAATCAATGTGATAAGGAAGAATTTATAGGAGAGGAGGAGGAGGTTTGGGATCCCACATAAGGTGGAGAAGAGTTCTATCCCTTTAGGGAGTTGCACAATTTTAGGAACCAACAAGCGAAAGGGAGAAACTCGGCTTGATTTAGTCGAACAAACCATGATGACTCCACTCACGAAGTTGTTAATCATGGAAACTTTGTTTCTATTTTTAAAAAAATTCCAAAAATATCTCGACGCAAGTGCCCTCCTAAGACAGAGTGCCAAAGGGCGCGGGGCCCAGTATTAATTTCTCCGTAGGCGCGAGGCCATAACTGCCTACCAGCGCCAACCCAAATTCATATTTTTTTGAAGGTCTTCTTAAGGAATGATCAACAGAGAATGTGTTCTTGACATGCCAAAGGATGCAATGACATTTATGGAAATGTATGATAGTATATAGAAGTCATTGAAATGGTCCTCCAATGTTTGGGATGGGGATTGCAGGGACGGTGACAAAATATTTTGTAATAGATTCCCCCTAAAGCATGAGGTCCGATAGAGAGGGAGGAGTGAAATGATTTATGAGAACATGCCCAAACCAAAATGTCGTCGTCAGAAGACCTGCAAGAACAAGTACAACTGATATCTCTGATACATGGATATGTCGTATGGGCACAGCAATCCATAATATAGTACATATAATAATAAGATCCAAGGTATGGACAAAGCCATCCAGTAAGAAGGATCATCAAATAGACTCATGTATGGTCACAACCATCCAATCAGAAGAGTCATGCATATGTTCATGATAAACCAAATTGTCTCGCAACCTGGATTTTATCAGACAAAACCCAGGGTCTTGCTCTCCATCTCGACCCGAAAAAGTAAAATTTCAAGCATGTGAATGAATGAACTGAAGTCCAACACGCGAGAAAATCACCTAATTACTAGCCAATGATGAAATTTTCTAACAGGCATGAGAGAAACCACCAATAATGAAAATGGATCTCAAGGTACAACTAGTACAATCTGTAGAATTTGAACAGTGAGCTGGAGTCGAACACCTGCGAAATCACTCGACCGCAGGCCAATGATGAGAACCTGTCGTTGAATGCGAAGAAATTTCCATTGAGGCATGAAAGCTCTAAGGTACTAGAAGAGAGCCTTTAGATCAGATTCCTAGATAATGAGCTGAAGCCGACAGGAAGTGATCGGTCAAAGGAGGGCCATAATGTTTCCCACATCGTCGACACGAGACAGAGGAATAAGATGATAGTAAATTAGAACTAAACAGAGGATCAAGGGTTGAAAACTGTAGAAGGAAACTTCTCTTGAACATATTGGGGACACGACTCCGAAATTTGTCAGTATTTGACATCAAGGGATATGAGGTCATGGTGACATGGCAAAGAGTAGATGAGAGGTCAAGACAGATAACCCAAACCCGTGGAGGAAAAAAGACGAATGGGATGTCCCCAACCCGACACGAACTGCAAACAAGTGTCATGTTCAAGAGTGACATACTATCGACATGACCGAGAAATGGTTCCATTTTCCCCCACCATTTCTGGAAATTACCCTAATTATTTTTGGAAACAAGCTTGAAAGGGATAGAATATGCTTGTCATATAAGTTTTTCCTTCGGAAAAATCCATCCTAGTACATTTTACGAGCCCTAGGAAGGAGGAACTCGGTAACGTCAGGGTGATGGTTTCTAACGTCATTAGGCTTTAATGAGTCTAACAAAGGAAGAACTTGTCGTCTTTTCATGTTAAGAGAGTTTAAAAAGAAGCGGAAAAGAAAACTCCAGCAGGTCCCTTTTTGTAGGTATTCTCACAGATTCGAAAAGGTAGAAAACAATGTCTGAGAGAACCTCTTAGCCATGTTTGACTAAGGTATTCCTTTTTCGTAAGTAGTCTGTCCCAGCCTTAAAAGGGGTAAACGTATACTGGGAAAATGACATTTCGCCGCCTTTAACGAGTTCAAAACGACAAGAGTCTCGGCAACATTTTCAATTTTTGTGAGTCAGAAAAGAGCTGAAAGATGACTCCAGGGGGGTGACTTTTTTCGTGTTTTTACTGAGTCTGAAAAAGTAATTAAATACAACTCGTCACTTCATCGTCATCATGTTTAGGACCTGTTGTTGCACAAGAAATGAACATAAAACCCATTTTTCGAGATAAAACATTAAAATAATTGAAAATTAAGCTTAAAACCTAATTAGGGTTTTGAAAAAGTTATAAAAGGACATAAATAGTAAAAACAAATTAGTTTTCACCTTTTCACTTCCTTGTGAGAATTTTACCATTTTTAACTCTAATCTTGTGGAGCTGACAGCAAAAAATCCAGGAGGTCATTCGCAAATCTGCTTTCTCCAGATAAGAGCTCTCATATTTTCTTGCATTTTAAACTATGTTTCATTTCCTGCATTCTTAATTTTTTATGCATTTGGTGGGATTTTGCCATGGATTGGGCACGACATTTGGCGCAGGTTCTAAGCATGGAGTCGCGCCAACCCGCCTAAAATTCTAAAGGGGTGGCACCAATCGATGTTGTTGTTTGAAAAACAGCAGCGCCAAACCCCGTGGTCAATAAATGGGCAAAAATTCTCCTAAATAGCCTGATTTGAATGGTTCAAAATTCAATTACATGGCTAATGGAAGCCTCAATTATGGTTTTCAAGAAATTAAAATTCAAAATGGTCATTGAGTGGAAAGAACGAGAACATGGAGAGGAAGAAGAACAAGCCATGGCAAACAATGCATGTTTGGATGCCCTGAGAAATTTTGGGCTCTTGAAATTCTTCCTAACACCATGTCTACAAGCTCAGTTGGAACTACTACAGTATCTAATCAATGTGTGGGACACCAATCGAGAAATATTTTCGATTAATGACCAATAGTTGGAGATAGAAGTCTCTGACATATATTTCATCACTGGATTGTCACAGAGGGGAGTAAAACCAATCCTGACAGGTACTCGGCCCCTTGGTGAGAGCATAGGCATGTTAATAGACAGAGTTTTCCCAGGAGCAAAGAAAGGATCGAAGAGTGGGAAAATGGATATCCAAACAATACCTGATTTGGCACTAAGGGTAGTGTTGCACACTATAACATGAGTCGTTGGATCTCAAGCCCCTCACGAAGCTACATAGACATCGCTTCAACTTGTCATGGATTGTGTGGCTCCAAACATTTTCAACTAGGCGGAAGTCGTAATAATCAACCTGAAGCGCCAATTAACGAAGTGCAAGAACAGAAAGCTAAAACAATTTGGATACAGGTTCATCTTAATACTGTTCATCCTAGAACAGTTTCCGATATTCCAATACTAGGAGGTGGTAGTACCTACACCACCAGCACGAGAGCCACAGATGGTCTGTTGGGCAGAGTTGATACCTCGATCGGGAGGTGGTCAACATATGTCATGGAAGCCGGAATTCTTCGACTGGCTCCACCAGTAACTCATCATTGTAGAGTATTGGTCGTACACCAGCATCGATTTGTAATATTCCCAAGTTTTCACATGACATTTGGAATATTAGAGTTCTTAATTTTCTTAATGAATTAAGTAAATAAATGTGTGGAGGGACCCATAATCCTCAAGATGGATAAATATCCACTCTTTATGTGTGAATGTGGATTAATTGATCCTAGATCTACATAATGAGGTAGTGGAGCAACTACTAATGTGAATGGAATTGGAGATCATGTCTCATTAATGAGATAGATCATGGAGGTTGAAGCAGTCAACTAAGATCATGGAAGGCATCTAATAAAAGATCATAGAGCATTCATTATGAAGTGATGGAGGAAGTTGTGCAATTAATGCACACATGATGGAGAGGGTGTACATTGCACCTAGACATGATGGATGACTTGGAGAGACAACGTAGTCAAACTTGGAGGATCATTTCCACACGCACAGCGCAGTTTATATGAGGGCCAAGGCATGGGAAGGCTCATAAAATATATAAAGGAGATGAAGACAACAATGAAGGAAGGCTATTGATTATATATTTTGAGGTCTGTTTAGATCTAGAATTTTCATGTGACATTCCATTCTTTCTTTGGTTGTTTAGCTAAGATTTCAAGTTTTGTTTAGCACAGGGTGTTCCTGGTCGAGAATCCCTCCTCTTTCTTTGAGTAGCTCTGGAAATAGGGTTGTACTTCATTCTACATCAGGCATTAGTGCCACTTATATTTTCCATCATCTGTAGAACATCTACCTTCGGAAATTATGCAATTTCTGAAGATTAGTTTGGAAGGTGAAGGTTATCTTCAGTATTTTAGCTGGAGAACCAGTGTAGGATTATTCCTATCATCTTGAGCTTGAAGATCAACATTCTTAGGGCCTCATTTTATATATGGAATCAGGCCAAACATTATTGACCTCCTATCAGTAGCAGTCCCATCAAGGATTGCACAGTCCAGTCCTGTAGATCTAAAGGAGGAAGGAAGTTAGTAGTATTTCAGCTAGTAATCCTGTGAGGGATCATCACCTCACCTTTCCATCACCATTTCCATCAGCCTGGAGATTATTGCAGCACATTTCAGCAGATATGGAGCCTCTCCCTCTTATACATCGTAGTTTCTGTAGCAGTTTCATATTCAGTTGCTACAACTTGAAGGAGGAAGAAGAGGAGACAAGATCTCAAGCTCCTAGCTTGTAGATCTGAAGGAGGGATCAGCCCTCAAAGCTCAGATCTATTTGTAGAACATATTGCAGCCATCTTTGGATCATATCTAGTTTCAGATTTGTATAACCCAGCAGTCAAAGGATCAAACCCTATGAGGTTGATTTTCCAAATTTGTAGATCTGGAAAATCCTTTCTGGGTTATCTTGGGTTCCCATCGCATTGTCCAAATCTTGAATCTTGGCATCATCAGAGCTCCTGAGCTCCCTAGATCTGCATTTCCTTTTGCAATAGTTTCAATTATATCAGAAGAAGAAGGTGCAGCACAGTACTGCTTCCTGTAAGCTCACCAATTATGCAGTGCTATTTGTAGCATCATTGCAGGGTGATTATATGCCATCTCTTGGGCCAGATCTACTCATCTTTGTACATTGTGTAACTGATTCATCCACATATAATAAAATGGCTCAGCTTCTCTGTATATTTTGATGTTGTCTTTAGATTTATTATTTTCTTAGTTGCAATTCTTATATTGTGTTTTAGTATTATTGCATTCTCCCATTTGGGATATTACACGATTTCATGGGTGATCCAGACCTTCCACTCCCGGAAGGAGAGGACTGGGATGAAGCTTTGGGTAAAAACTCATTTTTTTTTTTTAATGAGTATTATGATTTTTTGTTTATATGTGTTCTAAATATTTATCCATGCATTATAGATGTTGGCTCAGAGAGACCTTCAGGGATATCCACCATAGAACGGAGGCTCCCACGCGATTTCAAGGCGGCCCCTCGAGGTGAGGGAAGCGAGGAAGAAGAGATCGAGAGCATCTTGGAGGGACTCACAACCGGGATCCCAGATTACGTGAGATTCAAGGATTTTCCTCGTGCGCTTCGGAGGCACACTGCAGGGGTGTCTAACCACATCCACCGTTTACTGATGCGGGTTGTGCATGCAGTGACATGTTATCATTAGCATCATGCCGATTAGACGCCTAGGCTTTATTTCTGCATATTTTTTGAACTTATGATGCACTTGGATGCAAACAATTGAAATATATATATATATATATATACGTACGTACGTATGTATGTATGTATGCTTATTTTCCTGTCGAAATCTTACTATGTGATGATGATGCATTTACAAATTACGCAAATGTATATCTAATTCAATATTTTCTACTGCATCAGTTAACGCATTCATTCTTCTAGGAATATGTTGATATGTGATATAATCAAAATTCCGTTCTAATAAGTGAACACACAAATACAACCTTAAAATCTGAGGATTTCTAATAGAGTAATATTCATTGAGCTAGAGAACAACAAGCTGAGAGTCTAGGTTCACAATTAATTCATGAATGTTGAGAGAAATAGCCTCAGTTAAGAGTTTAGTGATGACACTGTATTCAGCGACAGTGTTAGTTGTTCATCCTAAACAAATACCTTGAAGTTCTATCAACTCACCATTAGTATTATAAATCACCCAGGCTTCGGAAGATAGATTGTGGGTACTACGGCAGGCACCATCCACGAAACCAACATAAGGATTGATGGACATAGTAATGACATAATAAATAGAAAAACTTCTTGCAAAGCACACCAAGCCAAAAAAGGTTTGAAAATGAAAAACACACTTATGTACAAAAGGACATGCACGAGAAACTCCTGCATAATATTTTTTGAGGTACAGCCCATTTCTAGGTTGATTCAAAGGATAGCCTTCATAGTTAATTTGCTCATAGGCCCTGTTCTGCAAAACGTGATTAATGATATAGGGCCCATGCCACATGGGCTCGAATTTTCCTACCCCCATCTTATCATGAGCTTGGTCATACAAGAGGACTAGGTCTCCTACAAATGTACGAAGGGAAACTGTTTGATCAAAGTGAGCTTTGACCCATTTTTTTGTGCTTCTATGACTACAGCAGCAAAGCAGCGAGTTTTGTCTAACCTCTCCAAATATAGAAGATGTTCTTCCTCCGACGAGGTATTAGACAGTAATTCAATATATATCTTGAGAGAATGGATTTTGCATTCAATCGGAAGGGTAGCTTCCATACCATAAACAAGTTGGAATGGAGTGAATCTGGTTGCATCCTTCACCAATTTTTAGTAAGCCCGGAGAGATGAAAACAACATGAGATGCTAGTTGGACTTGTGCATCCTAAGCATACGCTGAAGCATAGTGACTAGAACCTTGTTCACAACTTCAACATGGTCATTCGCCTGAGGGTAGTATGGCGTTGAGTTGTCGTGATGCAGACCCAACTTAGAAGTAAACTCATTCATCATATAATGGCGAAAATGAGGGCCATGATCGGTGACAATGGCTTGACGGACACCAAACCTGGTAATCACATGATTGAAAAATAATGGGGCAACCGTTTTACCATAACTTGTGAGTGTAGGCATTGCTTCGGCCCATTTAGTGAATTATTCCATGGCTACGATAATATAAGCATGCCCCACGGCCGAGTGAGGGTTACACGTCATAAAATCAATTCCCCACTTCGCAAAGGGACTAACGTTAATGACGGGATGGAGGTGAGCGGGTGGCACGCATAGCTTGCACTGGTCAATCTGACAGTCATGAAATTTATGGACATTAACAATATATTCTTTGAAAATGGTAGTCCAGAAATATCCAGCACGAAGGATTTTTCGTGTAGTAGCATACCCAGATATGTGATTGCCACAGGCGCCTGAATGGAATTCATTGAGGAATTTTTCAGCTCCCTCGAGGATTAAACACCGTCGGAGAACATAATCAGCTTTGATGCGGTATAGAGTATCTCCGACAATGCGATAAGGTTTTGAATGATGATGGATACGTCGACGAGCATCTTTCATAAACTCAGACCAGAAGGTGGAAGTCTAGAGATAAATGATGATATCACAATACCATGGATCAAGGGTGCTAATAAAAAAAAGAGTGTCATTTGGAATGCATTCCTCAGAACCAGAGGGAGTAGAGGAAGAAGGTAAAAAGTAGATCAAATCGGCAAAAACCAATGATTTCTTCGATTTTGGGGTAGTGAACTCCAAATCAAATCTTGGAGGATAACTATCCACTTCAATTATTTTCCCCCCATCAATTGGCAAGTCAATATATAGGTCATGGGATTGCAGTTAGAAATCACATTTACTGTGCGAAGTAAAATATAATGGTGAAAACGTTGGATTTCTTGAACAACAGCCAACACCAATTTCTCGACATGTGCGTAACTTGTTTCGATATAGAGAATATTGTGGCTCAAATAAAAAATGATGTGCTCGTCACCATCGTCGTCATCATGTACCAAAACCATGGCAATAGTGCTAAATGTGGAAGCCAAGTAGAGGGAATAGTTGCGATGATAATTGGGTGGACGCAAAAGAGGAGCATTGATAAGCAATGTCTTCAGTGCATTGAAAGATTTTTGGGCAATTTCATCCCAGAGGAATGGGACACCTTGCTTAAGCAATCGCATGAATCCTTTGGCTACTTCAGCATAGTTTGGTATAAAACGATGCAAGAAATTGGATTTCCCTTGCAAACTCTACAACTGATGTAAAGAGGAAGGGGAGGGGAGATTAACAATAGCTTCGACCTTAAGAGGGAAGAAACGAATTCCATCTTTAGAAATGATAAACCCAAGGAGTCTACTGGAATCGACGTAGAAGACACATTTATGCAGATTGAGCCAAATATTGTAACGTCTACAGCGAAGAAATATTTGACTGAGGTGATTTGGGTGGTCCTTACGCTTAGCAGAATGAGCTGGAAGGTCATCTAGGTAAGGTTGAACAATGTTATTAATATCATGGAAATCGTGTGACATTTCTCGTTAGAAAGTAGCACTAGCGTTCTTCAGTCCAAAAGGGAGCTTCTTGTATGCAAAGGTGCCCCATGGACAGATGAAGGTGGTCTTGTGTTGATCAGCAGATAGAATATTGATCTAGTTGTAACCAAAGAACTCATCCATAAGGGAAAAGATCTCACTCCCAGCACAGTCGTCAATGATCTAGTCGATGAACGGAGTGGGATGCTTATCCTTAGGACAAGCGTGATTGATGTCATGGTAATCCACATAGACACAAATAGTACCCTTCTTTTTATCCATAGGAACAATTTTAGAAACCCATTCTATCAAGGGGATTGGATAAATGAAGCTAGCTTTGAGAAGTTTTTCAACTTCTCCCTTGATGGCGGCGACCTTTCTAGGGTGCATGGTACGAAGATGTTGGTGAATAAGCTTTGCGTCAGGATAAGTAGGGATATCGTACACAAATATACTCGGAAAAATGTCGGACATTTCTTCGTAGGACCAAGCGAAAACGTCTCGAAACTCTCAGAAGAGACTAGTATAGACCTCGATCTCATCAGGAGAACAAGTCATCCCAATGTGGATGTTCTCGACTACCCCCGATTTAACAGATATTTCAATATGCATCATCTGTGTAATGTTTCCTATGTTACCTTCTCTGAAGACTTCATGTGTCAATATAGGTGTTTGAAGCGGATGGGAAGGAGCTTGGGAAGCGAAATTCTCAAGAAAAGTAGACATGGCCCCAAAGCCAAGCATAAAGGAGGAATGATGATGACTATCATCCTAGGGAGGATCCTCAAGAGACATGGTTTCCATGATGGCATCATCAGTTGGAAACGTTACATTCAAGGGATCAGGAGAATCCAAAGCGTCGAGCCAAGGGGACTGAGAATACGTGTCGAGAGACACACTTAAAGGAGTATGATTAGAAGGAGGAGGAGCTGAAGCTGAGATAACTTCACAATAAGAAATTTCTATTGGGCTTAACAGCATTGCGTCACCAAATGAATCAACTTGCTCAGACGAAGGGATGATCCATGGATTAGAAGACGTGGAGATCATGTTGACCTGAGTAGTGTTGGGCGGAGGAAGAGAAAAAAGAACCATAAGAGTGGTATTTTTGAAAAGTCCTGACCCTATTCTCTCAGAAGGCATAGGAATACAATCTACATATGTAACATTTCTCTCAAAGGAGGTGGAAGTAAAAAAGGATAACTAATCGACATTGATGCTCTTTCCTTCGTGCGGAAATCGAAGAACACGAAAGAGAGTGGACAGGATGTATAGCATAATGTGATTCCAACTGCGACCAAGGAGAAGATTATAATCGAGTTTGGCGTCAATGACTTCAACCTCAAAATTAACCATTTTTCCTTCCAACGTTATAGGTAAGCTGGTGAGAACACCAAAAGGGCGAGATTCCCTTCCGTCGAAATCTTCTAAAGCGTTGGGAGACTAATTAAGGGTTGGAGAACCAATGGATTTCCATCATGTAGATGACATGATGCAAGTAGATGCACCCTCATCCATGACTGCTCGATGGATATTCTTTCCATTAATCCCAACTTGGATAATCAGTGCAAGTTGTTGAGAGAGATGCAGAACGAAATTTTCCAAATCGAAAGTGATAAGGCTAGAATCGGCAGGGTCAACCCCTCCGATAGCAGAGAGAAATGCCTTCTATTGTGACGAACAGCTTTGAATTACTTCCAATTCATACAGAGCGGATGGCGCTTGAGCCAAATCCTCAACAATACCATAATGCTAAGCGGCACGGGCATTTGGGTTATAGGAAAACTTACGGAATACGCTTTTATAAGGTGGTCGTACAACGGGCTCAAGACTGGGCCTTTCGATGGGAAGAGGGCCAGAAGTAGGTGGGGGACAAGGACCATCTGTGATCTCTTTCCCTACTACCTGACATGGTTCGATATAATATTTCGATATGGTAGCAATAGATATGGGTGCAGAACCATTCATCTTGAAAACCTGAGTTTCAAAAGGGGCAGAGGAATGAGGTTGCTCCACCATATGATTTTGTTGCGATGGGAATGGTTCTTTAAAAATAGTCAAAGTGCCTTGAGTGGCTTTGAGCAGTCGATTCACCTCATCCCATCGTGGACAGTCCTTGGTGTAATGCTCGTTGTCACAAATCAGACAAGGGTACTTCGGCTTACGTTTCGAACCATCATCAGCATTGGGTTTAGGAGAATCCTGTTTCGGGGTATCGGCTTTGGCCTTACCTTTACCCTTTTTCTTACCTTTGGAAGCTTTATCTGCAGGAGTGGACTGGACGACATTCACTTCCATGGCCTTACCAAGATTTCGAGGTGGATAAGAAGCAATATTAGTGGAAGAAGTATATTTTTGCTTCGCAAGATTTGGAGAAGAATCACGAGATGTCTGAGACATAGAACCAACGATACCATCGACAAATGGCACTACCCGTGCTTTGATAGTTCCATGTCACAGAGCATCAGGCAAGATTTCATACAACGTGCCAGATTGAGAGTACACGAGATCAAGGTACTGGGCACGAGCAATGGCTTGTTCCTTAGTAACACATGCCCCCATAGCGATGTCCTTAGCAATCATAGTGATAAAAGAGGTAGTGAACCAATCAGTCAGAAGTTGATCAGGAATCTCAAACTTAATCAAACGATGATGCTGCCTCCATTCATGAATATGATCAAAGATATGGGTAGCCCGATCCTATTTCAAGGATGTTAGGAGGCGCGTTCCAGTTTCATAATGAACCGATAACTGAAAGTGCATGATAAATTCCATGGCAAGAGAGTTGAAATCTTAAAATATGTCCCGGGAGAGTTCAACGTACCACTTTGAAGCAGCACCAGTGATAGTTCATTGGAAAAGACGTAGTGGAATTGAATCATCAACCAAAGAGTTAAAGGAGCACCAAAGATGATATTTCATAACATGCGCTTGGGGGTCTTCTCTGGACTTGCCTTCAAATTTAGGACAATCACCAAGGATCTTGGTAGGAACTGAGGGCCAATATCGATTATTAAGGATAGGATCATTCATCAACTTTGACACATCGGGCAGTTCTAGCATAGAAAGGAAGGGAAATTGCAGATTGAAAGGCATTGCATGCCTTTTATAGAGACCAGTATTGGGATTCCAACTAGGTTTGGAGAAATTATGACCCCATATGTTTTGTTCCAAAGGATTTTTTCCATAGGGGTTATAAGCTTGATAATTCTACCCATACACCGGTTGAGGACCAGGATACTGATTTTGAGTGAACTACTGAGGTCCTGTCTGAGCAACATATGGATTTTTTTGTGAAATCCAAGTAGTGCCCTAGGGTAGAACTTGTGCCGTCGAAGATTGACCTTGAGGAATCAAAGGTGGGCCCTGAGGCTGCACGGGCTGCCCCTGAGGTGGAGGTTAACCAAAGTGTTGAGGTTAGACAGGATGTCCCTGAGGTGGAGGTTGGCTTGGATGTTGAGGTTGGATAAGTTTCCCCTAGGGTACAGGTTGGCTTAATGGTTTAGATGATCCAGGTTACCCCTGAAGATCAGGTTGGCTCGGTTGAGCAGTAAAGGTTTGACCTTGCTATACAAAATTTGGGTCTTGCTGAACATAAGGTTGGTTATGTTGCATAAAAGGTTGTCCCTGAGATGGATAGGTTTTCCCCTGGGGAACATAAGACGCTCCCTGTTGAACATGAGGTTGACCAGAAGGACCATAGGGTTGTCCCTATTGGACAGAAGGTTGTCCCTGAAAGGGTTGTCCTTATGGACCATAGGGTTTTTCCTGTAGGTACATAAACCGGTTGGGGTAAACTAGCATTTGTTGCGTTTGAACATACAATGGACTAGGCGGGAGAGGCCCATAGTGATAGATGTGATTTCCATGCTCATCATATTAATGCAGAGGATTGATGGAAGCTTGAACCTGTTAAGAACCCTGGGGGAAGAAATTATGTTGTTGAATGTCCATCATATACTGGTCGTACGTCAAACCTCGAAGAATAGGATTAGAGGAGATAGGTGCACTACCAATAGGTTGATGGATTCCCGATACGTGAGGTTTTGATCCACCCATGGCGGGTCCAACAGGTATCACAGAAGCAATAGGAAGCATCCCACAAATAACAAAAGATGGTGGTAATGATGGAATCACACTAACAAAAGGTGTGAATGAAGCCACAAAAATGATGGGTTGGGTTGGGGCAGATGTAACGATCGTCGACGCGATAGGAGTCGAAGGGGATGGACCTCATACAAGTGACCCCTCTGAAGGAGCCGACGTACCCGACCATATCGGATTCTCATACAAAGATGTAGCACCAGAGATGAGCTGACTCAATGAACGATAACCAGCCGGGAGAGATGAAGGCTGTGAGGAAGTTTGACCTGAGACGTAAGGAAAACTCTCCGGAGGGAACTGATATTCTCCCGTAGAAACATAAGTCTCTTCACTACTAATAGGACTCATGGCATTGATGTCGGATGAAGACATGTTGTCGGTAAAAAGGCTATGAGCAGTCGCAAGTAAAGTATGAGTTAATGGTGATTCAGGCGGTTGCGAGGGATCTTCCCTCAAAAAGGCCCAAGCGTTTATAGGTTTCCAATTGATATCAAATGGTTCCTCAGGAGGAGATCAAGTAGCAAGAGGTTGAATACTCAGAATAATAGATCGCCAGTAACCTAGATTCCTAACAGACTAAGATGTCTCCGAAGAAAATTTGAGGGGAGATTCTTCACAATGAGGTAATGAAGGGGATGATGAAACTGGTGGTTCCACCACCGTGAATTTGTCTAAAAAACAGGAGAGAAAAGAGATAACCAATTAGAGGCTTCAAGACTGATCACTAAGGATTACTTATGAACAAGCCAAGAAAATAACTTTAATGGGCGTGTGATCGTAGGTAATTAATTTTATCACACTGAAACAAAACTCTGCCTTTTCATATTTTAAGAGTCAAGAAAAGGGAAAAAGGTGACTCTAGTCACTTTTATTTTGGACGAGCTTGAAAGGAAAAGTGCTCGGTGATATTTTAAAATTTTTATAGAGTCACAGAAAGATCAAAATGACTACTCATGAACTCTAAGCAAGAGGGTGTACCAAGCTCCCGTGAACTGAAATATACACCTTGGTGATCAAATGAAAGAGAAATGACCAAGGACTTAACGTACGTGCAGGCAGTCTCCCCAAATGTTGTGTTCAGTGTATCACAGTTACAGGGCGGCAGACTCGGCTTCCTATGGATAAAGGATTGCAACCTATGAGGGTATCCCTTTATATACTTGACAGTAGGTGGAGCACAAGTCCGTGCTAGTTCTGTCTAATGCTATATGGCGAGCGAAAGTTACTAGGTTTAATGACACCCGAACACGTCACTATCTTGGACCTGTAAATGTGAGCATTAAGTTTAGTTTAATTGAGTTCATTTTGAAGTTTATCTTGAAATTATGTTTCAGTTTCAAGGCCTTAACGAATGTAATCTCAAGTCTCTAATGTAAAACTATATGAGAAAGAACATCATTCCAATTTGATGAAAAGCTAGCTAAGATAAGGATAGGAGTTCATCACAAAGAAACAATCAATCAAATGCAAGAAGTACTTTTCCTAATGCTATTAACATAGCAAAGCAGAAAACGAAATAATTTTCTCTTGTTTTTCACTTTTTAATGAGAAAGCTACTAATGCAGAAGAGCACTCTTCATTTTCAAATAGAGAGAAATAATGCAAATTTTGTTCTTTTATATCAATTAGAAGTGATAATGCATTGTTACACTAAAAAGGACAAAGCGAACACTAGTTTTGAGAAACTTGGAGTAAATGATCAAACACGAAGAGACCAATCCAAAGAGAATGTAAAACACACTCAAAATAGACATGCATTCCTTCATGCAGAAATAGGACTTTCAAATCAACTCAATGAGCAATGTGATATGTGCTCAGGGTGACAGATGGAAAGTCAAACGGACACCAAAATGATAGTTGGACAACCCAACAACACGTAGAATCAAAATAAAGGACCAAACAATCATTCAACAAGCTAAAAATATGAAAGGCTAGACTAACTCATACACAAATTAGAAGCTCAATGAACATGCGATCGAACAAGAAATCGAAGACACCTAGAAACCCTAGGATGACAAGCCACACTGATCAGATGAGATACAAGCAACTGAAAATAATGAGACAGGGAAGTCAAAAATAATCCAAGTGGACTAATCCAGGAGGGAAAAACCCATCCATAGGGTAAGATGCACTGGAGAACTCAGGGAGGAGGCCTAAATCTAAACCTACATGATTCAGCGTGATTGATCAGCTATAATCTGTGCTGAACAGGGAAAATCACACCTTTAAAACAGGAAACCCACGCTAATTGGCACGACTGTCAGGGAAACAACAGTGCCGAGTAAAGAAACCAAGGAAAGGATAAAAAACAGCTGAGGAAAAGCCAGGCTTAACTCTCTGAGAATAGGTAAGATGGCTTGAAACAGTCAAACAAACTAAACAAAGCAGAAAGATGGCAATATGACCAAATTTGGACGGGAAAGAAAAACTCTAAATGAATCAATGAGAGATGACACACACATTGGTCCCCAGTATGGTCGTCAACTTGTTGAGCAAGAAAATCCCCTCTATGGATAGAGGTGATCCCTCTAGCTCTATGGTGGGTCTAGCAACAAGGGAACATGCTAGACTTCTGAATTCCTAGCTTATAAATGAAGTATGGACAAGAACAGATATCCTACCTTGATCCAACGCTTTTTTCATAGCATGTGGCAGCGATCCTTTGATATTTTTCCTCACGTATTACGCTTCATGTTGGTGACAATGTTCATATGTCTGCACAAAGATCAAACGAACGATAATAGCATACAAGCATATACTTTCATCTACAACTATTCAGCTAGTCAAGGAGAGCTAAACACTTTGCATATCAATGGAAACAAAGTTGGAACCAAAAACAGTCATGTATTATTGATAGAGAAAAAGAAGTTTATAACCTTATGCCTTGAAGTTGTGGATCTCCTTCGACGGGTTCAGTCGGATGCATCTCAAGCATTCGTTCGTGATTAGACTCAATGAGGCAATGGGCCTAAACTCTCTCTCAACAATGGATTCTTCTCTGGCTTGTTCTACACACCAACTATATAAATGATTGTTCAGCTAGTTGAATCAATGTGAGAAGGAATAATTTATATGTGAGGAGGAGGAGGTTTGGGATCCCACATAAGGTGGAGAAGAGGTCTATCCCTTTGGGGAGTTGCAAAATTGTAGCAACGAACAAGCCAAAGGGAGAAACTCGATGTGATTCAGTCGAACAAACCCTGATGACTCCGCTCACGAAGGTCTTAAGCATGGAAACTCCGTTTCTATTTTTAAAAAAATTCCAAAAACAACTCAGCATGGGTGCCCTCCTGAGACAGAGCGCCAAAGGGCGTGGGGCCTAGTGTTAATTTCTCCATGGGTGTGAAGCCATAACTGCCTACCAATGCCGACCCAAAATCATATGTTTTTGAAGGTCTGCTTGAGGAATTATCAACAGAGAATATGTTCTTGACATGCCAAAGGATGTAATGACATTTATGGAAATGTATGACAGTACACAGAAGTCATTGAAATGGTCCTCCAATTTTCGGGATGGGGATTTTAGGGACGGTGACAATATTCTATGTAACACTTCCCTCTTGACAAGGCATCAAAATGTCATCATCTTGTTTCTCTGTCGGAATGTATTGTAGCAACATTATCCGCATTTGCACACAGTCCCATAAATGGTGATACCAGATATCTATATGCTTGGATCGATCATGAAATACATGATTCCCAGAGAACTTAATGAAACTATGATTATCACAATAGATCACAGTTAGATCTATCATCTAACCAAACAGTCCCACACATATATTTCTCATCTAGATCGCCCCACATGTCGCTTGACTTGTAGCCATGTATTCAGCTATTTTCGAGCTTGGCGCCACATATCTTTGCTTCCTGTTGTACCAGGAAACCACTGCGGACCCAACACTGAAAATTATACCTAATGTACTCCTTCAATTTAATGGACTCCCCACCAAATCTACATTTGTGAATCCACACAACTTCACTCCCTCTGTTTGTTTGTACCATAGTACAAACTGGGAAATTCCTCTGAGGAAGTATAAAACATGCTTAGTTTCCTTCCAAAATAATTTGGTTAGCCTAACCATAGCTTGGCTCATCTCATTGACTACATAGCACATATTTGGTCATGTGTTCACGAGGTATGTTAGTGAACCCACTAGTTGTCGATAAATGGTAACATCCACTTCCTCAACTGAAGCAGAATACTCCTTCCTCCATTTGGTCACTAGAGGTGTTTCCATGTGTTTACAATTCTCCATGCAAAATATTTGTAGCATCTCATTTTCATACTTTCCTTGAGAGACAAACATTTACCCATCACCTTTCCATACTTTCAACCCAAGGAAGTAGTGCATGAGACCCATGTCCTTCATTTTAAATTCCCTTACAAGGTCCTTGTTGCAAGATATGATTAGTTTCTCATCATGAGTTAAAATAAAATAATCAATGTATAAGACAATAACAAGCGATTTACCTTCTACTAATATGTGATATAGGTTTGCATCTGCTTCACTTTTGGTGAAGCCCAAATGGGTGAGATAACTATGGATCCTGGTGTACCAAGCACAACGTGCTTGTTTGACACCGTACAATGCTCGCTTGATTTTGCACACATGATACTCCTGATCAAATGTCTCAAAAAATTATGGTTGATCAATTTACACCTCCTCCTTAATAACTCCATTGAGGAATTTTAATTTTACATCTATCTGGTGGATATTCCACCTCCGTTTTTCAACCAGTGCAAGAATTGATCTAATGCATGAGTACCTTGGTACAGGAGCAAAGGTATCCTCATAGTCAACTCCCTCAACTTGAGAGTACCCCTTGGCCACAAATCAATCCTTATACATCTCTATGCTTCTATTTGTTACATGTTTAACAGATCCATCTTGAACCCATAGTTGGTTTATCCGTTGGTCTTGGAACCACTTCCCAAACATTGTTCTTTACAATGGAGTCATATTCCTCCACCATTGCATCAACCCATACAGGATTCTCTAATGATTCCTCAAAATAGGATGGCTCAACCTCTACAAGCTCAATCATTAGAACCATGTATCCAGTGTATCGATCAGGTGACCTCCTCTGCTTGCACAAATTTGAAGGAGCTCCGACATTCTCCCTCACATCCTGAACAAGTCTATCAACTTCCTTGGTCCTTTTCCTACCTTCTCTGAATGTTTTTGCTTGAGTGTATGTCTCCACTCTCTGCTCCTCAACTTGTGGTTGCTCCACAACTTCCTGAGGCTCCTCATTTGGAGCTAAAAGTTCATCTTTTGGTGGGATCTAAAGCTTCCTCACAAGAGAGCACCGCATCACTTTCTCTTCATCAAATTTTACATCCTTTGCACCATTTTCATTATGATGGATGGAAAGTACACAAGGTAGTTGTGGGGAGTTTTTATGTAACCCGCAAATACCCCCAATTATGTTGTCATCTCAAGCTTCTTCCTTGATTCTTAGGAGACATGGCAATAAATAGAGGCTCCAAAAATCCTGAAATGCGACACATCTGACTTTCTCCTCGAGAAATTATCATGTAGTGTAATCATGCCTATAATCCAATGAAGACTTGGGTTCTGCAAATATATTCTTGTGTTGCATGCTTCAACCAACAAATGCAGAGGTAGTCATTGGTAATGCATCATCGCCCTCGTTGCTCCCACAATGTTACGGCTCTTTCTCTTAGCCACCCCATTCCATTGTGGGTTGTGGGGTGTTGTCAACTCTCATCGAATGCCTTCTTTCACATAGAAATTTTTGAATTCATTTGACACATACTCACCTCCATTATCGCTCATGATAGCCTTCACCTTCTTGTCAATTTCTTTCTCAACCAATGCCTTTAATTCTATGAACTTGGATAATGTCTCATCTTTCTTTCGCATGAAGAATATCTAGCACTTCCGTGATAAGTCATCAATAAAAATGATAAAATATTTGTGTCTGGTAGTGGAGGCTATCAAGAAAGCTCCACAGACATCATAGTGGATCCTTTCCAATATTGCATGTGCTTTGTTGTCCCGATCATGGAATATGGATTTTATGTACTTCCCCAAGGTAAATTCTTCACATACATCATGTTTCTCAAGTGCTCCTTTAGGGAGGCCAGTGGTTATTTGCTACATAATCTTCAAGGCACCATGATACAAATAGCCAATTCTTTTGTGCCAAAGTTCACCCACATCATGGCCCTACTCTTTCTCCGCCTTAGTGCATAATGCAGCACAATATTCCACATCTAGCTTATATAAGTTCTTCACACATACCTCATTCTGCTTCACTTGTCCCATGGATATGTGTCTCAGGAATGATTGTTCTTTTGTAACGGCCCTGGTGAAAATTCCATGTAATAAAAGTTAAAAATAATAACCACGGTTGATGGGACACTTATTCCAAGCTTAATGATGGGGAAAAAATCCTATTGGGTGTTCATTTTGGTATATTATGGCTAAAGGAAATTGGAAAAGGAAATGGCAAAGGATTTGGAAAAGGCATGAGGCATTAATTGCAATTCTTTTTCTGAAAAATAAAGAAAAATAGGAGAAAATGGAGGTGAAATGTCACAACTTGCGTGTGAGGAGGAAAATAATGGAAATTGAAGAAAATAGAGGCCTCATCAATAATAAAAAAATCTTTTGAGGATCAGTGGGCAAGATTTTGCTCAAAACTTTTATCAGTTTAGTTTTGGAGCTCTCTCATTATTATCTCTCTTTCTCACTTAATTTTGGACACTTAGAGTTTTCTTGGAGCACTTTGGCATTGGAGAAAGAAATGCAAAGAAAGAAAGAAGAAGGAAGGAGTGAGCAAGGACGAACAGAATCAAGCAGCTACAACATGATTCTTTGTAGGTATTGATTTGCATTTTTTATTTCCTTTCTAGATATGGAATGCATGGTATTTCAGGTGGTTCTTTTATGTCATGGCATGGGTTTTTCCAAGTGTGACAGTGTTTTTAGCCTAGCCTTTCCATTTCCGGATAGCCTTGATGAGATGGGTTCTCATACTTTAGTTGAGATGGATTGTCGGATGGATCCTAAGTTAAGTGAGGTGGATCTCAGAAATAACAAACACATGGCCTAGTGGTCCATGAACCGGACTGTGGATCACAGTAAATCTGTTGGCCTACTAACCCCTGAACTGGACTATGGATCACAGTAAATTCACTGGCCTGCTAACCCGTGAACCGAACTATGGGTTGCGGTAAAGCTAAGATTGTATGCCTCGGTGGGCCTAGGAATCCTTGTTGGAAGTATATACAGTAAATCCAAGAGGTGGATTTCTCTCCTTTGGGCCTAGTAGTCCCGGTATGGGATGTAAAGTAAAGCTTGGAGAGTTGGCCTTGATGTATGGCCTAGTGATCCCTGGATCAGACTGTGGGTTACAGTAAATCCTGAGACAGTAGGAGGCACTAAAATTCTTCACAGTGTAGGTGGATAACTCTAGTAGCATCCATTCTTGTTTGGTTCTTTTTGGTTGGTTATGAGTCCCACATTCATGCTTGGAATATGGAACGGGGGTTATTGGATGAAGAGAGATTTGGCTTAACCAATATATGATCGGGAGTAATGTGATAGTCCCATCCCTGGATGGTTTCTATATTCATTAATAAGAAATTCATTCCCTTTGTATTTAATGTGTAAATGTATTGATTTATATGTGGATTTTATGGTTGTTGTATTCATGGTATTTATGTTGTTATTTTGTTGGTTATGAGCATGTATTCTGACAATGATGATGTATGGTCCTCCTCATGTTTTCACCTATAAATGAATAAAAAATGTATATATGACCTAATAGATGATACTGCAACTAATGATGTTAGGGAACAATGATTCTTAGTGATTCTCGGGTAACTACGAAACCCCTATGTTCAAATATGTTGTTTAGACATGTAGTTTTACTGTTTGTGATATGTTTGACGAAATACCTGTCATGGCTAGTAGGGGTCCATATGAGTCCTTGTTGATGTAATTTATTTAGCATCATTATTTTGTTGTTACAAATCAACTCTGAACTTTCCATGAGGTTTTGGGCCTGAAACAGTGGCTCAAATCCCAAGGACACTAGCACAACACTAGGGAATTTAGTCTTTGGACGCTGGAATGTAGGCTTATGCATGCATCTAAAGCCTCATAGATTCATTCATGCAGGATTTTTCATGCGTCTATAGGTCCAAGAGCTCAAAATATCAGTGGGACCCAGGGGCAGGATGCCTGAATGGTCAGGTTGGCTCCCGGAGGTGTTATTGTTGATGTACAATGTATGTGTGATATGTTTCTGTCGATTCCACTTCCTTAAGATCACATTGGAGGTTGAATCTCATCATAGTATCTTCTCGTCGCATATTTACACCAGTTGGACGGTTACTTGGGTATATGTGTGAAGGTGGTGTTACATAGTGTTATCGGAGAATGGTTCACCCCTTAGACTGGATGCGAAGTGTGTGTTGGTCATGAATTCATGTCGGTTGCACATGTGTTTATCATCCTTATGGTATATTTTGATCTGAAAATAGGTTGGATAACTTGTTATGCTTTTCAATAACCTCCCACTCAGTTAAACAAATAAAATATCTAGCTTATACTTGACTTGTGCTGAATTTTATACTTGAAACAAGTGTATGTTTTTTAATTTTTAAAGTGATTTAATACCATTTATTTTTGCTGATATTAAACATGTGCAACAACCATATAATGTAGCAAATAAGCATCAAAACATAACAACAAATTTAATATAGGATTTCACCTGAATCTCGTGGGCTACGTCTCCTTGAGCTCTTGTCAACTTGACTTGCCTCTTTTGGATTATGATGAAAAGTTTCTTTTACAATAAAATAATTTACTCCAATGGTTATTTGGGTTGTACCATTGGGTTTATAATACCTTCATACCCATGTCATGGTTGTCATCACTCTGAAAACAGATCTAGGTTCCCTTAGACTTGACTCTTTCTTTCGGTGCCCTTAAGCTTCCTTGAGCTTCAAAGTGGCACTAACTCCCTCATAATTATTTTTCTGTCCTTGAAACCTCACCTACTATTTCCAACACATATCGGCTCTCCAAAATGGACTGATCATTTGCTCCAAAAGAGCATTGCCTCCACAATATAGGCCTTCATCCACTGATGACTCTAGGCTGCCCAAAACTTCCATGTGGCTCTTCAACCTTCAAAAGTATTCAAATGGCTCTGTAAATATTTTCATTTGATTAAAATTTTCCAAAATAGTCAGAATATACTATTCACTTGCAGAAATTGGCCTCTGGCTGCTTCGATTTCGCCTCCAACATTTGGTGGCACCCCCTAGCTTTGGGGTCACTGAAAATTTCTCTGAAGCATCTCGGCTTTCAGAAGTCCTCAGAATATTCTAAAATCTCCATCAATGGATTCATAAGTATCAAAATAGTTAGAAATGAATACATTTTTTTTGCTGAGAATGGATATTGGTTGCCCTGGCTAGGCCTCATTCTCTTGTTGGCACTTGTTGACCTTAGTGGCCCCTAGAACTTCTGTAAAGAATATAGGCCTTAAAAATTCCTCTAAAGGCTTTGAAAACCACACCCTTAGTTCCAGAATGTCTGAAACATCCAAAATTGACTATTGGATTCTTGAATACGACCTCTAGCTTCACTGGTTAGGCCTCAAACTGCTGCTGGCCCATGGTGGCCCTAGTGGCCCCTAGAACTTCTCTAAAGAAAAAACATGCTCAAAAGTCCTCGCATGGCTCTAAAACCCTCACCAAACATTTTGGAATGTCTGATATAGTATAAATTGACTATTGGCACTCTCAAAATGGACGAATCTAGCTGAAGATAGAGCCTAAACTGATTTTTCCCAGTGTCCCCTAAAAATCCTCCACCAAAAATGGTGAAATGCACTTAACTCCAGTTTAAAATGGCCAAAATCCCAAAAATTAGGGGCGTGCCAAACTTATCCACCAGTTTAAAACCGCAACATTCAATTTCAAACTGTCTTTGGACACATGTCTCGGAATACACGCGGTAAAATTAAACTTTGCATTGAAGTTTGGAGCAAAACCGGAGTGGAAGGCGTAGTTTCATAACCGTCGGCATTTCCCCGAGCGATGAATCATCACATATGATAGGGTTTCAGTGGCAGAGAGTGCTGAGCATTTTGGTTGGCTAAACCCTTGGTTCATGGCACAACGGCCATATGGGGGAGGGGTTGGCCCCTCTCCAACCCCTAAACATGAAACGGTTAAACCTTAAATACAAGCCACTACTCAATATAGTTCAGAACCAATTGATAGACTAAGGTTAAAAGCTATGTGTGCATGCGGGGAGGTCTCAGGGTTGAGCCCCAGCAACCCAACAAAATTTTGCACCACAAAACCTAGGCCACGTGGCAACCTCTAATTGGCCAAACCAAAAAAACGTACAACCCATTGTCCATTAATATGATGACACTTGTTGACATCCAATTGGCCTAGAAGGAATATTCTAGGGAATATTCTAGGAATATTCTCTTTTTTTAATTTCCAAAACCCAGTCAAAGTTGGTCAAAAGCCAGAAATTACAGTTTACTGGACTTTTCAAATCACGATAACTTCTTCATACGGTGTCGGTTTTTTGAAATGTTCACGGCGCCAAAATCAGGAAGACGAGATCTATCCGGTCACTCAATTTTTTCATACTTCCAAACACTCTGAATTTTGAGCTATCACTTAGGTCCATCATCCAAATCTAATCACACCTCCCCATTGGGAATCTTTTGGACCCCAAAAGACTAATTACATGTTATTTTCAGTAGATGAGAGTACAACACCCTCATTTTTCAACCTTCATACACTTTTCCTTGCATGGCTTAGTGCCTTTCAACCACAACTCGAAGGTAGTCAACACTTCCCCTCTTAGATGCTTTTGTCCTCCTATCAAGAATTGTCTTCCTTGCTCACCCAGAAATTTCTGGCGAGAAATTTGTATAAGTTAGTTGAACATCATGTCCTTGACCATCGATCCAAGGAAACTCAAACAAACATGATATTACAACAGAAAACATGCATACATAACTGAAATTTTCATATGTGCAAATGGATGTAGGTCTTATTGAGTCAAGAAGTCAAACCACTTCCTACCAGCCACTTCCACGATGAATTTTGCTACTGAAAATCTTCTTCATGTGAGACATTTTTTCTCACATCAATGATGGAATATTTGGTTCCAATTTCGCCAGTCTTTCTATCATCTTGCCTCATGTTCTTGGGATGATTAGTTGGATGTAATGTCCAACATTGGGAAACAACATCTCTTTTTTTCTGGCAATGTGTGCAAGTCTTTTGCACCTTCTTTGCAAGTTGCCTTTGCCTCAACTATTTCTTGTATGCCTTCATCCTCTTCCAACATTTTGAAACAACATGGTTACACATACCACAATATGCACAGCAACTCTTTCTTCCATTTACGCATGCATATTTTCCATGCTTATCAGAAACATAATCAACTTGACTATGGGAAGAATTATACCTCAAATGTTGCTTTGCATGTCCATATTTTTTACCTTCATGAAGAGATGAACTAGTAGAGGTTCCAGCTTTCCTTTGAAGACTAACATTAGTGTTCATGTCTTGATAGTTGTCCAAACACTCATGCTCGCCATAAGCTGCATGTCTACACACATCTTGCCACAACATAGGCTTCAAAAAATGGCAATCAACTTGAAAACAAAATTGGCATGTATGTGGTTTAGAACTTGGAACAAAATTTATTTTTGAATTTGCCTCAAATGCCTTCATGGCTGTATATTTTTCGCCATAAGATTGAACATATCCAAGACCAAATTTATTAGGTCTCTCCTCAACCAAAATAGGATCAATCATGCCTTGTGCATGTTTGCCCAAAACCTTGAATTCATAGCCCATTTTAAACATCAACTTGGACCCTATACCTCTAGTGTGATTTTCAAATGAACCTACACATCTATCTGAAGAGGAAATTGAAGAAAAATTTGAGTGAACTACCTTTGTTTCACACGTGTTCTTGTTTAAGGCCTCTAGGGCTTGATAGAGTTGCATATCCATCTCATGCAATCTTTGAAGAATTTCTTCTTTCTCTTTCTTCATAGCAACCAATTTCTCACGAAGTTTAATTCTTTCCATTCTATCTTCAAACATAATTTGCACCCTATCCTTTAGGATGTAGAAGTCTCGCTTCATCTTTTCATCGAAGAATCTTGTGAAGGAGGAGGATTTTGAAACCTCACTTGATGAAGTAGTCATATTATAAAAACGAACTAAGGAACTTCAACAATAATTCACAAATATTTCAAAACAATTAACAAATCTTCTAAAAAAAATGGTTGTCGAGTCAAGCTCTTCTTCAAGTAGCCTTTTGCAAACAAACTTCAAGAGCTTCTTAACAAACAATCATCAAGAGGGTTTGTCCTTCAAGCATTACCTTGAGGTCCTTTGGGTAAGGAGAATGCCTTCAGCCCTTCTTCCTTCTTGTCCTCTTTCGAACTTATCTAATAGTATATTTCCCTTCACCTCTAGCAAACTTAAACTTGTAAGCAACAATCAATTTGCAAACATTAAATTCTTTAACAGTGCAAACACCTTTCAAGTCAACAAGCAAACTAGTGCTATGTCAAGCAAGCAATCAAGTGCTCTGATACCAACCTGATCCTTTGTCAATCAAGTAACCATGTGCTCTGATACCAAGCTAATATGAAAATGGTTGGATAACTGGTTATGCTTTTCAACAACCTCCCACTTAGTTAAACAAATAAAAGATCTAGCTTATACTTGACTTGTGCAGAATTTTATACTTGAAACAAGTGTATGTTTTTTAAATGTTTACGTGCTTTAATACCATTTGTTTTTTCTGATATTAAACATTTTCAACAACCATATAATGCAGAAAATAAGCATCAACACATAACAACAAATTTAATATAGGATTTCACCAGAATATCGTGGGCTAGGTCTCCTTGAGCTCTTGTCAACATGACTTGGCTCTTTGGGATTATGATAAAAAGTTTCTTTTACAAGTAAATACTTAACTCCAATGGTTATTTGGGTTGTACCATTGGGTTTAGAAAACCATCATAATGCTATCATGGCTATCATCACTCTGAAAACAGAACTAGGTTCCCTTAGACTTGACTCTTTCTATCAGTGCCCTTAAGCTTCCCTGAGCTTCAAAGTGGCACTAAATCCCTCAGAATTATTTTTTTGTCCCTGAAACCTCACCTACTATCTCGAGCACATATCAGACCTCCAAAATGGACTGATAATTTTCTCCAAAAGAGCACTGGCTCCCAAATCTAGGCCTCCATCCACTAATGACCCTGGGGCTGCCCAAAACTTCCATGTGGCCCTTCAGAAGTATTCAAATGGCTGCTCTGGTTTCGCCTCCAACACTTGGTGGCACCCCCTGGCTCTAGGGTCACTGAAAAATTATATGAAGCATATTGGCTTTCATAAGTCCTCAAAAGCTTCTAAAAACTCCATCAATTGATTCGTAAGTATCAAAACAGTCAGAAATGACTATTGGTTTGCTGAGAATGGATACTAGTTTCCCTGGATAGGCCTCATTCTCGTGTTGGCACTTGTTGGCCCTAGTGGCCCTTGGAACTTATATGAAGCATCTCTGCCTTCAAAATTCCTCTACAGGCTCTAAAAACCACACCATTAATTCCATAATGTCTGAAGCATCCAAAATTGACTATTGGATTCTTGAATAAGACCTCTAGCTGCACTAGCTAGGCCTCAAACTGTTGGTGGCCCATGGTGGCCCCCTAGAACTTATCTTAACAAAAACCTGCTCAAAAGTCCTTTACTGGCTCTGAAACTCTCACCAATGAGTCTGGAATGTCTGATATAGTCGAAATTGACTATTGGCACTCTCATAATGGACGAATCTAGCTCAAGATAGAGCCTAAACTTATTTTGCCCAGTGTCCCATAAAAATCATCCACCAAAAATGGTGAACTGCACTTAACTCTAGTTTAAAATGGCCAAACTCCCAAAAATCAGGGGCACACCAAACTAATCTTCCAGTTTCAAACTGAAACATTTAATTTCAAACCGTCTTTATACACATGTCCCAGAATACACGTTGTTAGTCATCAATAATTTTGACTTTATCCATAGATGACTAAAGTTGAAAAACTCAGATTTCTAGAAACAAAATTTGCAGAGAAATTGTGAGTCATAGAAATCTCATGGCCTTCATTATTCTAAGTCTATCAATTCACCAAAAGTATTCATCTATGCCTCCCAAAAATATCACCCTTCTATCTCAAAAAGAAGCTTATTTTAGGCTATTTTTCATGTTTTTATCAGTCCATTTCCCCCTGAAAATAGCCCATTTTCCCTTTATCAACTCTTCATTTCCTCTAAAAAACCCCCTTAGACCATTTATTCCTTTTTTATTTGGTTTAATTTGGCCTTTTTTTAACCTATCGAAGCACCAAAACGCCTTAAAAAACCCTTATTTTCAACCCTTGCTGCTCTTCTAAAAAGGCCCCTTTTTCCCTTTGTTTTTTCCCCATTTCCTCTAAAAACCCCTCTAAACCATTATAAACTCCTTTATATGGTTTAAAAACCCTCTTTACCCTTATCGGAAGCCTTTAAAAAAATAAATCCAAAATCCCATGTTTTTAGCCTATTCTGACCTTCTTCAAACATAAGGCTTTTAATCCCCCTTGGCTTAAGCCCCTTTCCCTTTTTTCTCCATATGACTTAGCCCCGCAACCGGGCGCTTAAACCCTTTGCCACCTTCCCTTATTTTTCTTCTTGGCAGATCTGGACCGTCGATCTCACCAGATCGAACAATAGCCGGCACACCTCCACTTCCCCAACTCCTCGTCCACCATCTCCCCCCAAAATCCATCTCCATCGTCGATCATATTTGATCTGACGGCCATCGCACCATTCCTCCACTTCACCTGCGGACACTTCTTGGTCCGCAAGTCAAACCTTTGGTGCCCCGGAAATTTACCAGCCTAACTAGGGCAGATCTCAGATGAACGGCTGAGATTCATTGCGAAAGCACAAGGCAGGAAATCCTTTCGTACCCCCCAATCCCCTCGCAATAGATATCAACCGTAGATCTTGTAGATCTAACTGCTATCGCGCTCCTCGCTTCTCCTCTTTCTCCCAACGCACAATCCCGCTACCTGACAAAAGAAGCCACATCATCTTCGGGCCCACCATCCATTAACATTTCATTAGCCCACTCTCTGCCCACCACCTATCCTCCACCATCCCTTCCCACCGATCAACTTCATTCCATCGCGCTCGCTTACCACCGTTGACCTGCATCCCCGCAGATCAAATTACTAATGCATTCCATTCCACCAAACCCCTCCAACGTGCATCTTGCACGTGAAACGAGCGGTATTGGGGTGGACAGGTGTCATCACCTATATGGAATCACGTTCGATTTGCGCAAAACCACAAACCACCCAACCTCTGCACGAATACCATTCGTGGTTTTCCAAAACCGCCTCCATTATTTCACGCCAATATTCAACTTTAAACCTTTTTTTCACAGTTCTCACCATGGAACCCCTCCCCTGCACTCTCCCTTTCCTCTGCAAACACTCCAACACCCCTCCTAAAGCCTCTGAACGCAGTTAACCACAAAAACGTAGGGTTTTATTAAATTTTTTAATGTTTATTTACAGGTTTCATGGCGGTTATTTATAAAACTGTCCCACAGTCAAAGAATAGTGACAAAGGCCGAGGGTGACAATCCTCAAAGGCCTGAAAGCATAGAAAATGGATAAAAAGGGTAAATCTCCAAGTTTGTGGGCAATGTACCATGATCATT
Source organism: Pinus albicaulis (assembly GCA_034641835.2). Lineage (NCBI taxonomy): Eukaryota > Viridiplantae > Streptophyta > Pinopsida > Pinales > Pinaceae > Pinus > Pinus albicaulis. The sequence continues at coordinate 455,003,957 of CM076582.1, read as the reverse complement.
GATTGATCGACGAAAACCCTCCAAATGCACCAAACACCTGTATACAAGGAAGCGCACTGAAGATCAGAAGTTCAGAGATTAAATAAATTGAAGAATAAAGGTTAAGTCAAAAGCATGAAGATTAAAGGACTTAAACCATGTAGATTAAGGATAAGAGCACGGATGAAAAGGGTTTAAGAAAAATAGTAAAGTGATAAAGGCAGCATGATGAATTATGAAGGAAAAAAGTGAGATCAAGCCTTAAAACACAGTTTATTGATGAAATTAAAGGAAATATTAGGCTAAAGCGGCCTCGAATACATCAACAAAGAGTAGTTATTTCATCATAAATATCAACTGACTCCTTTGGCCATTCTTTATCTGAAAAGGAAAATCAACAGTTATTACACAAAAGAATATAGTTTAAACTGTCAGGATAGTTATTGTAAAAGATAATGATAAAGCCTTAAATTCAATCTTCTCACCTGTTTTATCCTTAGAAAGTAAAGACAGAGTTATTAAAACAGAGAGGTATCTACAGATGTTCCTACCTGATGCCTTGCATGGTTTTTAAGGTCAGGAATGCATTTACTCTATAATTAAACCCTAGAAGAGTTCCACCTCCTCATTTGCAGCATAAATATTGCATTCAAACTCATTGTAAATGTTGGATTTTGATGACTGATTGTGGAATAATACATAGTCCTTTAAAGCTCTTGAATAGAAATTGATGTCTTGGAACTCATGCATGATCTGATTTGCTTGTTGATGGAGAAGGATTGTTTGTAGGATCCATAGGCTTGGTTGATGGTCAAGTTTTCTTTTGTTTATGTTTTCTATTTTTCCATTATGTTTTCCATCTTGCTATGTTGCAGTAGGACAAAGAATTTAGATTAAGAAATGTCTTCCAATGGCACCTTAAATCTATTTGTCCTTCACTGCCTTAATTTTTTCTTCTGCTAATATACATTAGAGAAATCATTTATTGCTCTCTAACTAGTTCTTAGCTCGTCCATTTCTTGAATAAATTAGATCAGTTAGCATCAATTGTGATTTATGGTTAGCCCTACATAGTGTTGCCACTAAAATATTTTGTTTTTGGAATTATCGTTTTAAAGCAACTTTGTCTAGGTTTGTCAAAGAAGTCTATTTAAAATCATGCTCTTTGCCTTTACTTGGCTGAAATTGTTTCAAGGAAACCTTATAGCTGTAATCTTGGATGTTAGAGTTTTCTCTCCTTCTATGGTTATAGTTACATGTGTATCTTACATGTTTTTCTGCTCTAGATGATAAAAGCTCTGAAATTTGGATAAGTTTATTACCTTTTCTAAGTTTTTATCTGGATGTTTGTCTTGGTTAATTATATGTTTTCAGTCTGAAATCAAATGGATTAGGTTCTGCTTATGCCTTTGATTCTCTTGTTATTCTTATCAATTTTCCAACTCCCTCAGTTTACAAGTATATAAAGGATTTTGTTTCAGCCCTTTATTAGTTTTTTGTTCTCAATCTTTATGTCCATTTCATAAATCCATCATAACCTTAAAATATCCACCAACCAAGTAAACTTGCCCTACAAATGCTCTTAAACACCATTGATGAACTTATCTAGACCTTGTTAGACTCCATTTCCCAATGACTTAACAATATTCCATGTTTCCTATCTAAAATCTATCAAAGTATCGTACCCAACCAAAAAAACAATCAACATACCTTGCACTTAACATCTAGCCTAAAATCAACCTCTTAAAAGAATCAAGCTATTTCCTTAAAAACATAGTGAGAGATCCCTCTCTAATACTAGGAGGGCTAGATCCTAGAGCTCTAAATCTTGGTTTGATGTTACCCTTGTCAATTTGTTTGTCAATCAATCTAGAAAATTACTGGGAGCTAACATAGTGGCGATCACAGTGGGACCCCTGAGTTCATAGTAGCCTGAAAAACTCTTATAGACTCATATACATCCCTAGTTTGACTTAAAAACCAACCCATATCCAGAGTAGAAACTAATTACTTCATCATCCTAGCAAGATAATGACTTAGTTAGGGGATACTCATTAACCTTAAGGCTGCATAAAAAAAACTAAAAACCCAAAAGTACTCCCTAGATTGATTTTTTATCAAGAATTTGGTGGTGGACCATAAAACATTTTACCTTTAGAAAAGCTAAAAATTTCCACCTGGCGACTCCACTAGCCTCCAGTAGGTTTTCCTCATTCCACTAGTCCCATAGGTTGTTCTAGGATTGTGTCAAATCAATCCTAAACAGTTTTTTAGGTCTAGTTATACCTTATGTGAATAAAGAGATCTGGCTTCACAAAGGATCTATACCAGATCACACCTGGACCCAAATGCTCCTACCGTAGTTGATAACCCAGAAAATATTTTGTGGAAAAATCCTAAAGCTGGAAACTCACCCACTGTTAGGACCATCCTTAGAGCGAGTTCTGCACCAAAAAACCATACAGTTTCACAATATCCTCAGTTTTATTTGCACCATACCAAGAACCTATTCGGAACCAAGTCACAAAGTAGGGTTGACCAAGCTAACTTTGAGCCCATAGATTTGTTGCTAGGCCCCAGTAGAGAAGCTTCTCCTTCCACTCCACCTGATTTTTAGCTTCTACATCACTTTAGCCCTTTTCATCTCAAATCTACTCAGAATAAGTCTTATGGTCCAAGTACCTTAGCTACACCCATCCATACCACCAATGTGCAAACCACTTCACTCCATCCTCCTCCACCTCTCACAAATCCTCCCCTTGTAAATCAGCCTTTGTTTGTTTCCTCTCCCTCCCATCATGGTAGCTTGGTATGCTCCACTGGCTCTACAACAACCACTATTACCTTTGCCAAATGACTATCAGTCCAAAATCCCTCACTTCGTAGGGACTGAATCCATTACTGCTCAAAAACATGTAGATAGAATTAATGATGCTTTTGACTATATGGAGATAGAAGAAGAAACCATACAAATGAGGATTTTTTCTCAGAGCCTAGGGGGAGAACCTAGGAAATGTTTTAAAGACTTACCTCCCAACAGCATTCATGATCTCCCTACACTATACCAAACCTTTGTGAACAAATGGTAAATCAAGAAGAACCCCCTCCAAATTTTGTCTGAGTATAACAATCTTAAGAGAAATCCGGGAGAAAGTGTTCATGACTACTCTGCTAAGTTTAACAATGTTTACAACGCTCTCCCACCTCACATAAAACCTCCTCAAGGCTTGGCCTTAGTAAAATATCCTGAAGGCTTTGATGCTGATATGGCCTATCAGCTAAGGGAGAGAGATTACCTAACTCTAGAAGACATGCAAAAGGGGGTTGTAAGTGTAGAGTCCAATTTGATTGAGAGAAGGGCTAGGGTGAGATCAGAAAAAAGGGTGACTTTAGAGATGACACAACACCTACACCCTCCTCTTCTGACACCAAACTTGACTCCATAGTTAGGACAATGGAGAGGATGATGGAAAACTTCAGTTTGAATGAGAGAACACCCCCTAGGGAAAATCAAGCCAATCTTCAAAACAGGAATAGAAATCAAAATTTTAGAAGAGACCCTCCTCAAATCAAACAAAGAGAGAGCGACCAAGAAATCATACCCCCTTTCCAAGACAACTATGTAGATGAAGAAGAAAGAGAGCTTGAGCAGTTTGAAGAAGACCATGTAAATTTCATAGGTTCGGATGATGAGGATAACACATTCCTTACTGAAGAAGAAAAAATGATTTTTTCTTCAAAACCAAATGAGAAATCGTATGAAGATTCCAAAGACTATAGATTATTATTTGAGAATGCCATAATGGAAGTCCATAGGCAGTATAACCTTAGGAGCAAGAAGAGTCAAGATGTTCCTAAAACAAATCAGCCAAACACTGTTGTTAGAAAAACCTCTGAACCTATTCCTAAAAAGACAGCAGAAAGCACAAATAATACAGCTAAAAAGACTGAACTAAACAAGCAAAAGACTAGCCAACCTACTAATGATTCAAGCTACCCTAGTACTTCAAATAGTGGCCCTAAAAAACCTTACTGTCCAAACCATCAAATCAAAATCAACAAATTAAAAATCTAGAAAAATTCATGGCTGATAAAACTGATGTAAATGCAATAAAGACACCAGCGCCTTTCAGTTTTGAGGGGGATATTGCCAAAATCAAGATCATTATACCCCTCACTGAATTGGTAACCCAAGAGGTATATAGATCCCATATTTTCAAAGTGTTAAACATAGGAAAGGATACTGATACTTTAAACTTAACTGATGATAAACCAAAACTGTTGTTTGGTCCTGAAGTAGAGGGAAGATATCAAGAAGGAGCGGTCCCTCCTTTCTATGTAAGTCTGAACATTCATGAAAAAATTTTGCATAATGCTATGCTAGACTCCGGTGCCTCACACAATCTCAAGCCAAAGGTTGTGATGGAGAGATTGGGCCTAGAAATCACAAAGCCCTACAAATTCTTGTATTCTTTTGATTCCAGTAGGGTTAAGTGTTTGGGCCTAATCAAGGATCTGTGTGTCAATCTGGCACAAATCCCCTCTAAGAGTCTAGTCATGGATATAGTTGTGGCAGACATTGCCCCAAAGTATGGCATGCTTTTATCTAGATCATGGGGGACCAAACTCCAGGGCAGCCTTCAAATGGATATGACCTATGCCACCATCCCAGTCTTCAATCAAACAAGAAGATTATATCGGGAATCCAACATGAAATACATGGTGAGTAGCATAGATAAGCCAAAAAACACACCAGTTTATTCTATTCACTATGACCTTGACTTCTTCATCTTATACAATGAAAATGACATAAGTGAACAAGTGAATGACAATGAGGGAGAACTAAGTCCCCCAGAACAATCAAACCAACTCTCTAATCAAGAAAATGACTCCCAAAACTCTAGCAACCCCGAAGTATAGAACGTTGACAAAACTGAAATTGACACCCTTTGGCATATGAGCTTTGATGGTTCTTATGGTAAGGTCGGATCACGATCTGGTGTTTGGATCCACAACACAAATGAAGGCCATTCCTATAGGTTATATTTTCAATGCACCAATAATGTTGTAGAGTATGAGGCTCTCCTTATTGGTCTATACTTACTTTAAAATCTCAAAGCCAAGAAAATCTTGATCCAAGGAGATTCTGAACTAATCATCAATCAAATTAAGGGAGAATATTCAGCCAAGAGCCCTAGGTTAAGGGAATATATAAATGTTTCCCTAGACCTTCTCAAAACCTTTGAGAAATATGAGCTTACCTTCATCCCTAGGGCCCAAAACTGCCTTGCCAATGAGCTCGCCTTTGCTGCCAACAATTTCTCTTTACCTTATGAAAATAATCAATGCCTCATAAAAATAAAAAACAGGCCTACTGTACCGGATAACTTGAACCATTGGTAGGTGTTTGAAAATGATGACCAAATAGATGATTTTTTGCAATCCAAAAATGACTTTGCAAGCACAAAACAGAGTTTGAGAATTGAAAGAAATAATTCTACTGAAAAAGAAACTCCCAAAACATAGTTGCCCTTTGATGATAATATAAAACACCTTCAAAACCCTTATTTTGCAGAAGTATTTGATAAATCAGATCAAAGAGAACTTGAAATTATAAAATACAAAGATGACACCTTGCCAAGAGGCCTTACACCACTAGAAGAGTTGTTTGATTTTAATGATGTAGCTAAAAATCCCAAGATGGAACCCACTGAAACAAATGTAGAAGAGTGTAACATTGGAGGGATGAAAGAGCCCAAAATAATCAAGCTATCCAAAACTCTCCCACCTCACACAAAATAGAAATGCATTGAGTTGTTTAGAGAATTTAAAGATGTGTTTGCTTTGGGGTATGAAGACTTGAAATCCTATGACACCAAAATCATCCAATATAAAATTCCTCTCAAAGAAAATCAGAAACCATTTAAACAAAAGTTGAGAAGAATAAACCCCCTCATGTTACCCTCAGTTGAGAAAGAAATCAAAAAAATGTACGATGCCGGGATCATAGTTCCTGTCTGATACTCAGAATGGGTGTCCAACCTTGTGTCAGTTAGGAAGAAGACCGGGGAAATTAGGCTTTGTATTGACTTCAGAAATTTGAACAAATCCTCCTTGAAAGACAATTATCCCTTGCCTAAAATGGATCACATACTCCAAAAGGTATTTGGTTCACAAAGAATCTCATTACTAGATGGCTTCTCAGGTTATAACCAAGTACTAGTCTTTCCAAGTGACCAACTTAAAACTGCTTTCACTACACCTTGGGGTACGTTCATGTATGTTAAAATTCCATTCGTTTTAATGAATGTAGGGGCTAATTTACAAAGGGCAATGGACATAGATTTTTCAGAAGACATAGGTTACTTCATAGTCATATACCTTAATGACATCACTGTCTACTCTTGGACTAATGAGGAGCACTTAATCCACTAGAGAAAAGTATTTGAAAAATGTATAAAGTATGGCCTGTCTCTAAATCCTAAGAAAAATTTGTTTGGCCTTCAGGAAGGAAAACTCTTAGGGCACATCCTCTCTGAGGAAGGAATCAAGATAGATCCCAAAAGAATAGAAGGCATCTTACAAATTAGCCATCCTAGGAACATTAAAGAGCTACAATATTTCATTGGAAAGATTAACTTCCTAAGAAGATTCATCCCTAAACTTGCTGAACTTCTAAGAAATATCACGAATATATTGAAAAATGAAGTAGGAGTGAAGTGGAATATGGAAGCAAAATAATCTTTTGAGCTGGTAAAACAAGCACTCACACAAGCACCAGTCTTAATCAACCCTGATTTCACCAAGAACTTTTACATTTTCTCCTTTGCCTCTGAACATACTGTGGCAGCAGTATTGTTGCAAAAGAACATCATGGGGCAAGAGCAACCCATAGCTTTCTTCAGAAAATCCTTAAGGGATGCCCCTCTAAAGTATAACATTATGGAGAAACAAGCCTTTGCCTTAATCAAAGCTTTGAAGGATTTTAGAGTTTATATTTTGCATTCACATATCATAGCCTTTGTCCCAAACATGGTTGTCAAAGATATACTTAATCAAGACCCTGATGGTAAAATGGGCAAGTGGATTGCTACCATTTTAGAATATGACTTAGATATTAGGCCCACCAAGCTCATCAAAGGGCAGGGATTAGCAAAAATCATGGCTAAGTCAAACTTCCAAGCTTTAGATATGAACATGGTTGATATTTTGGAAGAGATAGAATAATGCACAACACCATTAATTGAAGAAACATTCATGAACTCTCCTTGGTATGCTGACATCATATATGTGTTGCTTTATCTGAAAGCTCCTCCTTCTTTGTCAAAAACAAAAGCTAGATTTATCAAACAGAAGGCTTTAAATTATTGTATATTAGATGGAGTTTTGTATTGGAAGAATGCTATTGGAATATTGCTTAAATTTTTGCTTGAGATTGATGCAAGAAAAATCATGCATGAGCTGCATGAGGGAGAATGTGGAGGACATCTTTACTGGAAGACTACAGCAAATAAAATCCTAAGATCTGGTTACTATTAGCCCACCCTTTTCCTAGATACTCAGAAGCTTGTCATGTCTTGCCATAAGTGTCAAATTTTTTATGGCAAGAGAAAACTCCTACCTTTACCCTTACATCCCATCAGTGTTGAAGCTCCTTTTCAACAATGGGGTTTGGACTTCATTGGGGAAATTCACCCATCTTCTTCAGCCCAACATAAATGGATCCTCACTTCCACTCATTATTTTACCAAGTGGATAGAAGTCATACCTTCTAGGAATGCTACTGACTATGTCATTATCAAGTTCCTTGAAACTAACATACTATCCAGATTTGGTTGTCTTAGAAAAATTATCACAGATAATGTTGTTGCTTTCAAGTCTAAAAAAATGGTTGACTTCTGCCATAAATATCATATCACATTAGGTCATTCTACTGCCTACTATCCCCAAGGGAATGGATTAGCTGAATCCTCCAACAAAAGCCTTGTCAATATTATCAAAAAACTGTTGGAGCAGAATCAGAAATCATGGCATAGTAAGCTTATTCATGCTTTATGGGCTGATAGATTAACCACCAAAAAGTCAATAAATATGTCTCCCTATCAGTTGGTTTATGGTATGGATGCAGTCTTCCCAACATCCTTAGGAGTTCCAGTCATGAAACTTCTTCAAGAAGTACAAGCTAAAGAGAATGATATGCATATAAGAATCAATCAAACCATTCATTTACAGTAGTCAAGAGAGGAAGTGTACAAAAGAACACAAATAGTCCAAGAGAACATCAAGAAACTATTTTACAAACGGACTAAAGCAAATGATTTCCAAGTTGGAAATATAGTTCTAAAGTGGGATTCTAGAAGGGAAGAGAAAGAAAAACATGGTAAGTTTGAAAATATGTGGAGAGGCCCCTATATCATTGGTTCAGTGAGAGGCAATAATGCTTTCTTTTTTAAGGAACTTGATGGAATTGAAATATTTGGAGGTCCTGTCAATGGTAGGATGCTCAAACACTATTTATGTCAAGAGTCTTAGTTTCAAAGTTTTATTCATTGTACATAACGCAGTTAAAAGGAAATTATACAAAATACAAAAAAAAATAAAAACAATAGAAAAAGAAAAGAGGGTATTTAAAAGAAAAGGTACAACCCCATACCCAAAAAAAGAGAATCTTATGAAAGTGTGCAAGTCTAAATGCCACTGCTGATTCAAAATGATATCTTGTTCAGTCATCTAGCCTAATCATGGTTGAACATGATTTAAATTTATGTTGATAAGTTAGTAGAAAATTTGATTGATAAAACATTATTTCAGACTTAACTTATTCAAAGAAAGATAGATTAGGAGATTGAAAAGATAATGGTTCCACGTGCTTAAAATAGAACCAAAGAGATAGATAAAGATGCCTCACAAAAGACAAATCATGGCCTTGTTTTTCTAATTTAATTTTAAGCAAAATAATGTTTATGTGCAAGCTCAAATGCCACTGCTTATAATTATTCAATCATACAGCCTAAGCATGACTGAGTAAATTTGAATTTCATGCCGATAGGTTAGTGAAGAAGATTTGCCAAACTATATATTCTTGGCTTATCAGTGGAATAGATTAGAATAGAAAAGAATGGTTCAAACAAACTCCAAATTTGAACCAAGAAAAGGAAAAAGATGGCTCTAAATAGATCAAAACTTGAGCCAAGAAGAAAGAAGGATGTCTTTTATTTCAGATCTTAAGCCTTCACAATTTTGCTTTAATTTTCTGCAAACAAATTCTATGTGCAGCTTGTACATACAGCCATAGACAACATAGCAAATCAGAAAATCTAATCCTGGTTTGTCTGTGTTTAAATTTCTGTTTTAGAATATAGAGAATGCAGATCTGTCAAACAGCTTAATCTTGACAGATAGTAGTATAGGTAGAAATAAAGTGTTCAACAGTTTAATCTGGACTCTCGGAAGAAATAAGGATAGGATTAGATAGTTTATTTCTATTTTCAAAAATAAAATTTCAAAGAGTTTGCTAGTTCGAATGCACTCAAAGAAGAAGAAAAAATGATAGGACAAGTAAGATTGGGTAGGTAGAGATGTTGTTTTAAAAGAGATTACATGTTGCAGATTGATAAAAGTTGTCTTTTTCAGAGAAATATCAGTAAGAAAAGAAGAAATATGCCCAATGGATAAGGCACTGGTCTGCTGAAACTCAAAGATTTACTTTCTGAGGTTCTGGACACCTAAAAAGACATTTGTCCTCCCCAAGTGGATCCACTATTAATCATCAATAATTTTGAATTTATCCAAAGATGACTAAAGTTGAAAAACTCAGATTTCTAGAAACAAAATTTGCAGAGAAATTGTGAGTTCTAGAAATCTCACGGCCTTCATTATTCTAAGTCTATCAGTTCACCAAAATTCTTCATCTATGCCTCCCAAAAATATCACCCTTTTGTCTCAAAAAGAAGCTTATTTTAGGCTATTTTTCCCTGTTTTTATCAGTCCATTTCCCTCTGAAAATAGCCCATTTTCCCTTTATTAACTCTTCATTTCCTCTAAAAAACCCCTTAGACCATTTATTCCTTTTTTATTTGGTTTAATTTGGCCTTTTTTTAACCTATCGAGCACCAAAAGGCCTTAAAAAACCCTTATTTTCAACCCTTGCTGCTCTTCCTAAAAGGCCCCTTTTTCCCTTTGTTTTTTCCCCATTTCCTCTAAAAACCCCTCTAAACCATTATAAACTCCTTTATATGGTTTAAAAACCCTCTTTAACCTTATCGAAAGCCTTTAAAAAAAAAGCCAAAAACCCATGTTTTTAGCCTATTCCAACCTTCTTCAAACATAAGGCTTTTAAGCCCCCTTGGCTTAAGCCCCTTTCCCTTTTTTCTCCATATGACTTAGCCCCGCAACCGGGCGCTTAAACCCTTTGCCATCTTCCCTTATTTTTCTTCTCGGCATATCTGGACCGTCGATCTTACCAGATCGAACGGTAGTCGACACCCCTCCACTTCCCCAACTCCTCGTCCACCACCTCCCCCCAGAATCCATCTCCACTGTCGATCGTATTTGATCTAAGATCCATCGAACCATTCCTCCACTTCACTCGCGGGCACTTCTCAGTCCGCAAGTCAAACCTTTGGTGCCCCCGCAGTTGACCAACCTGACTACGGGAGATCTCAAATGAACGGCTGAGATTCACTGCGGAAGCACAAGGCAGGAAATCCTTCTGTACCCCCCAATCCCCCCGCAATAGATCTCAACTGTATATCTTATAGATCTAACAGTTATCGCGCTCCCCGCTTCTCCTCTTTCTCCCGACGCACACTCCTGCTACCCAACAAAAGAAGCCACGTCATCTCCGAGCCCACCGTCCATTAGCATTTCATTAACCCACTCTCCACCTGCCACCTGTCCTCCATCATCCCTTCCCACCCATCAACTTCATTCCATCGTGCTCGCTTACCACTGTTGATCTGCATCCCCGCAAATCGGACGGCTAACGCATTCCATTCCATCAGACCCCTCCAACGTGCATCTTGCACGCGAAACGGGAGGTATTAGGGTGGGCATGTGTCATCACCTATATGGAATCGCGTTCGATTTGCGCAAAACCACAAACCACCCAACCTATGCGCGAATACCATTCGTGGTTTTCCAAAACGGCCTCCACTATTTCACACCAATATTCAAATTTAAACTCTATTTTCACAGTTATCACCATGGAACCCCTCCCTTGCACTCTCCCTTTCCTCTGCAAACACTCCAACACCCCTCCTGAAGCCTCTGATCGTAGTTAACCACAAAAACGCAGGGTTTTATTAAATTTTTTAATGTTTATTTACAGGTTTCATGGCAGATATTTATAAAAACCGTCCCACAGTCAAAGAATAGTGACAGAGGCCGAGGGTGACAATCCTTAAGGGCCTGAAAGCGCAGAAAAGGGATAAAAAGGGTAAATCTCCAAGTTTGTGGCCAATGTATCATGATCATTGATTGATCGATGAAAACCCTCCTAACGCACCAAAGACTTGTATACAAGGAAGTGCAGTGAATATCAGAAGTTCAGAGATTAAAGAAATTGAAGAATAAAGGTTAAGTCAAAAGCATGAAGATTAAAGGACTTAAACCATGCAGATTAAGGATAAGAGCACAATTAAAAACAGATGAAAAAGGTTTAAGGAAAACAGTAAAGTGATAAAGGCAGCATGATGAATTATGAAGGAAAAAAGTGAGATTAGGCCTTGAAACACAGTTTATTGATGAAATTAAAGGAAAGATTAGGCTAAAGCAGCCTCGAATACATTAACAAAGAGCAGTTATTTCATCAGAAATATCAACTGACTCCTTTGGCCATTCTTTATTTGAAAAGGCAAATCAGTAGTTATTACATAAAAGAATATAGTTTAAACTGTCAGGACAGTTCTTGTAAAAGATAATGATAAAGCCTTAAAGTCAATCTTTTCACCTGTTTTATCCTTATAAAGTAAAGACAGAGTTATTAAAACAGAGAGGTATCTACAGATGTTCCTACCTTATGCCTTGCATGGTTTTTAAGGTCAGGAATGCATTTACTCTGTAATTAATAACACTTGAACCCTAGAAGAGTTCCACCTCCTCATTTGCAGCATAAATACTGCATTCGAACTCATTGTAAATGTTGGATTTTGATGACTGATGCTGGAATAATACATAGTCCTTTGAAGCTCTTAAAGATAAATTGATGTATTGGAACTCATGCATGATCTGATTTTCTTGTTGATCGAGAAGGATTGTTTGCAGGATCCATAGGCTTGGTTGATGGTGAAGTTTTATTTTGTTTATGTTTTCTAGTTTTCCATTATGTTTTCCATCTTGCTATGTTGTAGTAGGACAAAGAATTTAGATTAAGAAATGTCTTCCAATGGCACCTTAAATCTGTTTTTCCTTCACTTCCTTAATGTTTTCTTCTACTAAGATACATTAGAGAAATCATTTATTTCTCTCTAGCCAGTTCTTAGCTCGTCCATTTCTTGAATAAATTAGATCAGTTAGCATCAATTTTGATTTATGGTTAGCCCTGCATAGTGTTGCCACTGAAATATTATGTTTTTGGAATCATCTCTTTAAAGAAGCTTTGTCTAGGTTTGTCAAAGAAGTATGTTTAAAATCATGCTCTTTTCCTTTACTTAGCTGAAATTGTTTAAAGGAAACCTTATAGCTGTAATCTTGGATGTTAGAGTTTTCTCTCCTTCTATGGTTATAGTTACTTGTGTATCTTAAATGTTTTTCTGCTCTAGATGATAAAAGCTCTGAAATTTGGATAAATTTCTTACCTTTTCCCCCCCCCCCCGGGGGGGGATTGTACCTACTTATGCCTTTGATTCTCTTGTTGTTCTTATCAATTTTCCAACTCCCTCAGTTTACAAGTATATAAAGGATTATGTTTCAGCCCTTTATTAGTTTGTTGTTCTCAATCTTTATGTCCATTTCATAACAGGGAAAATTTTAAGAACCCCCCTAAATTTATATGTATAATAAATGGGCGAATCCCCATGATACACAGGAAAAATGGAAGGCGATTTTATTAATAATATAATATGTATATATAATTTTTTGGCGAATCTCTCACGAGATTATATTATCTTGTAAAATCATGGCGAATCACCAGTACAAATGGCGAATCACTAGTACAAATTGGTGAATCGTTGTCTAGTGGAGTTTGGTGTGTTGGTTCCAATGAAGATATGGTAGGTTAACCAGGAATTGAAGGAAGCGAACCACCAAGACCAAGCATGGCACATGGTGACTCATGAGGGATGTAGTCCTCGTGCAATTTGGAAAATGTGTTCTAGTTCTGCTAAGCGTAGTTTTGTTGCTCATGCTACTACTAGCACTGATATTGAGGTTGGAGAGGAGTTTGAGGAAACATGGAAGGTTGAGTGCTTTTTTCTTCAAGTACTCAAAAAGGAAGAAGATATATTGATTGATTGAAGAAGATAACAAGGAAAGTCAACTCAAAAAAGAAGAAATGATTGATATGGCCAAATAGGGAGACACGCTGAATGTGGACGCTATGGTTCAACAAGAAATTGCCACCATTCATCAGAAAGGAAAGGATCATAAGGACTCTTTAACATTGGATGGAATCAGGGGCTCAAAGAGAGCTCATGTCTCTGAGAGCTTGGATTCTAACAAATGAGTCCCACAAGTGGGACGTGAATTGACTTTGGTTCTTGTTGAACCAAATCCCAAGGGTTGGAAAAAAGTGCAAAAAAAGAAAAAAAAATGAAAATATTAGCTCTAGTTGTCATACTTTATTTTCTTTGTTTATTTTGATGTTATTTTCCCTGCAGTTCTTAGTCATAAAAAATTAAAAAAATTAAAAATTAAAAAAAAAAAAAAAAAAAATCTTTCTTTTTCCTTCTATTCTTTTTAGCTTCATCATGTACTTTCTGATCCTATATGCATACACATTATATGTGTCTACAAAATATAATTTTTATACCATTAACAAAATTTAAGTTTTTTTTTTTTCGAGGGAAAAAATAAAAAAAATAAAAGAAAAAAAAGAGAGTTGAAGATGAAAAACACTTTATATTAAAATATTTTGTATACACCCATATTACATCACAATTTCAAAATATTTGTCACAATACCAACATTCTTAACTTTCTAATTTATCAAAATTATATGAATCTTAGAATGTTTTTTTTACTATTTAACAAAAAAACTGAATAATTCCTTATCTTTCTTAATATCTAATGAATAAAATATAGTTCCAATAAATATTAACTACCATCATCAAACCATAACCATATTATAATAAAATTTCTAAAATAATAAAATTACTAAAATAGAATTATATGACAATATTAGTAAAAAGAAGTCCACAAAAAACAACATAATTAATTTCAATGGATGTTTAAATAAAACGGTCATCATCATCCTAAAATATTTAAACCATAATCCCCACATACCACCATAACATAATAGAATTTACTAAAATATAGTCTAAGTTGTTTGTCATTATCATAACTGGTCTAACATTCTTTATAAAAGCCTAATGGTCGCATAACTGGACCCCCTTACGACAAGTTCTCTGAATTTTATAATTGTTATTTAGTGATTAAATATCATTTTGAAAGGGCAACAACCTCCCACGTATCCTTTACTAGCAAGAGAATCTTTGTTACAATGTCGTGGTCTATCGCACAATTATAAATACTATTTGTACATTCCTCCGATTAGGAAGTTTATAATTTATTTATCAACCGCCATTTTAAACAAATTTATAATTTATTTATCAATCGTTGTCACAAACACTAAGACTATGCTCAACCGATCATCTTATTCATTCTAATTATTTTATTGGAGCAAATTCCATTCAAATCGAAATGTCAAAAACAAGCAGTCAGAAAATTATAGTGGGAGTTAGAGGTGGAGAACACATCTCAAGCAATTGCTTGCCAAAAAAAAATCAAAAGCTTTGTTGATCTCTGAAAATGGCAACTCATGGGTAATAACTCATTCACTCTGATCTCCTGCAACCACATGTACATATTCAGAAAACAATGCAAGAGCAAACCATGATTAATTGGTCTTCAAATGGAATTGAGAGTTATGTTCTAATACCTTATTCATAAACATTTCTACCAAGCATGGCAGTTTGAGTTTTAAACATTTCTTATTCATAAACATTTCTACCTTATTCGTGGAATTGTAAGTTTGAGTTTTATAATCTACACATTTCAAGTGCCCCAGAGCTTTTCAGGGCACTGAATCTATTTATACATTCAAAAACACATTTTAAACAACAAAAATTCACACTCCCAAACAAAAAATATCACGAATTCCAACCAAAAAGTAATAACATGAAATGGTTAATATCATGAATTCCAACCAAAAAGGTAATAACGTGAAATGATTAAGATACACTGCATCGAAAACATTGTTGCAAACATCCCAATTTTATCACTATTTTTTGGCCTATTTGGTGGTATCTTAATTTTGCCAATTTTTACCAATATTTTCTCAATTTTTATGTTTTTTTACCAATATTTTCTCGATTTTTATGTTTTTTTTGGTTTTCTAAAATGATTACTGATTTTATCCAAATTTTTGCAACATTGACCGAAAGTATAAGATATAGTTAAAAATTTGAGAATACCTATGCTAATTAAACTAGAGATTTGAAAAATTAAGAGGAGAAATAGAAGTCCCAAGATGAGGGAAGCCAATAGATACAATGGAACAATTAATACATCAGAATTACAAGCGACAGGAGGAACCCCAAAAGGAAATTGTGCTATACAATGGATGCAGACAATGATCTGGGTCTACTCGTATTGGAAGATGAGCAAATCTTTCTAGAATGAAGAACAACATAGGTAGTTGCAATACAATTTGAAGAAAATGTCTTCTCAAAGAACTGGTTATCAAAATCAAACCACCTAAAAGCCAAAAAAGTAGACCACAGTAAAAGAATTGGAAAATTAGCCAAGGATAAGTTGAAAGAAATTGAGCTCCTAGCCAACTCAGGGAAGACTCAGACAGGATTTGTGGGTTATGTCACTTACAAGAAACTGAGGTAGAAATGCATCTCATAATCAAAAACCCTTTTAACTATGAGATCAAATGTCATTGTTATTGTCTTTTACAGGATTCAGGGGATCCATTTCCACTTTCTTTTCTATTCTGACCAAATGTGCCTTGCTCTATTCATGAAATATGGTACTCAGAGACAAATCTCAATATTTTCTCATCCCATATTGGCCCGAGGCTCCCTATCCACTTTATTTTTCTATCCTGACCAAAGATGCCTTACTCTATTTTTGAAAGAAGCACTCAGAGACAAATCTCAATCTTTGCTCATCCCATCTTATTGGCCTGAGACTTTCAGGGGTATCATTTCATAGTCCCAGGTCATCCCCTCTTATCAGGTCAAAAAGTGAAAGGAAAAGGCCCAAAATACTTCAGACCATAGATTGGTTGGGCCTTGGGTCTCTTCTCAACCTCCCTCCTCAATGGCCGACTGTTATGATCCATGCCTATGAAAAAATGGCACTCGATGCCACATATTATGCACCACCAAACACAAACAAACCAGTTTTCGAGAAAGAATTTGGACCAAGTCTTGGAATCCAACATATTGGCCCAAGGTCGCAGCCTTCATGTATACTGACATGAAAAAACCTATGCATAAGTAGGATACATTGGGCCTTTGAGATGCAAACTCTACCAAAATGCTTAGGGAAATATCAAGAATCAACCACTTGTTTCTTCATTGTGACATCTCTGGATGCTGCTGAGAGTCAAGACACGATTCCAAAGATGAGAAGCATTAGGAAAATATATGAGATCTAAAGTTTCATTAGGCACTGGCCCAAGGAGCTTTTAGACCTGAACTTATTAGCATGCCATGGGGACATAGTACTTGGTTTCATAATATGGAATACATGCAAGGGGCATAACAAAACAATTCTACCATAGAATCGAAAGAAATATAAAGGTGACCATTGAAGTAAAACCTTGGGGAGAGCAGAGTTGCAAATCTCACCTGTGCAGGGCCAAAAACTGGCAGAATGGGGCATCTTGGTTAAGGACTCAGTATAGATCAGCAAGGAAAAGATAAACATGAAGGAAACATAGAATACCCCTCCATTCCTCCTCCCTCAAATTCAACTTTGACACCATCTCCAAAGGCAATCCCAACAGACCTGGAATTGAGGCTTCATCAGGAATCATGAGGTGAACTTTGTCCATATGTACACCCATAGCATTAGCATAATCACAAAAAATATGGCTGCAATTTTGACTATCATGAAAGACATCCATACTAGAATAAATTTAGGGGTCAAACATGTGACCATAAAAGGAGTTTCTAACATAATCATCAATATGCCGCATAACTAAAATCCATGGGAGTACCTGATCCGTAAATGGCTTTTGGTTACTCCTCTTGCAAAGACAACTAGATTAAAATACTACCTGCAAGAAGTGGATTTCAATCATTATCTATGGGCTGAAAATAAGGCTGCAAATATATTGGAAAACATCAATGCAGACTCTAAATGGGGTGATAAACCCCTATCTTCCATTAGGGTGATCTAGATGCAGGAAAGGAAAAGGGAATGAGCTTCATTTCTTGATTGATGATAATAGGAAGGTTCATGTAAGCAATGGTAGTTCCATTCAGCGTAGCTTGACTCCACCATGTGAATGTCACCTCATCATGAATGAGGTGCTGACACAGAGTAGAGAAGCTTATTGATGGGGAGATAATGACCTGATAGCAGAGAACCTGGGAAGCAAACCTCAGGCTGGGATGGCCAGAGTTGACAGTATTAACATTGCTTGAAAGGGAAAGATGAGACACTATACTGAAAAGCTTTACATCCCAAGGAAATTAATTAAGCATCCTAGAACAGGAAAACCTTCTAGTACTTTTCCTTTTGTAACCCAAAATGGGAATTTATTCCCTGAAACCCCTACCATGAAATCCCAAGGATCGTCCCTTGCCCACACCGCTAACATGACTTCCCAAAGAATAACACTTGCCCACTACCATGACTTTCCCAAGGATCACCCCTTGCCCCTTTTATTATTTTCTTTTAAAGTATCTATCAATTCACCCTCCCTGGTCACAGGCCATTAAGGAATCACCATCACATTTATCAGCAGTTCATTTATATCACGTAGGATTTCCCACTATAGCCTCTCAGCCCTAAGCTAGAATTTTATACTGAGAATTTCTTGAAGATTGCTCATGGTCTCATTATCCATCCTAACCACATACAACACTGTTATGATGGCCTCAGGTCTCCCCTCATTTGACAATGCACTTGCACCATTTACAGATAAAGACAGTCACAAGATTCTACACAGGACGGGATTTGTTGGTTTTTCTCCCTCTCAGAGGTGAAGACAGGCACATTTATTTTGAATAGGTTAGTATAGCTCATGTTAAGAAAGCCATTTTCTTATAGATACTCCATATAGTAGGATTATAGTAGCTTGAGGACTAAATTTATTTATTTTTCCATCTTCTTTGAGTTGCGGTCTTTATGACGATTTTACTTTTATGAAACTCAGTCCCTCCCCTATGATAGTCAATGTCACGGGACTTCATTATGGTAATTTTTTATATGGCCTGTGCAGGGTGAAGAATTTATGGGACACGAGCAAAGTTAAATTTCCCAAGGGATACATGTATGGTTGTAATTGTATGGCCTACAGTAATATACTGAAAATATTATTGTTTACCACAAATAACGAAAAGAAAGTCAATTTCTTATATTACAAGGGCAATGACTGACTGAATCATTTTCAACTGACAGATACAAGGAAATACTTGACTGTACAATACAAACTGAATATTACTCAATCAATTGCAAGATATTGAGCCAATAGACATGTTAACACATGTCACCAGTGCAGAAGCCAATAGAAATACAGATCCACATCGACTGGACAAGTGCCTCTTTGGCATTCACAGCTATTATTGCCATTTTATAAACAAGTTGTTTATGTAAGTAGACAAACACTATTAGTATAGAAGCTACAGCCAGGACAACATAATTTTTTTTTTTTAAATTGATAATACAAAGGTTTATTATTGAATGACAAGTTCATAAGCTTCATTTGGAAATTGCAAATGATATGTGATTACAGGCCCTGGGGGCCCTGCCAAGGTTTGAAAATTGATAATACAAGGATTTATTATTGAATGGCAAGGTCATAAGCTTCATTGTGAATGGAAATTGCAAATTATATGTGATTACAGGCCCTGCGAAGGTAGAACTATAGCAACCATTTTGATCAAGTGCATTCTCTTTCTGCTAATAGGAATAGTTTAATTGTTTACTAAGTTTGATT
Source organism: Pinus albicaulis (assembly GCA_034641835.2). Lineage (NCBI taxonomy): Eukaryota > Viridiplantae > Streptophyta > Pinopsida > Pinales > Pinaceae > Pinus > Pinus albicaulis. The sequence continues at coordinate 454,984,640 of CM076582.1, read as the reverse complement.
TTACCATATTGCAGACAATAATACCAATTTTGGTAAAAATATCCGTGGCTATTGACATTTGGAAGTTTTAAGAAGTTGTTCGGTCATATGGAACATGTTTCATGGTGGCATCGTATCATATATCAAATTGTTTGATGATATCATTATATCATGACACATGTTTGATTTTTCCATCGAATCATGTAAATAACATTTATAATTTTAGCCACAATTGTTGATTTGTGTCAAAAAACAGAGGGGAAACTGTCAATCAACTTAGAAACGAATACAGATTGGTCACAATTATTGACCTTCACGCTGCAGAAACATCACAGATCCAGGGTGTTATTATCACATCCACTTAATACACTATTATTTTACATAAAGCACTTGACTCCATTAGTAAATACAAGTCAAAGTGAAGCACTTTACCACTTCTCATTTAGAAATTTCTATTAGCAATGTCATTAATTGTTCATTTATCTTTGTAAATTTTACAGATTTACTCAATTGAAAGATAAACCACAATGTAATGTCCCCAACAAATTATCAGCACCTTTTTCAAACTAAATGCACACTAGTTTATTTATCACATAGAAAAAAACCATTCACATGTGAATTCACATCTCAAGCAGATCAAAACACATGAATACAACAGCTTGGGTAAATTGTTTTTTTCTATTATTTAATTATAAGTTAGAAACTTGCAATATTAAAATATACTTCCTCTTAAAGTTAGAGTGGCTGAGAATCAACTGAGTTGTGGTCTATCAGCTACATGGATTTGTTGAAATCCTGACAGGCATGCTCCCTCCTTGCGTTTGGTTTGTGTATGTTATTGATATTGATGTGGCCTTCATGCAATTATCAAGATTACAAAATGTAACATTCTTCATTCAAGTAAAGGAAGGTGAGACAAATTATTCCTAGGTCTACCATTTATCCAAAAGATGGATTCCCACTATAAAAAATTAAAACCAGCTAAAGGAAAATAATTTTGACTTTGAGCTTGCAAAGCTTAAGGCTCATGCATAAGTCCATGCTTATTTGGTACCAACATTATCGCTGGGGCTTGAAAGGTCAGCATCACATTTTTTATCAAGATTCAACCACTTAAAATATTGCTCACAGCTAGGTTCTAGTGATCTAGGGTAATTTCCAAACATTTTATCTGACATGTTAAGAGATACATGCAAGTTCTAAACATACCACAAAAAATGCAAGGGCATTTGCCAGTGTTTCCTCAACAATAAGATGACACGCCAAATTGGATGCTAACACTGGCTGATAAGCCATGTTTGGAAAAAATGAACAAAATTAGTTGGACTAGTGTCTCTTTGGAAGACATGGCTATAAATGTGATTAGTAATTTTGACTAATTGATGGATATTTCAAGCACAATAGTTACAAACCAAGTAGTTACTGTAATCGGATGGTTAGCAGTAGCAGCAATTTAAAAGGCTAATGACTAAGTAAAATATGTTATTTATAATAGGTGTGAGGTCATTAGAACAATCAGTCAAGCATGGGTTCATGATGAGAAACAGACCTTTCCTCATACATTAGGCAATCACATTGGAAGCTGCAAGAATATTAAATTGCCAGGGGATTACTCCATATTGAGGAACGCTATTAACCAATATAATCCAAGCTATCAAGATGTGCAGACAATTTAATATCAAAGCATCCATGAGTCAAACAAAGATATCCAGAGGTGAGAATATTAGATATCATCTACTACCAATATACTCTACATGTACATTATTGCTGCTACCATACACCATTATTGCTCCTGCAACTATTTCCGCCATTCACAATTGCAGTTTCCACCACCACTGCTCCAAATGTCCATAGTCACTACTCCTACACTCCTCCTACACTTCACTGCCTAAAAACATTATGCTGATTAGCCTATCTGATTTCCATTTCTCAACTCATCAAGCTCTCTTAGTCATTAAATTCAAAGTTACTATCTTATTGATTATTGTCATCATCACTCTCAGTGGTGCCTCTAATGTCTCTGTTCAAACAAACTTAAAGTCTCTGGTCAAGTTATATCAGCTAGTATCATACATTGATCAAATGCATTTGAAGCAACCTACCTACTATTCTCTGTTTTGCATGTGTCAATGAGAATTATACCTTAAGTGTGATGATGCATTTTTGTTCTAAAGCTTCTTGCTATCAACAGTATACCACAAGGTTTAGGCTTGTTGGTGCCTTTTAGGATCCCTTCAGGTTGTTGGCCTTGTTCTGCAAACCACTAATTCAAGACAGTGTCAATGACTATAATATAATGTCAGCAAACTCTAGAAGATCTTTGTGCTTACCGAAACTGTATGATCTTCAGAACTTACTCACCGCAGGTATACTTCAGTTAGTCCCACAGGAGGACTATCATGAAGACTTTAGGATTATTTTCATACAAAAGGTTATTGTCACAAGGGTGTTGTATCAAAAAACTGCAATGATATTCATTTAATCATGCATTGGAAGATCAGATCGTGGATGCTCTATGCACTCTACTTGAATTACTACCATATCCTGCCCTTTTTGCTTTTAATTTCCTTTAGAGTATAGGGCAGAAGCTTTCTTATTTTTCTGAGAATTGTACTAATGAAATTGTAGATACCTTTTAGCCTGCCAACATTGATGTGAAGCCAAAATTCTCTTTTGAACACGGATAATGTGGATATTGTTAAGATTTTGAGTTCATGGTAACATTTCACCACAGACATATATGAAACCCTAAAAGCTGACATGGAATACTTAGAGAGAACTCTAAAAAATGTATGCTATAACCTGCAATACATCATATAAAAAATATAAAGGACAAGATCTAACCGTCAAACCCGCTACTGTCTTCACACCATGTCTGAAAGAAAACTCTGCTACGACCACTACAGAAAATCACTTTATTCATAGAAGCTGCAAAACTAACCTAACTAAACTACTCCCTAATCTTACTTTTATGAAAGAAGAAGAGTGCAAAGGTTTAAGATCAAAGTGGACCTAATAAAACAATTAGATGCCTAGGAGAATGCACCCTGCTTGCATGAGGAGGAATGCCTAGATTATCATTAAAGCACCCAAAGGAAAGCATGCACCACCCTTCATGGGAAATTTGACTAAGTCTAATAATGTCCAACCCATGCACAGTGCCCCCTTTAATTTTCATTCTTGACTTAGTCCTGCCGGAAGAGAAAATATGCTAAAATAAGCAATCAAAGAGAAATATAACTTCTGTTCTAAAAATAAGAAGAGATATTATGGGAAAACTTCAGATCTGATGCATGCATGCTCTTCTAGTTTTCTGAAAGACAACCAATTTGCCTCTAAGAGGCTTAGTAGTGCACCCTAAATAGGCGATATATGAAACCCTGAAAGCTGACATGGAATACTTAGAAAACTCTCAAAAATGTATGCTATAACCTGCAAAAAATCATATAAAAAATATAAAGGGCAAGATCTAACTGTCAAACCCGCTATTGTCTTCATACCATGTCTGAATCAGAGTAGGAGAACCAAAATCCGCAGCAACGGGATTATTAGAAGCAGTGGTGGCAGCGGCGGCCACCCAGGGTCTTGAAACCCATGGTCCAGGCCCCCATCCGGCAGGAGGAGGAGGAAAGTAGGATCCAGGAACCGTGGGCCAAGACAAAGGCAAGAGAAGCAGCAGCAGTATTCCATGTTGGGTTTGGAAAATTCCACCCATATGACCAGGCACCTCCAAAAAAATGCAGCCCCAGCAGCCCCATTCGCCCAATTCGGTGGTGGATCCATCTGTGGTCGAGGGGTTGCTGGATTGATATGACTCAGAGTGATTTCCAAATCTCATCAAGGATATCCAGTTGGTCATTGAGCCTTTAGAAAAAGTGGGAATGAAAGGAGACTTGATCCTTTTGTTCAAATATGCCCATGCACATGGTGGCTCGGGACCAAAAATGGAAGTTCTGGTCCTATATAGTATCAAAAGGGTGTAATAAGGTAAAGACTATTACAATTCTGGATTTCATGACAGGAGAGATAGCAGAAAATAAAAAAGAATATATGGACAACCATCTGATTTGGAGATTTAATAGGTAGTCTATCTTGAGTTTCAGCAAATGAACTAAAAGACCAATTTTTTAAATGGGTTGAAGCATGTGAGGTTTTATTCCATGCTCCAAATTTTATTTATTTTTCCTTTTGAATCTTTGAAGTCATAAGAGACACTGATATGGGAAGGTTAATGGCTCTATGGTAATGATGGATTAGCAATAAAGCTATGGTTTCATTGATTTAATCTCGAACCCATGAGCCATGCGCCATGAAACCACTAATATGGGAAGGGTCATCGTTCTATGGTATTGTTGGATTAGCAAGGCAGTGGTTTCATGGTTTAATCCAGTGGAAATGGAGTTATTTTTCAGTACTGAGTCCTAGTTATAGTGTTGCTTCCAAATCTCCTTTTAGCTTCTAGGAGTTGCTTTGGCACTCCCACAGTATGTGACTATTGGATGGTATATTTTAGTCCCATTGACCTAATTTTTTTGGTCATTCGTAGACATTAATAACATTATATTAGTAATTACCATACATAATGGGAAAGGAAAAGATATTGGGAACCCTGGAGTCTATTGGTAGCTTTTTCTCTGTAATATTGTTAACGTAGTGGTATGGAGCTTTTTAGTAGAAATGTTTCTACAAGTGGGTTTTATTGTTGTTAATACATCTACATATTTATCTAATTCAACTTATATGAGAGCGAAGTTGCTATAGATCGCAAAATATACTTATATGAGTTCATCACAACTACACAATGTTTCCTATATTCATTAAACAAATTGTTGCAACCTAGACTTATAAAAACAATTTCTTAATCCTTTCTAACATGGTATCACTCAACTCAATATATAACTTAAAAAATCTCTCTATTTTCACTTCACCTACAAATAATATGGATTTTATACAAGATGGGAATCTTCTCTCAGAGATAATCAGAAAGGACAATGCTTAGATGGTCTTAACAAGAAAAAAATATCAGGTGTTTTGTAGATGTTTTGAATCAATTTCATCCCACCTTGTTAGCATCAACACATAGAAGTGTTTGAAGCCAATTAATTTCTCTTGTACTAGTCAATAAGAAAATAACATCATGGATGTGAATCAAATCTTTAACCTACATACAATCCTTCCTAATATTCGATAGTTCATCTCTTGTCACAAAATTTCCAAGCATTGGAATGGTTATAGAAACACCCTCTGCTTCGTGCTGAGTAAGGTTTGAACCAAAAAAGTTTAGCAAAATACAGTCATGTGGATCTCAAAATAAGGAAAAAATAAATCAAGCCAGTAAAGGATATAGAAACTACCATACCAAGAAAAATGCGCTACAAATTCTCTATTGTTGCATTTCCTTTTAGTTGACCTCCATTCAAACAATCATCATGAGTATATAAATGTTGGCACATAGGATTCAACATAGCCACATGATCATGGTAAATTAACGTAATATTTCTAACACCCCAAGCCTACATATTGAAAAAAAACACATTACCTTCAAAGACAAGTAGTGACTGTAAGAGTGCCTTCTTAGATTAACCTGACCTTCTTTACCTTCATTAAAATCATCATTAATTATTTTAAAATGCATGTCAACTAATGATGCATCTACCATTAGGTTCTTTTGCACAATAGCTTCGCTTGTAACAATATATATTTTAGATATCTCATTTCTTCAATATCAATTTTTGATATTGGCTAGAAATGGAGCCAAGTGAGAAATGTTGAATGGTTCTTTTAAGTGAGCTAGACACCAAACTTGCTCTAGTGAATCAAAGAGCATAATCTCAACTAACTTTGTATTAAAGCTCCAATGTTTAACAGAATTCCTGTTAATCTCATTCTCTTTAAACAGTGAAGGCCACTCTCTTTACGCAAGTAATTGTGCTATTTGTATATAGGGTTACCTAATCATCCTAAGAAGGGCTCCAAGATACAAATGCACCACTTATAACTAGGGAATTTGAAAATAAACACTCATTTATGATGGGACAATTTCAACATAGAAATCAAGGATAGCATGTACTGTACCTAACTCTACAATTTGTCTTGCCTGAGATTAATGCCACTCTGCCTGAACAGAGATGCCTTAACAATTCCCTTAAATATCTCAACATATGCTCATGAAGGAAGAAGTGGCCTTCCGCTCAAGGATTCCTCGTCCTCACAAGAAATATCCTTTTGGGAATTTTTATACTGATAGCGGTTGGCTAAGACCATGTAAATGCAGATATTGATCGCACTCAGAGAGGCTAGAAGCCAATAAAACTAGTCTAAATGAGCTTTGTTCAAGTTGTTTGTGAACAAGCAACCCCCCTTGCTTCTGCAACTAACCTTCTCAGTAACTGAAATAAGGAAGCTGCTAATGAAACTTGAAACTCCTACAACACTCAGATTCACAGCAATACCCAGGCTTTTCATAGTGTCTGGCATCTGATCATAAAAGTATTCTTGCATTCCTACCATTGCAAATACATCCGCTATGCCAAATAGCACATATTGTGGAAGCAGCAGAAAAATGCTCAAGGGAATTGTTGCATTGGGCAGGTCTATCAGTCCATTGTCCTTTGCTACCTCGATTCTTCTAATCTCTATCAATGCGGCAACAATCATTGATATAATGGAGAAAAACATGTCAGTGCTTATCCTTTACAGCATAGTAATCCCCCATTCATTCCCTGTCAAGCGCCTTTCAATTGGAACAAAGATACGGTCATAAACAGGCACCAATAGGAGAATAGATAGGCTAGTAAAACACTGTAATCTTGCAGCAGGGATCTCAAAATGTGTTCCAATCTTTCTATCCATTGTTCTCCCCTGTTTTGTGAAAAAATTTGAAGATTGTGCAAAGACAACCCCATACATCAAACATGCCATCCAAATTGGTAACAGCCCAAGAACATCTTTCACCTCTTCAACCTCTTGGACTATGCATAGTCGCCAATTGAAGGTTGTTTTACACTCATTGTCCAACTCATCTTCAACTGTAGCTTTGTCAAGAAACCTGAAAAATGAGAATGATGATATGCATCACAAATATCTCAGTTCATCTAAAATTGAATATGCTCTTTGCTACCAAGGAGATGGAAGCAGGATGCTTCATATGTATGGGTTTGTTGATAATGAAAACTCAACCAGTGCATATCTATTTACATTGTTTGGAGTTGTGAATTCGGTGTAAGAGACAATAAGTGGATGCCCGTTCCTAATCAAAGTAAATTACATTGCAACGTCAAAGACTTCCAAGCACATTTTTTGTTTGTCACAATTATGCACAAATATTGGACTTTGAACATGGACCCATCCCTACTTGTTACAATTAGAATGCAATTACCTTGGGAAAGAATCACAAGTTGTATCCATGGAAAAATCATATCACGGTGAAATTCTACTATTTTAGAGAGGTTTAATTGAGTCTAGTGAGTTATCAATACTCAAGGCTAGGACTTAAGGTAATGAAATATGTTCTTCAACTAAATAAATGGATAGGAGGAAATTCGCTTGGTGTAGGGGTAAGTTGGCTATTCAACCTTGAACAATGTATTGCCAAGTGGGAAATTGTTAGGGTATTCCCAATTGCATAACATGTCACTGGCAGATTCTATTTGTAAACAGAATGTGCAAAGAAATTTTTGGATTGCATTCTTGTATTTTAGAAGCGAAGTTGTTTCCAAATTGCATTCAGAATTTTAGAAGCAACATCATTTCTGTGTTTGCACATTCTTTATAAAAGAAGAAATATAAAAAAGGTGTGCAATAATTTGTTCCTGATGAGAAAAAAATCTTGGTTGTTGTATGTGCTTCTTTGCTATGGTTGTTATATTGATTAAATTTCATCTTTATGTTGAAGATATTTACATTGTAAATTATTTGTCCATTTGTTATAGGTTGCACTCAAAGTTTAACAATCATAACTCATAATCATCCTTTCAGCCCAAGTGAAACCTAGCAATAGTGCATGTTACTCTGGTTATGGAGACCAAAGACCCAGGTATAACACAATAAATACTAATAGATAATGAGCATGTTGACAAAATCAATAAATGAGAGTTATATATTATAGTTCTTTAAATTGAACAAGCTCATGGCTATTATTGAACCATGTGATTTAACTCACCCAATCATAACCAAATAAGATGGTGCTTTCATAAAAAACACAAATATCCATGTCAAAAGTGCCTTCTTAGATTAACCTAACCTTCTTTACCTTCATTAAAATCATCATTAATTATTTTAAAATGCATGTCAACTAATGATGCATCTACCATTAGTTTCTTTCGCACAATAGCTTCACTTGTAACAATATATATTTTAGATATCTCATTTCTTCAATATTAATTTTTGATACGGGCTAGAAGTGGATCCAAGTGAGAAACGTTGAATGGTTCTTTTAAGTGAGCTAGACACCAAACTTGCTCTAGTGAATCAAAGAGCATACTTTGTATTAAAGCTCTAATGTTTAACAGAATTTCTGTTAATCTCATTCTCTTTAAACAGTGAAGGCCACTCTCTTTACGCAAGTAACTGTGATATTTGTTTGTAGGGTTACCTAATCATCCTAAGAAGGGCTCCAAGATACAAATGCACCACTTATAACTAAGGCATTTGCAAATAAACACTCATTTATGATGGGACATTTTCAACATAGAAATCAAGGATAGCATGTACTGTACCTACCTCTACAATTTGTCTTGCCTCAGAGTAATGCCACTCTTCTTGAACAGAGATACCTTAACAATTCCCTTAAATATCTCAACATATGCTCATGAAGGAAGAAGTGGCCTTCCGCTCAAGGATTCCTCGTCCTCATAAGAAATATCCTTTTGGGAATTTTTATACTGATAGCAGCTGGCTAAGAACATGTAAATGCAGAGATTGATCGCACTCAGAGAGGCTAGAAGCCAATAAAACTAGTCTAAATGAGCTTTGTTCAAGTTGTTTGTGAACCAGCAACCCCCCTTACATCTGCAACTAACCTTCTCAGTAACTGAAATAAGGAAGCTGTTAATGAAACTTGAAACTCCTAGAACACTCAGATTCACAGCAATACCCAAGCTTTTCATAGTGTCTGGCATCTGATCATAAAAGTATTCTTGCATTCCTACCATTGCAAATACATCCGATATGCCAAATAGCACATATTGTGGAAGTAGCAGAAAAATTCTCAAGGGAATTGTTGCATTGGGCAGGTCTATCAGTCCATTGTCCTTTGCTACCTCGATTCTTCTAATCTCTATCAATGCGGAAAAAATCATTGATATAATGGAGAAAAACATGCCAGTGCCTATCCTTTGCTGCATAGTAATCCCCCGTTCATTCCCTGTCAAGCGCCTTGCGATTGGAACAAAGATGCGGTCATAAACAGGCACCAATAGGAGAATAGATAGGCTAGTAAAACATTGTAAGCTTGCAGCAGGGATCTCAAAATGTGTTCCAATATTTCTATCCATTGTGCTCCCATGTTTTGTGAAAAATGTTGAAGATTGTGCAAAGACAACCCCTTACATCAAACATGCCATCCAAATTGGTAACAGCCCAAGAACATCTTTCGCCTCTTCAACCTCTTGGACTGTGCATAGTCGCCAATTGAAGGTTGTTTTACACTCATCGTCCAAATCATATTCAATTGTAGCTTTGTCAAGAAACCTGAAAAATGAGAATGAGGATATGCATCACAAATATCTTAGTTCATCTAAAACTGAATATGCTCTTTGCTACCAAGGAGATGGAAGCAAGATGCTTCATATGTATGGGTTTATTGATAATGAAAACTCGACCGGTGCATATCTATTTACATTGTTTGGAGTTGTGAATTCGGAGTAAGAGACAATAAGTGGATGCCCATTCCTAATCGAAGTAAAGTATATTGCAAATACTTCCAAGCACATTTTTCGTTTGTCACAATTATGCACAGATATTGGACTTTGAACATGGACCCATCCCTACTTGTTACAATTAGAATGCAATTACCTTGGGAAAGAATCACAAGTTGTATCCATGGAAAAATCATATCACGGTGAAATTCTACTATTTTAGAGAGGTTTAATTGAGTCTAGTGAGTTATCAATACTCAAGGCTAGGACTTAAGGTAATTAAATACGTTCTTCAACTAAAGCAATGGATAGGAGAAAATTTGCTTGGTGTAGGGGTAAGTTGGCTATTCAACCTTGAACAATTTATTGCCAAGTGGGAAATTGTTAGGGTATTCCCAATTGCATAACATGTCACTGGCAGATTCTATTTGTAAACAGAATGTGCAAAGAAAGTTTTAATGGATTGCATTCTTGTATTTTAGAAGCGAATTTGTTTCCAAATTGCATTCAGAGTTTTAGAAGCAACATCATTTCTGTGTTTGCACATTCTTTATAAAAGAAGACAAATCAACAAGGTGAGCAATAATTTTTTCCTGACGAGAAAAAAATCTTGGTTTTTGTATGTGCTTCTTTTTTATGGTTGTTATATTAATTAAATTTCATCTTTATGTTGAAGATATTTACATTGTAAATTATTTGTCCATTTGTTATAGGTTGCACTCAAAGTTTAACAATCATAACTCATAATCATCCTTTCAACCCAAGTGAAACCTAGCAATAGTGCATGTTACTCTGGTTATGGAGACCAAAAACCCAGGTTTAACACAATAAATACTAATAGATAATGAGCATGTTGAAAAAATCGATAAATGAGAGTTATATATTGTAGTTCTTTAAATTGAACAAGCTCATGGCTATTATTGAACCATGTGATTTAACTCACCCAATCAGAACCAACTAAGATGGTGCTTTCATAACAAACACAAGTATCCATGTGAAGAGTGCCTTCTTAGATTAACCTAACCTTCTTTACCTTCATTAAATCATCATTAATTATTTTGTAAAAAATGCATGTAAACTAATGATGCATCTACTATTAGGTTCTTTTTTGCACAATAGTCACTTGTAACAGACATTTTAGATATCATTTAAATATAAATTTTTGATACAGGCTAGAAGTGGAGCCAAGTGAGAAACGTTGAATGGTTCTTTTAAGTGAGCTAGACACCAAACTTGATCTAGTGAATCAAAGAGAATAATCTTAACTAAGTTTGTACTAAAGCTCCAATGTTTAACATAATTTTTGTTAATATCATTCTCTTTAAACAGTGAAGGCCACTCTCTTTACGCAAGTAACTGTGATATTTGTATATAGGGTTACCTAATCATGCTAAGAAGGGCTCCAAGATACAAATGCACCACTTATAACTAAGGCATTTGCATATAAACAATCATTTATGATGGGACACTTTCAACATAGAAATCAAGGATAGCATGTATTATACCTAGCTCTACAATTTGTCTTGCCTGAGAGTAATGCCACTCTGCCTGAACAGAGATACCTTAACAATTCCCTTAAATATCTCAACATATGCTCATGAAGGAAGAAGTGGCCTTCTGCTCAAGGACTCCTCATCCTCATAAGTAATATCCTTTTGGGAATTTTTATACTGATAGCAGCTAGCTAAGAACATGTAAATGCAGAGATTGATCACAGTGTCACACTCAGAGAGGCTAGAAGCCAATAAAAGTAGTCTAAATGAGCTTTGTTCAAGTTTTTTGTGAACCGGCAATCCCCCTTGCTTCTGCAACTAACCTTTTCAGTAACTGAAATAAGGATGCTGGTAATGAAACTAGAAACTCCTACAACACTCAGATTCATAGCAATACCCAGGCTTTTCATAGTGTTTGGCATCTGATCATAAAATTATTCTTGCATTCCTACCATTGAAAATACGTCCGCTATGCCAAATAGCACATATTGTGGAAGCAGCAGAAAAATGCTCAAGGGAATTGTTGCATTGGGTAGGTCTATTAGTCCATTGTCCTTTGCTACCTCGATTCTTATAATATCTATCAATGCGGAAAAAATCATTGATATAATGGAAAAAAACATGACAGTGCCTATCCTTTGCAGCATAGTAATCCCTAATTCATTCCCCACAATATCGAACAATGCGTATTGGCCACTTTTAGCAATGTATGACAAATTTTGTGGCAATTATTTCCCATAGGTTTGTACTAATAAATGCAATATAACTAGATGTAAATTGAGCAAGAACAAAGAGGAATTACCTAAACTGATCAGTACACAGTTGCTGTCTTCTTGGTCCAAAAATCAAAACTTCTTTTTCTTCAATGAAATCTACGTTCTTTTCTTCCTGATAGGTGGAAACGTTCCATTTATAAAATGTTGCAACAAATACATGGACAATTCAAGTAAGATGACTACCACCAGGTAGTTTATGCCGGAAAAATTTTGTTCCACACAAGAAGATAAGTAGTGTTATTGCCATAGTCACAGCAGGAATGCCAAATCCTACGCCCCATCCTATGTCGTCCTGAATATATGTGAGTACAGCCAATCCTGTAAGAGTACCAATGCAAATACTAAAATACCACCAATTAAAGAATGAAGTCTTATACTTATTCTCTTCCGGGTCATCCTCATCAAACTGATCGGAACCAAATGCTTTTAAACAGGGTTTGAAGCCTCCTTGCCCCAAAGCAACCAAATAAATTGAGACGAAGAAAATCCCAGCCTGCTTCAGACTCGTCAAAGAGGCGGACAAAGTGACCAAAATAAATCCCTGTAACAATCCATCTCATGCAGTGTTTATTAGTAGGATTCCATGAACGAGATTAAAGCAGAAAAGGAACAATCATTTTCAAACCCTATTTTCCTTTTAAACATGGGTTCAATTCACCCAAATATATAGCAAAATCTTCTTGTATCCATCAAAATTTGCATGAATCCACTGGAAAACAATTATAAAGATACTAAATTATCCATTGTTTAATGTTGGAACACCAAAAAAAATATAAACCAATGGGATGTCATCAAGCCATAAAATCGTGCTCAAGCCGGTAAAATCCTGATCAACCCTAGTGGTTACAAAGGGCTTGTACTTCAAGGTAGATTTTTCGAAAGTAAGGTCCTCGTTGCCTTTAATGTGCTGGTCCTGACTTAAACCAGTCTTGAAGCAATCAGGTAACATTCTATGCCATCAATCTTAGGTGTAAAAATTACTGACTGTTTAACAATCCAAGATTGTCCCATTCTTGTGTGCTCTGCCCTCGCCGTATGGCATGAGTTTCAAAGGGATAAGGTTCGGTGCAAATCCTCGATGGTTTTCATGTAACAGAGATTTCTCAAACCTGGCACCTAAACCCAATGAAGTTGACTTGTTGCAGTCTAATTTCTTGGGGTATGTGGCTCCCAACCAGTGAAAAAATGGGGTGAATCACTCCAACCCCTCCTTCCGACCTAGTAAATATAGGCGAATGCCATTGAAGTATGCTCCAAACAAAGAAAATCGGGAGCGAATTCTATTTTTTCAGTTTTATTGGCATTTAATTTGGTGGACTAATATTTAATAATTAATTATTTTTAAAATAATTATAGGGCTAAATTTATAAAACTATAGAAAATGGGTTTTATATAAAAAATTCGCCCTATCAAAATTTAAAACCCCTTAAAATTTGCCTTTGGGCTAAAATTTGCCCCTAAAAGTTTCCCTTGTTTCATAAATCCATCATAACCTTAAAAGATCCACCAACCAAGTAAACTTGCCCTACAAATACTCTTAAACATCATTAATGAACTTATCTGGACCTTATTAGACTCCATTGCCCAATAATTTAATAATATTCCATGTTTTCTATCTAAAATCTATCAAAGTATCATACCCAACCAAAAAAAAATCAACATACCTTGCACTTAACATCTAGCCTAAAATCAACCTCTTAAAAGCATCAAGCTATTTCCTTACAAAAATATTGAGAGATCCCTCTCCGAGACTAGGAGGGCTAGATCCTAGAGATCTAAAGCTTGGTTTGATGTTACCCTTGTCAATTTGTATCTCAATCAATCTAGAAAATTACAGGGAGCTAACACACGCGGTTAAATTAAACTTCCTGTTTGGAGTTGAAATCCAAAGTGCAAGGTAGTTCTACAATCACGCATTTCCCCTGGCAAAGGAATCACCATGACAGATTCAGTAAGAGACCTGATGCTGACCTTGGTTGGCTAAACCTCGTTCATGGCGCGACGACCTGCAGGGTTGTCTTCCAACCCCCCAAACATGAAACAGTTAAACTCTGGGCATGTCGCTACCCAACAGTAGCTAAGATCCACCGATAGCCCCATACAATGAGAGTTATGCGTGCATGCTAGGGCAATATCGTGGTCCAAATTTCAACACCCAACAAAATTCTGTACCACAAAAACCCAAGCCAGCATGGCGCTCTAATTGGCCGTAAATCCAAAAAACACGTACAACCCATTTTCCATTAATATGTTGGATACTGTCAGAGACATCCGCCTGGCCCTACATTATTTTGAGTTTCCAACCCATTCTGCCCAAGGCCATAAATTATAGTTTACCTGACTTTTTCAAATCGCGATAACTTCTTCATATGGTGTCGGTTTTTCAAACCGTTTGTGGCGTCAGAATCAGGAAGACAAGATCTATCTGGTCACTCAAGTTTGTCACACTTCCGAACACTTTAAATTTTGAGCTATCACTTACGTCCTTGATCCAAATATGATCACACCTCCCCATTGGGAATATTTTGGACCCCAAAATATTGATTACATGATCTGTTCAGTAGATGAGAGTACAACGCCCTCAATTTTCAGCCTCCATACACTTTCCTTGCATGGCTTAGTGCCTTTGAACCACAACTCGAAGGTATTCAACACTTTCCTTCTAGGATGCGCTTTTCCTCCTGTCAGGAATTGTCTTCCTTGAACTCACTTAGAAATTTCTAGTAAGAAATTTACATAAGGTAGTTGAACATCGCTTCCTTGATCATTGATCCAAGGTGGCTCAAACAAACATGAGATTACAACATAAAACATGCATACATAACTGAAATTTTCATATGTACAACTGAGTGTATGTCTTACTGTGTCAAGAAGTCAAACCACTTCTTACCAAGCCACTTCCATGGCGAATTTTGCTGATGAAAATCTTCTTCATGTGAAACATATGTTCTCCCATCAATGATAGAATCCTTGGTTTCAATTTCGCCAGTATTTCTATCCTCTTGCCTCATGTAATTTGGATGATTAGTTGGATGCAATGTCCAACATTGGGAAACAACATTTCCCCTCGTCTGGAAATGTGTGCAACTCTTATGCACCTTCTTTCCAATTTTCCTTTGCCTCAAATGTTTCATGTATGCCTTCATCCTCTTCCAGCATTTTTAAACAACATGGTTACACAGACCACAATATGCACAACAACTCTTTCTTCCATTTACACATGCATATTTTCCATGATTATCAGAAACATAATCAACTTGACTATGGGAAGAATTATACCTTAAATTCTACTTTTCATGTCCATATTTTTTACCTTCATGAGGAGATGAACTAGTAGAGGTTCCAGCTTTCCTTTGAAGACTAACATCAGTGTTCATGTCTTGATAGTTGTCTGAACTCTCATGCTCGCCATAAGCTGCATGTCTACACACATCTTGCTACAACATAGGCTTCAAACAATGGCAATGAACTTGTAAACAAACTTGACATGTTTGTGGTTTAGAACTTGGAACAAAAGTTCTTTTTGAAGTTGCCTCATATGCCTTCATGGTTGTAGATTTTTTGCCATAAGATTGAACATAGCCAAGACCAAATTTCTTAGGTCTTTATTCAACCAAAATGGGATCAATCATTCCTTGTGCATGTTTTCCTAAACCCTTGCCTTCATAGCCCATTTTAAACATCAACTTGGACCCTATACCTCTAGTGTTCTTTTCAAATGAACCTACACATCTATCTGAAGAGGAAATTGAACAAAAATTTGAGTGAATTACCTCTGCTTCACGAATGTTCTTGGTTAAAACCTCTTGGGCTTGATGTATTTGCATCTCCATCTCATGCAATAATTGAAGAAATTCTTCTTTCTCTTGCTTCATAGCAACCAATTTCTCACGAATTCTAATTCTTTCCATTCTATCTTCAAATAGAATTTGCACACTATCCTTCAGGATGTAGAAGTCTCGCTTCATCTCTTCATCGAAGAATCTTATCAAGGAGGAGGATTTTGAAACCTCACTTGATGAAGTTGTCATCTTATAAAAATGAACTAAGGAAATTCAAAAAAAATTCAAAAAATTTTCAAAAAAAATTGAAAAATATTCTAAACAAATGGTTGTAGAGTCAAGCTCTTCTTCAAGCATCCTTTTGCAAACAAACTTCAAGAGCTTCTTAACAAACAATCATCAAGAGGGTTTGTGCTTCAAGGGTTGCCTTGAGGTACTTTGGGTAAGGATAATGTCTTCAGCCCTTCTTCCTTCTTGTCCTCTTCTATACTTAGCTAAAATTAGCTTTCCCTTTACCTCTAGCAAACTTAAACTTGTAAGCAACAGTCAATTTGCAAACAATAAATTATTTAACAGTGCAAACACATTTCAAGTCAACAAGCAACCTAGTGCTATGTCAAGCAATCAATCAAGTGCTCTGATACCAACAAGATCCTTTTTCAATCAATCAACCATGTGCTCTGATATCAACATGATATTAAAATGGGTTGCATAACTTGTTATGCTTTTCAAGAAACTCCCACTCAGTTAAAAAATTAAAAGATATAGCTTATACTTGACTTGTGCGAAATTTTATACTTGAAACAAGTGTATTTTTTTAACTGTTTAAGTGCTTTCAAACCATTTGTTTTTGCTAATATTAAACATGTGAAAAAACCATATAATGCAGCAAATAAGCATCAACACATAACAGAAAATTTAACATAGGAGTTCACCCGAATCTTGTGGGCTACGTCTCCTTGAGCTCTTGTCAACTTGACTTGGCTCTTTGGGATTATGATGAAAATTTTATTTTCCAAGTAAATACTTAACTCCAATGGTTATTTGGGCTGTACCATTGGGTTTATAATACCATCATACCCCTGTCATAGTTTTCATCACTCTGAAAACAGAACTAGGTTCCCTTAGAATAGACTCTTTCTGTCGTTGCCCTTAAGATTCCCTGAGCTTCAAAGTGGAAATAACTCCCTTAGAATTATTTTTCTGCCCCTGAAATCTCACATAATGTCTCCATCGCATATCATACCTCCAAATTGGACTGATAATTTTCTCCAAAAGAGCATTGCCTCCCCAATCTAGGCCTCTATCCACTGATGACCCTGGGTTGCCCAAAACTTCCCTATGGATCATTGACCTTCAAAAGTCTTCAAATGGATCTGAAAATCCTTTCATTGGATTCAAAATGTCCAAAATAGTCAGAAGATACTATTCACTTTCAGAAATTGGCCTCCGGCTTCTCCGGTTTCGCCTCCAACACCTGGTGGCGCCCCCTGGCTCTAGGGTCACTGAAAACTTCTCTGAAGCATATAGGCTTTCAGAAGTCCTATAAATCCTAAGAAAAACTCCATAAATGGATTTAGAAGTATCAAAACAGTCAGAAATTACTATTGGTTTGCTGAGAATGGATACCGGTTGCCCTAGCTAGGCCTCATTCTCCTATTGCCACTTGGTGGCCCTGGTGGCCCCTTAAACTTATCTGAAGCATATCAGCCTTAAAAAGTTCTATAAAGGCTCTTAACACCACAAAATTAGTTCCATAATGTTTTAAACATCCAAAATTTACTATTAGATTCTTGAATAAGACCTCTAGATGCACTGGCTAGGCCTCCAACTGATGTTGGCCCATGGTGGCCCTGGTGGCCCCTAGAACTTCTCTGAAGCAAAAAAAAAAAAAACCTGCTCAAAAGTCCTCTTATGGCTCTGAAACCCTCACCAATGAGTCTATAATTTCTGAGATAGTCTAAATTGACTATTGGCACTCTCATAATGGACGAATCTAGCTCAATATAGAGCCTAAACTGATTTTGCCCAATGTCCCCTAAAAATCCTCCACCAAAAATGGTGAACTGCACTTAACTCCAGTTTAAAATGGCCAAAATCCCAAAAATTAGGGGCACGCTAAACTTATCTGCCAGTTTCAAACCGCAACATTTAATTTCGAACCGTCATTGGACACATGTCCCGGAATACACGCAGTTAAATTAAACTTTGCATTGAAGTTTGGAGCGGAACCGGAGTGCAAGGCATAGTTCCATAACCATCAGCGTTTCCCTGTGCGGTGAATCATCACATGTGATAGGGTTTCAGTGGCGAATACTGCAGGCACTGACCATTTTGGTTGGCTAAACACTTGGTTCATGACACGACGGCCATATGGGGGAGGGGTTGGCCCCTCTCCAACCCCCAAACATGAAATGGTTAAACCTTAAATACAAGCCGCTACTCAATATAGTTAAGAACCAATTGATAACCTGATGGTAAGAGCTATGCGTGCATGCAGGGAGGTGTCAAGGTTGAGCCCCAGTGACCCAAAAATAAATTGCACCACAAAACCTGGGCCACATGGTGGTCTCCGGACTTGCCACGTGGCAGCCTCTAATTGGCTGAACCAAAAACACATACAACCCATTGTCCATTAATATGATGACACTTTTCGACATCCAGTTGGCCCAGAAGTAATATTATGGGGAATATTCCCTGGAATATTCTCTTTTTTGAATTTCCAAAACCTAGTCAAACTTGGTCAAAAGCCAGAAATTACAGTTTACTGGACTTTTCAAATCGTGATAACTTCTTCATACAGTATCGGTTTTTCAAACCATTCATATGCATGGTGTTAGTCATAGTTGTAGTGATGTCGCCATGTGAAAGAGGAGGATGTTGTTGTTGTGAATTTTGACGTCATGAGTGTATGATTGGTTATGCATTGTTATGTGTTTGCCATGCATACATGACAATTTCATATGTGTTCCTTACGCTTGCGGTCCATGTGCTTGTTGCATATGCATGGTGGTTGTCATTGTTGCGATTATGTCGCCATGTGGAAGTTGATGGTCTTGTTGTTGGATGTGATCATCATGAGTAAATGTAGGTTATGCATTTTTTATGCATGACAGTGTCTATATGTTGTTATTCATGCATTTTCATGGTTATGGTTGTTATCCACGAGGTCATTGAATGCAATTAGGTCATCATGATGTTTTGGTATGTATGATTCTGATGTGTTGGTTGAGATAGAGCAGGAGATGCAGATCATCAAAGAGAAGTTGCAACACTGGACTTTGGGGTAAGAGAAAATCGACATCCAAGTTGTATGTTTGGCATACAGGTATGTGGTGAAAGGTTGTAATCAAAATTAGGGTTACTTATATTCATGTTTGTCATTTTATTGTTGTTTTGGTTACATGCATGGTAGATGCTAGTGAATTAGTGTGGTCATATGCACATGTGTTGAATGGTCATGAATGATGGAAGTGTGTTGTTATTTGCATTATTGTTGTTGTTTTATGTTAGTTATTTTGATGATTATGTTATATGTTGTTGATAAGTATGGTATATGTTAACTTTTTATTGTTATATGTTAGTTAAATTGATGATTAGGTTTATTGTATTAAGATCTTGATGCTATATGTATCGTGTTAATCCAGACTAAACTATGTGAATAGTTATGGTTACGATATTCAAGTATGAGTTGACATATTGTGATATTATTCATACTAATCTAGACTAACTGTGTAGATGTGATTATTATGCATGAATTACAATTGTTTATGAGTTTGTGATGTGAACATGGTAGGCAATTACTGTTGTGGATATCATGACCTTATTTATGTCTGAGTTGATATGTTGAAAAGTTATATTTTTCTAATCTAGATTGATTGTGCAGACAAGATAGCCTCCTCCCCCGAGACACATTAAGGTATGAATTTTCTCATGTCGTTTATTTGGTGTTTGAATGTTTGATTCTGGAATCTATCTGGTGTTGAGTGTTTAGTGTTTATTATGTCATTTAGTTGATTTATCTAACATGGTACGTTTATACTTTGTTTGAATGTTTGATTAATGGCATGATATGAGTTCTATAAGATTGCATGAATAATTATTTTGTTTTAACATTGTTGTACTAAGACATGTGTTGAGATAGTTGATATGTACTTGACTGAAAATAAGTGATATTTGTAGTATTATAATCTTGACTATTAGTTGATTATGACATGGTTGTTAGTCTTCGTAGAGTCTGATTTTAGTTAATATATATGATATCTTGATATTTGGAACTTGTGATTGACATGTGTGAACAGTTGCAAGGCAACATGCTTGGTATTAGCATGACAAGGTAATATTTTATGTGTTTATATAACTAACAGATGAGTGATATGACAGTACATAGTAGGACTCGATTGCGGCAAGGTAAATGGTAAAAGAAAGGAATTGGGTAAGAATTATTTTGACTATGTTTGGAAACCCTAATTCCAAACGAATGAGTGCTTTGCATACAGGAAGTCTTATTAACCTTGATTTTGTCTGACATTATGTGGATATGTGATATAGTCATGAACATGTATTTGACAGGTATATCAGTTGGTTTCTAGTTATGGTTGGATTCGTCAAGGGATTGGGGTCCCTTAAGAGATGATATATGTATGTGTTAATATACAAGGCAATGTGTTTCGCATAACAAGGTAAGAGAATAGGCGTATTGTTATATTTATTTATGTGCTAACAGTTGTGTGGTTATGGCAGTATGATGCAGGGATTGCATGGAAAAAGAGACCGCCATTAAATCTTGGAGAAGGATCAAGTTGAGTTTTCCTTCGGAAGCACTGGGGACCCATAGGGGATTGAGTCATGGTGTTTATTGCTAGTCCTGTGCTTTCAGCCTTTTATGATTTATTTGTGCTTGACTTGCAGTTTTTTTTATGTCCAGTGTATGGCCATGCCACTTTATTGCAGTGTTGTATTGCTTTTGGTTCTCATGGTTTTCTTCTCCTTTGCTCTTGTTCTTTCCTTTTATGTTTTGATAGGCTTGGGAATTGGTTTTGGAAAGAGGGAAGTAATGGAGCTCGGGAAGAGTTGTGTGGTACCCAATAGGTAATGAAAGATGCAGGCAAAGCTCGGTGCATGAGTAAGCGTAGCGGAAGGTAAGAATATGATATTCGGTTGGACTGGTTTGTCCATTGTGGTAAATGGACGGTGGCAATACAGACATGAGAAAGGTAACATGAAAGGTAAATTGAATGGATATGAGGTTTTAGATGACTTGGAAATGTTGGGAATTGTTGTTCTCAACTTTTTGCATGATGTGCACTAATAAAGGAAGTTCTCTTAACCTAGACCTTGTGATATCTAGCAATTGTGTTGATCATGATCGTGTTGATGTTTATATATGTATACATGTATGTATGTATGTATGTCGTGTCTGACAGGGTCATCATGGATCTTGATTTTTTAATGATAATGTTTATATGTATGTATGTTGTTGTCTAATAGGATCATAATTTTTTTTATGCTAATGATTTTATATATATGTATGTATCTATGTATCTATGTCACTGTATGACAAAGTTTTCAAGGATCATTCTTGTGGAGGAATCATTGCATATGCAAGTGAATGGCATGAAGAGGTTCTTGGTATTATAAGGAATCAAGTGGGAAGAGTAGCCCTCACAAATAATTGAGGTCAGTATCAAATGGATGTGAATTGATATCATATGCTTGTACTATTCTGATGTTTAGGTTATGGACAGGTAATGCTAAGGGGTACATCAACGAAGTGAAGGTAGTGTGATCTGCAACATGCTAGGATAAGCATGGACAGTGGAAAGATACTAGAAGCAAGGTTTCTTATGGGGTCATTGTGTGGTCTATGGATGTGCATTACTACTATTGTGTATATGTTATGCATGTTGTATATTCAATGGTTGTACCTATGGTGATTTGTACATGTAACATACGTCGTATTGTGTACATATGATGTTGTATGTATGTTTTATATATGGTGTTGTGTATATATTGCATATGCAGTGCTAGGTATAGATGGTGCTATGCACATGTTGGATATGCGGTGTTATGTACATATTGTATTGTGTGCATGTTGGATATGCGGTGTTGTGTGCATATGGTGTTGTGCGCATGTTGGATACGTGGTGTTGTGTATGTATGGTGTTATGTACATATGGTGTTATGAGCGTGTTGTACATATGGTTCTATGTACATATGGTGTTGTTTGCATGATTGTACATGTCACGTTGTGTGCATGTGGTGATGTGTACATGTTTTAGATGTGGTGTTGTGTGCATGCGGTGTCGTGTACCTGTCATGCATGTGGCGTTGTGTACATGTGATGTCATGTACATGTCGTGCATGTCGTGTGATGCACATGTCGTATTGTGTACACATTGTACAAGTGGTGCGGTGTACATTTAGTGTTGTGTACACGTTGTGCAAGTGGTGTCGTACTATCTCGATGTCAGCACACGCTAGCAGTAGTGCTGTGTACAAAGTGTATTGTGTACATGTGCATATGGTACTAGTATACATGTGGTATTGTGTGCATGTCGTACATGTTGTGTTGAGGGCATGTGGTATTGTGTATGTGCATAGTGTAGTCGTGGTATCACAATATGTGTATTCAGTGCATTGTACTTTGTGTATGTATATGTATATGTATTTTGTTGTACACCCATGTTTCAGATTATGAAGTGGTATTGTACAATCGTGTAGGTGTAAAAGTGGTAAGCACTAGATGTAGGTGTATGTATTATGTTGTATGGTACACCGTGTGTAAGTGTATGTGTTGTAAATCATGTAGGTGGCGTATTGTGTTGTATGGTACATCGGGTGTAGGTATGTGTGTTATATTCCATGTGGGTGTACATATTGTGGTGTTGAACGTTGTGCAATCGTAGGATGTAGGTGTTATGATGTACACTGTATGTACATGGTTGAAGAGAAGATTTTCGTTTGTGGAAATTGATCGAGTGTGCATATGGAAAGGACAAAGCATAATGGTGGAGGCTAAGGTTCGATTAAATGATAAGTATCAATATTTTATTTCAATTTTATTATGCATGTGATCTATGATTCTAACTTATGATTGTTACATGTGATTTATGATTATGTTTTATGATGATCTCATGTGATTCATGATTTTAATTTATAATGGTTGCATTTTGAGCTAACCATATGTGATATGTTTATTCATGATGATATTATCAAACAATTAGTTTGACCTGTTGTGACAAGAAGTGGACATGATGGAAAGTGTACCTTGTTGACAAACTACCATTGAGGTATGATGTGTGAATTTATTCCATTTATTTTAAATCTTAATGGAAATTATGTGGCCTATACAAGAAGAACATAATTGCCCCGATTAGGTGGTTGAAACTATTGCAACATGTTAACAAATGCAAAGGAATTGAAATAGGTAGCAGATAAGCAGTAAAGCACTTCAGATCAGTGGCTTAATTGAAGATTACCTGGGAAGCCATTAGTGTCCATTGATTTATGAGTATGATATGACCAGTAGATGGTTTTAAGGGTGGTACATGCCTTTGGTTGTTTGACTTTCCGATGCAAGGAAACATTGCTAAGGGCCAAGGGTTGGATCAAACCGAGATAGGGGATGTCGGGGAACTTGAAGCAGAGTGACTACACGAAGAGGATTACTGTATTGCCCAAGTGATCCAAAATATTTTTCTTGAGATGTGTTAAAGAATTACATGTGAAAATTGCAGTGTTAAACAAGAAAATTTAAAGGCATAAACATAAGAAGATAGAAGCAATTAACATCATGCAAGAAGACACATAATTTATATCGGAGTTCGTCCAGGAGGGACTATGTCTCCGGGCCCTGCTCAAATAGTGGGGAGGCCCTCTTTTATTAAGTGGCAAAAAGATGAAAGTATAATTATAAAATGAGAAATTACACCCTTATACATCCATAGCTGAAAGTGCCAAAAAATTTTAGACCTTTGATGAAGAAATGGACAACACCATTGGATTTGTGGCACTAAGAGGTGTAGAATCCACATAAAATTTTCCTGATTCTAACAAAGTGAAAATCTAACCCCTTTGGAAATGGCTCAGATCATGGCTCTACCCCCCCTCCTACAAGGCACTCATGGGTCCACTCTTTCTCGTACTTTGTGTCGCTCTTGGCCTGCCTAAGCCCACTTCTGAAATGAATGTTTTATATATTGGAGTGTGGGCGAACTTCACCAAGTCTGTCGTTGGTGAGTCGGTTTCATATCCGAGTGTGAGAGAGGGGGTCGGGTGGTCAAACCCTGCCCCCTCCATAATAAGTCGGAATATTTTTTTTTAAATCAGCATATATTTTTTTTAATATACGATATGGGGGGGGGGCAGACCCGCATAGAGCGGCCCACCCCCCAAATCCACCGTCTGCACCGTTGTATTAAAAAGGTAGTAGGTTGGGGCTGCGGGGTCACAGCTGTTGGCCCCACCAATAATAGGTTATAGTTCCGTATAAAGTGGACAGGTGGTTGGGCGACAGGGTCATGACCGTTTCCCACCCACATAATAATACTTATTGTTATATCCGTTGGGTAGGGCGGGAGTCATGGCCCACCATACCCCTTTTTTATTTTATTTTTATTTGATTTTAACCAACCTTACTTTCTTGAACTTTCGAGAATTTGACCAAAGGAGTCAAATTAAGGGACCCAAAATTTCACCCAGAATTCATCCGGGGTTGGTCGGAATCCAGTGGCCTGGTTTCTATGAATTTGTTGCCTCCTTAAGTTGCCACATCACCAAGTCAACCTTCAAACTTTGACTGCTTCTAACTCCTTCATACGGACTAAGAATTAAGTGTCGTTTTCGCTGTTGGAATCAGAAAGAAGAGATATTCGAATTGAATCTGAGTTTGCCACATTTCTGACACTTTGATTTTTGAGCCTTTGTACTTAAGACACTTATACTTGGACTTGTTCGATCCACCTAGATCATTCCTCCCCAATGAAGAGCTTTTGGACCCCCAAAAGCCTTATCAATCAACAGGCAAGTGAGGGAATTTCTCCCTCACCTTCTCCTTTTCAAGCCATATAGCTTTACTTGGGTGCATACCTTTGAAACTAACACAGAGCTATTCCACATCTCCCCGTTGGCATCCCTTTGAAACCAACATGGAGATACTCCACATCTCCTCGTCGTGAAGTCTTGGTTCTTTGATCAAGAATGATGTCCTCTGGTAGTTCATCAAGATACTCTTGTGCAAAGTCATTCACTATAGGAACTGATCCTACCTCCTCGGTGTCCATAATCAATGTTGGTTCATAAATCTTCACATTTTCGATATTCACGACTGAGTACATTTGCATGTATACAAGCAAATCAAGTTGGAAAGCATTATTCTCAATCTTCTCCAATATGGTAAATGGACCATACTGGATTGGTCACAATTTCATGCCTTCCCCCTTCATTCGATCCTTGTTGATGTGGAACCACACCTTGTAACCAACATCAAATTGATGGTCAACTCGATGCTTATCATGTCGGGCCTTATATTGGGCCTGACTCTTTTCCAACTGCTCTTGCACTTCTTGGTGAATTTTCTGTATGCATTGGATGAACCACTGTTCTTTGTCCCTGTCATCATATCCACTGGCATCTTCATCCCTTCCATAGATCATGTCAAAAGTGTCCTTTGGTAAGTAACCAAAGCATGCCTCAAATGGTGAACGTTGTGTAGAGGAATGCACTGATCAGTTTTAGGCGTGCTACACATATGGAAAATTCCCATCCCACAACTTGGGATGTTTGCTGCAATAGCCCCGCAACAAGTGTACCACGTTACGGTTGACGACCTTTGTTCATCCGTCAGTTTGTGGATGGAATTTCGTAATTCTATTCAACTTGGTGTCCATCATATGCCACAAGCTGGTCCCAAACTCTCAAAGGAAGTGAGAGTCTCGATCTGTCACAATCAATGTGGGCAACCCAAAGTGGATCGAAACATACTGAAAGAAAAGATAAGTAGTCTACTCAGCAGTGACCTGCTTTTTACAAGGCATTAATATGCACATTTTACTAAAGTGGTCGACAACAACATACATATAGTCATGACCCTTTATACATATAGGAAAATTTCCTACAAAATCCATCGACACACTTTTCCACGGACGACCCAGAATAGGGAGTGGTGTGTAGAGCCCAAGTTTTCTATTAGAGGGTTTTGAAACTGAACACATCACACATCCCTTTACAAAACGGGTTACAATTTTTTTCATATGGGGCCAAAATAAAAACCATTGCAAATGACATAAGGTTTTTTCGACACCAAAGTGACCAGACACAAGAGAGGTGTGTGCCTCTCGAATTACATGTACCCTTTCTCTTCTGGGTATGCAAAATTTTCCAAGGTGATACAACAGCTTCCCGAGCAAATAATATTTTTCCACCTGTGAAATTTTTTCATATATTTCTTTAAGTCGTCATCATTAGCGTATTGTTTAGCATAAATTTCAAAAGACAACAAAGCATTATGCAAAATAATAGAAGCAGCAATAGGAGGGAGAGAGAGCATATCTGCTACTTTGTTACTAGTTCCCTTCTTATACTTTATTACGGGATGAAACTGTTGTAGAAACCCCATCCACCTGAAATGACGAGACTGTTGTAGCCTGGTATGTGACTGAAGGTATTGCAAGGGTTGGTGATCTATATGGATATTTTTTTCCTTGCCGATCAGGTAGTGTTTCCACTTTTTCACACTTTGGACCAAGGCATACAGTTCCTTGTCATAAGTGGGGTAATTTATGACATCCTCAGAGAACTTCTCCGAATGGTAAACCAAAGAGGTTTTCCCAAACTCACAATTTGAAAATTTTACATACAATTATTCCCTCTTTAATACATCAATAACTTTCTTTACATGACATATATGTTCATCCCAAGTCCTACTAAAGACAATAATATCATATAAATAAACAAGGACTAATTCATCAATGAAAGACCTAAAAATGTCATTCATGACTGTCATGAATGTGGCTGGAGCGTTGCACAATTCAAATGGCATCACCATCCATTCGAACAACCCCTCTTTGTTCTTGAAGGCGGTTTTCCACACATCCTGCTCTGCAATTCTAACTTGATGATAACCACTAAGCAAATCCAATTTGGTGAAATAGATAGCATTCTTTAATTAATCTAACAAATCATCAATGTGAGGGAGAGGGTATCGATTTTTCACCATGATTTTGTTTAGCGCCCGATAATCCATGCACATCCTTTGTGTGCCATCTTTCTTGGGTACTAACATGATTGGCGAGCTACAAGGAGAAGTACTTGGCCGAATGACCCCTTGGTTCAACAATTCATGTACCTTCTTTTTTATCTCCTCCATCTCAATAGATGACATCCTGTACATACCAATATTTGGCAATCATTAAGGGAATTTTGAGGTCTAAAATGGGCCTCCTAAGAAAAATGTACAACCAAAATAAAATTTAGAAGAACCAATAGGATTCAAGATGATGATGTTAACCATGGGGGATGATTCACCAATTTTAAAGTAAAAGGCTTAAAATATTAAAAAATAATAAAATAATAAAACTACTTTTTCAACTCGTAATTTCAACTTATCTCCCAAAGTTTTTACTCAAATTTCGAGCATGAGTGCTCATTGGATGAAAAATTTAATTCCTCATCCAAGGAGTACCCATGTTACATACTTTCGATGGACCCTGTTACACAAAAAATGAGAATTACATGCAAAAACGTGATTGCAAACACGTTTTTCATGTATTTCTCATTTTTCATGTAGTAGGATCCATCGAAAGTATTCAACATGGGTACTCCTTGGATGAGGAATTAAATTTTCCATCCAACGAGTACTCCCACTTGAAATTTGAGTAAAATTTTTTGGAGATAAGTTGAAAATAATAGTTGAAAAAATAGTTTTTTCCTTTTTCCCTCTAAAATTTGATGATGTAATCAAATCTTGTGTTATTATTTCCATTATTATTTTATAATTTCCTTATGAGGACCATTTTAGACCTCAAAATTCCCCTAATGGGAGCATCATGCTACAAATGGATCTCATGTTGTATTTCTCGTTTCAGAGGCAGACCTCTGGGTTCCTGAAACAACTCATCATAGTTAGAAATAAAATCACATATTTCCTATTTATGAGCTAGATCACATCCTCAAAAACCATCAGATGTTTCTGCATATTTTTCTCTCACAACCATGAGAAAACACCCCTTGTTGGAATTCACCAATCTCTTCATATATCCCGCACTTACAAGACAGGCACTGACCTTGGTTTGATGAGCTCTTACAATATACTCTACCCCATATTTTGTGATTTAGTATTTATTTTCATGTCGAAAGGAAATTTCTTTCCTGTCGTAAAGATAGGGACTCCCTAACATAATACCATAGATATCCAATGGTATGGCATCTAGTTCTACCTCATCCACCAGTTTAGAAGCAATTACAAATTTAACCTTACATTGCTTTTTTACATTTAGTTTTACTTTGTCATGTATCCATCCAAGCGGATAAGGTTTGAGATGAGGCTTAACTTCTAATCCTAACTTTTTAACCAAGGATTATGAGATTAAATTTTCTTGAGAGCCTTAATCAAATAGATTTTATACTTTTGTACGATTTATGACAACTCTAATATGAAACAACTCAATTCTCTTTCGTTCATTAGGAAGAGGCTCATTTGTTGAACTAGTGCCTTCATGCAATTCAAAATTAACATGAAGAGAATGAGTACCTTTTGTGCCTGCTTTTGTGATCAATGCCTCATCGCCAGTGTCAGATCCAAGGTCTTGTTGTGCGGTTTCTACCATCTTTTTCTTACCCTTTCCTTCATATCTCTTTGTCTTCTTTTTTGGGTACAACTTCCAACAATGATCGTCGGCATGAACTTCCTTTTTGCAGTGAGTGCAATAAGGCTTTTCTCCTTCATGCTTCTTCATTGATGTTGTCTTCTTTTCCTTTCCCTTTTCTTTCCCTTCTAATTTTCCATTTGAAGGTTTGAAAGGTGGTTTCTTTGAATGATTATCCTTATCATTTATGCCCTTGTTTTCAAGATGAATAGCCTTTACACCGGTCAATTCAATAGTAGTAGGTTCAAACATTAACAATGAATGTCTAATGTAACTATGTAATGACTTAATGTACTTAGTTACAACTTTAGGTGAATATAATGAAATGCCCAAACTTAGTGCTTGCTTTCTAAATTCCTCGGTAAAGCTTTGTACTTTTTTTCATTTACCTTGCCTTATTTACTACCACTACATTAAGGATTTTTGCTTATAACCCAAGGGATAGAATTGATATTTAAGTGCAACAATAAAATTTGACCATGAGGAAAAAAAGTTACCCAAATTGTTGCTGCCTTGAATTTTTCTCTCCCACCAAATGAGATTTGTGCCATTCAGTCGAAGAGAAGCCAACTGGATCTTTGCCTCATCCTCCACAATCTGTTGAATCCTGCAGTAGAGTTCAAGTTGCCTAATATAGTTGTTACGTTTCTCTGCTTTACTTTCACCATTATACATAGGTATATCAAATTTTACATCTAACTTAAAGAAAGGTTTATTAGATGTATTTCCTGAATTCCTATGATGATGGTGAGAAGAGGAGGAAGAAATTTCACTCATTGGAGGAGAAGGAGGTGGATATCCTCCATTATCTCCATGCCTTGAACCTTGTCCTTCTGAAGCATTCTCCCCTGATTTCTCTAGTTTCTCAAGTCTATAGAACAATTTCTCGACCCAGTTTTCCATGGTGTATAAGGTCTTGTGAAAGGTGTGCTCTTCCTCATTTCGAACATCGTCATCCATGTTTCTTCTCTGATGTGCATGTCTAGCTTCGGGATCAAAAGACTGTAGTGTCCATTTGCCTCTTCGTAGCATGTTTCTAGTTAGCATAAAAGCATGTAATTCACATCAACAAACACCTGCTATGATACCACTTGATCCAAAAATATTTCGCTTGAGATGTGTTAAAGAATTACATATGAAAATTGCAGCTTTAAACCATAAAATTTAAAGGCATAAACATAAGAAGAGAGAAGCAATTAACACCAGGCAAGAAGACACAGAATTGATATCAGAGTTCATCCAGGAGGGACTACGTCTCCAGGCCCTGCTCAAATAGTGGGGAGGCCCTCTTTTCATTAAGTGGCGAAAAATGAAATTACAAGTATAAAATGAAAAATTACACCCTTACCTCCATATTTGAAAGTGCTAAAAAATTGAAGACCTATGATGAATAAATGGACAACATTTTTGGATTCGTGGCGTTGAGAGGTACATATCCATGTAAATTTTCTTGAATCGACAAGTGAAAATGCGGACCCTATGGAAAACGGCTCGGATCATGGTTACGCTGCACGCACAGTACTCACGGTTCAGTCTCGATTTCCATGCTCGCTCTTAGTTTGCCTAAGTGCACTTATGAGCTAAAGGTTTATATAATGAAGGGTGGGCATACTTCCATATGTTTTTTGTTGGAAAATGGTTACCAGTCCTCATTTTGGAGGGAGGAGTCGAGGTGGTAAAACCCCACCCCTCCTTTTAAAGTCGGAATTTGTTTTTAATAAACCGTGCCAAAAATTGTAAAGAAATTTGTCGGATATGTATTTAATTCTAAAGGTGGGGGGTCAGGCCACTTTGGGCTGCCCACCCTTAGTGTTATCCGCCTGACAAATGAAATATGGCATGTAGCGATGGGTTGAGGTTGGGCGGTGGGTTAACAACCCCACCACCATTATTTCAATACAATGTGGTCGTGGAATGTGGGGACGATGGGGTCATGGTCGCCGACTCCTTTGTTTAATAATATATTTTCTTTATGTTGTGATATCTATAGGGCTTGATGGGGTTTGGCAACCCGTGGGCCATACATATATATATTTTGTTTTAATAACAAAAAATGGACGTTTTGAAAATTCATTAATATGAATGAAGGAGTCAAGTGCGACCCCCAATTTCTCCCCGAGAATCCGACCAAAGTTGGTACAGATCCGATGTTGAAGAGGTCAAGTGCTTCTTGCTTACTGCACAGTCACCAAGTCAACCCTCAAACTTTGAATGCTCATTTCTATATTCATCGGACTGAATTAATAATTAAGTGTCGTCT